>CM066332.1:20411713-21011713 GCA_033807585.1 Hydrophis major | reverse complement strand
ACATCTTATACAAATTTTCTTTATATGCTGTTGACATTGTCATTTTATAATTTTGTGACCACAATTTTTGCCATTTCTCTAAATCAATCCCATATCCAAAATTCTTCCCCCAAGCAATCATTGTTTCTTCAACTTGTTCTTCCTCTAATTTTATTTCCAACAAATAACTATATAGTTTTTTAATCACTTTTTTATCAGTACCTGTCAAAATCCTGTCTAAATCAGTCAATTTATCATAAAATCCTTCTATTTTAGAATCTTTAAGATACCTTGCATGTATTTGTGCATATGAAAACCAATTCATCTTTATACCTTGTTCTTCTAAATTTTGCATCATTTTAAGTTCACCCTTTTCATCCAATATTTCCCCATATCTAACTGTTTGTTCCTTCTTATAAGTTATAGGATACGAAAAAGCTTCAATAGTTGATAACCAAACTGGAATTTTCAAATTTTCTCCCAATTCGACCATAACAATTCCCGTATATAATGCCTTCTAAAATAACCCTGTGATTTAGTTCCCTTATACCATAAAAAAGCATGCCAACCCAATAATAAATCATGACCTTCTAATGTCAACAATCTAATCTTTCTTAACGTTATCCATTCTTTAACCCACATTAAGTTTGCAGCTTGATAATACAACTCCCAATTAGGAAGGCCAAATCCTCCTCTAATTCTAGCATCCTGTAAAAGTTTTAATTTTATTCTCACTTTCTTGCCTTGCCATATATACTTCAACACAATTTTATTTAATTCTTCGAAGTAATCCTTACTTAACCTAATTGGTATTGTTTGGAACAAATATAAAATTCTGGGTAAAATATTCATCTTGATTGTTGAAATTCTACCTATCAATGACAATTGTAGGTTTTCCCATTTTTTCAGGTCGGATGCTATCTGCTGTTTAAGCTTATTCTCTTTCAGTGTAGTACATCTTGACGTCAAATATATCCCCAAATATTTAACTTTGTTCGTAACTTGAATTTCCAATAAATCTGCCAGCTCTTCTCTTTGTCTTAATAACATGTTCTTTGTCAGAATCTTTGTTTTGTCTTTATTTATTTGTAAACCAGCCATCTCACCATACGTCTCTATCTTTTCCAATAGTTTTAAAGCTGTCTCTAAAGGGTCTTCCAAAATAAAGACCAAGTCATCCGCAAAGGCTTGCAATTTGAATTCCTCCTTTTTGACTTTCATTCCTTTTATGTTTATATCCTAATATTTCTATTTAAGACTTCCAAGGTCAATACAAATAACAAAGGAGATAATGGGCATCCTTGTCTTGTATCTTTTTTAATATTGATAGAGTCTGTGAATTCTCCATCTATCATTACTTTTGCCGTTTGCTTATAATATATGGCTTCTATTGCTTGGATAAATTTTCTAGCAAAGCCCATCTGTTCCAATAGTAATAACATAAATCTCCAGTTCACATTATCAAATGCCTTTTGGGCATCTAAGAATATCAAAGCCATTTGTTTTTCCGAGTGCGCCTCATAATATTCCAATGTGTCCAGGATTACCCTCATATTGTCTTTAATCTGTCTCTTTGGTAAAAATCCATTCTGATCAGAGTGAATAAAGTTACTTAGATATTTTTTAAGCCTTTCTGCCAAGACTGAAGCAAAGATTTTATAGTCTGCGTTCAATAAGGAGATAGGTCTATAGTTCTTAATTTGTAATGGGTCAACCCCTTCTTTTGAAAGAAGTGTAATATAAGCTTCTGACCATGTTTCAGGTATTTTCTTATTTATCATAACTTCATTCATGACTTCTAACAGTGGAATGCTCAATGGTTCTTGTAATGTTTTATAAAATTCTGCCGGGAAACATCTGGTCTTGGTGCTTTTTCATTGTTCTGTCTGTTGAGTGCTTCAGTTAATTCCATCATTGTTATAGCACTTTCTAACATTTTCCGAGTTTCATCAGGTATCTTAGGTAGGTTAGCATTTTGTAAATACTGTTTAATTTTTTCCTCATCAAGATCCTCCTGTTTATATAATTGTCCATAAAAATCTCGAATGATTGCCTTTTTCTCCTTATTACCATAACAAATTTGACCATGATCATCTATTAACTGTGATATTTTCCTTGACTCTTTCTCTTTTCTCAACTTATATGCTAACCATCTACCTGGCCTATTTGCATCTTCAAAATAGTTCTGTTTAGCACTTCTAATTTTTTGTGCCAGTTCTTTCTCTGCTTGATCCATTTTATGTTTAATTATGTCCATTTTAAGTTTGATATCTTTTTTCTGTGGCGTCTTCTGTAATTCTTTTACCAGTTTTTTATGGTCATCTTCTAAAACATTAATCATTTGCCTCTTCCTAATGTTCTTTTTCTTTGTATAATCAATTATGAATCCTCTTGCATATGCCTTCATTGTATTCCAAACATTATGTATTGAAGTATCTTCTTTTTTGTTTTCATTGAAGAAGAAGGCCAATTCTTTTTCCATCCATTGTATAAAATCTTTTTCCTTTAAAATAGTATTGTTTAATGTCCATCTGGATCTTCTTTTTTGTCCTTTCCATTTTATTGTCATTGGATTATGGTCTGCCCATGTACTTGTTTCAATATTTATTTCTTGAATATTAGATAATAATTCTGTTGATGTCCAAATCATATCTATTCTGGACCACGATAAATGCCTGTTTGAATAAAAAGTATATTGTTGAGTTTTAGCATTTCTTTCTCTCCATATATCTTTTAAATTTAGTTCATCTGTCATTTTAAAAAAGGATTTTGGGAGAGTTTTCCTATTTTGTCATGTTGTTTTCACTGTATAGTCCAGTTTATTGTCTACAATTCCATTAAAGTCCCCCATCATAAGTATGTTAACATAGTCCAGTTCAATTATTTTCATATGTAATTTTTTATAAAATTCTTCCTGTTTATCATTTGGGGCATAAATTGCAACCAAGAGTGTTTTTATATTATTATCCACAATTTCAACAATTAATACTCTTCCGTCTTCATCAGTACAAATCACTTTGGCTGGAGTGGTTTCTTTGACGTACAAAACCACTCCTCTTTTCTTACAATGAGTCAGAGAAGTGAATATTTTCCCTAACTTTGGTCATATCTGTTAGGGATAACATTGTATACCCTAACTGGTTTAGGTAAAATAATAAATATGTAATCATAGTTTATAAGTTAAAGTGTCTGCAACTTTAAATATGGGAAAGTAATTAAGGGAGTGGTTGTGAAAGCACTTTAAAAGAAGCAAGACTGCAGCTTGCTCTCTCTCTGGCTTTGATGATCCCTGATTACTGCAAGGACTCAAGACTGCATTGCTCGAACGGGAGAGAAAACAAAGGACTGACTTGTAAGTGAACTGACATAGGATATTCTAAACGGACTTTGCTAACTGAATATCCCTGAATGGACTGACTAAATGATACATGACTATTGGACTGTTATTTTGACTATGCTATGAACTCATAATGGAATAAACTATATTTTTGATAGCACAAGCGTATCTGTTATTTTTACTGTATGTTAATAAACATACAAGCTTAGCTCACTCATTTATCTGTGTGCCTATCTGACTAACGCTGCACATTCTGTTTAGCTTGTCTCCCTAACCCTGGTTGGGGAAACCAGGCTTAACAATATCAATAATTGTTCAAGTTGTTTTTTAATGTGTACTTCTTGTAAACAAATTATATCAAATTTTAGCTTCTCTAATTTATAAAAAGTTTTCCTTCTTTTGATAGCTGAGTTCAGTCCATTTATATTCATGGAAATCAGTTTTTCCCCCCCATGGTTATGCTTTATATTTAGGTCTAACAGCTCTCATGGATCTTATTTCATGTTGTTCTTTGATCTCCATTTGTCCACCTATTGCGCCTTCTTCTTTTTCCATCTCCATCTCATCGCCGTGATACAGCTGCGATCTCGGGGCTCCGAGATCACAGCTGATATCTTCGCCCCTGGTTGGTCCCAACGGACCTAAACCATCTCGTAGTGACGGTGACAGTAAAGGGCGTGTTCTGTAGATTCTGGGGACATTGCAAGTCCCTGGTAGATCCAGAAGAAGCCCATTTGCCAATGGCAGAGAGGCAGCCATTAGGCTGCTGAAGCTGGGACAGCTCCGGAAGAATGGGATAGAAAGAAGTGTATCGGCTGGTGAGGATCTTTTTTTTTTTTTTTGCTTGGGACTTAGAACACTCTAATATGAGAAGAAATCTGTAAACTTATTGACAGAATTTGATTTAGCAGCGATTTTTTTTTTTTTAGTAATGTCAAAGTGAGGCTTGGCTTTTTATTTTTACTTTTTTTTTCTTTACTGAATTTCTATTGCGATCTAGGTAATCAGACTGGTTTTTTTCTTTTACATTTTTATATTTACTTGCTTTCTTTTCACCTTTCTGACTGTTTATATTTTTTAAAATAGAGGCCCCCTTTAATATATTTTTTTTAATATACACAAATATACATACATACTTTTTTTTTCTCTTTTTAGGCTTTTTTCAGGGGGGAAGAAGGGGGAGTGGATTGAAGAAACTTTGTAACACTGCCAACTAGAGGCTTGAAAATATTCTGTTTGAAGCTGAAAAATATTCTGTTTGAAGTTGAAAAACTTTTGTTTGAAAAACTTTTCTCAAGGCTGCTGGAAATAATAAGATAGAGGGAAGAGTACTGGAGGATGTTTATACAGGTGCTCTTTGGAATTTCTATTATTAAATGAATAGTTGAAGTTTGGCTTTGAAATTTGTGGAGAAGTCAAATAAGAGCCTTGGATAAATAAAAGGCAGTGTGTGTCTTTTTTTCTTTTTTTAACTCCTTATCAATTGTTTCATCCCTCCCCTCCAACCCCACACTATTTTGTAATATTGATATATTTATTTTTTATCTTTTATTATATCTCATTTTTATTTTTATTTTTTTTAAAGGGTAAGCCTCAGAATATTCTTTTTTTTTATTTATTTCTTTTTTTCATGGGGATGTCTGCCTTTTGATTTCTATTTTTGAGTTATTTTTATGGCTTTTTTCATTTTCTGAGGTTTTTCAATTGGATTAAGGTGGGAAGAATTTGAAGAACTCTCTTTTTCTTTTTCTTTTTCTTTTTCTTTCTTTTTCTTTTTCTTTGCTTATTATTTTTTGATATTATTGGGCTTTATTTTGCTTCTTTTTTTCTCTTTATTTTTTAATTTTTACTTTTGAATTATATTTGCGTATTTTACAATTGGATTAAGATCTTGAAGAACCTGAAGAATTTTTTTTTCTTTTTAATTTTGGGCTTTTTACTTATTATTGGTTTTGTTTTTCGTTTTTTGTGGTGTTTTCCTTTTTTTAAATTGGATTATAATTGGCTACCTCACTAATTGGATTAAAAGACCCGAAAGACCCTGAGTTATCAAAATGAGTAAGAAAATTTTACCTTTGGGCATCTCAACTTCTGCTCCCGTCTCCCCGTCATCTGGAGGACGACTCTCAACAATGGTGAAGCAAGACAAAGCGCAAGTGGATTTAACGATGGTTGTGCAAGGAATACAAGATCTTAAAATGAGTATGGAACAAAGAATGGAGAGTATTGACCAAAGAATTGGAAAGATGGATGAGAAATTTGAAAATTTTCAACAAATGATGGTGAAACACGATGAGAGAGGCCAGTGATGTTTTTAAGAGTTTTCCACATCTTTGCTGGTTCATTTGTTGAGAACTGATTCCTTAACTTTTCAGAATAGCTTCTTTTTGCTGCTCTGATCTCTCTTGTTAATATGTTTCTGGCCTGATTGTATAGCATTCTGTCACCTTTTCTGTAGGCTTCCTCTTTGGTATGACGTAGCTGCTGAAGTTTAGCTGTGAAGCAAGGTTTATTGTTACTATATATTGGTAGATTCCTTGTTGGTACACATAAGTCTTCGCAGAAGCTGACATATGATGTTACAGTTTCTGTGAGCTCAGCTATGTCTGCAGAGGTATCTTCAAAAACATTCCAATCAGTGCAATCAAGGCAAGCCTGGAGCTTCAGCCTTACCTCATCAGACCAAGTCCTCACTGATTTAATTATTGGTTTCATGATTTTAAGTCTTTGTCTGTAGGCAGGTACAAGATGAATCATGTAGTGGTCAGAGTGTCCCACAGCTGCTCATGGTAAAGATCTAGAAACATATTTTACTGTTGTGTAGCAGTGGTTTAAAGTATTTTTTGCCTCTGGTGGGACAATTTACACGCTGGGAATATTTTGGATGTTCTTTCCTTAAATTTGCTTGATTGAAATCTCCTGAAATGATGGCAAGGGAATCTATGTGCTTGGCTTCAGTCTCCATAATTTAATCAGCAAGAGTTTGTAATGCCTTGTTTACACAAGCTTGCGGAGGAACATAAATATCTATAGGAGAAATGAGGAAAACTCACGTGGAGAATAAAATGGCTTGCAGTTGATATGTAAAGACTCTAAATTTTCATCACAGAATTTATATATTATTGTTATATCCTGAGACCAGCTGTTGTTGATATATAAACATAATCCTCCACCCTTTGTTTTACCTGATGTCTCTTCAAATTGAAAACATATTCACAAACAGCATACAGCAGACACTGAACAGGATCCCCAACCTTTATTGCCAGTGAATTAAGTAGAGATTCCACTTCTCCCAATATCAGAGGATCTTGCCACTAGAGGGCCATTATTCTGGCATAGGGTCATAGAACATAGATTAATAGCGATGTTAGGGATCTTGGAAGTCTTCTAGCACAACCCCCTGCTTAATGAGAGTCTAAACTATTTCAGATAAATGGTTCTCCAATCTCTTTTTGGAAGCTTCTAGTGATGGAACACACACAATTTTTTGAAGGTAAGCTATTCCATTGGTTATTCTCCTTAGTTTTAGGTTGTTTCACTGTTTGGTTAGTTTCCATCCATTGTTTCTCATTTTGCCTTTTGGTGCTTGGGAAAATAATTTGGCCTCCTTGTATTTGTAGGAGCCCCTCATATCTTGGAACATTGCTATCATGTCTCCCCTAGTCATTCTTTTCATTAGACTAACATCCCCAATTCCTGTAATTGTTCTTCATAAGTTTTAGCCTCCATCTCAATAATCAATTTTGTTGTTCTTCTCGGCATCCCTTCAATGTTCTTCATGCCTACTTTCTGCTGTCCTGGAGGCTAATATAGGAAAATTCCCTACCCAGAGAGATAAATGTTCCTTTGATGTTGAACATATAAAATATGAATAGTTAGAAAATTAGGATCGAAGTGCACAGCACTATACACTTTTATTAAGCTTCTATTATAGTATACGCTTAAAGTTGTTCTGTGGCTGAAAATTGTTCAGAAATGCAATTGTTTAAAATGAGAGGTAAGCAGGATCTTGTCAACAGAATCAAGTAGCTGTAAATTCCAAATTAGAGAGATTAAATTAGAAAGTCAGTCTGGTCCAGTGATTAAGGCAACCAGTTCTAGTCTACCCTAGCTGGAAACCCAGACAGAAATATTTTTGTTATCAGAAGCTGCAGTAAAAGAGTGAGAGTGGAAGGTGGAGGACATCAGTGCTATCTGCCTATCTCTTTCAGTCAAGGACTTTGAACCATACATACTCCCATCACAATAATACTATTGGGGATATTGTCAGGGTTGCCTGATGAGGTTTTTAGCAGTATTGACTCAGGGGATTGTGGAGAAGCATGGTGTAGGACAGGGGTCTCCAACCTTGGCAACTTTAAGACTTTTGGACTTCAACCCCCAGAAGCAAAACTGGTTGAGGAATTCTGGGAGTTAAAGTTCACAAATCTTAAAGTTGCCAAGGTTGGAGACCCCTGGTGTAGGAGATGACAGATTGAGCACAAGGGAGGAGTCAAATGTGTTATCAGTCTCACGTCCCTTCACAACCACAAGATATCTAAGTTCAGCCCAGCTTGAATTCTACTGACTCTACTACCAATTGATTGCATTGCCAATTTGCTTTGACTGTTAGTAATTCAGATTCTTGTAGAGAGCTTTAGTTTACAATAAACCTAAATATTCATTTGACCTGTGTCTGGACTCCTGATTTCTTATGTTTGACACATGGATTTATGACACATGGTTTGACCTCCTGCCTGAAGCTCACCCAAAGGTTCTTCCCTTCATCCCAATGACTGTCATCACAGTCATTAAGAGGTTTATATCTCTTCTTGTCAACTCAGATGTTCAATCTGAATGCTTTGATCAGACCATAGAAATGGAAATTTACTTAGACACTTGCTACAGACTGGGGCTCAGGATTCTGCTGATCTTCCATGATCAGAACACAAAAAAGATATGTATCTTGGATTAATGAAGGGAATGCCTGGTTTTGAATACCACTGTCATTTGAGACATGGTGTCAGGAACCCAAGCAACAGTTCAGAGAACATAAATATGAATTGGAATGTTACTATAAATGATTACCTCTTATTTCTGAAGTGGAACATATAGCACAAAGCTCACCTTCTTCAGAAATGGATTTTTGTCAATTTGATTGGAAGCCCAACATCATGTTTTGCATGAGATTTCTCACAGTGTGCTTAAAAACAATCATTTAAGTTAAATAATTTGAAGTGATTATGATGCTGAACTGTGAAAACACTCTGGTAAAGTCACTTTGCATGAATTTGTCTCAGAATATTAAGGCATTTGCACGTTTATAGTTCATCTGACTAATTTACAGCTTAGCTGCAGCATGAAATCAACATTCAGGAGGATTCACATCACAGCAAAGGGATAGGTGGTTCTGAGATACGGATGAACAGAAACCAGAGCTCAATGGAAGAGACATTGTTTAATTGGGTTAGACTTAGATTTTTTTTTTCTGGGAAGAATAAGATGATGGTAAATCCAAAACAGTTTTGAACCCTTCCTTCTGTTGCATTTTGTTTTATTAAAGTGTCTTTAGAGCTATAGATTTCCATGTCATTTAATGTATGGCAATGTTTGAAGAACATGGAGGATTTCAACACACTAATAATTTATAACATCATCCAGTTATCCCTATGGTGATAGATCATTAATGCAGATAGGCTTTATATTATCACAGCAATGGCTGAGCAATGCTGTAAATCACTAGTCTGGTTATCTAAACTATGAATAAAAGCATGAGGGAATCAGCAGATTATTTATCAAAAGGAAGAAAGAGAAACAGGGACAATTTTGTCAAATTTCATCTAACAATTGCATTTGATAAATAACTGCTGCCAGTCCTAAAACTCAGAGGTAGGATAAACCTCCTAAATTTGTGAATGCACAATTTTCATCCTTTTTTTTTTTAATTTTTTTAAAGAAAATTTTATTAATTTTCTACAAACTAACAAGACAAACAAAACATTAAAACATTCAACTCTCGTATGTACATCCAGTGTGTCAGTTGGTTCATCATTTTTGTGCATTCATTCTGTAGTCCCAGTTACAATTATGTTACATAACAACTCATATTATCAATCCAAACTTATATATCCTATAATCACTAAAAAAAATAAAAAAAAATTTGACTATACTTTTAATCATTCATGCTTTATGAGCTAACAATACTTTAACCAGATTATTCAACAAATCATATAAGCATACCAAATCAATCCTAAAAAAACCCTTTATAAATATAATATCAAATAACAAAATAATAGCAAAATAGCAAAATAAAGATATTTCTTATTATCTAAAATATTCTATTATCGTATTTTATCATCTAGCCATTTATAAAAAAGATCCCAAATTTCATAAAATTGTTTATCCTCTTGCTCTCTAATTTCAAATGTCAATCTGCTCATCTCAGCACATTCCAATATTTTCTTAATAATTTCTTCCTGTAATGGTATTTTCTCATTCTTCCAATTTTTAGCAAATACAATCCTGGCCGCTGTTACTACATTTACAATCAGGTATTTCAAATCTTTACTATATATATCAGGTAAAATTCCCAATAAGAAGATCTCTGGTTTCAAGTCTATATGTTTCTTTGTCATTTTTTCCAGCCACATGCGAATTATAGTCCAATATTTTCTAGCATCCTCACAAGTCCACCACATATGGTAATACGAGCCGGGTATCTGATGACATTTCCAGCATTTTTCAGATTTGTTCTTCAACATTCTTGCTATTCTTGTCGGAGGAAAGTGCCACCTGTAAAACATCTTATACAAATTTTCTTTATATGCTGTTGACATTGTCATTTTATAATTTTGAGACCACAATTTCTGCCATTTCTCTAAATCAATCCCATATCCAAAATTCTTCCCCCAAACAATCATAGTTTCTTTGACTTGTTCTTCCTCTAATTTCATTCCCAGTAAATAACCATATAATTGTTTAATCACCTTCTCATCAGTACCCATCAAGATCTTATCTAAATCAGTCTGCTTATCATAAAATCCCTCCGTTTTGGAATCTTTATCATACCTTGAATGTATTTGTGCATATGAAAACCAATTCATCCTTATACCTTGTTCCTCTAAGTTTTGGATCGATTTAAGTTCACCTTTTTCATCCAAAAGTTCCCCATATCTAACTGTTTGTTCCTTCTTGTAGATTATAGGATAGGAAAATGCTTCAATGGTCGATAACCAAGCTGGAATTTTCAAATAACATTGTCTTTTTATCTTCTCCCAGTTTAACCACAAAGACTCCCGTACATAATGTCTTCTAAAATAACCCTGTGTTTTAGTTCCCTTATACCATAAAAAAGCATGCCAGCCCAACAGCAAGTCATGCCCTTCTAATGTCAACAACCTATGTTTCCTTAATGTTATCCATTCTTTGACCCACTTCAAACTTGCAGCTTGATAGTACAATTCCCAATTAGGCAGGCCAAAACCTCCTCTAATTCTAGCATCTTGCAAAAGCTTTAGCTTTATTCTCGCTTTTTTACCTTGCCATATAAACTTCAACATTATTTTATTTAAATCTTCAAAATAGTCTTTTCCAAGCCTAATTGGTATTGTTTGAAACAAAAATAAAATTCTAGGTAAAATATTTATCTTAATTGTTGAAATTCTCCCTATTAATGACAATTGCAAGTTTTCCCACTTCTTCAAATCTGTAGTTATCTGTTATTTAAGTTTAATATAATTATTCTCCTTTAATGTGCTACATCTTGTTGTCAAATATATCCCCAGATACTTAACCTTATTTGTAACTTGAATTTTCAAAAGATCTGCCAATTCTTCTCTCTGTCTCAATAGCATATTCTTTGTCAAAATCTTTGTTTTATCTTTATTTATTTTCAAACCAGCCACCTCTCCATATGTCTCTATCCTTTCCAATAACTTTGGAGCTGTTTCTAGCGGGTCTTCCAGAATAAAAGCTAAATCATCAGCAAAAGCTTGTAGCTTAAATTCTTCCTTCTTAATTTTCATTCCTTTTATGCTTTTATCATCCCTAATATTTCTATTCAACACTTTCAAGGTCAACACAAATAGCAAAGGAGATAGGGGACATCCTTGTCTTGTGCCTTTCCTTATATTAATAAAATCTGTAAGTTCCCCTTCCATCATTACCCTTGCTGTCTGTTTATTATATATGGCTTCTATTGCTTGAATAAATTTTTTAGCAAAACCCATCTGCTCCAATAATAATAACATAAATCTCCAGTTCAAGTTGTCAAATGCTTTTTGAGCATCTAGGAATATCAAAGCCATTTGCTTTTCAGGATGAGCCTCATAGTATTCCAAAGTGTCCAAGATTACTTTCATATTGTCTCTAATTTGTCTCTTTGGCAGAAATCCATTTTGATCTGGGTGAATAAAATTATTTAAATATTTTTTAAGTCTTTCTGCTAAGATTGAAGCAAAGATTTTATAGTCTGCATTCAATAAAGAAATAGGTCTATAATTTTTAATTTGCAGTGGGTCAGCCTCTTTTTTTGGAATAAGTGTGATATAAGCCTCTGACCATGTTTTGGGTATCATCTTTTTTAACATAACTTCATTCATAACTTCTAACAATGGGGTGCTCAATGATTCTTGAAATGTTTTATAGAATTCTGCTGGAAGCCCATCTGGACCCAGTGCTTTCCCATTATTTTGTCTCTTAAATGCTTCATTTAGTTCCATCATTGTTATATTGCTTTCTAGCATTTCTTCAGTCTCTTTTGGTATCTTCGGTAAATTAGCTTCCTGTTAATACTGTTTGACTTTTTCCTCATCAATATTCTCTTGTTTATATAGTTCCCCATAAAAATCTCGAATAATTTCTTTTTTCTCCTTATTCCCATAACAAACTTGGCCTTGTTCATCTATTAACTTCAAATTTTTTTCTTGATTCCTTCTCTTTTCTCAATTTATATGCTAGCCATCTACCTGGTTTATTTGCATCTTCAAAATAATTCTGTTTAGAGTTTCTGATTTTCTGTGCCAGTTCTTCTTTCTCTATTAATTCCATTTTATGTTTAATTACATCCAGCTTCAATTTAATATCCTTTTTCTGTGGCATTTTCTGTAATTCTTTTTCAAGAATTTTATACTCATCTTCCAAGGCCTTAGAAGCTTGCCTTTTCCTAATATTCTTTTTTCTTGTATAATTTATTATCAAACCTCTAGCGTATGCCTTCATTGTATCCCACACATTCTGCGCTGAAGTATCTTCTTTTTTATTTTCTCTGAAGAAAAAAGCCAATTCCTTCTCCATCCATTGTATAAAATCTTTCTCCTTTAAAATAGTATTATTTAATGTCCATCTCGATCTTTTTTTTTTGTCCCTTCCATTTAATTGTCATTGGGCTATGATCTGCCCAAGTACTTGTTTCAATATTTGTTTCTTGAATATTGGATATTAATTCTGTTGAGATCCAAATCATATCTAATCTGGACCATGATAGATGTCTATTTGAATAAAAAGTATATTGTTTAGCTTTAACATTTCTTTCTCTCCAAATATCTTTTAAAATTAATTCATCTGTCATTTTAAAAAAAGACCTTGGGAGAGCTTTTCTATTTTGCTTTGTTGTTGCTGCTATATAGTCCAATTTATTGTCCACAATTCCATTAAAATCTCCCATCATAATTATATTAACATAGTCCAGCCCAATTATTTTCATGTGTAACTTTTTATAAAACTCTTCTTGTTTATCATTCGGAGTATAAATTGCAATCAAGAGTATTTTTATATTATTGTCCATTATTTCTACCATTAATACTCTTCCATCTTCATCCGTGTAAATAAATTTTGCTGGGATAGCCTCTTTAATGTATAGAACCACTCCTCTTTTCTTACATTGAGTCAAAGAAGTAAATATTTTCCCCAATTTTGGCTGTACTAACAATTGTTCATGTTGTTTTTTAATATGAACTTCTTGTAGACAAATTATATCAAATTTTAATTTCTCTAATTTATGAAAAGTTTTCCTTCTTTTAACAGCTGAATTAAGTCCATTTATATTCATTGTAATCAGTTTTTTTTCTTCCATGATTATGCTTTATATTTAGGTCTAACCGCTCTCGTGGATCTCACTTCACGCTATTCTTTACTATCCACCTGTCCCCCTACTGCTCCTTTCTCTTTTTCAGTCTCCAGTTGTTCCTCTTGAAACTCAATTAATGAGACCTCTTTCTCTGCCTCCTCTCTTCTTCCTCCAAAAAATTCTCCATGGAAAAGTTCCGCTTTCTCAATTGAATCAATTCTATATCTCTGCTCTTGCCACCTAAACATTAGTCCTTCTGGAATCAGCCATCTATAATTCACTTCATTTTCCAATAGCATTTTGGTCAGAAATCGATATTCTCTTTTCATCTCTCTCACTCTTCTGGGTATTTGTTTTAAAACCACAACCTCTTTACCTTTGTATTTCAATGTTTTCTCTCTTACTACTTGTAATATATGCGTTTTAATGGATTTTTTGGTAAATCTAATATGGACTTCCTTGGGTAATTTATTTCTCATCGCATACCTTGTATAGACTCGATATATCTCATCTATTCCATCCATCATCTTTTCCTCTGTAATTTCCAAAGCATCTGCCAAAATTTCTATCATTACCGCTGCCAAATTTTCTCCTTTTTCCTCTTCTATATTTTGAAATCTGAGGTAAAATTCTGACCTTTCCATCTCCCACCTCAACATCCCACTTTTTTCTTGTTCAACCGCTGTTAATCTACTGTCAATATTTCCAATCTTCTTCTCTCTTTGTTTTCCTTCTTCCTCAATTTTTTGGAATCTCTCCTCATACTTGACCATCATTTGTTTAATGTTTTTCACTTTTTCATTAGTCTTCTCTATTCTTTGTTCAATATTTTCTGTTCTTTGTTCAATATTTTCTGTTCTTTGTTCAATATTTCCTGTTCTTTGTTCAATGATGTCTGATTTTGTCTTGAGATCTTGGATTCCTTGCATATTCATCTGTAAAGTTACTCTTTCTTGTTCCTTATCTTGCTTCAACATTGTCTGAATTAAACGTTATCCTCCAGCTGGTGGGGAAGCAGAGGTAGAAGTAGAAATGCCAGATGGTATTGGTTTCCTGCTCATTTCAATGCTTCCAAAGCTTCAAATTCTTCTTGACTTTTAATCCAACTGGTAGAGCAGCCAATTATAATCCAAAATAGAAAACTCCAATAGTAAAAGACACGAAACCAAAAAAGAAACAGGAAAAAAGGAAGAAGAAAGATCTTCAGGTTCTTCTAGACCCTAATCCAATTACGAAGTAGTCCACCATAAAAAAGAAAAAATAGAAAGGAGAAAAACAAACAAATCCAAAAATAATAATATTGATTAAGAGCAAAAAAAAGAAAAGAAAAAAAAAAGCAAAAAGAGAAAAAACAAAAAGTTCCTTCAGGTTCTTCACACCTTAATCCAGTTGAAAAGTCTCAATAATCAAAAAAGAAAAACAAAGTGGTCCAAAAACATAGATAGGAAAAGCAAAAAAGTCCCAATAAAAAAGAAAAGAAAAATAAAGAAAAAACTCTGAGGCTTTCCCTTTAAAATAAAAGGCAGAAATAAAAATATTACTAGAATTAAAATTTAGAAAAAGGCTGGTGAATAGGGTATATATATATATATATATATATATATATATATATATATATATATATATATATATATATAAATCGAGTTGGAAAATCAAGGAGTATACGAAATCCCTTGCACTGCCTGCCCCACCACATACATTGGACAGACTAACAGAAGAATAGGTGCACGCATTGAAGAACATAAGAACTCAATAAAAAAGGAAGAACCGACCTCTTCCCTGGTCCAACACCTCAAAGCCACAGGACATGAGATTGACTTTAAAAATACCAGAACTATCGCCAAAACCGAACACTTCAGCAGCAGAATCATCAGAGAAGCCATAGAGATAGAAAAACGCCCACACAGCATGAATAAACGAGATGATGCCTCCCGCCTACCAGCCATTTGGAAACCCGCCCTCATGAACAGACGCGTACCTAACATGAAGAATGACACCAGACCCACACCCCTGAGAGCCACACAAGATGCCACCACCACACTTCCACGTAGAAAGCAGACTCACACCCACACAGAAGATGAAACACGACCACGGACCAGAAGCCGCACTGCAGCTGCATCACTACCCACCTCAAACCCCTCTGAGCCATACATGAAGCGAACTGACCTCCACCATGAAGATGCAGCACGACCACGAACTCGAAGCCAAACAGCAAGATCACAGCTCACCAGCTCAAACCCTCCAGCAACTAAGACTAACCTGAGCACAATCAAGCCCCCACCTGAACAGAACACGCCTCCAGCCAATCAGAACACAGCCAACTCCCCAACCAATGAGAACACACCCCCACCCAATCAGAACACAGCCAAGCCCCCACCCAATCAAGTCACACCCCCACTAGCAGTTAAAAGGAAGAAGCAGCTGCAAGCTCACATCACTCTGAGAAGCACAGAGCTGAAGACCAAGCCTGAAGATGATGAATGAGACTTCATCGAAACGTTGCCTAGATACTTCCAATCTTACACGGGAGAAAACCCGAATAACCAAAGATCTATATATATATATATATATATATATATATATATATATATATATATATATATATATATATATATATATATATATATATATAAAGGCACACTGCACTTTATTTATTTATCCAAGGCTTTTGTTATGACTCTCTGCTCTCCCTCTATCTTATCACGTTAAAATGTCCTTGAGAAGAGGTCTTTTTGCAATTCTCTCCAATTCAAATAAAATACTTTCAAGCCTCTAGTTGGCAGTGTTGCAAAGTTTCTTAATGCTCTTCCTCCCCCCCAGCCAGAAAAAAGGAGTAATATATACAAAGACAAAATAAAAAATAGCCAAAGGGAGCCTCTATCCTAAAGAAAGTTAAAAAATCAAAGGGAGCATAAAATATATATATAAGAGAAAATTCAATCTGGTTACCTACAAAGTCACACTAAAGTCCCCCCCAAAAAATATAGAGAAAAGAAAAAAAAACCCCAAGCCTCAATTTGACATCACTTTAAAAAACGCCGCTCAGACAGTTTCAGTAAAAAAAAAAAGTCTCACAGATTTCTTCTTTGTTCAGGATGTCCTTTCCAACCTCAGCGAATTTACAACACAAAAGAGTTTTTCTCACCCAGCCGACACACTTTCACTCCAGCCACTTTCTTTCCGGAGCTGTCCTGACTTCAGCAGCTATAGACGCTGCCTCTCCGCCGCCAGCAAAAGGGCTTCTTCCGGATCAAACCAGAGATTTTGCGATATCTCTGGGATACTGGAACAGTACCCTTCTCAATCCCCATCTCTACAGGACGGTTTAGGTCCGTTGGGACCGACCAGGGGCGAAAATATCGGCTGCGATCTCAGAGCCCCGAGATCGCAGCTGTATCGCCAAAACGAAACTCCGCCTTCTTCCCACAATTTTCATCCTTAATTTATGTTTTTAAATTGTAAATTCCAACATATGTTTTACAACTGAACTAAAAGTGATCTCTCCAAATCTCTCAGCTTTCTTTCTGCCATGTAGTGAAGTTGGACTTTCCTTTGCTGATAGAAATGATACCATGTTTTTTCTGAAATTATGACCTGCCCCCAAAGTAAGACCTACCTTGATTTTTACATGTGCACTCAATATAAGCCTTACCCTCAAAAAAATCCCTAACTAAGACCCTGCCCATTCCAGGTTCATGGGTAAAAATTAAGTTAGAGTGGGGATGCGGAGTTGGAGCTGCCCTACTACAGTTTCAACCAGGCCTCACACATCCCAACACCTGCCTTACTGGCCCATTTCTTCTGCAGCTGGAAAGACCAACAAGGCTTTCCTGAAGGCCTCTGCGGCCAATAACAGAGCACTGGATCGATCCAGAGCTCTGCTATCAGCTACAGAGGCCTTCAGGAAAGCTTTGCCAGCTGCAGAAGTTTCTGAAGGCCTCTGACAGTGAAAAGGTGAAGGTGAAGGTGATTCAGTGGATGACACCCCCCTCAAAAATAAGACCTGGTGCCTTTTTTGGTGGCAAAAAAAGTAAGAGAGAGAGGGGGGGAGAGGGAGAGTGCACTGAGCACTAAGGAATCACAGAGATGGTTCTTAATTTCCTGGAGGGTGTATGTTTAGTGGGCAAATTTAATAATGCCTCAACAGCCAGTCAACACTTTCCATTTCTTGACTGAGGACATAGACCCAGAGAAATAGATGCACATAAATAGGGTGGGGGAACACATGTTGAGTAGGATTGGACAGCATAATAACTTTGCAGCAGGAATGAACTTATCTTAGAAGCAAAGATCACTAAGGTTTTTGGATTTGCTTGTTCGTTTTAATAATAATGATAAAGAACAACACATCAAACTGGCATTTACACTGGAAGGAAAAAATGGCTAACACACTTGCCTTCCCCCATCCCAAAAGGATGGTTGCTAAATCTTAAAATAAATCCAATCTTCTCACATATTCTTAGATTCTGTTCATTGCCAAAGGGGAAAAGTTTATTATCTTAAAATAAATCCTTCCATTCTCCAACATTCAGTAAGAACTGAAGAGGCTTCTTGAATGAGAAGTAAAAGATTTTCAAGGAATAAACAAAGAAAGTCCAGTTGTCTTTTGAAAAAAAAACACCTTTGGGAGCATGACCTGGATGACTGAGAATCTCCACAGATTTTTAAAAAGAACATTGGACAACTTGATGGAGGATGGTTCATCACAGAGGTGGTATTTAGAAGGTTCTGACCAATTCTGGAGAACCGGTAGTGGAAATTTAGAATAGTTCAGAGAACCGGCAAATACCACCTCTAACTGGCCCCGCTCCCATCTATTCTCTGCCTCCCGAGTCCTAGCTGATTGGCTGGGTCTTCTTTTGTTGCCCTGCACAGGAGAATGGAGCTGGAAAGCAGGTTAGTGGGGAGGGAATGGGGATTTTGCAGTATCCTTCTCCTGCCATGCCCATAAAGCCAAGTCATGCCATGCCCACAAAGCCATGCCCACAGAATCAGTAGTAAAAATAATTGAATCCCACCACTGGTTCATTTCTTAAAGGCTCAGTTATACTCAAGGTTGGAGGCAGCAGGACTTCAAATACTACTTCCAGGAATGAGATGTGCCTTTATTTCCCACTTGTGGCCAAGTTATAGACATTGGAAGGGGTGTCACCAAGATGGATCTTGGCCTAACCAAGCAGGATTGTTTTTAAATGTGGAAAAAACTTCCTTCCAATATGCATTTTCTACTATATTTTTGAGTGTTAGAATTGGCCATGAGAGCTGTTGACATTTTCTCTTACAAATCTTTTTTGATCATTTTGTAGTTTCCATGACTGCCTCCTCTTGCAATTTAATTGAAATGTGGGATGCCAAGGGGAGGGGGGCTCTAGAGATAATTGTCTAATGGAAGATAGGATTTAAGCATACACCTCTTCAATTTTATTTTTGACTTGGGGGTGGGGGGTGTTTTCTTTGTCAACAATTAGGGAAAGGCAAAATTGATGTGAAATACCATCAAAATAAGGTTAGGATGTTCACCAAAATGCTCTCTGGAAGAATTTCAATATTCTTGGGAGAAAATTATGCAGTCTCACTTCAAACTAATTTAGAAAAATAAAAAAGAGGAAAATGAATTTTATACCATTAATTTCAGCTGCTTAGATCAGCATGACAAGAGTCAGTGAAATGTAAAATCCATTGGATAGGTTCAGTTCATCCTGCAGATTAATTTGTGCAGCATGGATCAAAATGCATCCCTAATACATATCTGTATTGAATGTCATTTATCAATAATATATTACAGGTTTCTTTAGCAGTCTGCTTACTAACCAGCAGGGTATCTATCCCTCTTGCTGCTTCCAAGTACAGTCCATGTCAATTTGCAAATTTAAAAAAAAAAAAAAAACTTATTTGAGAATTGCACTCTTTTGTTATGACGTTAACTCCTTTTCCTGCCTTCACTCTAAGTTGGCCTCAAAATGGATTTTCCGTCTCTACATTAAAGCATAACATCTATGACTTTTGCTAGAACTTCAAAGCTTCCTCAGTAATTAAAGAAGATGGGCAGCTTTAGCTTTGGTGCTCAGAGCAAGCTGCCTTGAGGAAACATTAAGCAGAGATTGTTTGGGAGGGCAGAGATGGCCTTGCTATTAGACGAAGCCAAGTGCTTCCTCTTTTCAAAAATAAAATGAAGGCTATTTTGCCTAATGGTTGTTTAATGCTGAGTTAGCTTTGCAATGTCAGGTGGATGTCAGCCTGGCACAGATTAGCAAGTCATTAAAATGACTCCCTTCTTTAATTTTTGTAAGTGGAAATATCAAGATGAGCAACCTTCAGAATAGTTTGTGCTTATAATAGCACATGGGTATCAAACATTTTGCATATAAAAGACACTAGAACCAGTTATTTATTCAGAGTAAATAGACATACAACCACCATGAAGTACACAAAATGGTGTGGCATGGCATGGCATGGCACGGCATGGCAATGCATAGCATAGCATAACATAGCATACAATTCAATTCAATTCAATTCTTTATTGGCCAAGTGTGATAAGGCACACAAGGAATTTGTCTCAGCATACATACAACAATACTGACAGATAATTATCATAGTCATTGAAAAAATACATTCATCTTAAAACATAAGATACAACACTTAGTGATAGTCAAATAGGATAGAAATTGAGACAAATCAGACTTGAAGAAACTGTGTCCAATGTAACAAAATCCAACCAACTTATGATGAACTATGGATCACTTGATTTTTAATAATTACACCCATTCACATCCACACTGTTACTAGATGCACTTGATAAGCAGAAAGGTAATAAACAGAAAGTGTAATGGTCTATCAAAGATATTTACTGTGCAGCCTTTATCTTTTATTCTTTCTAACTTCATCATTTTCACATAGACAACTTTCTCAATGGTCAGCTTAATATGTGTACTTGTCCTCCTGTGCAAACACAGAGAAGGATTCCTGTATTTGTGCCACAGAATCTCTAGAGCCAATTTGACTTGGAGGAAGTGGCATTGCATTTTCATAACATTCAAGCAACTGATCCGATTCCATGAATACCTGAAAAATGGAATAATGAAATAATATTTCATTCTATTCTTAGGAGATTAAGCATTAACTCTTAATCAAAGTAGCAAAATATACCAACTTAAATATGTTTTTATTGCTTAATTCAGCTGAAAGGAAGAGATGAATACTAAAGTTTATAAACATTTTTGTCTTGCTATTTTAGCCTACCTTTTTTTCTAGAAATAGTCCCAGATGCATATTAGAAGCCTTTTAATTTAACATTTATGTTTGGTTAACATAAACGCCTTAAAGATTTTGTGGAGTCCTGCAGCCACACTTAGAAAACTGTTGCCAGTCCATGGTCAATCTGATCTCAAAAACAATGATCTATGAAAGCCTTTTCCTAATATGAGCACCCTTCAGATTTTTGTATGTGAACTGCAGAATTTTCCAGCCATCATGATCGTTGCTAATAAAGACTAAAGAATCATGATTTCTAAATTTTCAGACCTAGAGCATTTTCTCTAGTTAAGAATATGGATCTTAGTAATCACCAATAGGAAGACTTTTCTAAATACATTGAATATAGATTTAATTTAGACTTTCCATATTTTGTTGATGTGTGTGTGTGTGTGTTTATACATAATGTAAATACACACACTCTGAACTAGTGTTCCTTGGGTTGAATTAATGATATGACCACAAAGCATAGAGATGAAACAAGCATGAGCCCAACATATCTCTGATATTTATTAAAGCAGCTTTACTTTTTCAATTTTCTGTATTAACATTACGAAAATATGTCAGTTCTTTAAAATTCTTATTAATGCATGAATTTCTTAAACTTGTCTTCCTTCCTTCTTTTCTTCCTTCCTTCCTTTCTTTTTTCTGTCTTCATACTCATGAGAAGTCTAAAAATATTTTTCGATGTTTTTAAAGTATGAACTCTAATAGGTTATCATTGCGTATATAAATGCAAATACAGTACTTTAGAAAATAAGACATGGTTGAACTTTTAGTAGCTTCAAAGATGATCTGTAAAAACCACTGTATTTATTCACAGTATATGACGACTGATTGCTATTATTAAGTGATAGATAACCAGTGCTATTTCCTTCCCACTGAACAATTAATTGAAAATGTTGGGAAAATCTTTATCTTGCAATCTTATTTTTCATTTGCTGTCATCAACGTTTGTCTTTTGAATTCAGCATCTCTTGTGAAGGATCTATAAATGCATTTTCATTCATCCATCCAACCAGGTTTCAATCAATTTAGAGGAAGTTCTAGCATAGTTTAATCTTATTTTCAAATAATTAACTGTTAATAAATAAATTGTATTGTCAAGAACATATATATATATACTCAAGAATACTTTTAGATAAATGATTGTTCCATTAAATAAATATCATTCTTGGGAAAGAAGAAGCATAGAAAATGGCATAAAATATTTACTCCAAGAAAAATATCCCAAATTTGTTTTGCTGCACAAGAACAGCCAAGGAAACTTGCTCATCTAATTATTTAAAATAAAAGATCTGATTCATTATATTTTCCCAGTGCTTTATGCATTGTCATACAATTACTTTATCTTATTAAGTATTTCATTTCCATGTAATGATGAATGGTCTTTCTACCAGCTACATATGATAAATATAAACCTGATGATTTATAAATAAAAACTGATGGGTTGGATCCTCAGAATTAGTTCCCCATTTCTTTTCTAACCGTTGTTTATTCTAATAATTACCCTATCTTATCTGCATGACTAAGAAAAAATAACAACAATGTTTTGAAGTTTAGCACTAACTGGATCAAAACTAAATGCTGTGGTATAGTAACCTCTGAGTATTTTATGATAACGTTCATAATAAAATATAATTATCTGAACATTCAGCAACACAATACCCAAGAGGCAATCGATCCAATGTTAAAACCAAATAAACCAACTAGAAAACACATTGTTGTGACAATGATCCCAAAGCTCATTGTTTTTAATATTTTTAATTTTTTTTTTGCTTATTTATATATACTTTTAATTTGCTTTTTATACACTGTAGTTCCTGGGAGCCCACAAGTGGTGGCATTAAAAAAAATTGCTACTGGTTCTGTAGGTGTGGTTTGGTGGGTGTGGCGTGGCGTGGCGTGGTGTGACTTGGTGGGCATGATAGGGGAAGGATACTGTAAAATCTCCATTCCCACTCCACTCTTGGAGGAAGGCCCTGAAAAATGCCATTCCCTCCCCATTTCACTAACCTGCTTTCCAGCTCTGTTCTCCTGTGCAGGGCACCAAAGAAGTTCCATCCAATCAGCTGGGACTCAGGACACAGAGAATAGATGGGGGTGGGGTGGGACCAGTGGTTCTCTGAACTGCTCAAAATTTCCACTACCAGTTCTGGTCAGAACCTGCTGAATACCATTTCTGGAGCCCACCTATCTGCTTTAGTTAAAACTCAATAAATATATAAGACTCAGAAATAGAACAAAAAAAGAGAAGAATCTTCAGTGCATATTCTACCAGGACTTCTGGAGAGGAATAGCAAACTGAAGACAGCTCTGTGTAAAGTGGAATCAATTCTGTGGCTAACAACAGGATGCTGAGTAGAAGATTGTGTCCTTAGACCCTCTCTGAAAAAGAGAAGATGTGAGATTGCCGAAGGTTCATACAGGTCAAGGAGACTGCAAGGTAGTGCTTTATAGAGTATATAACATATAACAGAGTTGGAAGGGACCTTGGACATCTTCTCGACCATCTCCCTGTTCCATTCGAGACAGTGGTTGTCCAGACTTTCATCAATGGTGCACTCACAACTTCTGATGGTAAGCTGTTTCACTGATTAATTGTTCTCACCATTAGGAAATTTCTCCTTCATTCTTCTCCTTCTTTCCTTGATTAGTTTCCATCCATTGTTTCTTTTCTTGCCTTCTGGTGCTTTAAAAAAATAGGTTGACCCCTCTTCTTTGTGGCAACCCCTCAAATATTGGAACATTATTATTGCATCACCCCCAGTCCTTCTTTTCACTAGAATAGATATACACAATTCCTGCAATCACAGAAAAAAATAAATGTGTTATTCCTGTACAATCTGAAACTGAAGCCTTTCAAAAAGACGCTAAGTTTATACTTTCTTTGCTAATCACTTTCAAACATTGCCTCATAACTGCTTTATAGAATTTGGACACCTTCAAAATGTCAAGGCTGAAAGCACTAGGTTTTACCGTATAATTTTCATTGTAGGAAAATGACACTGTATTTCTATAAGCTTTAGGGATTTAAAATAAACAACAAAAAGCAAAATAAAGTTTTGGCTAAAAAGTTTTAAATGGGATAAATGCCAAAAAATGTTGGGATATTTTGTTTTATATATTTAAAATTTGGAATTAAAGTTAAAAAATAAATGCATCAAAAATATTTTTGATATTGAAGACATAACAAGATAAGCAATGTACAATGTCATTCAGAGACATTTTTCAGGAGTTGCATCAGAAGCTTGAATCAATAATGTTAGTGGTGTTGTGTGTTCTTAGGAACAGTCTGTTCCTAGAACAAGCTGCTACAGAAAAATGTTTGTAAAAGAAAATGTATCTGAGAAGAACAAGTGAACAAGAATATGTCATTAAACATACAAAAAAATACGGATACGGAAATAAAATGCCAATTTCAGAGATAAATTGGAATAATTTCTTCTTGCTGGTTTTGCAAAATAATTTTTAAGTTTTCAAGAATTTTTTTTAAAAAGAATCAATAATCATCTGAATGAATGAATGACAACACTGTTTTACAAAAAAAGAAAAAGAAAGAACACAAAGATGGTTTATTTGATCAGGGTTAAAATGAGATATGCTAATGTTTGGGGCAGTTCATTTTGGACTTATTGCCATCTGGACTGGAAAATATTGTGTATTGGGTATTAGAGTTAGTATCATTTTTAAGCCTTTTTCCCCACTGTCTATTTGTGTATTTTAATCTGATAGCATCTAAATTGGTTTGTATCTAATTATTGTTTCACTTAAAGTAATGCATGAGTGTGTCTTTCTTTGTAATGTTAAATTTCAGTCTTTTGTTTATACCAGGATATTGGGATTGTTTTTTTTTTATAGCAAATTTATAGATTTATATTGTGGATTTGCTTATATTTAAAAAATGGGATATGGAATGATGAGCTTGCTAGTAAATGGTATTATTTTAAGGATTTGTTGGAGTTTTTGCTGTTGGAGAAGATGTTACTTTTGGATTTTCATAGTATAGAGTTGAATTATGGGAGAATTTATTTTTTATCTGCTTAAGAAGAGGTAAGGAAAAAGTGAAATTGCTTTTACTTGTTGTGAAGTGGGTGGGAAGTTGTTTTCTTAGGATTTTCCCCCCTTTTGTTTTCTTGGGCTTTTTATTTTTTCTAATTTTTTCTTTTCTTTTTAATTTATATTATCTTTGTTGAGATAATTCCCTGTTAGGAGAATGAGTGCATACAGGGAGACATAGTTGAGAGTAGTGTTTGAATAATACACATACAGAACCCAGATACACTGTACAGTAAATGTAGGTTTTTACTTCCTGAAAGGTTTAAGCAAAGTTGAAAATAAGCAGTCCAAAGTCATTCACAAGTAAATCAGTCAGTTTTCAATCCAGGGATAATCCAATAACAAATTCCAGTGTCAAAAACAGTTCAGTAACAAACTTACATCAAATCCAGAAATAGCAGTCAATTAGGAAAAATGGATGAACCGCAATACTTTCCAACAAAGGCAACAGAGATACACTCACACTCTCTTCTTAGACTCAGACTAAACAACCCAGGTTTCTGGCTCCATTTTATGTCCGTTTGAGAAACCACACCTAATTACAGTTTTACATTTTCCTAAAGATACAGTTTTAAAATGTTTATCCTGGTTTATATATTTTTAAACCAAATACCTGTTAGGTGACTTATATTCCTAACAATCTTTGACAGTGCTAATTAAAACTTTTAAAATAAAGTTATTTTTTTTTTAAACAGTAGGCTGCAACCTGTATTCATCCCAAGCCTCTGAAACAGCACAGAATAGACAGATATGCAATTGATAGATAAACAATTTTGGTAAGTTGTCAAGCAGGGAATTTAGGTCTGGTCTGGCAGAAATGAAGAGGCAGAGTTCAATTCTCTCTGAGTCACACATTTATTCAGATCTTCAATTCTCTCTGAGTCACACATTTATTCAGGACAAAGGTGGAAGGACTCCAAATGATTAATTCAGCATGACTTTACATTTTGGTTATCCAAACAGGAAATACAGCTATTTGCACAAAAGTAGATAAAAAGTAGAAGTTTGTAAGAAGTCATTGCTTGCCAAGTACATTTAGAAGCATATTTATAATAGCTATAGCACTTAGACTTATATACCGATTTATAGTGCTTTACAGCCCTCTCTAAGACAGTCAGCATATTGCCCCCTCCCCAACAATTGTGATCCTCAATTTACCCACCTCAGAAGGATGGAAGGCTGAATCAACCTTCAGCCTGGGGAGATTTGAACTGCCAAATTGCAGGCAGACGACAGGCAGCAGAAGTAGCCTGCAATACTGCACTCTAACCACTGCACCACTGTGGGTCATAATAAATATATATTTTAAAAATTCAGGTTGGTAGCATGTTTTTAATGCATTGCTTAAGCGGTTGTGAGTGCTTCCATACTGGAGGTTTTAAAGAAGTTATTAGATCACTATTTGGTTATCCAATGGTATAGTCCATTGGATAACCAGATAGTGATACAATCTCTTCTTAAAAACCTCCAGTATGGAAGCACCCACAACTTCTGGTCTTAAGTTGTTCAATGAACTGAACTTATAAATATATTTAGCAAACTTATTCCATCCTATCTGTGGTTTCCTGTTATGCTTCCCCTGAAATAGGGACAGTTACATGTTATTAAAACTTATTTATTCTCTTTAATTCAGTCATTTCAATCCTGATCATTATAATCTGATCAACAAGTAATCCTAATTCTACCTATTGTCCAGATATATGTAACTCATAACTCTTTGAAAAGAGATTGACAGGCAGAGATTGGAAGTCAAGAGGTTATAGAACCTTCCTCTTCCCCGGTGGAAGATGCCCCCATTTCTACTTTTTTTTAGCAACTCCATTACTTATGAAAGAGAGGAATGATATGAATTTAAAAAGTAAGAATGCAATGGATTCTTCAGGATCCTTAGTGGCACAGTGGTTAGAATGCAGTATTGCTGGCTCACTCTGCCCGTAGCTTGGAATTCGATCCTCACTGGTTCAAAGTTGGCTCAGCCTTCCCTCCTTCTGATGTCAGTTAAAATGAGGACCCAGATTGTTGGGAGAAATGCACTAACTCTGTAAACCAGTTAGAAAGGGGGTTTAAAACACCATGAAGTGGTATATGTGTAAAGTCCAAGTCTAAAATGTCATACTATGAAATGCCTGCTAATAGCACCTCTGTGGACATACCACCTTCACGGCAGAACACATGATTAGGCAAAAGCTTTTCGGTAGTTAGGTTCATCTTCCCCACCACCATCCCCTCCAAATGATAATATTACCAGTTCAGAAGTTCTTGGAGATAAAAAAAAAAAGTTTCATCCTCAAGTATCTCACTGGCAAGACTACTTCTTCTTTTTTTTTTTTTTTAAATGCATATTATTTTCTGAGTAAAATCTTGTGGACTCATCAACCTTTATTTTTGAGTCAAAATGCATAAGATAGTGCTATAAAAATAAAGGAAATGTGCAGTTGACCACATCAGAGGTGGTATTCAGCAGGTTCTGACCAGTTCTGGAGAACCGGTAGCAGAAATTTTGAGTAGTTCGGAGAACCAGTAAATACCACTTCTGACCCACTCTGCCCCCATCTATTCTTAAACTCCCAAGCTGATCAGCTGGGTCTTCTTTTGTTGCCCTGCACAGGAGAACGGAGCCAGAAAGCAGGTTAGTGGGGTGGGGAGGGAATGGAGATTTTGCAGTATCCTTCCCCTGCCACGCCCGCCACGCCATGCCCACTAAGCCACACCACGCCCACAGAACCAGTAGTAAAAATTTTTGAATCCCACCACTGGACCACATCAGTTGGGGTAAAAGCAGCCATTATCAAACAATTTTTTTTTTCCAATCCAATGTTCAACATTGTATCCATATGTATAGTAAAGTATGTGTCCAGATTCAGTTTCTTTAATAGAAAGACATCGATGTGTGAAGCATTTTAGACCCACATAACATTTGCGCTAGTTCAAGCACAGTAGACTTTCTAAAAATTTGGCCAGCTTTATTATAAATTCCAAGAGGGGAACCTATTGGTCAACCCAGCTGACAAAGAAAATAGCTGGGCATAAGCAAAGATTTTGAATGACAGCAGAAAATCAGTATTATAAACAGGTGGCAAAAAGATAGTGGCTGAAAGTGTTAATTAGAAAGCCATGCTTTTTAATTTAGGTCAGCTGTGAATTTGCTAGGTGGTCTTAATCAAGATACTATTCTTTCAAATTATCCTATCTGCCCAACCACTCACCTTTACCTTTATTCTGAGACAGTAATACCATCTTACTTTTGTCAAACTGTACTTATCTCTTATAGTAATTGTTTTAACTTCTGTCTTTCAGGGTCAAAATGTCCAGGATAATTTAGACAAAGCCAGTTGAATAACAAAAACATATATTCTCCAATTATAATTCATAATCAATCACCCATGTGGAGGGAAAAAAATCTTCCAAACAAATGGGACACCTGAAAGGAACAAAGGAACTTTCAATCAGGTGACACCTTCTGAAAGAAAAGAAAAAAATCCTTGATTTGAATTGATTTATTTATTCATCACATTTCTACGCTGCTCATCTCACCTAAGCAACTCTGGGTGGTTTACAATTTTGTTTCATTCATTATGAAAAGGAATAATTGGTATAACAGCTTCTACTGCTGAATTTGAAGGGAAGGTGGATTAGGTTGGAAACTGCATTTTTAAAGGAACCTTGAAGAATTAAAAAGCAGCATTAAAAAGCAGCATTTTAAAAGCAGAATTAAAAAGCAGCATTTACACTCCTTGTGTTTTTTTTTTAAAAAAAATAGCTCTCCTCTACAGAGACAGTTAAATTAGTTCCAAATGCACTCATAAGTAAGACACCTACTTCCACTGCCTGATCTATTTTCTTTGGGATTATGCATCTAATTTGAGCTAAAGCCTTTTTAAGAAGTGTTGAGTGAGAAAAATACATGCAATTTTTTGTTCTGCTGGTTCTCATGCATTTTAATGAAAGAGTATTTATTTAGAAATTATGTCAAACAAATATATTTTTCTCCATCATTTCTGACATACCTCTCAATTCTTCCTGAATTATCCTTATCTTTTCTGGTTCATCTTGTCTGCTATAAAGTACTTAATGACATAGATATTAGAATGACCTATAGCGCAGTATTAAGGAACATGATTTGAATACAGATAGTTCAGAATCAATTGCTGGCCTCTGCAAGTAGATGTGGAAAAGAATTGCATTTGAAAAACTTGGAGACCTGATGAGCAATATTGAAATGCCATAGTAGACAGAAAACAGCCTTATTGAGAATAATGCTTATATTTTGGTTTTTTGCCCTAAGATTCACAAAAAAGTGGAATGAAAGAAAGGAGAAGAGGTATTGTACAATTCCTAGAGAATGAGACTTCTGTAAGCAAGGATCTCTACACACGTGCAGCTCAGTAGTTACCAGGCATGATTTTGTTCAATCCCATCTTCTAAGTTTAGTTATAAGATGTTGCATGTCCAGGAGGACATTATTATATGGACTCAAGCTAATCCAAGTCCCATTGAAATGAATAAATATAGTTAATTTGATCAGTAGCTAACATTAAGCTAACAGGCAAGAAAAAGCAGCTAACAGGCAAGAAAAATCAAAATTATAAATGTAGACTGGGTAAAACCAGGCTTAATAATAGTAACTGTTTGAGGGATCTTGGAGTCTTTTAGACAACCAATTAAATATGAGCCAATAGTATGCAGCAGCCAAAAAAGTCAAAGCAATCCTAAATTGCATTTACAGAGGGATACAATTAAGACCAAGGCAGGTACTAATACCATTCTATAAAGCCTTAGTAAGACCACACCTAGAATACTGCATCCAATTGTGGTCACCACACTATAAAAAAGTTGTTGAGACTCTAGAAAGAGTGCAGAGAAGATCAACCAAGACAATTAGGGGACTGAAGGATAAAACATGTAAAAAATGGTTGCAGGAACTGGCCATGGCCTAGTGAAGAGAAGGACCAGGGGAGACACAATAGCAGTCTTCCAATATTTGAGGAGCTGCCACAGAGAGGAAGGGGTCAAGCTATTTTCCAAAGCACCTGAAGGCCAGACAAGGAATAATGGATGGAAACGGAACAAGGAGAGATTCAACCTGGAAATAAGGAGAAATTTTCTGTCAGTAAGAGAAATCAACCAATGGAATAGCTTGCCTTCAGAAGTTGTGGAAGCTTAATCACTGGAAACTTTTAAGAAGAGACTGGACTGCCATTTGTCAGAAATGGTGTAGGGTCTCCTACTTGGGCCTCTTCCCTGCTGTTGTTCCTGCCATCAGGCACATATTGCCCCTCAATGTGAGGTTGGCCCCAACCCTCCTATCTTTTTGTAAGGGCTTAAAGACATGGCACTGCCAGTCGACTTGGGGTCAATGTGGAGGATCAGTGAAATGGAGGTGGTTGATTAATAACAGATCCCACCTCCAGCCCACTCTGTCCCCTCCTTATTTGTCTTTGATTTTAATGTTTGATTTTAACTTTTTAACTTTTAACTTACATGTAACTGTAATCCACCTAAAGTTACCTATAGTAAGATGGGCAGTCAATAATTTTTATAAACAAACAAACAAACCAATAAATAAATAACAAATAGAGAAGCCCTTCTGTGATGACCCAGGGTGGGATACAAAATAAACACAGTCACAGAAAACAGGTGAAGCCCCTTTTATTCCTTCAGTTTGCTTCCAAGCTCCAAATATCTTTGACGGAAGAAAAAAAAATCCCACAGTTACATTAAGAAGGAAAAAAGCAACACAAAACAGGCAAGATAAGGACGTCCACAGATAACACACTGGGAAGGATGCCAAACTCAAAGAGGAACTATAAACTAGAGATATTTACATGATTTGTTTCCAGTATTTGCCAGTACACAGGTCCAAACTCTTATTCAGTTGTCACACCTGCAGTTCATGAAGAGGATCAAGGCCCTCTCCTCCTGAGGAGACCACATTTCTCCCTTATCCTCTCCTCCCTGTGTGCCCTAGATGGAGAGGGGATGGTCCTGGGTCCTCCTCTGACTGCTCAGCCGGCCTCTGCCCTTCCCAGCCTCCTCCACAACCTCTGGAGCCACACTTCCACTCCCTGTCAGCTGTTGCTTCTCTCTGTCAGAGTCAGTCTCCACAGAGTCAGTCTCCAGAGTCAGTCTTGATTGTTTTAATCTTATTAATGATCAAGATCTAGATATAGTGATTTTATTACATGATTGATCATCCTTCCACCTATCCATCATAAGTGTGTCTGCTTATTCAGAATAACAGAATAACAGAGTTGGAAGGGACCTTGGAGGTCTTCCAGTCCAACCCTCTGCTTGAGCAGGAGACTCTATAACATTGCAGAAAAGTAGCTCTCCAGTCTCTTTCTCAAAGGCTCCAGTGATGGAGCACCCACAACTTCTGAAAGCAAGCTGTTCCATTTGTTAATTAATCTCACTCTTAGGAAATTTCTCCTGAGTTTTCAGTTGTGTGTCTCCTTGATTAGTTTCTATCCATTGCTTCTTGTCTTATTTACTTGTAAGGTATTCTCTTCTCAAAGCAAAAAAAAAAAAAAAAGCCAACCCTTTCCTCTTCACATTTTCATTAAGGAATAAAGATCTAATAAAATGTATTTTAATTCAGGTTTCATCATAATTATTCAGTGTTTCCAAAGATTTTTTTTAAAATCATACTGATACCAGCATAGGTAAAATATAGTAAGTGCACCAGGTTATATCATTAAATGGGGGATGGGGGGTTTCAGCTGTATTACAATAGTATTACAACAGGGCAAGTGATGCACTGTGCCATTCAAAGTGGAACATTCAAAAGATGTCTTTTTTTTTATATGCCATTTGTCTTCTACAAAAATCGCATGTTTTCTGTGTAACAAAATGTACCTGCCATTATAGACTTTATATTAGTCTTTTGAAAGGGTTTGTGTACATGGTGGCAGTACAAAATTCAACCTGAAATGACAGCAAGGGTTTCAGTCTAAGTTGGACACAAATTGAAAATAAACATTATTGTATTCTATCCATCACTAACATACTTTGCAGTGTTAATCATGATTTTGTCATTGCTAGGATTCAAAGCTCTGGTGGTACACATAAAGATATAAGCAATTACACTGCCTGATAGGAGCCCTATCAGTCCAACAAAATCAGATAGATAATTTTAAATACAATGACAAAATGATACACCCAGAAGAAAGTGTACTACATTCTCAAAAAAGAAAAGAAAAAGAGGAATATAAAAAAAGTTTATTTATGTGATGGCAATAACGATACCACACATAAACTTGTGTAGATAGGATCCGCTGCAGGACTGACTATTTCCTTGAAAATATTTAACCTAGTCTACTACTGGGTAATTTTTAGGGGGAAAAAAAATATTTCGAGTGTATAAAATGAATTACAATAGTGCCTCAGGCCGCGACCATAATCTGTTCCCATATTCCAGTTGCAATCTGATTTGGTTGTGTCCAGAAACATGACACAGTAAAAAAAAATGGTAACAAAGAGGAAATTGGTGCGGAAAGAGAATCTCACAGATTAGTAAAACCTTACAGTTTCGTAAACTTCAGTCCAAGAAGAATTACAATAAAGTGTAAGAAACACAGATGTAAAAGGATTTAAAACAGAGGTGGTATCTTTTTAACCTCTTTCCTTCCTTTATTTGTGTCCATCTTTACCTGCCATACATACTTTATTTAAACTCAGTAAAAAGCCATTACACAATTTACAGGGGGAAAAACTCATCTTATCATAAGCCAAGAAGGCATCCAAACTACCTTAATATATCTTTCATGGTGTTTCATGCCAAAAAGAAAGGTCACACATGAATGTTCTATTTCAGAACTCTAAGAATAAATTCAGAAACAACTTAAATTCAGGGGTTTGGAATTCAATCTTTTCATCTAGAGTTGTGAAAGAAGACCTTTAGTCAATATTGGGAAATTTAATAGCTAATTAAAGTTCTGATAGAACATAATGTTCCACTAAAGAATCAACCTATAATAATTATTCAAACTTTACCATTTCAATTTCTTAGAAGAAATTGATAGATGTCACATGAAAATGACCTGAAAGAAATGTGAGGGTCCCCCTCCCAGTATTTTTTTGAGGGGAACTATTGTAAAGTAATATTAATATTGCATGAGACCACTCAAGAGAAAAAAAAAGTCTTTGGTTAAGAAATAAGCAATTGAATACAAATGTCCTGGATAATTATAATTTATAGTCTTACTACCCATTAAAATAATTTGTTTTATTTAAACACAAATTATTTTTGCTTTTTTAATGCTCACAGCATGAAAACTGTGAAATCTTGTCTGAATAAATAGAATATTGCTTTATCTCTAAAATTTCCAACATATTTTCAAACCATATATTTAGCTTTGGGAGCCAGATCTCCTGCCCACTTCTTTTAATAAAAATAAGATTCCTAGAAACCTGATTTCTACCAATGTTCATATATTAATCTTATTCTTTCAAGTAGGAGTATCAAAACACTAAATGGTCAAATATATTAAATAGATATTTATTGCTTTCTTTCAACAATTTCTTCTCTTTTCAAATGGAAAGAATTGTTTACTTTTCATTTATATTACTGTTTAAGCACACTTGTGAATTTCTATCCCCAGTTGTTTAAAATCCAGTGGCTAAGACGCTGAGCTTGTCGATCAGAACAATTGGCAGTTTGGATGTTTGAATCCCTAGCACTGCATAATGGAGTGAGTTCAAAAGCAGGTAAAAATGCAAGTAGAAAAATAGGGACCACCTTGATGGGAAGGAAACAGCATTCCATGTGCCTTCGGCATTTACTCATGCCAGCCACATGACCAAGGAGACATCTTTGGACAGTGCTGGCTCTTCGACTTTGTAACAGAGATGAGCACTTCCCCCTAGAGCTGGAAACGTATGTGTGAGTGGAACCTTTACCTTTATCTTTACCTAACTTACCAGTGCCAAATACTTACAATAAAACATAAATGAAAGTTAGTCACCATAGAAATGAGATATTTGAGGACTACTGCTAGAATGAGCAGGAGAGATAAAATCAGAAATGGGATCATAAGAGAAAGAAATGGCATTGAGCAAATCTTAAACAACATACAAAAACAGCAAATAAGGTAGTTTGCTCAACTAGAGATGATGTCTTATGATTCCATACTGTACAAGGTATATATAAAAAGAGGAAAAGGTCAAAAAAATAGGAGGCAGATCCAGAAGAAAATGGACAAACAACATCAAAGACACATTACAACAGCGTAAATTAATCATGGTTGAAACCTCCAGAAAAGCAAGAACCAGAATTCTGTATCTCCTTTGATACCTGAAGGAGGAGAAGGAGGGGGAGAATAGAATAGAATAGAATAGAATAGAATAGAATAGAATAGAATAGAATAGAATAGAATAGAATAGAATAGAATAGAATTCTTTATTGGCCAAATGTGATTGGACACACAAGAAATTTCTCTTGGTGCAAATGCTTTCGTGTACATAAAAGAAAAGATACATTTATCAAGTCAAGAATCATTGTTAGGGATAACATTGGTTACCTAATTTAGTATGGGTAAAAATAATATATAAACTATGTTAGTGAGTTTAAGTGTATGTGTCACTTTAACTGTTAAAACATGTATTTTGGGTGCGGTTGTAAAATCACCATAAGAGGGAGCAAGAGAGCTCACTGTTTGCTGGCTTTTACTGGAGAGCTGACAATGATGGATTGATGGTGATAACTGCGTGTTTCCCTGCTGTTGCTGAAACGAAGAAAAGGGGTTTGATTTTCTTCATATCTCTGACTGCAAAAGAGATATATTGCTGGACTGATTATTTGTAAGTTTACTGACCTCTTTTTCGACACTGGACTTTGCAACTGATTAATCCCCGGATGGACTGAAGTAGTTTATGACATATGGACTGTTTGACTATGCTATAACTCTTGCTGGAATAAAAAACTATTTAACTGGCACAGTGTATCTGTCTTACTGAGTGTAAACTACAACAACATTTATCTCACATCATTTGCCTGCCTGCTAGACTGCCATTGCATGTTCTGCTAGGGTGTGTATCCCTAACAATCATCCAGTAAAAACACTTAATAATAGTCATAGGACAATCAAATCATACTAGGAAACAGTCAATATAAATCATAAAGATACAAGTGACAAAGTTACAGTCATACAGTCACAAGTGGAAGGGTGATAAGGAGTGATGAGAAGATTAATAGTAAAAATAATGCAGACTTTGTAAATAGTTGAACAGTATTGAGGGAATTATTTGTTTAGCAGAATGATGGTGTTCGGGGAAAAACTATCTTTGCATCTAGTTGTTCTGGTGCGCAGTACTCTATAGTGTCGTTTTGAGGGTAGGAGTTGAAACAGTTTCTGTCCGGGATGTGAGAGGTCTATAAATATTTATACAGCCCCCTTTTTGACTCGTGCAATATACAGGTCCTCAATTGAAGGCAGGTTAGTGGTAATTGTTTTTTCTGCAGTCCTAATTATCCTCTGAAGTCTGTGTCTGTCTTGTTGGGTTGCAGAACCAAACCAGACATTTATAGAGGTGCAGATGATAGACTCAATAATTCCTCTGTAGAACTGTATCTGCAGCTCCTTGGGCAGTTTGAGCTTTCTGAGTTGGCGCAGAAAGAACATTCTTTGTTGTGATTTTTTGATGATGTTTTTTTATATTAGGTGTCCATTTTAAGTTTTGTGATATGATAGAACCTAGAAATTTGAAGGTCTCTATTGTTGATACTGTTGTATATGCAAAAAGATTAATAAAGTGTGAGCTTGGAGTAAGTGCAGGGTTCTGGCTGTGCACTTCTGATTGGCTGTTAAGCGGCTGGACCGGATTGGCCTGTTCCGGGGAATCCGATTGGCCCTTAACAGAGAGTTCCTATTGATTATAAGAGCTAGCACTCCTAGCTCGTTATTGGTTAAAAGTTACAGGGTTTGCCTATATAAGGCGGGTTTAACTGCTATTGAAGCGAGAAGTCACAATGTAAATAAAGAGCTGAAGTTCACCATTCAGAGGCTTGTCTCCATTCTTTCTCACCCATTCTCAAAACTTAACACTGGCGACGAGGATGGGATTTGGAGATATCTGAACCAACGAAACTTCGAAGAACACCGAGCACGTGACAGATGACGCCATCAACGGAACCATGTCGGGTGGCATCGTACCACCCGCTCTGTTTGATCCAGTACAGGAGGACTGGGAGTCCTACATGGATCGCTTCCAAATGTTCTTAGAAACCAACAACTTAAAGGACGCCACACCAGGAAAGAAACGGGCGGTGTTCCTAACGCATTGCGGTCCAACCATATTTAAGATGGCTAAAGCACTAGCCAAACCCCGAGAAGTGAAGGCCATGGATTGGGATGACCTCGAACCTCTCCTACGAGATCACTACACCCCAACCGTGCCTACACTCGTGAGATGCCACGAGTTTTATCAGAGGAGCCAGCGAAAGGGAGAAAGCGTGGCCGACTTCATAGCAGACATCCGAAATTTGGGAGGCCTCTGCGGATTCGCCGATTTAGAAGAAGCACTAAGAGATCACATAGTTCTGGGACTAGATGCACCAGGCATCCAAAGCAAGCTGGTGGCAAAAGGCGACATCGGCCTTGCCGATGCCATTGTTGATGCTACTGCAGCAGAGGCAACCAGGAAGTCAGCTGCACAACTACGCCGAAACCACGCTCTGGTACCACCACCGACAAGCGACATTTTATCCAGGTCTGAAGGACAGCTTACGACGACGCACCACGAGGACCTCTCTTCGTCATCAGATAGCGACGAAGAAGGGGTCCATCGACTGCGGTCCGACCGGGACCATAGCCCGAAGCCCTTACGCCCTTGTGCTGGCTGTGGAGCCAACCATGCCAGGTCTGAATGCAAATTCCGCGACGCGCTCTGCCATGAGTGCGGGAAACGAGGCCACATCGGACGGGTCTGCCGCAGCTCGCCAGGACCCAGCCAGGCCTCAAAAGGGGCTAACTATCACCAATCGACAGGGAACTGTCCTGTACAGCGAGAGCCAGTAAACCACTCCTACAGAAAATGAACTTTGCAGAGAGAAGAGGCTCACCATACTATCACTATCAGTCACGCCTCAGCCTTGGACACTAAGAAAATCCGAATCACGGGAGCCATCGAGAACCAGCCTTGCCACATGGAGGTCGACTCGGGATCGTCCCTCTTGATGGTGTCCTGGAAGACACTCAAGCAACTCATCCCCACAATTCAATGCCAATATCTCTGCTTCCAACGCCTCATCCTCAAGGACTACCAAGGGAATCGAATTCCCATCGTCGGTTCCTGCTGAGTCCGAGTCTCCTTCAAGAAGCACACAGCATACTTACCTTTAACGGTCATCGACAGAGATAGGCCTAGCCTACTAGGCCTCCAATGGTTCACGTCACTCGGCATTGAAGTGGCCGGCATAAACCGAGTCAGCGGTGGTGACTGGGAGGAAGACCTTATCTATGAGTTCAGGGACATCTTCGCGGACAGCTTAGGCGAGTACAAGGGGACCCCAATTCCATTCAGTCTAGATCCAAAAATAGCTCCCATTCGCCTAAAGCCCCATCGAGTTCTGTTTGCCTTAAAACCGAAAATCGACGAACAACTCGACAAACTGATAGCTCAGGGGGTGTTAGAGCCCATCAATCACTCCCCTTGGGAAACCCCTATTGTAACACCCATTAAGCCAGATGGGTCATTCCGAATTTGTGGGGACTACCGGGCCACTTTGAACCACGCCCTGAATCAGAATGCGTATCCAGTTCCGGTGGTGCAGCATCTCCTCCATTCCGTGGGGGGCAGGAAAGTTTTCGCTAAATTAGATTTAGCTCAGGCATATCAGCAATTACCAGTAGATGAAAAAATGGCACAGGCCCAAACTATTGTGACGCATCGAGGTGCCTTTAAATGTACCTGGCTGCAATTCGGAGTTAGTGTAGCCCCGGGGATTTTTCAGAGCCTTATGAAAAGGTTATTGCAAGGAATTAAGGGCGTGGTCCCCTATTTTGACGATGTATTAATTGCAGCCCCTACAAAAAAAATCTTACAGGACCGGGTAAAATTAGTCCTAAAAAAATTCCAAGAGGCCGGTCTTAAGGTTAAAAAAAACAAATGTAAATTGTGTACTGACAGTGTTGAGTTTTTAGGGTACCTGATTGATAGCCAGGGCATTCACCCTACCGAAAGTAAACTAAAAGCGATAAAAAATGCTCCCAGGCCACGAAACAAGGCCGATCTCCAGGCGTTCCTAGGCCTCATAAATTTTTATAATGTATTTTTGCTGCACAAGGCAACGGTCGCTGAACCGTTACACCGGTTGTTAGATAAAAAAGCAAATTGGCTATGGGGTTACCGTGAAGAACAGGTGTTCCGAAATGCTAAAAAACTGCTCACTTCTGACTCTGTACTCATGCAGTATAACGAGACTTTGCCGTTAGTTATAACCTGTGATGCATCACCTTTCGGGGTAGGTGCCATTTTGAGCCACGTACTACCTAATGGGAACGAAGCCCCTGTTGCATATTTTTCAAAGACACTTTCAAAAACTGAGCGAAACTACAGACAAATCGATAAAGAAACCCTCGCAATTGTCTCAGCTGTGAAAAGATTCCACGAATACGTGTATGGCTGGGCTTTTACTATTGTGACTGATCACAAACCATTATTGGGGATAATAGCCGGAGATAAGCCCACTCCCTACATATTATCCCCTAGGATGACCCAATGGTCAGAATTCTTAGCTGCTTATAACTATCGTCTGCAATACCACCCGGGGAAAACCATTCCCCACGTCGACGCATTGAGCCAAGCACCGCTTCCAGAGACTCTCGACGATCCTGCACCAACGGTAACCACGTTGCAAATCGAAGCACTCAACTTGCCGCCACTAACCGCCTGAGATATCGCGAGAGAAACCAAATGCGACCACACCCTAGCACGAGTCCTAGGCTGGGTAGAACGCAGATGGCCATTGGACCAGTTATCAGATGACTTCACACCATTCAAGACTCGACAAACCGAGCTCTTCTTCCAGAAAGGCTGTGTCATCTGGGGCGATAGAGTCGTTATCCCAGAACGACTCCAGAAAGCGCTGCTGAGAACCTTGCATGATGGTCACCCCGGCATCATGCGAATGAAAGCCCTTGCACGAAGCTACGCATGGTGGCCGGGCATTGACAAGCAAATCGAACAGTGGGTTAAAGCTTGTCCCAAATGCCAAGAAATCAGCAACGCCCCACCAAAAGCCATGCCTACTGAATGGGAGACACCACGTGGACCCTGGTCCCGAATTCACCTGGACTTCGTGGGGCCAACCAAAGGCCACACTTTCCTGCTTACCGTCGACGCCTACTCAAATTGGCTCGAAATCCATTGCATGACGACTACGACCTCCGAGGCGGTTATCAAAATCTTAAACAGACTCTTTGCAACCCATGGATTACCAGACGTTCTGGTATCCGATAACGGCCCACAATTTACCGCACTAGCGTTCGAGCAGTACCTCGCTGACCGCGGCATTCGCCATGCGCTCACCTCGCCTGCGCACCCTGCGACCAATGGTAAAGCAGAAAACATGGTCCAATTTGTGAAGAAAACCTTGCAGAAGGTAGACTACGACAACATTGATGACAAGGTCAATCAAATCCTCTTCTTGCAACACATCACCCCACATAGCATCACCAACAAAAACCCCGCCGAACTGTTAATGGGACGAAAGCTCCGCTCCCACCTCGACCGGTTGCACCCAGCTTACGAACCAGAGAAACCACTAGGATCCAGCGGCCGCTGTCGTACCTTCCAGGTAGGAGACTTGGTTTATGGAAAAAACCTATCGGGCGACCCGTTGTGGGTGGAAGCAACAGTAGTACATGTAACCGGCCCCAGATCCTACCTTGTACAATGCCTTGACAATAAACTTTGGAAATGTCATATCGATCAATTAAGATCGCGGCTTCCAGCGGCCAGTCCGCAACTCCCCTATGACCAAACTGAGGGGGGGGAGGTACGGAAGAAGATGAATTCCTAGAAAACCCGTTCGAAGGAAACGATGGTTTGATAGAAACTCAGGAAGCGGAGCCGGAGGGAGAAACGGTTGCACCTCAGGGAATTGCAGAGAATGTGAACTCTGAACCAGAAACAGCCCCACTGTCAAACAACGATCTACCTCAGCGTGATTGCAACCAGCTGATACAACGGAAATCAAAGAGACTAATAAGACAACCGTCCTTCCTAAGGGGCTATGTAACTGCGCCCTGCAAATAAGAAGCCAGGGGAAAGGGGTGTTGTGTATGCAAAAAGATTAATAAAGTGTGAGCTTGGAATAAGTGCAGGGTTCTGGCCCTGCACTTCTGATTGGCTGTTAAGCAGCCGGACCGGATTGGCCCGTTCCGGGGAATCCGATTGGCCCTTAACAGAGAGTTCCTATTGATTATAAGAACTAGCGCTCCTAGCTCATTATTGGTTAAAAGTTACAGGGTTTGCCTATATAAGGCGGGTTTAACTGCTATTGAAGCGAGAAGTCACAATGTAAATAAAGAGCTGAAGTTCACCGTTCAGAGGCTTGTCTCCATTCTTTCTCACCCATGCTCAAAACTTAACAGATACTGTGTTGTAAGAGGTGGTAGGAGAAGGAGAAGGAGAAGGAGAAGGAGAAGGAGAAGGAGAAGGAGAAGGAGAAGGAGAAGGAGAAGGAGAAGGAGAAGGAGAAGGAGAAGGAGAAGGAGAAGGAGAAGAAAATTAAAAACCTAAACTTTACATATTTTAAAATTTCTTCTTCATTCTATACTAGCAATGATACTGCTTTTTAAATTTGTATTCAATATCGTTAATGTTTCTCTGACAAATTCCTAGAAATTCCTAAAATTCCCTAGAGCCCTAATAGATATTAGTTAGTTATGGAAAGAAAGAAAATAATAATCAACAGTGTAAGTATATGACTTGATTCCTGCATATGTTGCAGGAAACTAACATTTGTATCCATTCTCTAATTCTACAGAGAATGTCCTATAGAGTAGTTTTTTGAATGTCAGTATCATTATCAAATTTAATGTATTTTCCAATAAATAAGTAGTCTGTGGGGAAATGTGCTCCTATTCTATAAATGAAGCAATAAGAAAGCCATTCTAAGAATTTGGTAAGAATTGAATGGTGTTAACAGACTTTCTAATATTGGCATGCCCAATGCCTTTTGTCACCTCTGCTACCTATTGAAGACCTGGGGACTCAGATATTTGTATCTCTGCTTAATTCTGATTACGATATTGGATCTTTTTTTTTTAAACTTCAGAATAGATTGATTTGATTTGATTTGCAATGAATATATGGATACTGTATGTGTGATAATGGTAGAATTCATTACTTTGAAGGTAAAAAATATGGTTTGAAATATAGAGTTAATTAACTAGATAAAATAATTAATTAGATTCCCTCCCTGCTTGTGGTCACAGATGTGGCCAGCTGAAAATTGCTTTACTCACAAGTGGAACAGACATTGAGTGCCTCTCCAAGGCCACTGAATGGCCTAGAGAAAATAATAATATGTATTCCAGGTTGAATGATTATCATAAAACCAATGATGTTAACATGCATCCGTGGAAAGATAAATGTTGTCCCTGAGGTAGAAATCTGGTAAATAACATCTGACTTTTACATGAAGGTGTAAGGCCTGTCCCACTCTAATTGCCACCTCTCCACTCTTAGTTATATCACTGCCTAGCATTTACAAATAAATAATCAGAACTTTGGGAACCACAGGATCTACTTTCAGAAAGTGCTGATCCTCTGAGAATAGTCCATTCTTTATCAAGGATACTCACAGAGTCCCAGCAATATCAGGGAAACTGCAGAATTAAACTCTCATTGTGACTGATTCTAGCAAGCATTACCTAAGGGTGATATGTTTATTTTATTTATTTTATTTTATTTATTGGAATTTGTCAAACAAAAATGAGAACAAGAGTAAGAGAACTAAAAGTACAATGAAAGGGACGATAGGCACATTAGTGAACTTAGGCACGCTCCCTCTATTGACCACGTAAGTATGAAGTAAGGTCCACGGAAGGGGACGCAGTGGCTCAGTGGCTAAAACACTGAGCTTGTTGATCAGAAAGGTTGGCAGTTTGGTGGTTCAAATCCCTAGCATTGCATAACAGAATGAGCTCCTATTACTTGTCCCAGCTTCTGCCAATGTAGTAGTTTGAGAGCATGTAAAAATGCAAGTAGAAAAATAGGGACCACTTCAGCATTTAGTCATGCCGGCCACATGACCAAGGAGACATCTTAGGGCAGTGCTGGCTCTTTGACTTTGTAACAGAGGTGAGCATTTCCCTCTAGAGCTGGAAACGAGTAACATGTATGTGTGAGAGGAAGCTTTACTTTTACCTAAGGTCCATGGAAATCAATTTTTGACTGAAACTGTGAAAATTTGTAGCTGAGACAACTGAATCAGGTAGGGCATTCCAGACTTCGACAACCCTATTACATTAATCATATTTTTTATAATGAAGTTTAGAATGATTTACATTGAGTTTAAAGCCGTTGTATTTTTGCGATTAAAACAGAAAAAAATCATTTACAGGTTAAACATTACTACGTATAATTTTGTAGGCAATACCTAGATCTGACTGTAAGCAACACAGTTCTAAGTTATCCAAACCAAGATATGTTTGGACTTTGATAAAAAGTAGGAAAAGTAGGAAACACTTAGGAAATCTCTATAGCTTAATACAGTACACATAATTGGGCTAACAACTGAACTACAGCTTCACCATATGGTATGACAATTTTGTTCCATTTTCTACATATCAACCTTATAGTTGCTTGAAGACAGCGATCATGTTTCTCCACAGACTTTTCTTATTTTGTGTTCTCTTGGCTTGTTCTGTCTTCGTAAACAATAATCTTTCACTTTGTAAACATCCAATAGGAGCAACCATCCAATACCTGTTCAAGCTGTTTTATTATCCAGTCTTTCTTCATGCAGAATTCATTTTTCCTTATCTCTTTTCCTTCCTTCCTTCCTTCCTTCCTTCCTTCCTTCCTTCCTTCCTTCCTTCCTTCCTTCCTTCCTTCCTTCCTTCCTTCCTTCCTTTTGAAACTTAGTTTTTAAACTGTCCAATAGACCTGATAGTAGCAATTTTGGATGCTGAACTTGCTGTACAAACCATATGTAAATAAATGAATGATAAACCTGTACCTGCTTAAATATTGCAAAAAATAACATCCAGATTCAATTGTCTCCAGGGCCTCTAAAAACTCTTCAAAGGCCTTAGAAAATTGATCTGCTCATTATCCTGACCATTCCTCTTTAAAAAAAAAAAAAAAATCTGGAAAGAAAATATAAATCCAAAAATATTTTTGCTTGAAATGTCTTTTTCATGGTCATTTCTTTCATATGATCACATTCACACCCTGATGTGAAACTTTGCATGGCTTAGCCCCCAAAACATAAACAGGTGAATAAACCAGATTATGTTAGAATGATATACTTTGCTATTATTTCAGAATAATGAGGAATCAAATGGATGTATGAAATTCAAGGTAATAAAAAGTGATACATAGTAGTTTAGAAATATACTGATTCCTCTTTCTCTCTCTCTCTATGTGTGAGGCAGATACATGGATGATTTATCTCCTGCCACATTGGAGGAGGAGGAGGAGGAGGAGGGGGAGGAGGAGGGGGAGGAGGAGGAGGAGACTTCTGCTTTCAATAAATCTAATTTCATGTTTTAAATGTTCTTTCCAATAAGCACCTCTATACTCTGAAGTTCTTTGTGTAGCCACATTTGAGTTGTGATAAGTATCTATTATTTCATGTTGCCATGGTAAATAAAATGAATACAACTGTATGTGGGTGCCTGCAGAAATGTGCTTAAAAAGATTTCATAGGAAAAGATTTATTATCTGTGTGGGAATGTTTTCATTAGTGTTATATTTTTAAAGATGACATACCCTCATTAACATCTTTAGGAGACAGCATTCTATGCACAAGTGAACTAAAGTGCAAATTTACCAGTACAAAAACCAATTTACAAATCTTGCAGTGTAAGTCTCTTGATATATACTCAGAAGTGAGTTCTTCTTAAGGGCAATTCTGCACTGCAGTCTAAGCTGCTTTTCTTCCAGATTCTCACACTGGTTTTCATCATCATCATCATCATCATCATCATCATCATTCCAGCCATATTGCAATAAGCAGACCATAGGGCCAAGCTAATTTTCCGTCTGGACTGTGGCCACCGTGGGATCTGATTGGACGTTGTTCTGTTTCTTTCATTTCCTATTCACCTGGCAATTCAAGGCTTGTTAGCTATCTTCTGCATGAACTATGCTATCAATGCCTTTTGTTTTTTAGTGACTATTTTCTTCCCATTAATCCCAGTTCCTTCCTTTTGCTTTTCCAGGTGTTTGTAGACATGGAGGTTTTTATCCCACCTCCCCTAACAAGAAAGCACTGTCACAAGAAACAACTATACTTCATTATCATAGAAATAAAGTAATACCATTCATACAATATAAAATAAGGGAACCAAAAGCATGTTTTGGAATATTGTGACCAGGTATCGGAAAGTAAGGGGAGAATGATTCATCTCATCTTCTGGAAATGTCCACAGAAAGGTGTCAGCTTAATGAATCACAAGACTTTAAGGTTGAAAATAGTCCAACAAAGAGAATATATTTAGATGCAGGTTGATTTGTGGAGTCCTTGATGCTCTCTGAGCTCGGTATTTCTTGCAGATGTGGGAAGCCCCCCCACCCGCCTCAGAAGAATTAATATTTTGGGAAATATTTAAAAGAAAGTGTTAAGCCTGGGTTCCCCAACCAGGGTTAGGGAGACAAGCTAAACAGAATGTGCAGCGTTAGTCAGATAGGCACACAGATAAATGAGTGAGCTAAGCTTGTATGTTTATTAACATACAGTAAAAATAACAGATACGCTTGTCCTATCAAAAATATAGTTTATTCCATTATGAGTTCATAGCATAGTCAAAATAACAGTCCAATAGTCATGTATCATTTAGTCAGTCCATTCAGGGATATTCAGTTAGCAAAGTCCGTGTAGAATATCCTATGTTAGTTCACTTACAAATCAGTCCTTTGTTTTCTCTCCCGTTCGAGCAATGCAGTCTTGATTCCAAGCAATAATCAGGGATCATCAAAGCCAGAGAGAGAGCAAGCTGCAGTCTTGCTTCTTTTAAAGTGCTTTCACAACCACTCCCTTAATTACTTTCCATTGTTAAAGTTGCAGACACTTTAACTTATAAACCATGATAACATATTATTATTTACCTAAACCAGTTAGAGTATAAAATGTTATCCCTAACATTCTCCCCTTTTAGGAAATAATGATAAATATAACTATTTACATCTTTAAATCATATTTGTTACAACTCTCTTTAAACTTGCTTACTCCTTGAGCTTTTGTAAATTGGTCTGCAATGTTTTCTTCTGTCATGCAGTATTCCAATTTAATTAGCCCATCCTTTACAGATTCTCTAACATTTAAGTATCTTAAATCAGTATGCTTTGATCTAGTTTTTACAGCAATATTAGTAGCTAATTTTATGGCTGCCTGGTTGTCCTCGTACACAATAATGGAATCTTTTTTTTTTTTTAAGTTTTTATTAATTTTCTACAAACAAACAAGACAAACAAAACATAAAAACATCAACTCTTATATGTACATCCAGTGTGTCAGTTGGTTCATCATTTTTGTGCATTCATTCTGTAGTCTCAAATTACAATTATATTACATAACAACTCATATTGTCAATCCAAACTTATATATCCTAATATCACTAAAAAAAGAAGTTTTTGACTATATTTTTAATCATTCATGCTTAATGAGATAACAATACTTTAAACCAGTTTACTCTATAACAAATCATCTAGTCATATCAAATCAATCCTAAAAAATCCTTTATAAATATAATATCAAATAGCAAAATAATAGCAAAATAAAGATATTCCTTACTATCTAGCATTCTAAATATTCTATTATCATATTTTATCATCTAGCCATTTATAAAAAAGATCCCAAATTTCGTAAAATTGTTTATCCTCTTGCTCTCTAATTTCAAATGTCAATCTACTCATCTCAGCACATTCCAATATTTTCTTAATAATTTCTTCCTGTAATGGTATTTTCTCATTCTTCCAATTTTTAGCAAATACAATCCTGGCCGCTGTTAATACATTTACAATCAGGTATTTCAAATCTTTACTCTATATATCAGGTAAAATTCCCAATAAGAAGATCTCTGGTTTCAAATCTATATGTTTCTTTGTCATTTTTTCCAACCACATGCGAATTATAGTCCAATATTTTCTAGCATCCTCACAAGTCCACCACATATGATAATACGAGCCGGGTATCTGATGACATTTCCAGCATTTTTCAGATTTGTTCTTAAACATTCTTGCTATTCTTGTCGGAGGAAAATGCCACCTGTAAAACATCTTATACAAGTTTTCTTTATATGCTGTTGACATTGTCATGTTATAATTTTGAGACCACAATTTCTGCCATTTCTCTAAATCAATCCCATATCTAAAATTCTTCCCCCAAACAATCATAGTTTCTTTGACTTGTTCTTCCTCTAATTTCATTCCCAGTAAATAACCATATGATTTTTTAATCACCTTCTCATCAGTACCCATCAAGATCTTATCTAAATCAGTCTGTTTATCATAAAATCCCTCCGTTTTAGAATCTTCATCATACCTTGAGTGTATTTGTGCATATGAAAACCAATTCATCCTTATACCTTGTTCCTCTAAGTTTTGGATCGATTTAAGTTCACCCTTTTCATCCAAAAGTTCCCCATATCTAACTGTTTGTTCCTTCTTGTAGATTATAGGATAGGAAAATGCTTCAATGGTCGATAACCAAACTGGAATTTTCAAATAACATTGTCTTTTTATCTTCTCCCAATTTAACCACAAAGACTCCCGTACATAATGTCTTCTAAAATAACCCTGTGTTTTAGTTCCCTTATACCATAAAAAAGCATGCCAACCCAACAGCAAGTCATGCCCTTCTAATGTCAACAACCTATGTTTTCTTAATGTTATCCATTCTTTGACCCACATCAAACTTGCAGCTTGATAATACAATTCCCAATTAGGCAGACCAAAACCTCCTCTAATTCTAGCATCTTGCAAAAGCTTTAGCTTTATTCTCGCTTTTTTACCTTGCCATATAAACTTCAACATAATTTTATTTAAATCTTCAAAATAGTCTTTTCCAAGCCTAATTGGTATTGTTTGAAACAAAAATAAAATTCTAGGTAAGATATTCATCTTAATTGTTGAAATTCTCCCTATTAATGACAATTGCAAGCTTTCCCACTTCTTCAAATCTGTAGTTATCTGTTGTTTAAGTTTAATATAATTATTCTCCTTTAATGTGCTACATCTTGTTGTCAAATATATCCCCAGATACTTAACCTTATTTGTAACTTGAATTTTCAAAAGATCTGCCAATTCTTCTCTCTGTCTCAATAGCATATTCTTTGTCAAAATCTTTGTTTTGTCTTTATTTATTTTCAAACCAGCCACCTCTCCATATGCCTCTATCCTTTCCAGTAACTTTGGAGCTGTTTCTAGCGGATCTTCCAAAATAAAAGCTAAGTCATCAGCAAAAGCTTGTAGCTTAAATTCTTCCTTCTTAATTTTCATTCCTTTTATGCTTTTATCATCCCTAATATTTCTATTCAACACTTCCAAGGTCAACACAAATAGCAAAGGAGATAGGGGGCATCCTTGTCTTGTGCCTTTCCTTATATTAATAAAATCTGTAAGTTCTCCCTCCATCATTACCCTTGCTGTCTGTTTATTATATATAGCTTCTATTGCTTGAATAAATTTTTTAGCAAAACCCATCTGCTCCAATAATAATAACATAAATCTCCAGTTCACGTTATCAAATGCTTTTTGAGCATCTAGGAATATCAAAGCCATTTGCTTTTCAGGATGAGCCTCATAGTATTCCAAAGTGTCCAAGATTACTCTCATATTGTCTCTAATTTGTCTCTTTGGCAGAAATCCATTTTGATCTGAGTGAATAAAATTATTTAAATATTTTTTAAGTCTTTCTGCTAAGATTGAAGCAAAGATTTTATAGTCTGCATTCAATAAAGAAATAGGTCTATAATTCTTAATTTGCAATGGGTCAGTCTCTTCCTTTGGTATGAGTGTAATATAAGCCTCTGACCATGTTTTGGGTATCATCTTTTTTATCATAACTTCATTCATAACTTCTAACAATGGGATGCTCAATAATTCTTGAAATGTTTTATAAAATTCTACTGGAAGCCCATCTGGACCCGGAGCTTTCCCATTATTTTGTCTCTTAAATGCTTCATTTAGTTCCATCATTGTTATATTGCTTTCTAGCATTTCTTCAGTCTCTTTAGGTATCTTTGGTAAATTAGCTTCCTGTAAATACTGTTTGACTTTTTCTTCATCAATATTTTCCTGTTTATATAATTGTCCATAAAAATCTCGAATAATTTCTTTTTTCTCCTTATTCCCATAACAAACTTGGCCTTGTTCATCTATTAACTTCAAATTTTTTCTTGATTCCTTCTCTTTTCTCAATTTATATGCTAGCCATCTACCTGGTTTATTTGCATCTTCAAAATAATTCTGTTTGGAGTTTCTAATTTTCTGTGCCAGTTCTTCTTTCTCTATTAAATCCATTTTATGTTTGATTACATCCAGCTTCAATTTAATATCCTTTTTCTGTGGCATTTTCTGTAATTCTTTTTCAAGAATTTTATACTCATCTTCCAAGGCCTTAGAAACTTGCCTTTTCCTAATATTCTTTTTTCTTGTATAATCTATTATCAAACCTCTAGCGTATGCCTTCATTGTGTCCCACACATTTTGGGTTGAAGTATCTTCTTTTTTATTTCCTCTGAAGAAAAAAGCCAATTCCTTCTCCATCCATTGTGTAAAATCTTTCTCCTTTAAAATAGTATTATTTAATGTCCATCTCGATCTTTTTTTTTTGTCCCTTCCATTTAATTGTCATTGGGCTATGATCTGCCCAGGTACTTGTTTCAATATTTGTTTCTTTAATATTAGATATTAGTTCTGTTGAGATCCAAATCATATCTAATCTGGACCATGATAATTGTCTATTTGAATAAAAAGTATATTGTTTAGCTTTAACATTTCTTTCTCTCCAAATATCTTTTAAAGTTAATTCATCTGTCATTTTAAAGAAGGACCTTGGGAGAGCCTTTCTATTTTGCTTTGTTGTTGTTGCTATATAGTCCAGTTTATTGTCCACAATTCCATTAAAATCTCCCATCATAATTATATTAACATAGTCCAGTCCAATTATTTTCATATGTAGCTTTTTATAAAACTCTTCTTGTTTATCATTCGGAGCATAAATTGCAATCAGGAGTATTTTTATATTATTGTCCATTATTTCTACCATTAATACTCTTCCATCTTCATCCGTGTAAATCAATTTTGCTGGAATAGCCTCTTTAATGTATAAAACCACACCTCTTTTCTTACATTGAGTCAAAGAGGTAAATATTTTCCCTAATTTTGGCTGTAATAACAATTGTTCATGTTGTTTTTTAATGTGAACTTCTTGTAAACAAATTATATCAAATTTTAATTTCTCTAATTTATGAAAAGTTTTCCTTCTTTTAACAGCTGAATTAAGTCCATTTATATTCATTGTAATCAGTTTTTTTTTCCTCCATAATTATGCTTTATATTTAGGTCTAACAGCTCTCGTGGATCTCACTTCACGCTGTTCTTTATTATCCATCTGTCCCCCTGCTGCTCCTTTCTCTTTTTCAGTCTCCAGTTGTTCATCTTGAAACTCAATTGATGAAGCCTCTTTCTCTATTCCCTCTCTTCTTCCTCCAAAGAATTCTGCATGAAAAAGTTCTGCTTTCTCAATTGAATCAATTCTATATCTTTGCTCTTGCCACCCAAACACTAGTCCTTCTGGAATCAGCCATCTATAATTCACTTCATTTTCCAATAGTATTTTGGTCAGAAATCGATATTCTCTTCTCATCTCTCTCACTCACTGGGTATTTGTTTTAAAACCACAACCTCTTTACCCTTGTATTTCAGTGTTTTCTCTCTTACTACTTGTAATATTTGCGTTTTAATGGATTTTTTGGTAAATCTAATATGGACTTCCCTGGGTAATTTATTTCTCATCGCATATCTTGTATAGACTCGATATATCTCATCTATTCCATCCATCATCTTTTCCTCTGTAATTTCCAAAACATCTGCCAAAATTTCTATCATTACCGCTGCCAAATTTTCTCCTTTTTCCTCTTCTATATTTTGAAATCTGAGGTAAAATTCTGACCTTTCCATCTCCCACCTCAACATCCCACCTTTTTCTTGTTCAACTGCTGTTAGTCTGCTGTCAATATTTCCAATCTTCTTCTCTCTTTGTTTTCCTTCTTCCTCAATTTTTTGGAATCTCTCCTCATACTTAACCATCATTTGTTTAATATTTTCCACTTTTTCATCAGTCTTCTCTATTCTTTGTTCAATATTTTCTGCTCTTTGTTCAATATTTCCTGCTCTTTGTTCAATATTTTCTGCTCTTTGTTCAATCTTTTCTATTCTTTGTTCAATATTTTCTGTTCTTTGTTCAATATTTCCTGTTCTTTGTTCAATGATATCTGATTTTGTCTTGAGATCTTGGATTCCTTGCATAATCATCTGTAAAGTTATTTTTTCTTGTTCCTTATCTTGCTTCAACATTGTCTGAATTAAACGTTGTCCTCCAACTGGTGGGGAAGCAGAGGTAGAAGCAGAAATGCCAGATGGTATTGGTTTCCTGCTCATTTCAATGTTTCCAAAACTTCAAATTCTTCTTGACTTTTAATCCAACTAGTAGAGCAGCCAATTATAATCCAAAATGAAGAACTCCAATAGTAAAAAACACGAAACCACAGAAGAAACAGGAAAAAAAAGAAGAAAGATCTTCAGGTTCTTCTAGACCCTAATCCAATTATGAGATAGTCCACCATAAAAAAGGAAAAAATAGAAAGGAGAAAACAAACAAATCCAAAAATAATAATATTGATTAAGAGCAAAAGAAAAAGGAAAAAAGAAAAAGCAAAAAGAGAAAAAAACAAAAAAAAAAACCAAAAAGTTCCTTCAGATTCTTCACACCTTAATCCAATTAAAAAGTCTCAATAATCCAAAAAAAACAAAAAAAAAAAACATCCTCAACAACAAAGTAGTCCAAAAACATAAATATGAAAAGCAAAAAGGTCCCAATAAAAAAGAAAAGAAAAATAAAGAAGAAAAAACTCTGAGGCTTTCCCTTTAAAATAAAAGGCAAAAATAAAAATATTACTAAAATTAAAATTTAGAAGAAGGCTAGCGAATGGGGTATATATAAGAAAACACACTGCACTTTGTTATTTATCCAAGGCTCTTGTTATGACTCTCTTCTCCAACAGCTTCAAAGCCAAACCTCAAGTATTGTTGATAACAGTCCAGGAAAGCACCTGCAATAATATTTTACTGTGCTCTCCCTCTATCTTATCACATTAAAAAGTCCTTGAGATGAGGTCTTTTTGCAGTTCTCTCCAATTCACATAAAGATACTTTCAAGCCTCTAGTTGGCAGTGTTACAAAGTTTCTTAATGCTCTTTCTCCCCGCCCGCCAGAAAAAAGGAATAATATATACAGAAAAAAAAAAAATAGCCAAAGGGAGCCTCTATCCTAAAGAAAGTTAAAAGATCAAAAGAAGCATAAAATCAAAGGAAGCATAAAAATATATATAAGAGAAAATTCAATCCGGTTACCTACAAAGTCACAGTAAAATCTTTCCCAAAAAGTATAAAGAAAAAAAAAAAAAGCCAAGCCTCAATTTGACATCACTTTAAAAAACGCCGCTCAAAACAATTTCAGTCAAAAAAAAAATCTCACAGCTTTCTTCTTTATATCGGATGAACTTTCCAACCTTAGCAAATTTACAGCACAAAAGAGTTTTTCTCACCCAGCCGACACACTTCACTCCAATCACTTTCTTTCCGGAGCTGTCCCGACTTCAGCAGCTATGGAGGCTACCTCTCCGCCGCCAGCAAAAGGGCTTCTTCCGGATCAAACCAGAGATTTTGCGATATCTCTGGGATCCTGGAACAATGCCCTTCACGATCACTGTCTCTACGGGACGGTTTAGGTCCGTTAGGACCGACCAGGGGCGAAAATATCGGCTGCGATCTCAGAGCCCCGAGATCGCAGCTGTATCGCCGGAACGAAGCTCCGCCTTCTCCCACAATAATGGAATCTTTAACAGTTATACCCATGTCTAATAATAACTGTTTGTACAAAATCAAGTCAGTGCATAATAATGACAGACATGAAAATTCCGCTTCCATCGTGGACAAGCTGATATGCTGTTGTCTGATTAACCTCCACCCTATTAGTGTCTTACCAAATAATATAGCCATCCCAGATGTTGATTTTCTAGTGTTTATATCAGTTGCAAAACTTGCATCTGCATAGGCACTAAGACTCAAATCACCCTTTGGTTCTATATACAATGCATGGTTCATTGTTCCTTTAAGATATCTTAAAATTCTCTTTAATGATTGCCAATGACATTGATGTGGATCTGAATTAAAACGTGCCAGCTGATTTACACTATAAGCTATATCAGGCCTAGACCAATTGCTTATATATGATAAGCTTCCAATCAAAGATTGATATATGGACTTATCAAATTTGGGACTTTGATCATCAGTCTGGCAAACTTCCTGACTCATTGGAGTTTCTGCCGGTTTACAAAGTTCCATTTTATACGTTTTAATTAATTGGCAAATTTTATCTTCTTGAGATATCTTAAAACCATTTTTTGTTTTGTTAATTGTCAATCCTAGATACTTTTTAATTTCACCTAAATGCTTTAATTTTATCTTTTTGGCTAATAATGATATAATCTCATTAGCTTCATTATTAGTCTTAGTTATCAAAGCAATATCATCTGTAAATAAAAACAATAATGACATTATTCCATTATTTTCTCTTTTAAACACACATGGATCTGCTAAACCAGATTTAAAACCTATATTGTTTAACTCTTTCACAATATATTGATTCCACTAAAAGCCAGATTGTTTCAACCCGTAAAGACTCTTTTTGAGTTTCCAACAATCATTACTATTTACTTTATTGTCTTTTATACAAATTGGTTTTCTTAAATATATAGTGTGCTGCAATGGTGCATGTAGATAAGCAGTTTCTACATCTAAATGGTTAATGACATAGTTTTTCTTAGCTGCCCACACTAAAGCGGCTCTCAAAGATGTTGCTTTAAGACTTGGTGCAAAAACTTCATTGTAATCAGATGCAGTTTGATTAAATCCTTGAGCTACTAACCTAGCTTTATGGGTAACAGTCCCATCATTTCCAGTTTTTACTTTAAATATCCATTTGCACCCAATGGATTTTTCTCCTGGAGGTAATTTAGCATCTTCATAAACTTTCATTAACTTTAATGAATTTAGTTCTTTTTCCATTGCTTTTTGCCAATTCTCCTGATCCTTAGCAGGATACATCTTAAGTTCATTTACACTAGTTGGAACTTTAGTTACTTGGCAAACTATACTTGCTTGATATTTATCAGGTGGTCTAGTTATACGTGTAGTACGTCTAGGTATTACAGGACTTACAGGTGGACTTTCATTTATTAACTCTTCTTGATTATCTAACTCTTCCTGATCAACAGCTTCCTCTTGTTCTGGTCCTATTTGCTCTTTGTGGACTTCTTCTTTAATTGGACTCTTCTTATAACTAGTCTGTTCTTTCTGCCTTTTGTAGGGTTCAATAATTACTTCGTTATTTAAATCTTGCTCTAATCTATTCCATCCTACATGTTCTAGGAATTTTGCACTAGCACTGGTGTAAACTCTAGCTGTACCTGGTTCCCAGAATCTATAAGATCTATGATTAGATGTATATTCTACAAAAAATAATCTTTTAGCTCTATGTTGTCCTTTGTGTCTAAGTTGTGTAGGGATATGCACCCATGCTGGTGCTCCAAATGTGTGCATGTAACTTAAATCAGGTTTTGTACCATGCCACAGTGTGAGTGGTAATTCACCTGTTGTTGAATTAACAACATTATTTAATATATGATTACCACACATTATTGCTTCTCCCCATAAATTGTCAGGTAATCCTGAATCAGACATCATAGTACGTGTCATTGATTGTAATGTTTGGCCTCTTCTCTCTATAAAGGCATTATGTTGTGGCCTATATGGTACAGACATTTTATGTTGAATACCTAACATTCTTAGTCTTTTCTGGAATTTATTATTTGTAAATTCCGTACCATTATCTGTTATAAGAGTTACTAATTTCTTTTTAGTTTTCCTTTCTGCAAATTTAATCCAATTAAAGAGATTTTGATACGTTTCAGTTTTGCTTTTCATTAAATAGCAAAACCCATATCTAGAATAATGGTCCATTATACTTAGTATGTAACGAGCTCCTCCTACACTTGGTTTTTTCGGACCTATTAAATCTACAAATACTACTTCTAAAGGCTCTTTAGTAGTAAATCCATCAACTCTATTAGCCGGTGTGACCCTGGCTTTGCTTTGATTACAGGCATTACATTGCAAATACTTATTACAAGGTTTTAAACTTATTCCCTTAGATAATTCAACAGTTTTCTTAAGCATTTTAAAATTTAAATGCCCTAGCCTTCGATGTAACAAGTGAATACATTCATCATGGGGTTTCTTATTTTCATAAACCGTGTTAGCCACCTTTAAACCATCATCATTTAACACATATAATTCACCTCTTAAAGATGCAGTAATTTTCTTATCTTCTTTCTCAATTATGCAGTTATCTCCTTTAAAAGTAATTACATATCCTAGTTTAACCAAAATTCTAACTGAAATTAAATTAAACTTAAGTTGTACATATAACATTTTTACATTCTCTTTTATGAAAGAACAGTATGCTATACCTTGACCTTTAGCCTTCAGTTTCCAGCCATTGGCTAACGATATCTGCTGTGTACTCTTGGACATTTTAATAAAATTTTGTTATCATTTGTTATACAGTGGGATGCTCCACTGTCAACCACCCATAAATTATTTTTTTACAGCTCCGTTAGTATACATGGCTAACTCTAAATTTTTATTTATCTTTTGATGACTTTTTGTATTCTGGCCAGCGTTCTGGCGCTTTGCTTTTTTACAAAATCTTGCCAAATGTCCTCTTCCTCCACAATTAAAGCACTTTTTAATTGCGTATGCAATAGGAGATTCATTATCTTCTTTTTGAGGTTGCTGTCTCCTTAACTGATCTCTTTCAAGCCTTCTTCTTGCCTCTTCAATCAATCTGCCAGTTATATCAGTTAAAGTTAAACTTTCCTTTGGCAAAATTTCAAGGGAAGTTACATAGTTATCATAACTTTCATCAAGTGAAGATAGAATTATGTAGACTTGGTGTAGTTCAGAGAAAATAAGCTCTTTCTCATGCAGTTCTTGAAAAATGCTTTGCATAGTTTTCAAAAGACTCAGCATATCACCATTCGTCTGGAGATGCGTACTGAAAAGCTTCCGTGTTAGATTTATGTGAGCACCAACATTATCTCGAACATAAATCCTCTTCAGCTTCTGCCCACACCCAACAGCCGTTTTCTCTCCGTGGATATAAACAAGCTGTTGGTCAGTTAAGGTTAAAGCAATTATGCAAATAGCGTGTTCATATTTATGCATAAATTCTTCTATTTTTAGTCTATCTTCATCATCCTCTGGATCCCATTCTTCTACGTTTGGTGGATTTTCAATTATGTTCCACAGACCTTCTCTTTGTAGAAGCAGCCTACATTTCATAGACCATGATACATAGTTTGTTCCATCCAGCTTGGATATAAGGGACAAACTTTGTAAATTGACTTGTGCCATGTTTTTCTTTATATGGATATAAAACTATAATTAATAAAACACAGCTATCTGTTTACTGTAATGTATAACAACACAAACTCTCACTTTTACATAAATCTGTTTTATCCTAGTTAAACTGACTTTGCAGCCTCTGGGCCCATAACCAGTGTTAAGCCTGGGTTCCCCAACCAGGGTTAGGGAGACAAGCTAAACAGAATGTGCAGCGTTAGTCAGATAGGCACACAGATAAATGAGTGAGCTAAGCTTGTATGTTTATTAACATACAGTAAAAATAACAGATACGCTTCTGCTATCAAAAATATAGTTTATTCCATTATGAGTTCATAGCATAGTCAAAATAACAGTCCAATAGTCATGTATCATTTAGTCAGTCCATTAAGGGATATTCAGTTAGCAAAGTCCGTGTAGAATATCCTATGTCAGTTCACTTACAAATCAGTCCTTTGTTTATCTCTCCCTTTCGAGTAACGCAGTCTTGAGTCCATGCAGTAATTAGGGATCATCAAAGCCAGAGAGAGAGCAAGCTGCAGTCTTGCTTCTTTTAAAGTGCTTTCACAACCACTCCCTTAATTACTTTCCCATAGTTAAAGTTGCAGACACTTTAACTTATAAACCATGATAACATATTATTATTTACCTAAACCAGTTAGGGTATACAATGTTATCCCTAACAGAAAGGCAAGATAGAATATTTCCCCTAAAGGAGAAATAGGAAAAAATCTTAAGGGAAGTAGAAACCAGCTCCAGTTTCCCTGCCCCAAGCAGAAACTGAGGAGACCAGCTTTTAGAAATGCAGATTTGGTGATCCATTCAGAGAGACTGGGTCAAGACTGAAACTTGATAAGCAACAAAAAAAAAAGCTTGACAAAATTAGCTCAGAAAACACCTAGGATTTGCATTTCCTCTTTTGCCTATGGAGCCAGCTATGACCCCTACATGATCCTCATAGGAATCCAGAAGGAATAAAAACCCAGCCCCTCTAAATACCATTTTTTCCACAAACCTTGGTGGTTCTGCTTCATCATTAAACTCTCTTCCTAATCAGCCTCCATGCTGTGTCTAGAATCTTTCTCCCTGCTTGGAACTGAATCAGATGGATTTTCCTTCCCACACAGACATTTAATTACCTAATTAGTAACTATCAGTGTAAGTGTGGTTTATTGTCGTGTATATATGGTATATTGCCTTGCCTGTTTTTTTCCTGAGGGCAATTTTTTCCTTGGTAGTTCCTTGATTAAGACATTATTTTGATGAAAGTGTCATCTGTATACTGAATCTATACTTTTAGTTTTTTGTATGAGAGTGATATCACTTCTAGACACCACATTGTAAAAGGACTGATGGAGTGACATGAAAAAGTGGATCGGCCTAGAACCCTTATCTAGCCTTACAAGCTAACTGGGAGGATAGTTGTTAAGTGTGGAGCATGGGTGCGAAGAATGGAGACGAGCTGGTGAAACAGTGAACTTCAACTCTTTATTTACATGGTGTGACAGCTCAGCTCAATGGCTGCTGTAGCCTTCCTTATAAAGGCAATTTATTAACTATTCAACCAATGAAAACCTGGGAGCGCTAGCTCCGTTGACCAATGAGAACGGCTCGTTAATGGCCAATCAGACTCTCCTGAATGGACCAATCTGATCTCGCCATTTAACAGCCAATCAGAAGTGCAGGGCCAGAAGTCCGGTTCTGCGTGGCTTCGGTGGCAGCAGGAATTCATGACTGTTTGCGATTCCTGCTGTGCTTGCCGCCGAGGTACCCCCGATCCAAATGGGTCAGGGGGATATGGCTGCCCTGTAGGGACAGCCGAAGAGAGAGGGGAGCCGGACAGGGGGTTGGGGGTGTCGCAGACTCCCTCCTTGTCCGGAAAAATCCCTTTTTCCCAAGGTGGTGGAGCGGCAGTCAGCAATGGCCGCCACAAAGAAGCCTGCAACCGGGTAAGATTGTGCTGGAGGAAGCAAGAAAAGTGAAAGTGCTGGCTGAGCCGGGACAATCAACATCTTTTAAATTCGCTGGAACTGAGCTGTCTGAATTGCTGGAGGATACATTGTATCCCTAAGAAGATCGAAAGCGGCGGAGAAGCTGTTAAAGGGAACTTTTTTTTCTTTACTCTCCCACCCCATGGAAACAGTAGATGAAGATTTGAAATTTGTTTGGGCACTGAAGGTGAACTATTCTGAAAGTTGAAGTAAAGGGACAAAAGAGTTCTTGGACATTGGACTTCAAAATTTAAGAAATTGGAAAACCCTTATTAGAGGTATGGATTTCTGATCATTTAAAAATTGATGTTGCAAGTGGGAAGGGAAAGGAAAAAAATTGGAGCAGAAGTGGAAAAAGGAGGAGATTGCCTAGAATCTCAAAGAAAGATATATGGTAATTGGACCTCTTTGATTAAACAGTAACCCCAGAAAGAGAAATAGAAGAAGGAAGAAAAGTATTAACTTTTGGAACTTTTTTTGAATTATTTTTGATTAAAAATACTTGGTTGGTTGTTTTGGGGAAAGTTTCTCTTTTCAGGATGGCATTGCTTGTGGATGAACTAAAGACTGAATATCAAAAATATAAAAAGGAAGAACAAGATGGAAAAGATACTTTGGGCACTTTATTTCAATTTTTAGAAATGGCGTTATGTACTTATGAAAAGTTGATTACGCAGCAGAATGACTGGGACAAAGAAGAAGAGGAACAAGAAGCCATCTTTGATGAACAATGGGTTTTTTTTCTGGGGAGGAGGAGAAAGAGGATAAGAAAAAGGGGATTTTAAGATTTGAAAAAACAACCAAAAAAGAGAAAAATGAGAGGAAAGGTGGATGCAAGGTTAGAAAGCAAAGGAAAGGGAGTAAGAAAAAGGAGGAGGAGAGACAAAGGGGTAAAAAGGGCAAGGAGAAGAATAAGCAAGAGAGAAAGGGGAGGAGGAAAAGCCTTAATGGTGGGAAGCAAGATCTAAAGAAAAAAAGTTTATTCAGAGACAATGGGTGAATCTAATGAAGGATAAAAGGGGGATTCTGGAAGGTACATAAGATTGGGTTTTTATATGTGTATTCAGAGTATAAAATTTATTGTGTAATTTTAGAATCTATTAAACAGAATCCCAAGATAAATTAAGTGTTATATGAAGTATTTTTAAGTTAGGGTAATGAGTTAAAGGTGACACTCCAATTAGTGTATAGGAGAAGTATAGTAAAAGAAAAAAGATGAATGGATAGTTGGAAATAGAACAGACAAAGAATTTTATTGAAAATGGTAATAATATATGGAAGGATATATAAAGGTTTTGTTAAGTTTTTTTGGGTTTTGTATGTTGATAAAAGGCAATAAAATTTTAATTAACAAATAATTTGGAAGTTGGGATAAGATATGAAATTAAATAGATAAATATTGAGATTATAATTGGGAATCATCATGTTCTATTGGTTTTCTTCTTTAATTATCACTATTTTTTTTTAGAAAAGAATTTATAAGCTGTTATGCCTTGATTGTTTATGCACTGTTTTTGTAAAATTAATAAAATTGGTTTATAAAAAAAAAAAGAAAATGATAATAAGATATGGAAGGATATATAAAGTGAATATGATGTTTGAATTTGTGTCTGTGAGAAGAGTTTCAGCCCGGGATCAAGCAGCCTTCAGAAAAGATGTTTTAGTTGTTGTTTTTTGGTTTTTTTCTATGTTCTGTGTTTTGTATGTTTATGAAAGGCAATAAAATTTTAATAAGTAAGAAATATAATTTAGATGAAAGGAGAAGTCTGGATAAGATATGAAGTTAAATAGATAATGTAAATATTGATATTATAATTTGGAATTATTTTGTATGTTCTATTGGCTCTCTTTAATTATTATTTTTTTTTTTTAGAAAAGATTTTTCAAGTTGTTATGCCTGGATTGTGTATTGCTTTTTTAAAATTAATAAAATTTGTTATAAAAAAAAAAAAAGAAGAAGTGCAGGGCCAGAACCCTGCATTTGACTTCAAGCTCTAGATAACTTTATTACACATTTATTCATTCACAACACCCCTTCCCCCCAGGTTCCGTTTACGGGGTGCGGTCATGTAGTCCTTGAGGTAGGACGGTTGTTTTGTTAGTCTTTTTGATTTTCGTTGTGCACTCGGTATTTGGCTGCACTCTTGTTTAGGTAGAGTGTTGTTTGGCGAAAGGGGTGTCTCTGATTCTGAGTTCACGTTTTCGTTGTCACCAACATCTTCGGTATCACCCTGAGGTGAGCTCACTCCCATCCCTGATTCCTGTTCTCGTGTTTCCGTTCCACTATCGTTTCCTTCAAAAAGGTTTTCTGCAAATTGAAGTTCATCTTCCTCTGTATCTCCCCCCCCTCAGTTTGGTTATTAGGGGACTCGGAGATCCCTGAGTGCAGCCTTGATCGTAGTTGATTGATATGGCGCTTCCATAGTCTATCATCACGGCATTGTACAAGGTATGATCTCGGGCCGGTTACACGGATCACAGTCACTTCTATCCACAACGGATCGCCTGATAAATTTTTAGTGAACACCAAGTTGCCTACATGGAAGGTACGGCATCGGCCACTGGATCCATGTGGTTTCTCCAGTTCATACTCTGGGTGTAACCGGTCAAGGTGGAAGCGGAGCTTTCGTCCCATTAGCAGCTCGGCGGGAGTTTTGTTGGTGAGGCTGTGCGGAGTGATATGCTGTAAAAAGAGGATTCGGTTTATCTTTTCTTCGATGTTGTCATAGTCCACTTTCTGTAGCGTTTTCTTGATGAATTGTATCATGCGCTCGGCCCTTCCATTGGTCGCAGGATGCACAGGTGAAGTCAGCGCATGTCGAATACCGCAGTCCACCAGGTACTGTTCAAAGGACAATGCGGTAAATTGGGGCCCATTGTTGGATACCAGAACGTCTGGTAATCTGTGGGTTGCAAACAGTCTTTCTAGTTTCTTAATGACCGCTTCGGTTGTTGTGTTCCTCATTCGGTGGATTTCGAGCCAGTTCGAGTAGGTGTCCATGGTTAACAAGAAGGTGTGGCCTTTGGTCGGCCCAGCAAAGTGCAGATGGATACGGGACCAGGGTCCCCGCGGTGTTTCCCATTCGGTTGGGATTGCCTTTGGTGGGGCGTTGCTTACTTCCTGGCATCTATGACAAGCTTTGACCCAAGTCTCGATTTGCTTGTCGATGCCTGGCCACCATGCGTAGCTTCGTGCGAGGGCTTTCATGTGCACGATGCCGGGGTGGCCATCGTGCAAGGTTCTCAGTACTGCTTGTTGGAGTTGTTCTGGGATGACCACTCTATCGCCTCAGATGATGCAGCCCTTTTCAGAAAACAACTCTGTTTGTCGACTTTTGAATGGTGCAAAGTCGTCTGATACTTGGTCCAATGGCCATTCGTGTTCCACCCAAGTGAGGACTCGTGCTAAGGTGGGGTTGCATTTTGTTTCTCTCGCAATATCATGGGCGGTTAATGGCGGTGTACGAAGTGCCTCGATCTGCAACATTGTCACTGTTGGTGCGGGGTCGTCAATAGTCTCTGGAAGCGGTACTCGGCTCAATGCGTTGGCGTGGGGAATGGCTTTCCTGGGGCGGTATTGCAGCCAAGAATTATAAGCAGCCAAGAATTTTGACCAGCGAGTCATTCTGGGAGATAATATATAGGGGGTTGGCTTACCCCCTGCTATTATTCCCAGCAACGGTTTGTGGTCAGTCACTATTGTAAAAGCCCGGCTGTACACATACCCATGAAATCTTTTGACAGCAGACACAATTGCAAGGGCTTCTTTATCAATCTGGCTATAATTTCCCTCAGTTTTCGAAAGCGTCTTTGAAAAATAGGCAACAGGGGCTTCGCTACCGTTAGGTAATACATGGCTCAAAATGGCACCCACTCCAAAAGGCGATGTATCACACGTGATAGTTAACGGCAAGGTCTCATTGTACTGCATTAGTACAGCGTCAGAAGGCAGTAGTTTTTTCACATTACAAAATGCCTGCTCTTCTCTATGACCCCATACTCAAAGTGCTTTTTTGTCCAGTAAACGATGTAAAGGTTCAGCGACAGTCGCCTTGTGCGGCAGGAATACGTTATAAAAATTGATAAGGCCTAGAAATGCTTGGAGGTCGGCCTTATTCTGGGGTCTGGGAGCATTTTTTATTGCTCTCAATTTGCTATCGGTAGGGTAAATGCCCTGACTGTCAATTAGATACCCTAAAAATTCGACACGATCTGTACACAGCTTACACTTATTTTTCTTCACTTTAAGGCCTGCATCTTTGAATTTCTGGAGAACCAATCTTAAATGACCCCGTAAAATTTTTGAAGTAGGGGCAGCAATTAACACATCGTCAAAGTAAGGGACAGCGCCTTTAATCCCTTTTAATAGTCTTTCCATCAGGCTCTGAAAGATTCCCGGGGCTACACTCACTCTGAATTGGAGCCGTGTAAATTTAAAGGCACCTCGGTGTGTTACGATTGTCTGTGCCTGTGCCGTTTTTTCATCAACCGGCAGTTGCTGATATTCCTGAGCTAAGTCTAGTTTAGCAAAGACTTTTCCGCCCCCCAGGGAATGGAGGAGGTGTTGCACCACCGGCACCGGATATGCGTTTTGCTGCAGGGCATTGTTCAGGGTGGCCCAGTAGTCCCCACAAATTCTAATTGAACCATCTGGCTTAATGGGTGTCACAATTGGGGTCTCCCAGGGAGAGTGACCGGTTGGCTCGAGCACTCCCTGGGCTATTAACTTATCAAGCTGTTCATCAATTTTTGATTTTAGGGCAAATGGAACTCGATGAGGCTTAAGGCAGATGGGAGCTATTTTTGGATTAAGGTTAAATGATATCGGGGTCCCCTTGTACTTGCCTAGCTTTTCCGCGAAGACGTCCCTGAATTCATGGATGAGGTCTTCCTCCCAGTCACTGCTGCCGTTTCGGTTAATGCCTGCCACTTCAATGCCGAGTGGCACGAACCATTGGAGGCCTAACAGGCTAGGCCGGTCCTTGTCGATCATAGTCAGGGGTAAGTACGCTGTGTGGTTTTTGAATGAGACCCGGACTCGACTGGATCCTATGACTGGCATCCTATTCCCCTGATAGTCTTTAAGTATGAGTCTTTGGGAATGGAGGTCTTGGCGCCAGATAGTAGGGATGAGTTGCTTGAGGGTCTTCCAGGAAACCATTGAGAGAGACGATCCCGAGTCGACTTCCATTTGGCAGGGCTGATTTTCGATGGCCACTTTAATTGGGATTTTCTTGGCATCCAAGGAAGAGGCATGACCGATAGTGATAGTTTGGTGAGCCTCTTCTCGCTTTGTTGGGTGATTTATGGTTCGGTTTCTGTAGGAGTGGTTTACTGGTTTTCGCCTTACAGGACGGTTTCCTGTCGATTGGTGATAGTTAGCCCCCTTTGAGGTCTGGCTGGGTCCTAGGAGGCTTCTACAGACCCGTTCGATATGGCCTCATTTCCCGCACTCATGGCAGAGCGCTTTGTGGAATTTGCATTTGGACCGGGAATGGTTGGCCCCACAGCCAGCGCATGGGTGTTGGGACTTCGGGTAATGGTCCAGATTGGACCGCAGTCGATGGATCTCTTCTTCGTCACTGTCTGACGATGAAGAGAGGTCCTCGTGGTGGGCCATCAAAAGCTGTCCTTCTGACTTAGGTGAAATGTCGCCGGTCGGTTGGTGTACCGGAGTGCAGTTGTGGCGCAGTTGGGCAGCCGACTTCCTGGTTGCTTCTGCTGCAGTAGTATCAGCGATGGCATCAGCAAGGCTAATGTCACCTTTCGCCATCAGCTTGCTCTGCACGTTTAGTGCATCTAATCCCAGAACTAATTGGTCTCTCAAAGCCTCTTCCAGGTCGGTGAAATCGCAGAAGCCTCCCAAGTTTCGGTGGTCCGCAATGAAATCGGCAACACTCTCTCCTTTCTGCTGGTTTCTTTGGCAGAACTTGTGCCGCCTTACGAGCGTTGGTATGGTCGGTGCATAGTGGGCCATCACTAGGGGTTCGAGGACGTCCCAGTCCATAGCTTTCACTTCAGCTGGTTTTGCTAGTGCCTTGGCCATCTTGAATACGGTCGGGCCGCAATGCATTAGGAATACCGCCCATTTTTTTCCGGTTGTGGCATCCTTCAAATTATTGGTTTCCAAGAACATTTGGAAACGATCCATGTAGGACTCCCAGTCTTCTTGCGCTGGGTCGAATGGAGCAGGTGGTATTACGCCGCCGGACATGGTTCCGCCGTTGTGCATTTTCAGCCATGTGCTCAGTTATCTTTTCCATTGTTCAGTCAGCTCTGACATCTCCACATCCCATCCTCATCACCAGTGTTAAGTGTGGAGCATGGGTACGAAGAATGGAGACAAGTTGGTGAAACAGTGAACTTCAACTCTTTATTTACATGGTGTGACAGCTCAAACTGGATGGCTGCTATAGCCTTCCTTATTAACTATTCAACCAATGAAAACCTGGGAGCGCTAGCTCCGTTGACCAATGAGAACGGCTCGTTAACGGCCAATCAGACTCTCCTGAACGGACCAATCTGATCTCACCATTTAACAGCCAATCAGAAGTGCAGGGCCAGAACCCTGCACTTGACTTCAAGCTCTAGATAACTTTATTACACATTTATTCATTCACAACAATAGTTATGGTTTGATTCTTTTTTTAGTTTTTTGAGAACGGTTTTGGCCTCTCCTTTGAATTAGTTCTGACAATTCAATAGTTCATTGATAAGCACCATTGAATATTGCACTATTATGTGGTATATTTTCTGTAGAAGAAAGGCTGGCTTTCTTCTTTCTTTCTTCCAATGGCACTCTAATGGATTGGAAAATTTCTCAAAATTAAAGTATTTTTTGCTTTTAAAAATTTTTCTTATAATTTAGCAAAAAAAAAAGTTTTTAAAAGAAGATAAAAAAAACTAAGAAAAACTAATTCGAAGCAGAGAAAAAAGGGGAAGAAAAAGAAAGATGAATGAAAGACAAAAGTGCAAAAAAAAGGATGAACTATAACAAGTGGTTTCTGGTTTTCCTTGCAGCAAATAGAAGTAAAATGATCTTCTACTTTATGGTTACAAAAAGAAACATTCCCCCCCTATTATCTATTTCTTTTCTTAATCAAAATCACAACCATCCATTCATTTTCATGCAAAAAGTCTATAATGAGTTTCCACTCCACAATAAATGTAGACATAGTCTTTTCTGTAAGCAGAAAAATAATATCCATCTATCTAAGTTCCATCATCTGCCACAACATTACTGTGTTACAGGTAATGCCAAACCTTCCCAGATCCAAGCACGTAATAACTTAGCATTTTTTGTTGTAGGTTATGGATGATGTATCAATGGAGGTTTCAAATAAAGATTTGACAAGCATTTAGCCAGAAAGGAATAAGGATTCCTGCCCTGAGTTGGACTCTAAGGTCTCTTCCAGTGGTATGGTTCTATGACTCCATGTAATAACATTCACTCTCAAACTTTGCTTATTTATATATTATCATAATTTTCAAAGCTCATCCCTTCTTTTGTGATTATAATTCCATGGGTTTTAATGGCATTTTTAGTCTTTTTAGATTGTTAATTTATTGCATAAACTACTTTCAAAATTATTTTTATGTTGAACAGTAAAATTCATATTTATGAAAGTATTTTTTAAAAAATCCTGTTGCTGTTTCTATAATTCTTCTATAATTTTCTGTAATGGAAATCTTTACATTCTAGAGTTGAAGCTTACAATTTCAAGATTAAAATGGGAATTCAAAACAATGATCCCAGACATCTAACTGACATCTATTTTTTTTTTCTCAAAGTGGCAGTGATACAAACAAACAAAACAAAATAAAACAAAGAAACAAAGAAACAAATCAGAGTTCACATGCTGGTGGGTGTTCCTTTGGTTGATGATTTTTAAAAGGTCTATCTTTTTAAGAAGGAAGCCTTCTTAAAGGAATACTGTATTCAGTTTGGTCACATGATATTAAAAAGGTCATGAGACTCTGGAAAGAATGCCGAGAAGATTAATAAAGTTAATTAGGGAGCTGGAGATCAAACCATTTGAAGTACAGTTGCAGGAATTGGATATGTTTAGTCTAGTGAAAAAAAAAAAAGGACTAGGAATGCCATGATAGCAGTATTCCAATACTTGAGGAACTGTCATGAAGAAGAGAGGATCAATTTATTTTTCAAAAGACCAGAAAACAAGATAAGAAGCAATGGATGGAAACTAACCAAGGAGAGAAGCTACCTAGAACCAAGGGGAAGTTTCCTGACAGTGAGAACAATCAGCCAGCAGAATGGAAGAAGATGGGTGCTCCATCACTGGAGACTTTCAAGAAGAGAATGGTCTGCCATCTGTCTGAAATGGTGTAGAGTCTCCTGCTTGGGCAGAGGGTTGATAAGTTGACCTATGTACAAAGTCTCTTCTAACTCTGTTAATCTGTTTACTGTTGTTGTTATTGTTGTTGTTAGTTATGAAGTCATCTCCAACCCATCGTGACCCCATGAACAACATTCCTCCAGGCCTTCCTGTCCTCTACCATTTTCTGGAGTCCATTAAGCTCATGTTATGTGTTATTATAAATTATTTTACTTGTAAGGAGAGGATAAATACAAATGAAAAAGTCTATCATCACTTGTTAGAAATTGGGACCTATGACTCTGTCCCAGTCATAGAGCGAAATGCATTCTAAACTCATTTTCCCATTGCAAATTAGATAGTCAGGCTGCCTGAACATTTTAAAATTTCCTTTCCTAGGGAAACATAAATTCTGCACTGGCTTGGTTCCTTTCTCTGTGGCAGGTCCCAGTTGGTTTTGCTAAGGAGTAGGAGGCCCAGCCTTTAGCTGCCATTCTTTGGTGTATTGCAGGATGTACTTTCTCTACTTCTTTTCAACATATATGAAACCACTGGGTAAGATCATCTGTCCCCATGGGTTGAGGTATATATTGTATGCTGATGACATCCAACTCTATATTTCCGTTCTTAGTGATCCATTTATCTGAAATGTTACATAAGGTGTCCTGCTGTTGGACTGGAACAGGGGTCTTCAAACTTGACAACTTTAAGACTTGTGGACTTCAACTCCCAGAATTCCTCCTCCAATCATGTTAGCTCAGGAATGCTGGGAGTTGAAGTCCATAAGTCTTAAACTTGCCAAGTTTGAAGACCCTTGGACTAGAAGATCTCCAAAGTGCCTTCATACTCTGATGTTCTATGTTCCTTTTTCTCACTTATTTCCCTGCTCACTTATCTTTAGACAAACGTTATCAATGACTAGAAAACTAAAGCATCAGAATTAAAATAAAACTCTTCATATTACTTTTTGATAATGTTTTTTTCTATGATTCTCTTTTCCTAATTGGAAAACCACCCAGCCAACAGTAACTATATCCTAGTAGATTTGGACTACAAACTAGAATCAGTGAATCCAATTACAGTGCAACTTTTGTTTTATTTTATGGACTGCGATTTGGTCTCTGAAATTTGTTCTTGTATGTATACAAGAGAAATACTGGGCTAATGAATCAGCTGACTAAAGTCAGCCTCTTCAAAAATAATTATTTATTCCTTCTCTTTTTCTTTTAGCTGACCTTGCTATATATAATTAATATTCAGAATTCTTAATGAACATGCATTCAGGAAAATGGATGTAACCTTTAGCCTAAGTTTTTTCATCAAGTCAGGCTACAAAAAAAGAGTGTCACCAAAGATCTCCTCCTGTTCAATCCATAGCAAGGAGAATATTCTCTGAAATAAAATATCTGGTAATTGCTTACACAGTTGGCTTTCCCCAAGAGTTGTTGGAAGGACCCAGCAAAGTTAGAGGAAGCAGCTTTGGAAACTATTGTGGGGATATAAGGGCAAGCCAACACACCCCATTACATTCAAAATAACCCACAAAATTATGGCTAAATGCCATTTTTAAAAGCAAGTGTCTTATTTAAATCCTCTACCACTCTCTGCTGTGCACTGTTGTTGTTGAGCAAAACTTATCACCATATATAGCCAAAGCACCACCAACCTAGAATTTTGAAAATTATTCAACAACCTGAAAGACTCTTTGGTTGCCACCTTGCTTCAGACTATCATTCTTTTCATAGCTTGTGCATTATGTTGGTAATATATGTACAGTATACAGTGTCTGATATACAATGTGCTCAATAGCTGATACTCTTGGTTTATCACTTGGCCAATTATAGATAATCAAGCAGGGTTTGAAAAGTTCATAGAAAAGGTATTGGTGGCAGTGTTTATAGGCATTTTTATGCAAAGTGGTTATTTAGATCCCTTTAATTTAGATCGCTTACATTATAAGCACATGTAACAAAAGATCAGTAGTTCAAGATCAGCTTGAATGTTATTAGGGGAAAAAAGCAAATTAAGTTAAAATTCATGTAGAGATTTATTGGAGCATGACATTTCTCTGAAAAATATGTATACACATTCAGAAACCCAAAGGAATCAAGATTATTTGGGTGATCATGGAAATTCTTATCCTGCTTTTTGTTATTGGTGATATGATTTGGAATTAAGGATTGCTTCTACTAGGTCTTATTCATGGTCAGATGTGAGCCTTAGAGTTCTCTATGGCTGCTCTTCACCAAAGTAGAGCAAAAAAATCTATACTGGGTTTGCCCCATGTGACAGCACTGTCATTCTGCTATACCAGCCATGCTTCACCACATATCAGATACCATAGGCAATGGGGAGAAGGAGCTGTGGGGAGATAAAGGGGAGGCTGGGACGTAACACCAGCCAGCCAAGCCAAGGATTGTTACCAAAAAAATTTGTTTGAATGTAATTGGACAATTGGAAAAGGGAAAGATGGGGAGAAGGGAAAAAATAATCAGATGCTTTGGGCATGAAACTTCAGACCTGGCTTTGCTACACTGTAAAACAAAGCTACTTAATGAAGCCTTCTGGGTTTGAAAGAGAACTTGAGGTTATTCCTCAAACCTTAGGAATGAATATCTTATTTTGGATTCCATGTGTAGGGACTACATTTGGATACCAAATTGCATTTTTAAAAGAACCCTAGAAGATGAAGCAGTAAAAGAGATACCTAGAATGCTGCTGGAGGAAAACAAAAGAGCAAAAAAAGTATAGAAGCACAGAACTCCTGCAAAGACAATGAGGTCAAACCATTTTCCAAAGCACCAAAAGGCAAGATGAGAAACTATGGATGGAAACTAACCAATGACAGAAGCAACCTAAAACTAAGGAGAAATTTCCTAATGGTGAGGGCAATCGACGAATGGAACAACTTGCTTTCATCACTGGAGACTTTCAAAAAGAGACTGGACAATCATTTATCTAAACTGGTATAGGGCCTCCCACTCATGCAGGGGGTTGGACTAGAAGACCTCCAAGGTCCTTCCTAGCTCTATCATTCTATGCTTTAAGTTTTAAATCTTTATAAAGGATTCCATGATGATGGTGTTGATGATGATGAGAGTGGTAAAATATTATTAGCAATTCTGGTTAAGGTGATTGGTTCCTCCTAGAGCAAGGGTCTTCAAATTTGGTAAGTTTAAGATTTGTGGACTCCAACTCCCAGAATTCCTGAGGGGGAATTCTGCAAATTGAAATTCACAAGTCTTAAAGCTGTGAAATTTAAAGACCCCTGTCCTAGAGTCAAGGGTCATTTGAAGAGCCATTGTGAAGATGAGTGGAGGCACCTCTCAGGTAAAAGCAAATAGCTATGGCTTCATGACTCTTTTATCTCCTCTTTAGTTTTGATTGGAGTGCCTCTGCCCAGATAAAACTGGTGCACAATTTGGAGATATTCCTGAACTCATAGCCAATTGCAATCAATTCTATGTTGGGAAGGCTGGTTCCTGGTTACTTCACAGTTAAAGTAACATGCTGTACACATGGCTGCCTTTCAGAACTGGTTCACAGTTCAATGGCTCATGTAGCTAAAGGTGGACCACGAATTTTTTTGTAGACATATTTTATTAAAATTTAAAAATGCAAGATAAAAATTAATGCAAATTAAGAAAAAAGATAAAATGATAAAAATGTACAGGGAAAATATATGTGTGTGTTTCTCTGTATTTGTATGTCTGTGTATCTCTGTGTGCATAAGTACATATAAAAATGACCTCCACCTTAATCAAGACAAGCACAAACAATTTCAATAACTTATCACCTTTTCTAACATTTCAGCCAAACATCACTTCTTCCTATGTTTCATATTTCATCTAAAAACACATTAAAAAGCCACCACGTTCAATCTTAATCAGCACAAATCCATTAAACTACCAGAAATAATACATATATTTTGACTTTAATAAAATAAATCACTTTCATATTCATTTCCTTTCCAAGTAGTTTTTCATTTTGTCTAAAAGTAAAACAAACAAAAAAATTCTTTCCATATGTTATCTCTTATTTATAAAGTAATCTTGAAAATTTCATCATTCAAACTAGTAAAAATAAAATCTATTAAGAGCTACCAGAAAAAGGAGCATATTAACAATCTTACTTTTTAATTGTTCAAACAGTATCCCCAAAACCCTTTTCCCCATATCTTATCTATAAGCAAATATTTCAGTCCTGGTTGAGAAGAACACACACACACACACACACACACACACACACACACACACACACACATATATATATATATATATATATATATATATATATATATATATATATATATGTCTGGCATTCAGCTTTGTTCGGTTATTTTCCCACGTGGTGCTTTTAAAGTTGTAGCAACGTTTCAGCAGAATCTCATCTGCCATCATCAGGCTTCTGTATGGTGTTTGTCTGTGAGTCAGACTTTTACAGTGGTTTCAGATTTAAATTTGGGGCAGCCTATTGCTGTGTCAGAATGGTTGAACCTCCAGCTCAAACACACCCCAACCAGGCACCCAGATGAAACCCAGCTTCCTAACGAATGATAGCCGTCCATTTACCCGAAGCCAAGCTGCATTAAAGGCCTCCAATAAAGTAACACAATGTTGCCAGCCAATCAAGATACAAAAAGAGCCCCCCCCCCAAAAAAAAAAAACAGACAGAAGATATCAGTAGCAGAACACAGCAAACTCCAAGACCAATAAACACAGACCAAGACTCTCAACCAATCAGGAGGAAGAAAAAACCATTCTGACACAGCAATAGGCTGCCCCAAATTTAAATCTGAAACCACTGTAAAAGTCTGACTCACAGACAAACACCATACAGAAGCCTGATGATGGCAGATGAGATTCTGCTGAAACGTTGCTACAACTTTAAAAGCACCACGTGGGAAAATACCCGAACAAAGCTGAATGCCAGACATGTAAGTACCCGCGAAAACTTAAGAAAACATATATATATATATATATATATATATATGTGTATATATATATATATATATATATATATATATATATATATATATATATATATACATTCTAACCACTGCACCATCATACTCTGTGTGTATGTATGTGTATACACACAGAGAGATACACATATATTATACACATGCTGTATATACACACACACTTTGTACACACACACACACACAATACATGTATATGTATATATGTATATGTACGCCCCAGCCAGCTACCCAAATAAAACCTAGCTTCCCAATAAATAATTATCGGCCATTCACAAGAAACCAAGCTGCACTAAGAAACCACAATGCACAAAACACAATGTTGTCAACCAATCAAGAACACAGCAACTCAAAGACCAATAAAAACAGACCTAGACTCCAATCAGGATGAGGAAAAAACCATTCAAATAAAGCAGAAAGCCAGCACCAAATTCAAACAAAAAATGGCTGCCAAGCCTGATACACAAGATTAAAAAGAACCCAATATACAAGCCTGAGGATGGCAGATGAGATTCTGCTGAAACGTCGCTTTAATAAAAGCAAAAATATTAAGACGTGGGAAAATATCTGAAGAAACCTAAATACCATAAAAATAAATACCTGTGAAAACATAAGAAAACATATATACAGACGAACACAATACAGAAGCCTGATGATTGCAGATGAGATTCTGCCGAAACGTTGCTACTTTAAAAGCACAACTATAATGACGTGGGAAAATACCCGAACAAAGCTGAATACCATACATGTAAGTACCCACAAAAACTTAAGAAAAAAAAATATATTTATATTTATTTAAATATATATTTAAATATATATTTTCTTAAGTTTTCGCGGGTACTTACAGGAATGGTATTCAGCTTTGTTCGGGTATTTTCCAACATGAAGAAAAAACCATTCTGTCACAGCAATAGGTTGCCCCAAATTTAAATCTGAAACCACTGTAAAAGTCTAACTCACAGACAAACACTATACAGAAGCCTGACGATGGCAGATGAGATTCTGCTGAAACATTGCTACAACTTTAAAAGCACAACTACTATGATGTGGGAAAATACCCGAACAAAGCTGAATGCCAGACATGTAAGTAATTTTCCCATGTCATTATAGTTGTGCTTTTAAAGTTGTAGCAACATTTCGGCAGAATCTCATCTGCCATCATCAGGCTTCTTCTGTATTGTGTTCGTCTGTATTGTGTTTATATGTATGTATGTATGTATGTATGTATGTATGTATGTATGTATGTATGGCATTCAGCTTAGTTCAGGTATTTTCCCACGTCATAATAGTTGTGTTTTTAAAGTTGTAGCAACGTTTCAGCAGAATCTCATCTGCCATCATCAGGCTTCTGTATAGTGTTCATCTGTGAGTCAGACTTTTACAGTAGTTTCAGATTTAAATTTGGGGCAGCCTATTGCTGTGCCAGAATGGTTTTTTCTTCATCCTGATTGGTTGGGAGTCTTGGTCTGTGTTTATTGGTCTTGGAGTTTGCTGTGTTCTGCTTGATTGGTGTTTCTGATATCTTCTGTCTTTTTTTTTGGCTCTTTTTGTATCTTGATTGGCTGGCAGCATTGTGTTACTTTATTGAAGGCCTTTAGTGCAGCTTGGCTTCGGGTAAATGCATGGCTATCATTAGTTAGGAAGCTGGGTTTCATCTGGGTGCCTGGTTGGGGTGTGTTTGAGCTGGAGGTATTAGGGGGGATCTGTTTGTGCCCAGGTGTTTCCCTGTCTTGTGGTGTGGAGATTTGTTTGTTTGTGAGTGCAGGCTTCCAAATGATTGACAGCCTGGTGGAATCATCTCTTCTGTTCATGCTTTCTGGTCTTTTTTCAATCTCTATGGCTTCTCTGATGATTCTGTGGCTAGGGTTTTCTATAGTGGCTAGGGTTTTGGTGCCATTGAAGTTGATGCTATGACCTGTGGCTTCCATGTGTTGGACTAGTGAGGAAGTGTGTTCCAGCTTTTTGACTGCATTTTTGTGTTCATCCAGGTGGGTACTTGTTCTATTGGTCTGTCCAATGTATGTGGCTGGGCATGATGCACAGGGGACTTCGTATATGCTTTGGTTTTCCAGGTCAATTTTATCTTTAGGGTTTCTAAGGATGGCTGCTATTTTTCTGTTTGTTTTGAAGGCAGTCTTGATGTGATGTCTGTGTAGTACCTTATTTATTTTGTCTGTAGTACCTCTTATGTAGGGCAGGACAGCTGTTCCATAGGTCTGTTCATCTTCTGGGTCTCTATTATGTTTCAGTGTGTTTTTGTGGATCAAGCTGGTGATTTTGCTTCTGTGGAAGCCATTGGCTGTCAGTACTTTAGTCAGGGTGCATAGTTCAGTCTTAATGTGTGTCTTGCATGCCAGGTGTTTGGTTCTAGTAATTAGTGTTTTAGCCACGGAGTTTATCTGTGCTGGGTGGTGGTGGGATTGGGCATTGAGGTAGCGGTTGGTGTGTGTTTTCTTCTGGTATAGAGTGTGTCCTAGTGTGCCATCTGTTTTTTTGTAGATTAGTGCATCTAGGAATGGTAGTTGTTTATTTGTTTCCGTTTCCATGGTGAACTTGATTTTGGGGTGTGTGTTGTTTAGGTGTGTTAGGAAATTGTTTAGGTTTTCTTTTCCATGGGGCCAAATCACGAATGTGTCATCGATATATCTTAACCATAGTTTGGGTTTGAGGATGGCATTGGCCAGGGCTCTAGATTCGAATTCTTCCATGAACAGGTTTGCAATGACAGGTGACAGTGGTGATCCCAAAGGGGCTCCTTCAATTTGTTTGTATCTTTGTCCTTTGTATATGAAATATGTGTTGGTTAAGCAGTGTTCTGTTAGTTCCATGAGGTGTTTAGCTGGTTGGTATTTATTTTTGATGATTTCATATATATATATTTGTTTTCTGATATATATATATATATATATATATATATATATATATATATATATATATATAGTATGTGGGTTGATATCTCTCTCTCTCTCTCTTCTGCATGCATATATATGCAGAGAGATACACACACATACACACACTTTGTTTATTCCCTTTAAACCTCTCAAAAGCTGTTTTCTTTTCATTTTCTGTTTTCTGAGGAACTCCTTCCTGAATATAACAAGTTTTTTTGTGAGTTCAAGATAAGAAAGTTCTCCAAGTCACCCTTCTAATATATTATTTGTATATCTCTTTTAGTTAATAAAAACCAGCCACTTTCATTTGTAAGTTCTATGTAATCTCTTTTTTTCCATTCTTTTATTTTCTCATTTTTAAATCCATATTCAGAATAGCCTAGTGCCCAGTTGTATACTCTTTTATGTTATCTTTTAAATTACTTTTTATGGTAATTGACAAACTGAAGAGAAATTTCTGGTCCATTGTTGCCCAATATCCTTGAATTCTTCCAAAATTTAAATTCTTTTCTCCATTTTATATTAGTCAGTCTCTTCTTCTTTAATTTTAATTAGTGTCTTTAGCATCCAGCCTCCAAAGTCTCCTATTATCATATTTTTCTCTGACCCACAACATAGGAGTATTTAGATTCAAAATCCTCATTTATATTTTAATAGGATTTTAAACAACCCAGAAAATTGATTCTTATAGTTAGTTTCAAAATCTAATAAAGGAGAATATTTGAAGCTCAAAGTTGAAATGAAGGGTCCTTGGTTCACTTCGAATGCTGATGATGTTATCTAGTTTGGGTAATGAAAACTCTGCAAGAAATGTCTGCAGGAAAATAACCAAGCTTAGAGAGCACCAAGGACCCCCTCAGTTTAAAAATCCTATTTCTAGTCCACCTGGTGCAGCAGTCCATTTGAAACTTTAAAAAGAAGAATATTGTTTTAAGTTGAAATAAACTTAAATTGACATTTACTGTGTATGGAATACATAATTAAAGGCAGCTGCTGATGAGACACCAAGTAACAAGTTTGTTTGTTTTTAATGTTAAATTGGTCTCATTGGATTTAAGACTGAAACATATTCAGGAAAAGGTTTTGAGTCTTTGGACATCTTAATGAATCAATTGGAAAGGAATGTCATCAGAGTTTCTCCATTAACTATGTAAAAATTTGAAGAATTGATGATCATATTAAGAAAACAGCAGCAATGAAAATATCATTAATTACATAAAATTCTAAATGCATATGTAGCTGAATCATATGGCTTGGTCATGAGATATTGGCTTGTTGTTGGGTATATATAGCTATGTTCTGGCATATATATTCATAATATTTTACAAAAATAGAGCACAATACTGCACAATACTGGACAATTAGAGGAGGATGTGATGGAACCAGACCACTCATCTAAATAACAAGCAAGGCATATCCAGATATCCACATTTACCAAAACCTAATTGAATCTACTTCCCAAACTAAATATCCTAGAACAAAACCTTGTGCTAGAAATGACTGGAAGACATCTGGAAAGTCATCTGAGTCTTTGCAGAAAAAAACAGTTACTACCAACCTGCCTTCCATTGAGAACGGGTACACTGCACGAGTCATAAAGAGGACTGTGAAAATGTTCACAGACCCCTCACATCCTGGACATAAACTGTTTCAACTCCTTCCCTCAAAATGATGCTATAGAGCACTGCACATCAGAACAATTAGACACAAGAACATTTTTTTCCTGAAAGCCATCACTCTGCTAAACAAATAATTCCCCCAACCCTGTTCAACTATTATAAAGTCTGCACTACTATTACTGTTAAGTCTTGTCATCACTCCTTATCACTCATCCCTTCCCACTTGTGACTGTATGATTGTAACTTTGTCGCTTGTATACTTACGATCTATAGATTGTTTCTTTATATGATTTGATTGCTTATTGTACCCCATGACTATCATTAAGTGTCGTACCTTATGATTCTTGACTCTTGATGAATGTATCTTTTCTTTTATGTATTTTATGTACTGAGAGTATTTACACCAGGGCAAATTCCTTGTGTGTCCAATCACACTTGGCCAATAAATAATTCTATTGTTAGCTTCTTTAGAATCCTTAGAAATGCCCATGGTAAAAAAGATTAAGGTGTGCAATAATTTTAAGAACAGAGGGCTTGTTTGTTTGTTTGCACTTTACATTGAAACTGATAATTTCTGACTCCTCTTATTTGACTTATTTGAATGTATGGAACTGGTGGCATTTTGGTATTTTTACTTTCAGTGGGCTGACCTGATGACCTGTTCTCCAAAGCATCTGAGGACAGGACAAGAAGTAATGGATGGAAGCTAATCAAGGAGAGTAGCAACCTAGAACTAAGGAGAAATTTCCTGACAGCTAGAACAATGAATCAGTGGAACAACTTGCCTCCAGAAGTTGTACATTACTCCCATGCTGGAAGTATAGTTTTTAAGAAGAGATTGGATAATGATTTCTCTGAAATGGTATAGGATTTCCTGCCTAAGCAGGTCCCTTCCATCTTTGTTATTTTATTCTATACTATTCCAGTTCAAAAGTATTCAATTGCAAGTAGACTAATAGGGATAGTAGTAACCAGCTTTGTCCACAGACCTCTCTGTGATTATGTGACCAGCATGACTATATGCCAAAAGCACATGGAATGTTGTTACCTTCCCATGTTTAATGGGAAGATAACAACATTCTGTGTACCTTTGGCATATAGCTAGCCACAAGACCAAAGAAATGTCTTCACAACATTGTGGTTCTCTTGGCCAAGAAATGGAGATGAGCACCATGCCCTAGAACCAGACATAACTGGACAGGGAAACCTTCACCTTTACTTAGCTTTGCACCAACCCACTTGCTAGTAATATATTATTAGCTAATTCCTAAAATAAGAAAAGGAAAATTATAAATCAGAAACCTGTCTTTCCTAGAAGTTTAGTAATTCTTACAAAACATATGTTTAGTGGAGAGAGCCAGGAGGTACAGGCATAGTAAGAATTGCTATGACATAAGGATGAATATTGTTGAACGCTGAGCAGTAAAGAAATTGAAATAAATTAATAAGAGGCCATTTCAAAAATGGAGACTGTTTTGATGAATTGTATTTTCTCAACTCCCCCTCATTGTTTCCATTACAGCATTTTAGTTCTGAAGAAGGGAATCAAATACAAGGGCTTTCCAGGAAAATATCCCTCTTGCTACCAAGACCAGTTAATTATGGGGGTAGAGAAATGCATTTAGAAATATAAATACATTTTCAAATACCTTTAGACGTACATCTTTTGTGATATTTGCAGCTGCACAATGACAAATGTGGACTGGACAAGGTAAAGATAGCATTATGCTAAAAGCCTATTAAGATAACTGCAGAAATGAAAATATCATTCATTACATAAAATTCCAAATGCATATGTAATTGAATAATGCCATGGGATTTTTTTTTTCAAAACTTAGTAATAGTAGTTTTGGTAAATAAGAAAGAAAACTTTACATAAGGTGCTTTGTGAAACAGAGAAGCAAATTAGGTTCACTCCAGAATGACAGAAGATTCAAAGAGCTTGATTACCAAACTGCACAGACTTGTTCATTTTTGGAGAGATTTACACATCTGTTATCCCTGGAGTATCTTCAGGGCTTTAGTTTTCTTTAAAAAAGTTAATTATTACTGCATCCCCAATCATATTTTTCAAGCATTAGCTGTTGCTAGTCAAAAGCAATTTATTTATTATAAAATAAAGCATACCGTAAGCCTGTGTTTCTCCCCAGTTGAGTACATGTACAAAGTGATGCAGTAAAAGCAATATCCTGTGAAATTAATTTGTCATTGTTGAAGCATATTCATAGCCTGTCTAAAAAGTATAAAGAATATGAAATAAGAAACGCCTATTTTCCCCCATGAAAGCTCCTCTCATATACATAAACAGACATACACCTGTATACAAGTCTAATAAGAGTAAAGGTGGAGGTGGAGATAAATATATCTTTTTCTTTAATTCACCAAGACATAAAAATCAAATTCATCAATACTGACTTCATTCTAAGAATTGTAATGAATTCGCTGGGCAGTGTATGTTCTGAAGCCCTGTTTAGCTCCTTCAACAAGGGTGTTCATGTACACAACTCAAAAGGGGAAACTTAATCCCTAATATGTGGGTATGTCGTTACAGAGAAATAATCTTTATTTCACCAGAATGTTGCTCTTTCTGGACCTTCATGTAAACATTGAATAGCAAACTGATACAATTTTTTTTTATATTAGAAGAGGTTTATTAAATGGTTACATATTCACAGAGAAACTCAACAAATTGTCCCAAAGAAAGATGCAGCAATGAGAAGAGCCAAATCTACTAATCAGAGACTACGATCAGAAGGAAAGTTTTCTTCATGTTCAAATTAAACCCTTATCCTTAAGGGACAATACCAGGCAAATAAAGAGACATGCTATGAACAGTTGTGCTTTAGAGATAATGGTGTTTTTTGAAGCTTGTGTGAATAATTATGAATCCATGGAAAATAACATCCCATTGTGATTCTCATGTCAGGTCCAGAAAATTCTGTCATCCCATTAGTTGGATTTTTGCTACATGTTTCTGTATGGTTGTTCTATCACATTTAGACTTCACATTCCAATGTTAATTTATGGAGACCCCCACATAGCAGGGAGTTATGGGCAGATTTGTCCCCTCCTCCCCTTCCAGTCCATCAGTACTGACTGGAATCAGTTCCAAAAAAGAAAACAAAGCTCTATAATAGTGGTCCTCAACATTTCCGGCTTGGCAAAGGGAATGTACAGGGAAGAAGCAATGGTTCTGTGCATGCATATTACAATTATTAGCCTCTACCTAGGATTGAACTCATAGCCTCCTGATTATGAGGTGAGAATTCCACCTCTAGGCCACAGGAGCATGCATATGCATGGCCTAGTTCTGAATGGTTCCACACCCCAGGGGTTGGGGACCCCTAATCTGTAGGATAGGCCTCTCACTCCCAACCACTAAGCCTGCCCTGAAAAATAACACTCTTGATGATCTAGGAGGGACAGGATGCATGTATCATCATCATCTTAAGACCTCCAAAGATTAACCATTCATAGGACCAATTACATGTCAATACAATAGCCTAAGGGACGCAGTGCTAAAATACTGAGCTTGTCAATCAAAAAGGTCAGCAATTTGGTGGTTTGAATCCCTAACACTGTGTAACAGAGTGATATCTCATTACTTGTCCCAGCTTCTGCCAACCTAGCAATTCGAAAGCATGTAAAAATGCAAGTAGAAAAATAGGGACCCCTTTGGTAGGAAGGTAACAGCGTTCCATGTACCTTCAGCATTTAGTCATGCCAACCACATGACCACGGAAATGTCTTCATACCGCGCTGGCTCTTCAGCTTTGTAACGGAGATGAGCACCATCCCCTAGAGCCATAAACTACTTACTTTTACCTTACTATAGCCTGGTATGAAAGTAGTCCGGATAATTTGCTTCCTCCTGGGTCTTTTGAAGCTGAGTCCTTAATTTTGTCTCAACAACCTTCCTTAAAAAGGGAAGGTTGGAAAATGGATAAAAATATATACAATATTGTCAGATCCAAGGTTGGGAGACCAAATAATCAGAAATGTGTAGTTATACTATCAAAAACACTTGATGCCTTCGTTAAGTCATTTCATATCAAAAGCGGACAAAATGTGAGGACACACTGGCCTTAAAACAAACTCATAAATTAAACTTTATTGGACTAGATTCCTGGTGATTTTCCAGTCTAAAGCAATGATTTTGTTGCCATTTTCGTAAACTGTCTTTAAACTCTGTCATCTTATCACTCCCTAAATGCAGAGTGAAACACAAGGCTTAAATTTTGACAGTACAATTAATCGGCTTCATCCCCATGACTTCAGTAGATTTTACTGAAGAAAAAATGTATATAGGGATTGCAACCTACAGGCAGATTATTCCAGTAAATAAAGAACCTTTAGAACAAATTTCATTCCAAACAATAATATAGGAAAATAATAATAATAAACAGCAGTAGAACAAAGAATTAAATAATTTACATATTTACATGAGGTCAATTATTTTTGACTAGGAACCTGAACTGAAGTATAATGGTGCCCCAGGCATTCAGCCTTCATCTGTACAAACCCTTACATGAAATGGAAACTCTAGTCTGTGGTTGCTATGGCTACCACAACAATTTGCACTGCATGATTTTTTAAAAGAATAAATCATTATAACATGCACAGCTCAAATACAGAAAACAAGTGGTATTTAATGTATAACAATTGCATGCCAGGAACGAGTAATGCCATGGGTTTGATATCAGACCCAACTTTGGGATAATCTATGTGGTTCAGAGACCCATCTAACAATTCACACTGCTAAGAGTTTCCCTATTGCAGTAAATTTGTAACTGCTTAAAAATGAATAAGGTTTATCTGTCTGTGAGACAGACCATTCAGTTAAATCTGTCTTTCTCAATCTGGCAGGGAATTTGAGAAGTGATAAAATATCCGGAGGACACTATATTGGGCAACACTGAGCTACTTAAGGGATTTGATTATATTCAGAATAAAAACATGCTACATTGTGTTAGTGATAATTGTTGCTAATTGGTTTAAAAAAAACAAAACCTAAATACAGAAAACTGTGTCAAAACATGTGTATGAACAGTATTATTCCAGATAGGAAAGGTACAGTAAAATATCCTTTGCAACATATTTTAGTAAGTTACTTCATTGCTATGTATATTGCTTTCTATATTAAATATCTATTTTTAATGAAACCAATGCTCTATACAAATCTGTCAGATTTCTTTTTGAAAACCATTTTTTTTTTCATTTCTCTCAATTCTGGAAAAATGGAGGGCCAAAATCTTTCCACATTTTCCTCTTAGATAGATAGATAGAGAGTAAGAGAGAGACAGAGGCAGATAGATAGATAGATAGATAGATAGATAGATAGATAGATAGATAGATAGATAGATAGATAGATATTGTAGTATGCACACAGTTCTTTGTCTTCCAGATCTGAACACTAAATTAGATATGTGGATAATTCCATGAATTCTATTGGAAAGGCAAAAACAATAATGGAATTCATGCAATACAGATTATTTGTTTGATTATTTGCTTTTGAGCTGTGAAAGGTGTACAGAAAATGAAACTGTTCCATGTATCAAGGTAGCTTAAGCTTAATCAGCCAAAATACAAATAGCAGCTTCTGGAGGCTAATTTTCATCAATGCTCTTCCTTCTTAATCAGGCAGACAAATGCTGCTTCTCCCTCTCCCAGCAATTGCTCTGCTGTAGATCAAGATCAAAATATGCATCTATCTGCATATTTGTTGCATTTCTGCAGAACTGTCACACCTGCAAATAGAAATAGAAAGGCTATATAGAAATAGAAAGGCTATATAGCAAAAGAAAGCAAAGATAGCACCAATAGTATTAAGCACCTTGGGTGCAATCACAAAGCATCCAACGCTCCACTTCAAAATGAGCAGCATTGACAAACAGCATCATCAGTCAATTGCAAATGGCAGCTTTACTTGGAAAAGCTTACTCCCTGAGATATCTTTTATATCATCAAATAACCAAATCATTCCTATGTCTGTTTCCGAGTTGACATTAATAGGAGGGGGGAAAGGCCTGATGGAGCAGTTTGGCAGATGAAGGCCAGAAGCACATTCCATGCTTATCTTGTGGAGATTGTAGCCTAGGCTTCTGGATCTTTTTCCTGGGAAAACCTTTCAGTGGAGAGCATGATTGATGACACCCAGCCCTTGAACATGTTTCATTGGAGAGTCTGATATATGACACTCCCAGGAGGGTGGGGGAAAACAGGATCATAGATGATCGTAAATTACATGTCTCAATTTGGCTTCATATGGGTTAGTGCCAGTCATGTTGCTCCTAATAAATCATTTGAATTCTTTTGAAGCTTAGCTTGAGGCTCATGATTTAATTAAAGCAATTGCCAGAACCCTGACAATTCCTTTCTGGGCATCTTTTAGGTTCAGCACTGTTTTTTCTTGGGTTAGCCAGTCTGGATATTAGCCTGTTGGTAGAAGCTGGTTCATTTGTGATGCTAAGTGTTCATGCACTTCTATGAGTTTCTTAAGCCAGTAGGTGTAGATCATGTCTGAGCCAGGTACTGTCCAGTTCTTCATATTCCTGACCCAGTGTTGGATGTCTGCTATTGAGATGGGGACTGGTCCCTTCTCTGAAAGATTATGGTAGTCTTCTCTCAGATCCTGCAGCCACTTAGCACTGGTGTTGTGTCTTTTCTTTTTCTTTCTCCCATATGTCCTTTCAGTACTTTTCAGAATATATAGATACTGTGTCTCTGCAAATATTAAGGTTATCTGAAGAGAAGTGGTGCTGCAAAACCCACCTCCCACTCACCTCTAATCCAGGACAAATTGCACAGTAGCCAAAGTCATCCAGGCCATGTTGGCATTTGAAACTGAAACTGAAAATTTCAACAAGCAACTCTTCCCACCTAGCCAGCAACAATATAATAAAATGCAAATTAAATTTCTATCTAGTTCCTTTTGATTGCATCCAAAAATCTGCTGCCTGAGGGAACTACCATACACTGTCTGTCCCCAAGAATTTCTTGGGAATGTTTATGAATAACAATTTCTGGCAGTAGGATTGAGGATACAAAGAAGTGTATCTCTCAGAAAACAACAACAAATGTGATCATTGTTAACAAAGGCCAATTTCAAGTTGACCAATCTTTCCATCACTTAACTCCTCTCATCTTTCAATTAAAAAGTAACTGGGATGGGCCAGTCTGTTCAAATAATTTTAAGCAAGCTAGGATTTTGTAGGGTTAGCTAGCACTCATTTGGTACCTGTAACATTGTAGTATATTTGGTATCTGTAGCACTCAAATAGAATAAACAGTCAAATGCTAAGCTACCTTTATGCTGATCTTGATTATGCTAATTAATTGATGTTGCCAACTAAGCAATAGTTCTTATTACATTATTTTCATACTGAAAAAAGAGATTGCCTTTCCCTGAAAAAAAAAAGGGGGGGGGGGATAGTGAAGAAGGTATTGGTGTGCCTGGAATGGTTGCAAGCACCAAGCTATTTATGATGTTTGTTGTGAATCAATGAATACTTAATAAAGATTATTAAGAGCTTGAAGCAAAGTGCAGGGTTCTGGCCCTGCACTTCTGATTGGCCGATAATAGCGACATTGGATTGGTCCGTTCAGGAGAATCTGATTGGCTATTAATGAGCCTCTCCCATTGGTTACTGGAGCTAGCGCTCCCTGTGTTTTCATTGGTTAAATAAGTTAAGAGTTGCCTATATAAAGGGGCCCATTGTGGCCATTGAGCTGAGCTGTTTTCACATGTAAATAAAGAGTTAGAAGTTCACTGTTCACTGGCTCACCTCCATCCTTGCACCCATGCACAGAACATAACACTGGTGACGAGGGTGGGATGTGGAGACGTCAGAGCTTACTGAACAACGAAGAACTATAACCGAGCATGTGGCTGAACGCACCAATAGCGGAACCATGTCCGGCAGCGTCATACCACCCGCTCCATTCGACCCGACACAAGAAGACTAGGACTCATATATGGATCGCTTCCAGATGTTTCTGGAAACCAACAATTTGAAGGATGTCACTACCGGAAAGAAACGAGTGGTATTCCTAACTCATTGCAGACCAACCATATTCAAGATGGCCAAGGCACTAGCAAAACCGGCAGAAGTAAAGTCTATGGACTGGGACGTCCTCGAACGACTGCTGAGGGCTCACTACACACCAACCGTGCCAACGCTCGTGAGAAGGCATGGATTTTATCAGAGAAGTCAGCAGAAGGGTGAAAGTGTTGCTGATTTCATCGCAGATCTCCGGAATCTGGAAGGCCTATGCGAGTTTACCGACTTAGAAGAAGCCCTAAGAGACCGAATAGTTTTGGGACTAGATGCACCAGGCACTCAGAGTAAACTAATGGCGAAGGACGACATTAGCCTTAAAGATGCCATAGCTGAAGCTACTGCAGCAGAAGCAACCAGGAAGTTGGCTGCCCAAATGCGCCGCACCCACGCACTGGTTCGCCAACAAGCCTGCGAAATTTCACCTCAGTCAGAGGGACAGCTAGATACAGCCCACCACGAGGACCTCGAATCATCATCAGAAAGTGATGAGGAAGAGGTCCATCGACTTCGGTCCGAACGAGACCAACGCCAGAAATCGCAGTACCAATGCGCCGGGTGTGGAGCAAGCCACCCCCGGTCAGAATACAAATTCCTCGACGTGCTCTGCCATGTGTGCGGGAAGAGAGGCCATATCGGACGGGTCTGTAGGAGCAAGCCAGGACCCAACCAGCCCTCGAGGGGGGCAAACTATCGCCAACTGACGGGAAGTCGTCCCTTGAAGCGAGAACCTGTGAACCACCAATGGAACAACTACTCCTACAGAAACAAAACCCTAAACCACCCAAAAAAGCAAGAAGAGGCTCACCAAACAATCACGATCGGTCATGCCTCATCTCTTGACGCCAAAAAGATCCAAGTGAAAGTGGCCATCGAAAACCAGTTGATGGAAGTCGATTCAGGATCGTCCCTCTCGATGGTTTCCTGGAAGACCCTCAAGCAGCTCATCCCCACTATCCAGAGGCAAGACCTCAGATTCCAAAGACTCATACTCAAGGACTATCAAGGAAATCGAATCCCAGTCGTTGGATCCAGCCGAGTCCGGGTATCGTTTAAGAACCGTACAGCATTTCTACCCCTGACTGTAATCGACAAGGATCAGCCTAGTTTGTTAGTCCTCCAATGGTTTGCTCCACTTGGAATTGAAGTAGCTGGCATTCACCGAACCTGCAACAGCGATTGGGAAGAAGACCTTGTCCACGAATTCCAGGACGTCTTCACAGAAAAATTAGACGAGTACAAGGGGACCCCGATATCGTTTAACCTCAATCCTGAAATAGCTCCCATCGGCCTTAAGCCTCGTCGAGTTCCATTTGCCGTTAAACCAAAGATTGACGAGCAGCTTGATAAATTAATAGCCTAGGGTGTGTTAGAACCAACCTATCACTCTCCCTGGGAAACCCCAATCGTAACACCCATCAAGCCGGATGGATCGATAAGAATTTGTGGGGACTACTGAGCCACTCTGAACCACGCCCTTCAACAAAACGCTTACCCGGTACCGGTGGTGCAACACCTCCTCCATTCCCTGGGGGGCGGAAAAGTCTTCGCTAAACTAGACTTAGCCCAGGCATACCAACAACTGCCTGTTGACAAAAAATGGCAGAGGCCCAAACAATCGTTATGCACAAAGGTGCGTTTAAATGTGACCGACTCCATTTTGGAGTGAGCGTAGCCCCGGGAATCTTTCAAAGCTTGATGGAAATGCTATTACAAGGGATAAAAGGTGTTGTCCCATATTTTGATGATGTGTTAATCACTGCCCCAACTCGGAAAATACTAAAGGAGGTTGGTTCTCCAGAGATTTAAAGACTCAGGTCTCAAAGTTAAAAAAAAGAAGTGTCATTTATGTACGGATTGTGTAGAATTTTTGGGATATTTAATTGATAGTCAAGGCATTCACCCCACCGATAACAAACTCAGGGCAATCAAGAATGCTCCAAAACCCTGGAAAAAGGCCGACCTCCAGGCTTTTCTGGGCCTTATCAATTTTTATCACGTTTTCCTGCCTCACAAAGCAACCGTAGCTGAATCCCTACATCGTTTATTGGACAAAAAAGCAACCTGGGTATGGGGACACAGGAACAGGCGTTTCAACATGTAAAAAAAATATTGACTTCTGATGCTGTTCTGATGCAGTATAACGAGACTTTGCCTTTAACGATCACGTGTGATGCATCCCCATTCGGAGTGGGCGCCATTTTAAGCCACATTTTGCCAAACGGTAATGAAGCCCCTGTTGCCTATTTCTCAAAGATGTTATCAAAAGCAGAACGCAATTACAGTCAAATTGATAAGGAGGCCCTTGCTATAGTATCCGTGGTTAAGAGATTTCATGAATATGTGTATGGCCTTTACCATAGTGACTGACCACAAACCTTTGCTGGGAATAATAGCGGGAGATAGGCCAACACCGTATATATTATCTCCCAGAATGATCCGCTGATCAGAATTCTTGGCGGCATATAATTACAAGTTGCAACATCGCCCGGGGAAGGCCATTCCCCACGCCGATGCATTGAGCCGCGCACCTCTTCCGGAGACCATTGATGACCCCGCTCCGATGGTTACAACACTGCAGATCAAGACACTTCGAACGCCGCCATTAACAGCTTGAGATATTGCGATGGAAACGAAACGCGACCCCATTTTAGCATGAGACCTCAGTTGGGTCGAGCGGGAATGGCCGTTGGACCAAATACCTGATGACTATGCCCCATTCAAGAATCAGCAAACGGGCAGAAGGCGGAGCTTCATTTCGGTGATACATCTGCGATCTCGGGGCTCTGAGATTGCAGCCGATATTTTCGCCCCTGGTAGGTCCCAACGGACCTAAACCGTCCCGTAGAGATGGGGATTGGGAAGGGCACTGTCTCAGGATCCCAGAGATATTGCAAAATCTCTGGTTTGATCCGGGAGAAGCCCTTTTGCTGGCGGCGGAGAGGCAGCCCTCATAGCTGCTGAAGTCAGGACAGCTCCGGAAAGAAAGTAGCTGGAAAGAAAGTGTGTCGGCTGGGAGAGAAACTTCTTTTGTGTTGTAAATTCGCTGAGGTTTGAAAGGGCATCCTGAATAAAGAAGAAATCTGTGAGATTTTTTTTTTTTTTGACCAAAACTGTTTGAGCGGCGTTTTTTTAAAGTGATGTCAAATTGAGGCTTGGATTTTTTTTTCTTTTTCTTACTTTTTTTCTGGGGACTTTAGTGTGATTTTATAGGTAACTGGATTGAATTTTCTCCTATATATATATATTATGCTCCTTTTCATTTTTAAAATTTCTTTAGGATTGAGGCTCTCTTTAGCTATTTTTTTCTCCTTTTTTTTGTATACATTACTCCTTTTTTCTGGCTGGGGGGGAAGAGCATTAAGAAACTTTGCAACACTGCCAACTAGAGGCTTGAAAATATTTTATTTGAATTGGAGAGAATTGTAAAAAGACTCCTTCTCAAGGACATTTCAACGTGATAAAATAGAGGGAGAGCACAGCAAAATATTATTACAGGTGTTTTCCTGGACTCTTATCAATATTTCAACACTTGAGGCTTGGCTTTGAAGTTGCTGGAGAAGAGAGTCATAATAAGAGCCTTGGATAAATAAATAAAGTGCAGTGTGCTCATATATATATATATATATATATATATATATATATATATATATATATATATATATATATATGTTTTCTTAAGTTTTCACGGGTACTTACATGTCTGGCATTCAGCTTTGTTCGGGTATTTTCCCATGTGGTGCTTTTAAAGTTGTAGCAACGTTTCAGCAGAATCTCATCTGCCATCATCAGGCTTCTGTATATATATGGATCTTTGGTTATTCGGGTTTTCTCCCGCGTAAGATTGGAAGTATCTAGGCAACGTTTCGATGAAGTCTCATTCATCATCTTCAGGCTTGGTCTTCAGCTCTGTGCTTCTCAGAGTGATGTGAGCTTGCAGCTGCTTCTTCCTTTTAACTGCTAGTGGGGGTGTGACTTGATCGGGTAGGGGCTTGGCTGTGTTCTCATTGGTTGGGGGTTTGGCTGTGTTCTGATTGGTTGGGGGGTTGGCTGTGTTCTGATTGGCTGGAGGCGTGTTCTGTTCAGGTGGGGGCTTGATAGTGCTCAGGTTAGTCTTAGTTGCTGGAGGGTTTGAGCTGGTGAGCTGTGATCTTGCTGTTTGGCTTCAAGTTCGTGGTCGTGCTGCATCTTCATGGTGGAGGTCAGTTCACTTCATGTATGGCTCAGAGGGGTTTGAAGTGGGTAGTGATGCAGCTGCAGTGCGGCTTCTGGTCCGTGGTCGTGTTTCATCTTCTGTGAGGGTGTGAGTCTGCTTTCTACATGGAAGTGTGGTGGTGGCATCTTGTGTGGCTCTCAGGGGTGTGGGTGTGGAGTTATTCTTCATGTTCGGTACTTGTCTGTTCATGAGAGCGGGTTTCCAAATGGCTGGTAGGCAGGAGGTATCATCTTGTTTATTCATGCTGTGTGGGCGTTTTTCTATCTCTATGCTTCTCTGATGATTCTGCTGCTGAAGTGTTCGGTTTTGGTGATAGTTTTGCTATTTTTAAAGTCAATCTCAATCTCATGTCCTGTGGCTTTGAGGTGTTGGACCAGGGAAGAGGTCGGATATTTATATTTATATATATATATATATATATATATATATATATATATATATATATATATATATATATATATATATATATATATTTGTGATATCCCTACTCACCAGCCTTTTTGTAAATTTCAATTTTAGTAATATTCTTATTTTTGCTTTTTATTTTAAAGGGAAAGCCTCAGAGTTTTTTCTTTATTTTTCTTTTTTTCTCCTTATTTTTATTGGGATTTCTTTGCTCTTCCTATCCACATTTTTGGACCACTTTGTTTTTCTTTTTTGATTATTGAGACTTCTGAACTGGATTAAGGTGTGAAGAACCTGAAGGAATTTCTTCTTTTCTTTTTGCTTTTTTTTTTTTTTTGCTCTTAATCAATATAATTATTTTTGGGTTTGTTTCTTTGTTTTTCCTTTCTATTTTTCCTTTTTTATGGTGGACTACTTCCTTATTGGATTAGGGTCTAGAAGAACCTGAAGATCTTTCTTCTTCCTTTTTTCCTTTTTCTTCTTTGGTTTTGGGCCTTTTACTCTTGGATTTTTCCTTTTTGGATTATAATTGGCTTATCTACCAGTTGGATTAAAAGTTAAAAAGAATTTGAAGCTTTGGAAGCATTAAAATGAGCAGGAAACCAAATCATCTGGCGTTTCTACTTCTACCTCTGCTTCCCCACCAGCTGGAGAACAACGTTTAATTCAGACAATGTTAAAGCAAGATAAAGAACAAGAAAAAGTAACTTTACATATGATTATGCAAGGAATCCAAGATCTTAAGACAAAATCAGACACCATTGAACAAAGAATAGAGAACATTGAACAAAGAACAGAGAAGACTGATGAAAAAGTGGAAAATATTAAACAAATGATGGGGAAGTATGAGGAGAGATTTCAAAAAATTGAGGAAGAAGGAAAACAAAGAGAGGAGAAGATTGGAAATATTGACAGTAGACTAACAGTGGTTGAACAAGAAAAAAGTGGGATGTTGAAGTGGGAGATGGAAAGGTCAGAATTTTATCTCAGATTTCAAAATATAGAAGAGGAAAAAGGAGAAAATTTGGCTGCGATAATGATAGAAATTTTGGCAGATGCTTTGGAAATTACAGAGGAAAAGATGATGGATGGAGTAGATGAGGTATATCGAGTTTATACAAGATATGAATGAGAAATAAATTACCAAAGGAAGTTCATATTAGATTTACCAAAAAATCCATTAAAACACAAATATTACAAGTGGTAAGAGAGAAAACATTGAAATACAAAGGTAAAGAGATTGTGCTTTTAAGAAAAGTGAGAGAGATGAGAAGAAAAGTGAGAGAGATGAGAAGAGAATATCGATTTCTGACCAAAATTCTACTGGAAAACGAAGTGAATTATAGATGGCTGATTCCAGAAGGATTAATGTTTACGTGGCAAGAGCAGAGACATAGAATTGATTCAATTGAGAAAGCAGAACTTTTCCATGCAGAATTTTTTGGAAGAATAAGAGAGGAGGCAGAGAAAGAGGTCTCATTAATTGAGTTTTAAGAGGAACAACTGGAGACTGAAAAAGAGAAAGGAGCTGTAGATGGACAGGTGGATAGTAAAGAACAACGTGAAGTGAGATCCACGAGAACTGTTAGACCTAAATATAAAGCATAATCATGGAAGAAAAAAATCTGATTACAATGAATATAAATGGACTTAATTCAGCTGTTAAAAGAAGGAAAATTTTTCATAAATTAGAGAAATTAAAATTTGATATAATTTGTCTACAAGAAGTTCATATTAAAAAACAACATGAACAATTGTTAGTACAGCCAAAACTAGGGAAAATATTTACTTCTTTGACTTAATGTAAGAAAAGAGGAGTGATTCTATACATTAAAGAGGCTATTCCAGCAAAACTGATCTACATGGATGAAGACGGAAGAGTATTAATGGTGGAAATAATGGACAATAATATAAAAATACTCTTGATTGCAATTTATGCTCCGAATGATAAACAAGAAGAGTTTTATAGAAAGCTACACAGGAAAATAATTGGACTGGACTATGTTAATATAATTATGATGGGAGACTTTAATGGAATTGTGGACAATAAATTGGACTACATAGCAACAACAACAAAACAAAATAGAAAGGCTCTCCCTAAATCTTTTTTTAAAATGACAGACGAAATAACTTTAAAAGATATTTGGAAAGAAAGAAATGTTAAAGCTAAACAATATACTTTTTATTCAAATAGACATTTATCATGGTCCAGATTAGATATGATTTGGATCTCAACAGAATTAATATCCAATATTCAAGAAACAAATATTGAAACAAGTACTTGGGCAGATCATAGCCCAATGACAATTAAATGGAAGGGACAAAAAAAAAAAAAAGATCGAGATGGACATTAAATAATACTATTTTAAAGGAGAAAGATTTTATACAATGGATGGAGAAGGAATTGGCTTTTTTCTTCAGAGAAAATAAAAAAGAAGATACTTCAACGCAGAATGTTTGGGATACAGTGAAGGCATATGCTAGAGGTCTGATAATAGATTATACAAGAAAAAAGAATATTAGGAAAAGGCAAGCTTCTAAGGCCTTGGAAGACGAGTATAAAAGACTTGAAAAAGAACTACAGAAAATGCCACAGAAAAAAGATATTAAATTGAATCTGGATGTAATTAAACATAAAATGGAATTAATAGAGAAAGAAGAATTGGCACAGAAAATCAGAAATTCTAAACAGAATTACTTTGAAGATGCAAATAAACCAGGTAGATGGCTAGCATATAAATTGAGAAAGGAGAAGGAATCAAGAAAAATATTGAAGCTAATAGATGATCAAGGCCAAGTTTGTTATGGTAATAAGGAGAAAAAGGAAATTATTCGAGATTTTTATAGGCAACTATATAAACAAGAGAATATTGATGAGGAAAAAGTTAAAAAGTATTTACAGAATGCTAATTTACCGAAGATACCTAAAAAGACTGAAGAAATGTTAGAAAGCAATATAACAATGATGGAATTAAATGAAGCATTAAATTAAAACAATGGGAAAGCACCGGGTCCAGATGGGCTTCTGGCAGAATTCTATAAAACATTTCAAGAATCATTGAGCATCCCATTGTTAGAAGTCATGAATGAAGTTATGTTAAAGAAGATGATACCCAAAACATGGTCAGAGGCTTATATCACACTTATTCCAAAAAAAGAGGCTGACCCACTGCAAATTAAGAAGTATAGACCTATTTCCTTATTGAATGCAGACTATAAAATCTTTGCTTCAATTTTAGCAGGAAGACTTAAAAAATATTTAAATAATTTTATTCACTCAGATCAAAATGGATTTCTGCCAAAGAGACAAATTAGAGACAATATGAGAGTAATCTTGGATACTTTGGAATACTATGAGGGTCATCCTGAAAAGCAAATGGCTTTGATATTTTTAGATGCTCAAAAGGCATTTGACAACGTGAACTGGAGATTTATGTTATTACTATTAGAACAGATGGGTTTTGCTAAAAAATTTACTCAAGCAATAGAAGCCATATATAATAAACAGACACCAAAGGTAATGATGGAGGGGGAACTTACAGATCTTATTAATATAAGAAAAGGCACAAGACAAGGGTGTCCCCTATCTCCTTTGCTATTATACCTTGGAAGTGTTGAATAGAAATATTAGGGATGATAAAAGCATAAAAGGAATGAAAATTAAGAAGGAAGAATTTAAGCTACAAGCTTTTGCTGATGATTTAGCTTTTATTCTGGAAGACCCGCTAGAAACAGCTCCAAAGTTATTGGAAAGGATAGAGACATATGGAGAGGTAGCTGGTTTGAAAATAAATAAAGATAAAACAAAGATTTTGACAAAGAACATGTTTTTGAGACAGAAAGAAGAACTGGTAGATCTTTTGAAAATCCAAGTTACAAATAAGGTTAAGTATCTGGGGATATATATGACAGCAAGATGTAGCACATTAAAAGAGAATAATGATATTAAACTCAAACAACAGATAACTACAGATTTGAAGAAGTGGGAAAACTTGCAATTGTCATTAATAGGGAGAATTTCAACAATCAAGATGAATATTTTACCCAGAATTTTATTTTTGTTCCAAACAATACCAATTAGGCTTGGAAAAGACTATTTTGAAGATTTAAATAAAATCATGTTGAAGTTTATATGGCAAGGCAAAAAAGCGAGAATAAAGCTAAAGCTTTTGCAAGACGCTAGAATTAGAGGAGGTTTTGGCCTGCCTAATTGGGAATTGTATTATCAAGCTGCAAGTTTGATGTGGGTCAAAGAATGGATAACATTAAGAAAACATAGATTGTTGACATTAGAAGGGCATGATCTGCTGTTGGGCTAGCATGCTTTTTTTATGGTATAAGGGAACTAAAACACAGGGTTATTTTAGAAGACATTATATACGGGACTCTTTGTGGTTAAACTGGGAGAAGATAAAAAGACAATGTTATTTGAAAATTCCAGTTTGGTTATCGACTATTGAAGCATTTTCCTATCCTATAATTTATAAGAAGGAACAAACAGTTAGATATGGGGAACTGTTGGATGAAAAGGGTGAACTTAAATCGATCCAAAGCTTAGAGGAACAAGGTATAAGGATGAATTGGTTTTATATGCGCAAATACATTCAAGGTATGATGAAGATTCTAAAACGGAGGGATTCTATGATAAGCAGACTGATTTAGATAAGATCTTGATGGGTACTGATGAGAAGGTGATTAAAAAATTATATGGTTATTTACTGGGAATTAAATTAGAGGAAGAACAAGTCAAAAAAACTATGATTGCTTGGGGGAAGAATTTTGGATATGGGATTGATCTAGAGAAATGGCAAAAATTGTGGTCTCAAAATTATAAAATGACAATGTCAACAGCATATAAAGAAAACTTGTATAAGATGTTTTACAGGTGGCACTTTCCCCCGACAAGAATAGCAAGAATGTTTAAGAACAAATCTGAAAAATGCTGGAAATGTCATCAGATACCTGGCTCGTATTATCATATGTGGTGGACTTGTGAGGACGCTAGAAAATATTGGACTAAAATTTGCATGTGGTTGGAAAAAATGACAAAGAAACGAATCGACTTGAAACCAGAGATCTTCTTATTGGGAATTTTACCTGATATATATAGTAAAGATTTGAAATACCTGATTATGAATGTATTGACAGCGGCTAGGATTGTATTTGCTAAAAATTGGAAGAATGAGAAAATACCATTACAGGAGGAAATTATTAAGAAAATATTGGAATGTGCTAAGATGAGTAGATTGACATTTGACATTAGAGAGCAAGAGGATAAACAATTTTATGAAATTTGGGATCTTTTTTATCAATGGCTAGATGATAAAATGCGATAATAGAATATTTAGAATGCTAGACAGTAAGGAATATCTTTATTTTGCTATTTTGTTATTACTTTGTTATTTGACATTATATTTATAAAGGGTTTTTTAGGATTGATTTGGTATGATTATATGATTTGTTGCAGAATAAACTGGTTAAAGTATTGTTATCTCATAAAGCATGAATGATTAAAAGTATAGTCAAAAATTTCTTTTTTCTTAGTGATATTAGGATATATAAGTTCGGAATGACAATATGAGTTGTTATGTAACATAATTGTAATTGAGACGACAAAAGGAATGCACAAAACTGATGAACCAACTGACACACTGGATGTACGTAAGAGAGTTGATGTTTTAATGTTTTAATGTTTTGTTTGTCTTGTTTGTTTGTAGAAAATTAATAAAATCTCTTTCAAAAAAAAAAAGAATCAGCAAACGGAACTATTTTCCCAAAAGGGCTGCATTATTTGGGGTGATAGAGTTGTTGTCCCAGAGTGGTTGCGACCAGCGATACTCAGGACCTTGCATGATGGGCACCCCGGCATCGTGCGTATGAAAGCCCTTGCACGAAGCTACGCATGGTGGCTGGGTATTGGCAAGCAGATCGAGACATGGGTAAAAACTTGTCACAAATGCCAGGAAGTAAGCAACGCCCTGCCGAAGCAACCCCGACTGAATGGGAAACACCGAGGGGACCATGGTCCCGTATTCATCTGGACTTTGTGGATCCTACCAAGGGACACACATTCTTATTAATGGTGGATGCCTACTCGAACTGGCTTGAAATCCATGAAATGAGGAATACAACAACCGAATCAGTCATTAGGAAACTAGACAGACTCTTTGCAACCCACGGATTACCAGACATTCTAGTATCCGACAACGGGCCCCAATTTACCGCACTGTCCTTCAAACAGTTCCTGGCGGACTGCGGTATTCAACATGTGCTAACTTCGCCGGCGCATCCTGCGGCCAACGGAAGGGCCGAGCGCATGGTACAATTCATCAAGAAAACCTTGCATAAAATGGACTATGTCAATATAGAAGACAAGATTAACCGGATACTCCTTTTGCAGCATATCACTCCGCACAACGTCACCAATAAAACTCCCGCCGAGTTGTTAATGGGACGGAAGCTCCACTCCCACCTTGACCGTCTACATCCATCATATGAACCTGAAAAACCACACGGTTCCAGTGGGAAATGTCACAATTTCCAGGTAGGCAATTTGGTTTTCACTAGGAACTTTTCGGGCCATCTGTTGTGGGTCGAGGCAACTATAGTACAAGTAACCGGCCCCAGATCGTACCGTGTGAAATGTCGCGACGATAGAATATGGAAGCGATATATTGATCAGCTGCGTTCAAGGCTACAGTTGGGGATCTCCGAGCCCCTGATTTCCAAACTGAGGGGGGAGGAGATAGCGAGGAAGCTGAATTCGAAGTGGTGGAAAGTTTCAGCGGTAGTAATGACCGCTCAGAGGCAGCACATGATAGATCCAGAATGGGGGTGGCCTCGCCTCAAAGAGATGCCGAGAGCAGTAGCGACGATGAAAATTCAAATGCGGAACAGGAGGCACCCTCTTCACCAGATAACGTCCTACCCCAACAAGACTGTAGCCAAATACCGGGAAAACAATGAAAATCAAATAGACAATGAAAACAACCTGCCTACCTCAAAGACTATGTGACCGCACCCCTTAAATGGAACCCGGGGGAAGGGGTGTTGTGAATCAATAAATACTTAATAAAGATTATTAAGAGCTTGAAGCAAAGTGCAAGGTTCTGGCCCTGCACTTCTGATTGGCCGATAATAGCGACATCGGATTGGTCCGTTCAGGAGAATCTGATTGGCTATTAACGAGCCTCTCCTATTGGTTACTGGAGCTAGCACTCCCTGTGTTTTCATTGGTTAAATAAGTTAAGAGTTGTCTATATAAAGGGGCCCATTGTGGCCATTGAGCTGAGCTGTTTTCACATGTAAATAAAGAGTTAGAAGTTCACTGTTCACTGGCTCGTCTCCATCCTTGCACCCATGCACAGAACATAACAATGTTGTATGTGAGCAAACTCCACAGAGGCATCAGAAAGGGTATCCAGGCAGTAAATGCTCAGCTCCAATCAGTTATTCCAACCCAACTCCAAAGCAAGGGGTTGCAGGGTCATTAAAAGAAAAAAAAAGAGTGCTTTTACCTGATCCTAATTTCCTCCTGTGGTGACACTATAACAAGAGCTGGAGGAAAGTCAAGTAGCCTTTCCAATGAGTAGCAATAATATTTTGTGCAATACAGCATCTGCTGCTGCTTTCAAATGGAATTTGCCATTTGAGGAAAAACAAACAATAAAACTCAAGTTAGGATAGGAAGAAGGGGAAACCTAGTTTGATACTAAGTACTCCCAGTAGATTTTGATCCTCCATGATGATCAACTTGTTCCATTGTCTGGTCTGTGTAATTATCTGCGGCCAAAGGAACAAAGAAGCAACATAGTACCTAAGCTATACCTCTATGTAATACATTCGGAAAGAAAAAAATCTTGTCAGAGAGGAAAGATTATGATGCCAACCTTCATTTATCTTGTTGTTGACCAAGTCATGCATAAAGAGCAGTAGCATGAGCATTGCTTGTGACCTCCATAAGCTGCAAATTCCTATTAGCAGAGTGCAAGCGAGCATGAAGCTCCACCATAAGTCAATTGCACAAAGTTAATTTCAGGACTGTGGAAATGAGCGTTTGTAGAAATTATAGTATACCTTGTGTCAGTGGCACAATCACTTCAATTAAAGATGCTAACAATACTGAAGCATTCTGCTTCGACCAGAAATCACTTAATGCAATGATCAAGGAAGGCAAAGAGAACAGGCAAAGAAATCAGTAGTCCTGAGTCCTAGAATGCCAGCAGATCCTAATCCACTTGGACTCTAGATCTTAATAGACATTGCTTGCAATGGGAGGCAATTACAAGAAACAAGAAACATGGATTGTATACTTATTGAATGTCAGTGTCATTTGTTGCTCTCATACCAGTAATGTGCTATATTCATCTATATGTTTTGGCTAAACACAAAGGTGCTGCTTTTTTTATGCCTTTATCCTTGTCCTCGTGCTAATTTTGCAAAATCCTTTTTGTTTCATCTTTCTCGTGGCAGTTTTGGTATATTTTCCTACTGCCTTTGATATATCATGTAACCAAGTAAAATAATGCATCATGTGACCAAGTAGAATGTTTTCTTTTAAATTATTATTATTTCTCAAGATGTTAAGAATTGTTTTTTTTTTAAGAAAAAGAAAAAAAGAAAGAAATAATATTTTTCTACCGCATGCTAAATTTGGAAATCTGCTTGAGGATCTAATATAAGAATACTTCTGTATCAGTTGTACAATGAAACTATAGTATTATGTATAAATCCCATAATGGCCATAACTCAGGAGGTGAGTTACCATAACTCAGGAGGTGTGCATTTTCAGCTGTACTATCCACCTCCTAATTTTCTGTACAGTCCCTCAAAACTTGTCAACAGGTCCAGAGAATGGTAAATTAACAAATTGCTGTTCATTGCTGTTAATATCTATTACTCTCTACTTGCCTGTCATGGTCCTGTCAGAGGCTGAGACCAAGGAGAAGGATGAGATGGAGCTAGGGCCAATGGAGGAAGGACTAGAGGAGCAGGACAAGGTGGTCCCAGGTCCCTTGGGCCTGGGAAAGGTCACCAGCAAGAAGGCCAGGTGAGGGGGTAGGACATGGCAGGCAGTGGAGCAAAGGAGTGACAGAGCTCCAGTGGTGAGCAATTACCTCCCCATGATCCCAAGAATGGAGAATGGAGAAGAGGTGGGAACAGCACAGGGCAGTCAGATGACTCAGGAGGAGGGTGCTCCACCCATCTTCACAAAGCTCCCCTGGGGAATGAGATTTAAAGAAATGCAGTTGGGAGAGGTGTTTGTTGGGAACAAGCATTGCTTTTTTCCAGTGTCACATGCAGTTACGAATGTCTGGATACTTTGCTGTGAATGTCTTTGTTCTGTCCCCTCATTAGCATTCTTGAGATCCCCGCGCTTTGATTGGCCAAAGCGCGGGGCACTCTGATTGGTTAGGTGAGCCGCGCTGATTGGCTCGCTAAGAATCTCCCGCGATTGGTCTATTCGAATCGCGGGAGATTCAAAGCGGTGCCATTGGCCGTGGCCACCACGGTTAAAGGAATAAAAGCCCCGAACCTTTTCTATAGTGCCAGTTCGGTTCCTACACTAATAAAAGAGCATGATTTGAAGTCACCGACTCCTGGCATCATTTCTGAGGACATGACACTGGCGACGAAGGTGGGATCCAGACCGTGAACCGAACCACATGTCCGACGGAAGCCAGACGAACCTCCACGATGGTGAAAATTGCACCCCCCACACCCTTCAACTCCGCCACCGAGGACTGGGAATCGTACTCCGACCGATTCCGCATGTTCCTCGAGTCCAGCAATCTGAAGGACGCCACCGGCCCCATGAAGTGCGCCGTCTTCCTGACCCACTGCGGGACCAAGGTATTTAAGATGGCCAAGGCACTTGCCAAACCCGCCGATGCGACCGCGATGGACTGGGACGTCCTCGAGCCAATACTTCGGCGGCACTACGCTCCACAGGTACCCATCCTGATCCGACACAACGAATTCTACTGTCGGGACCAACGGTCGGGTGAGAGTTTCAGCGACTTCATTGCCGAACTACAGCGCCTAGGGGGGCTGTGCGAATTCGACAACCTGAACGACGCCCAGCGAGACTGAATCGTGCTCGGCCTGTGGGACCCCGTCCTCCAGAGCCGGCTGATGGCCAAGGGCAACATCAGCCTTGCAGACACCCTCACCGCAGCCGCAGCTGTTGAAGCGACCCGAACATCTGCCAACCGCATGCGCCGACCGAACGCTGGGGACCGCAGCGGAAACAACCACCCTGCAAGGTCGGCCGAGGCCCAACCCGAGATGACCACCCACCAGGGCAATTTCCACTCGGCATCGGGCACTTCTGACGAAGAGGAGATTCATCGCCTCCAGGCAGGCCGCGACCCACGGAACCGACGGGGTCATAAGTCGAGGACCAACTGTGCCGGTTGCGGAGGCGACCACCCCAGGTCCGAATGCCGGTTTTTCGAGTCGATCTGCTGGCATTGTGACAAGAAGGGACACATCGCCCGCGTCTGCTGCCTCAAAAAGAACCGCAGCCCACCCCGATGGGACCAGAGCGAGCGGAGGAGAGAGAGCACACCACCCCGGACCAGAGATCGCCCCTCTGACAACAGATGGGACCGGAACAGACGATCCCTACGAGGCGGCAAGACCCGGTGAAGAGAGGAGACCCATCAGACGGTCACCATCGACCACGCCACAACCAATGACGCCCGGAAGGTCTATGTGGAGGTAGGCATCGAGGGCGAGCCATGCAAAATGGAGGTGGACTCCGGGTCCTACCTCTCCATGATAGCATGGCAAGAAATAAAGCGCTTGGTGCCAACCATCCAAAGGAAAAGCCTAGACAGCCAGAGACTAATTGTAAAGGACTACCAGGGAAACCGCATCCCGGTAGTTGGAACCAGACAGTTCAACATAACATACAAAGGGCGCACCGAAAAGCTTCCCCTGACAATTGTCAATCGCGACCGCCCAAGCCTACTGGGACTGCAATGGTTCGCCCCGCTCGGCATCGCAGTCACGGGAATCGACCACGTCACCAACGACAGCTGGGAGCAACAACTGGCCCGGGAATTCCAAGAGGTCTTCGACGGAAACCCAGGCAAGTACTGAGGGCCCCTTATATCATTCAACCTAGACTCAAACGTTCCCCCAAAACGCCTAAAACCAAGGCGGGTGCCATTCGCAATTAAACCCAAGATAGACGAGCAAATTGACAAGCTCGTCAAACAAGGGGTCCTACAGCCAATAGACCACGCCCGGTGGGAGACCCCCATAGTCACCCCGATCAAGCCCAATGGGTCGGTGAGGATCTGTGGGGACTATAAGGCCACCCTAAATGGCGCGTTGCAACAAAGCACCTACCCCGTCCCAGTAGTGCAACACCTACTGCATTCACTGGGAGGGGGCAAGGTTTTCGCCAAACTCAACCTCGCCCAGGCATACCAACAGTTGCCAGTTGACGAGGAAACGGCAGAAGCGCAAACCATAGTCACCCACCGGGGAGCATTTAAATGCAACCGGCTCCAATTCGGAGTCAGCGTGGCACCGGGAATATTCCAAAGCCTAATGGAAAGACTATTACAAGGCATCAAGGGGTGGTACCGTACTTCGACGACGTCTTAGTGTCGGCAACCAACCAAGCTGAACTAGAGGGTCGCCTAAGGGAGGTCCTAACCAAATTCAAAGAGACCGGGCTCAAGGTAAAGAGGGAGAAATGCCAATTATACACAGAACGGGTTGAATTCCTAGGATATCTCTAGACCGTCAAGGCATTCACCCCACAAACCAAAAAAATCAAGGCCATAAAAGAAGCCCCCACACCCAAGTCAAAGACGAAACTACAGGCATTCCTGGGGCTACTTAACTTTTACAATGTTTTCCTGCCCCAAAAGGCGATGGTGGCGGAGCCTTTGCATAGGCTCCTGGACAAGGCGGTGACCTGGACTTAGGGGAAACGCGAGCAAGCCGCCTTCCAGAAAACAAAGGACCTCCTCACTTCGGACGCCGTCCTTATACAGTACAACGAGACCCTACCCCTGGCCGTCACATGCGACGCATCACCCTTCGGCATCGGCGCTGTCCTCAGCCATACCCTCCCCGACGGAAAAGAAGCACCCATCGCGTTCTTTTCAAGGACCCTCACCAAACCAGAGCGTAACTACAGCCAGCTGGACAAAGAGGCTCTGGCTATCGTTGCCGCCGTAAAAAGATTCCACGAGCACCTCTACGGCCGGACATTCACCATCATAACCGACCACAAGCCGCTGCTGGGAATCCTTGCAGGAAACCGGGCCACCCCGAACATTCTGTCTCCCCGAATGACAAGGTGGTCCGAGTTCCTGGCGGCCTACAACTACGGACTCATACACAGACCGGGTAAAATGATCTCCCATGCAGACGCCTTAAGCCTCTCACCACTACCGGAACCTGACACCGACCCAGCACCCACGACGACCACCCTCAGCATAGAGACCCTACCCAACCTGCCCATAACCGCGTCAGACATTGCCCGAGAGACTAATAAAGACAAACGTCTGGCGCGGGTGTTGCATTGGGTAGAGAAAGGGTGGCCGGAAAGGGACAACGACGAGTCCATCAAAACATTCCGGAACCGGCAAACGGAACTCTCGTTATTAAAAGGGTGCATACTATGGGGAGATAGGGTGGTCATTCCAGAAAAACTACAAGGGAAGGTTCTGGAACTATTACACGAGGGGCACCCTGGCATCATTAGGACTAAAGCCCTGGCCAGAAGCAGACAGACAGATTGAGACATGGGTAGCAAAGTGCCAACGATGCCAGGAAACTAGGCCAAGCCCACCCACAGCACCCGTCCTAGAGTGGGAAACCCCAAGGGGACCGTGGTCTAGGATCCACATAGACTTTGCCAGGCCCACAAAAGGACACACCTTCCTTATAATAGTAGACGCTTACTCCAACTGGCTGGTGGTAAGCAACATCAGGACAACAACCACGGAGGCCGTGATCAAGGAACTCGGCAAACTCTTTGCAACGCACGGCCTCCCAGACGTCGTCGTCTCCGACAACGGGCCCCAATTCACCTCGTTAGAATTCGAAAAATTCCTAGCGGAAAGGGGCATCCGCCACACGCTGACAGCACCGGCGCACCCGGCGGCGAATGGTAGGGCGGAACGGATGGTGCAATTCAATAAGAAAACCATCCGGAAAATAGACCACGGGGAGATCCAGGAGAAAATAAATAAATTGCTCTTCACCCAACACATAACCCCAAATACCACAACGAATAAGAGCCCAGCCGAACTGTTAATGGGAAGGAAATTAAGGTCCCCACTCAACAGATTACGCTCCACATATAACCCGGAGAAGCCCCCAGACTCAACCAGCAAACACCGAACTTTCGCACCAGGCGACCCCGTGTACGCAAAAAACCTGATGGGAGACCCATTATGGGTACCTACCGTCATCACACAAATAACAGGCCCACACTCGTACCGGCTACAAACAGCAGATGGACGCGCATGGAAACGCCACATCGACCAATTAAGGTCGAGGACGACCAACCAAGAGACCACCGATGCACAAGCAGGCGAAACCAACCCCCACAACACAAACCAAGGGGGGAGGGAATACCCAGGGGACCAAAACCAAAGAAGAATAAACCAGCCATACTTACCAGAAAGCAGCCAGAACGACCCCTCGCCAGGAAGAGACAGCCAGGCCAGCTTGACCAACCCGGGGAGACCGAGCGGGAGCGGCGAAACCCGCAGCTCAACCAACCCGGGAAGCCCAGGAGGGAGCTACGGAGAGCGGCCCAGCCCGACCGACCAGCCGGTTCCCACGACGGCATCCGGAGAAGCAGAGACCCGACCGAACCGGCTGCGATCCAACCTACGACTGAGCTGCGCAGGTCCAGTAGGCTGAGACGGAGCCCCGCCTACCTACGGGACTACACGACGTAAGAACTAAACCAAGAGGGGAGGTGTGTTCTGTCCCCTCATTAGCATTCTTGAGATCCCCGCGCTTTGATTGGCCAAAGCGCGGGGCACTCTGATTGGTTAGGCGAGCTGCGCCGATTGGGTCGCTAAGAATCTCCCGTGATTGGTCTATTCGAATCTCAGGAGATTCAAAGCGGTGCCATTGGCCGCGGCCACCGCAGCTAAAGGAATAAAAGTCGCGAACTTTTTCTATAGCGCCAGTTCGGTTCCTACACTAATAAAAGAGCATGATTTGAAGTCACCGACTCCTGGCATCATTTCCGAGGACACGACAGTCTTGTTTGCTGTGGTGGTCTGTCCTGTCTATGTGCAAAGTCACAGTGACAGTTATACTCCAGATGATGCTTCAATCCCAGGGAACTCTTCCTGTGGCAAGGACTCTCTGAAACCAAATTTCCTGAACTGTGGCTGCTTCTTTGGATTAATAGCAGTCAGGAACTCTTGGAGATGTATGTTTAGAGCTTTGCTTCTGCACTTGTAGTGAGTGGTGGAACTTTTGAGGGACAGTTGGAACAATAAAAGGGAGTTAAGCCTTTGTTCTGGCTGTGTTGTTTCCATGCCCAGCCCTGGGTTGTCACGTTGCCTTTTAATCATATTATTAATGTTTTTAAGTTGTAGATTTTTTAAATGTTATTTTATGATGGGGGGGCGTATTGTGTGCCACCCAGAGTATATTTTGTGAGATAGGCAGCAATTAAACATCATAATGAATCAATAAATAAAAATATATGTTTGAGGTTAATGTCAGCTCATCTCTGTTTGCATTAAGATTGGTTTACTTTCCAGTTGCATAGATGATAGTGGCAACAAATAAACTTGTGCAATATGTACTTATTTTAGGTAATTATTTCTGATTTGATTTTTTGCTCTAGGTTCAGAGATGAGGAATGAATTGCTGTTAGTTTCACAGAGCATGGAGAAGTGCATGTACACAAAGGAAGCCTCGGCTAGTCACCTTTACAACTGTGGTGATTGTTAGACTTTTACAACTTTCTCATATTACCTTCTTTTGAGACCTACCAGGCTGAACAGAAGACTGAACACATTCAAATAATACTTTTTGTAGCACTACCACCTGGCAGCAAATAGCAATAGCAGTACATTTATATACCTACCCATAGTCCTTTACAGCACTCTCTGAGCAGTTTACAATGTCAGCATATTGCCCCCAACAATCTGGGTCTTCATTTTACTGACCTTGGAAAGATGGAAGGCTGAGTCAACCTTGATCCCTGTCAGGGTTGAACTCCTGGCAGTGGGCAGTATTCTAATCATGGCATTCCAACAGTTCAATTATTAACCAAATAATCCACTCCAGTTAAAATTTATTTTGTAAAAATTAATAAATTCAACATTTACTACTCCATCATCTTTCTCAAAGTCAACAATAAAGCAATAGCCTTATTTTCCTGCTATTTTTACATTATTAATTCTGTGTCTCATGTCTTCCTTGGAGAATGAGGGGCAACATTCAACTAATTATTTTGCTTTCCTGCAAGGTATTTTCCAAGCAAGCAAAGACAGCTATATTTAGAGAGAATGTTCCTCACTCCCCAAAATCACTGGCTTGATCCACAAAAACACACTGAGACATAATGGAGACTTAGAAGATGAACAGACCTATGGAACAGCTGTCTTGCCCTACATAAGAGGTACTACAGACAAAATCAGTAAGATACTACACAGGCATCACATCAAGACTGCCTTCAAAACAGACAGAAAAATAGCAGCCATCCTTAGAAACCCCAAAGATAAAATTGACCTGGAAAACCAAGGCATATACGAAGTCCCCTGTCCATCATGCCCGGCCACATACATTGGACAGACCAATGGAAGAATAAGTACCCACCTGGATGAACACAAAAATGCAGTAAAAAAGCTGGAACACACTTCCTCACTGGTCCAACACATGGAAGCCACAGGTCATAGCATCAACTTCAATGGCACCAAAACCCTAGTCACTGTAGAAAACCCCAGCCACAGAATCATCAGAGAAGCCATAGAGATTGAAAACAGACCAGAAAACATGAATAGAAGAGATGATTCCACCAGACTGTCAATCATTTGGAAGCCTGCACTCACAAACAAAAAAATCTCCACACCACTAGCCAGACAAGCACCTGAGCACAAACAGATCCCCCCTGATACCTCCAGCTCAAACACACCCCAACCAGGCACCCAGATGAAACCTAGCTTCCTAACTAATGATAGCCATCCGTTTACCCGGAGCCAAGCTGCACTAAAGGCCTCCGATAAAGTAACACAATGTTGCCAGCCAATCAAGATACAAAAAGAGCCAACAAACAGACAGAAGATATTAGAAACATCAATCAAGAAGAACACAGCAAACTCCAAGACCAATAAACACAGACCAAGACTCCCAACCAAACAGGATAAAGAAAAAACCATTCTGGCACAGCAATAGGCTACCCCAAATTTAAATCTGAAACTACTGTAAAAGTCTGACTCACAGATGAGCACTATACAGAATTGGCTTCTGGTTATCCAGTATGAAGGAGAGATACTCTGGACAACTTTTTATATTTAAGTTCCATTTCTGAACTGATCTGCAGCATTGAAAAGATTAGAATTCTTTATGAGTCTTACTTCAAATAAAACGTTGACTATTTAAAATGATGAAGGTTAAGAATTCATTCATAATTTTATTATGAATTAGCTAAATGCCATTTTCTGATTATTTGAATATCGTATACTCTTTAAATAAAGAGGATAATAATTAGAGACCTGGGTTTTTTTAAAGTAAGGAACTTATTCATCTGCAAACACTAGAAATGCCTTAATGAAGAGGAAAAAAGTTATTAAAATGATTAAAATATTCATGATCCTGCTTCTCTCGACATGTTCATTTCATGAAGAGTGAAAAATGTGTATTGATCCTTGCCTATAATATGGCTTAGTCGAGGAACATCACTGAAGGAAATGGGATTTTTTTAGTGCTGGTAGGACATAATGATTTTAAAAAATGTTATATCACACCACAATAGAAAGGGATGATAGGAACAGAAAAATAATATTAATAGAAATTTCAGTGTTTATAACAGGTATGAAATGTAGTCTGTTTGCACAAAGTGGAAGAGAAAAAAATCTGACTTAATCATATTAAGATTAAAGAATAATCACATGAAGATATGCTAAAATGTGAGAATTTGTATTCTCTTGAGCTAAGCAATAACATTGAAAATTCTACAGACTGGAACAAACTTTGGAATATTCAAACTGGGCTGGTTACTAGGACCAGAGGTTTAGTCTTCTGAGCTATCAAAATCATGCCCATCTTCAGGAACTTTTCTTTACCAATTATTTTTTCTCCCAAATTTTCCCCTTGGTTCCTTTCCTGGATCTTCACAACTCCTGGTGAAACAATTATATTGTCTTAGCTCCAATATGTTAAGAGTCCATAGACTCCAGTATGTTAAGAGTCAGAAACCATGATATGGCTATGACCATCTCTCTCTCTCTCTTTCTCTCTCTCTCTCTCTCTCTCTCACACACACACACACACACACACACACACCTTTTTACATGTATTACTTGTTCAATGCATGTAAAAAAAAAAACAGTGCAGGATTTTGATTGTGTGGTTGTATCCATCATCTTTACTTTTTTTTTATCATTCCTGAAGATGCCTCTCTATTAGCAAAAGTATAATAGGTCTATCCATAGTCATATTTTCACTGTATTTTAGTAGGACTTAGAGATCAGTTGCTACATTTGAGATCTAAAAATATGAATTGCAAATTTAGAAAGCAAAAAGTCCCATTCTGTTGTAAAGGAAAAGTGACTGACAATAATTAAGATTCTACTAAATATTTTTGAGTCTTGTCCAAGGTAAAATAGCTTTCACCATCAGTTTCATGCAATTAAAACTTTACAGAACAAGTTTTTTCCCAACTATTATAGGTGCTAAATTATTTAAATTGAAATATTAATGATTATTAAAGGCTCTCAGAATTTAACATACCTTGCAGGACTGATTGTCTTGAGACTACTAACTAATAAATTGTATTTGACTCTTTTTTCCACAAGCAATCCAATTAGAATGACTATTAATCAAAGATAGCATAAATAATGTCATCATTATTATAGCTCATGTGTAAAAACCCTCTCTCTTTGTTCAAACCTAATAAAAATACTCCTCTGGCAACTTTCTGATAATTTTACAGATATAAGTTTTACCCAAAATGTATTAAAATATCTTTCTTATATGTCAAACTCTGCTAGGCAGGTACTCAGTAATTGCATTTTTTGTAAGCAATTCAATCATATGTTGTGATCTTTTCTTAAATTCATCTGTTGTAATACCAGCTAAGACTGTACAGCTCATATTTTTGATCACCTGTCCTCAAAACAATGGAGTCATTTTTTCTGGTACATAAGCATACTAGTAATTTGCTGTATTGTTGAATTGACCATACAGAACTGCTAGAACATTTTGTATTGAAGGTAGGCTAATTATATGATCAGCAACAATTTCAAACCTCAGACCTCACTAGTGTATCACAAAATTCTAGACAATGTATTAGCTAGAGAGCAATAACCTATGTCCAGTTTTAATATTCTGAAAATAGAAAGGAAGCATTTATGAATACATTCTCTCTCTCTCTCTCTTCCTCCTCCTCCTCCTCCTTCTCTACATCTATATCATCTATATATATTTGCATATCATCTCTACCTCCATCTACATATATCATTTCTATATCTACAACCACACACATGCACATAATGCCTAGCTATGTCTTTCTATCTTCTGCATGGAAAAAAAAAGTTCAAAGAGGGAAGAAAGAAAAGAATGATTGAAAGATACTAATAAGTGTTGAGCATATTATCAACATTTATGACTGCAGTTATGTTGTTAATGTTTCTTGAAGCAATATACTTAACAAATCATCCAATCTACCAATTGGTTAAGATGATGTATTGAAATTGAAGTTTCTAGAGAACATAGAACCAAGGGTGTTCTCAAAGGGGCGAAAGAAGACAAGTGACCTCACTCAGTATCATAACATGATGCAAAATCATCATGGAATTTGAGTTACATCAAGATGACACAACAGAAATTTGAGAACATTGTGGCTTCTTCTAGATGCTTATTTTTAGAACCTTTCTTTGATTTCAGGTTACACTAAAGGGTACAGTATGTGACGGTGATGAAAACTTGATTTCCTTTCCCCGCAAGTTATTAATATTTCCAGAAAATAAGAATAAGACCAAATAATTTGTTCTGAAAGTAGCATGATCTTTCATATGTTGTACTTGATTTATAATTAGTCCTGACATTATAATATAAAAATAATAAAAATATAATGTACTGAATTATAACAATAATATTATCTAGCTTATTGCTGTTTTCTCTAGATGACAGTTACTTTCTCTGCTCCTGTCAAAATCCCTTTTACATCTTAGCTGGAGATGCCAGAGATTCAACTTGGAGCAGCAATACACAAAGATGCTTCCCCCCTGGAATGAAAATCCATGATTTATTTGTATAAATTTATTTACATACCGATTTTTGCCAAAGGCTTTTTGCATTGCTAATAAATCCCCCATTAAAATAACTTTCCATTAAACCAGGACAACATATTCAATGTAAGGATATCACATTAAATCAGGATTTATTCTGTTAACTTGCTCATAGTTTTAAGGTCCCCTTCTCTATAAATCACTGGGCTGCTTTTGCATGGTAGAGATTTCTAGCACTGTGGAATACTTAATTTAACAAATAGATAGCTAATTAAATACTTTGGAAGTGTCCAACTTCCTTAAGCAGAATCAACTGAGGGTGAAGAGAACTCCATTTAAATGATTTCCTTAATCTTTACTTCTGTACATTTTTTAAACTGCCACATATATTCAAAATTATGGAAATGTGGAAATGTTCAAAATGTGGAAATATTCCAAGCTATCTGATCCTCAAAATTTGACAAAAACTATTTTAAGGATTTATCTAATTGGGTATGCATTTTTAAAATGATTGTAATCAGAGACAAAAAAACAATCATTTTAATTTCTTGGATAGGAGACCACCTGTCCTACAGTATATCTGAAATATTTATGTCAACCATAGATATAAGTTGCTGTCTGTGTAAAAGTGGAAACTGATTTTAAAAATAGTACTTAAGGGCTAGAAGCTGCTATTCAAGAAGCACAGCAGAGTAAAGGGAAATCATATTATTTCTTTGCATTATGTCTTCATGTTTTCATGATCTATGCAATATCTCGATCCTAGGAAGATTTTTTTAAAGTTACCAAATATTAATATGTAATCAAATGTGGCCTGAACCAATTTAAACCAGAATGTTCCTTTAATTTTTCAAACTGATGCCTAGAAACTGTTACCTAATGTTGGATTCAGTCTTATGATTCTACATCTGAAATACATAGAATTCAAACATAAATGTCCATAAAGTCGGAATAGTATTAAGTAACAATTGGTAGAAAATGAAGAATAAAATGGAAAAGTAAGTTGCTAGACTCCAAGGTGGCTTAAAGTATAGTGTGAGTTAGTTAGTTAGTTAGTTAGTTAGTTAGTTAGTTAGTTAGTTAGTTAGTTAGTTCATTAGTTTGTTTGTTTATTTATTTATTTGCCCTTGGCCATATCAAAGTGCAGAGTTTCAGAAACAAATTATTACTGAAATTTGATGAAAGCAATTTAAAATGGAATTGGATAAAATACAATTTAAAATAAAACTGGAATAAAATACAATCTAAGATAAAAATGGAATAAAATAATTTAAGATATAGATAAAATATTATAACATTATATTTCAGTGTCACCCCTACAATCTACCCCAATCAGTCCCGCATATGCAGATCTTAAAGGAGCCATTGTGCTTAACTATTGTTCTGTGTTAAATGTTGTTTTCAGATTCTGGCTGCACATAAGTTAAGTTGTTTTTATATGGGGATCTCAATGGGTCATTTTTTTGTATCTGTCTCTCATCATCTTATATGGCAACAATCAAATAGGATATGAGCCAGGTCTTCTACCTCTGCCGTTCCACAAATGCAGACATCCATTGTAGGGTATAGAATGGAATTTCCCATACCTGATCATTTTAAAGGTTGAGTAAATGACCAGAAATTATTCCAAAGAATGTGGTTTGCACATTATAAATTTCATATTTGATCCTTGGTGTTTCTTAATAGAAGTTCTTGAATCAACCATTGTTAATCAGAATAGGCAACAATTAGGCTAGATTAAATTAGGATTAGACAACATTTCCAAAAATCTTATTTCTCACAACCAATTTTGGTTATCCAATTCTGGAGCATGTAGGCATATGGTCTGGAAGAGATCCAAAGACTGCTTTAGCTACATCAATGATCAGCACAGTATAAAAAGTGTCTACATAAATTCAATAAATCAAGTTTCAACACTTATATTTAAAAAAATACTTTCTTAAATAAGATGAAGGCATAGCAGTTGCTTGCTTGCTTGCTTGTTCATGCTCCTCCTTCCCCTCATAATCTTACTGGTGAACACTAGCATATAATTGGAGGATTTTAGTTTTGCTTTAAATATTTTGTTACCTTTTTCCTAAAGTGAAACTCATGTTCAATTAAGCATTGTTTGCAACCACATATTTAATGCCTAAATAATTAGACCAGGTTTGGGTTAAAGAAATAAGATCTACATTTGGAAGTGTATGTGGCTGCAACACAGGACAACTTACTTTTTTGCCTAAAATGTGAAGCTGCATTTTATATAGCTGACAGATGGTCTTGCTCTCCTGATCAGGCTAGCTTCCAAGTTCTAGCTGTTCATATTTAATTTTATTCAGAGGATAACTGTTAAGTTCTGCACATGGGTGCAAGGAACGGAAACGAGACGGTGAACAGTGAACTTCAACTCTTTATTAATCATTCTGAACAGAGCAAAACCCTAGGGCAACAGCAGCCCTTTTATAGGCAAGCTGCTGCTCTAGTAACCAATAAGAGACGTGGAGTGTTAACCCCCTTAACCAATGAGAGTGGCTCATCAACAGCCAATCAGATTCTCCTGAATGGACCAATCCGATATCACTATTATCGGCCAATCAGAAGTGCAGGGCTAGAACCCTGCTATTTTCTAAAGCTTTTGATAAACTTTATTTAAGTGTTTTATTAGTTCATAACACCCCTTCCCCCTGGGTTCCGTTTGGGGGGTGCGGTGATGTAATATCTGAGGTAGGAAGGTTGCTTTGACTGTCTATTGGATTTACGCTGTCCCACCAGTTCTTGACCGTAAGCCTGTTTTGGCAGGGCGTTTTCGGGCAAGTCGGGTGCCAGCAGTTCCTCGTTGGAAGACTCGGTGCCGCTAATGTTCTCGTCGTTGTCTTCTGGCCCTTGCGGGCTTGCCTCTGTTGAGGTGTTCCTCTGTAGTGGGGCCATGCCCTTCCTTGATCCTTCTTCATTAGTTACACCCAATTGTTGACTTCTTTTGTTCCTGCTTTCCGCCATCTCGAAATCAGTTTCTTCGATATCCCCTCCCTTCTCAGTTTGGGAGTTACCGGAGTCGCGGAAATTAGGTTGTAGCCTCGAGCGAAGCTGATCAATATGGCGTTTCCATATTTTTCTGTCGTAGGTTTTTACCTGGTACGACCTGGGTCCAGTGGCTTGAATAACAGTGGCCTCGATCCACAACAGTTCACCAGAAAGGTTTCTGGCGAAAACTAAGTTGCCTATCTTGAACTCGTGGCATTTTCCACTAGATCCACAGGGTTTCTCTGGCTCGTAAGACGGGTGAAGCTGGTCGAGGTGGGAGCGGAGTATGCATCCCATCAATAGTTCCGCTGGAGTCTTGTTGGTGACGCTGTGTGGAGTGATGTGTTGGAGAAAGAGTATTCTATTTATCTTATCTTCAATGTCCCCATAGTCCATTTTGTAGAGGGTTTTTTTCACAAACTGTACCATGTGTTCGGCTCTTCTGTTAGCCACAGGGTACACTGGCAAAGTTAGCGCATGGCGAATACCCCAGTCCGCTAAGTATTGTTCAAAAGGAAGCACAGTAAAATGGGGCCCATTGTCGGATACCAGAACATCTAGCAGTCCATGCATCGTGAATAATCTGTTCAACTTCCGGATGACGGACTCGGTTGTGGTAATCTTCATTTCGTGGATCTCGAGCCAGTTTGAATAGGCATCCACTGTTAATAGGAACGTATGTCCCTTAGTAGGTCCTGCAAAGTCAATATGGATGTGGGACCACGGTCCCCGAGGTGTTTCCCATTCTGTCGGAGTTGCTTTGGGTGGGGCATTGCTAACTTCCTGGCACTTATAACAAGTCTTTACCCAGGCTTCGATTTGTTTGTCGATGCCCAGCCACCACATGTAGCTTCGTGTGAGCGCTTTCATAAACACGATGCTGGGGTGGCCCTCATGCAGTGTCTTTAATACCACTCTTTGTAACCGCTCTGGGACGATGACTCTATCCCCCCACAGGATGCAGCCTTTTTGCAAAAAAAGTTCTGTTTGCTGATTCTTGAAGGGGATGAAGTCATCAGGGCCATCCTCATTCGACCCAGCTAAGGGGTCGCTGGCCATCCTCATTCGACCCAGCTAAGGACTTGCTTGATCTACTGGCCATCCTCATTCGACCCAGCTAAGGACTCGCTTTAAGATAGGATCATGTTTTGTTTCAATCGTGATATCTCTAGCTGTTAGCAGCGGTGAATGTAGCATTTCAATCTGGAGCGTTGTAAGGGTTGGAGCTGGGTCGTCGACGGTTTCCAGAAGTGGTGCATAGCTCAATGCGTCAGCATGGGGAATGGCTTTCCCCGGGCAGTGTTGCAGCTTATAATTGTACACAGCCAAAAACTCCAACCAGCAAATCATTCTAGTTGATAATATATAGGGGGTTTAACAGCAGATACAACAGCAAGAGCCTCTTTATCGATTTGACTATAGTTACATTCAGCCTTTGATAAAGTTCTTGAAAAATAGGCAATAGGGGCTTCACTACCATTTGGTAACACATGGCTCAAAATAGCTCCCACTCCAAATGGTGACGCATCACATGTGATTGTAAAAGGCAAAGTCTTGTTATACTGCATTAAAACAGCATCTGGAGTTAATAGGTTTTTCACTTGTCAGAACGCATACTCCTCTCTGTGCCCCCAAACCCAGGTTGCTTTTTTGTCAAGAAGCCAATGTAGGGGCTCGGCTACGGTTGCTTTGTGGGGCAGGAAGACGTAAAAATTAATAAGCCCCAGGAAAGCTTGGAGGTCAGTCTAATTTCTGGGTCTTGGGGCATTCTTGATTGCTCTTAACTTGCTACTGGTGGGATGAATGCCTTGTTTATCGATTAGGTACCCCAAGAACTCGACTTTATCTGTACACAGTTGACATTTATTTTTTTTAACTTTAAGGCCAGAGTCTTTAAATTTCTGGAGAACCAGTCAAAGATGCTCCTTTAGTATTTCTCTATTTGGGGCAGCAATTAAAATGTCATCAAAGTATGCTACGACCCCTTTTATTCCCTGTAATAATCTCTCCATCAAGCTCTGAAAGATCCCTGGGGCCACGCTAACTCTGAATTGGAGTCCAGTTGCACTTAATAGCGCCTTGGTGCGTAACGATCATTTGTGCCTCTGCTGTTTTTCTATCTACAGGCAGTTGTTGGTACGCCTGTGCTAAATCCAATTTAGCGAAGACTTTTCCGCCCTCCCCCCAGGGAATGGAGGAGGTGTTGTACCACTGGCACCGGGTAAGTGTTCTGTTGAAGGGCGTGATTCAGGGTGGTATGGTAGTCCCCACAAATCCTTAATGATCCATCCGTTTTGATGGGTGTTATGATTGGGGTTTCCCAAGGAGCATGGTCGGTTGGTTCTAAAACACCCTGGGCTATTAATTATCAAGCTGCTCGTCAATCTTTGGTTTAAGGGCAAAAGGGACTCGATGAGGCTTAAGGCGGATGGGGGCTACTTCAGGGTTAAGGTTAAATGATATCGGGGTCCCTTTGTTCTTCTAGGAAACCATCGAGAGGGATGATCCTGAATCGACTTCCATCATGCAGGGCTGGTTTTCGATGGTGACCTTCACTCGGATCTTCTTTGCATCTAATGATGATGCGTGACCAATCGTGATGGTTTGGTGTGCCTCTTCTCATTTTGTTGAATGGGCTAGTGGTTTATTTCTGTAGGAGTGGTTGTTCCATTGGTGGTTCTAATGTTCCCGATTCATAGGATGACTTCCTGTGGGTTGGCGGTTGTTGGTCCCCCTCTGAAATGGGCTGGATCCTAGCTTGCTTCTACAGACCTTTCTGATGTGGCCTCTCTTCCCACAATTATGGCAGAGCGTGTCGAGGAATTTGCAGTCTGATCGTGGGTGGTTTGCCCCACAACCTGCACATTGATACTGCAGTCTCTGGTTACTCTGGTGGTGTTGGTCTCGTTCAGACCGGAGCTGGTTGACTTCTTCCTCATCACTTTCTGATGACGATTCGAGGTCCTCGTGGTGGGTTGCCATTGCATGTCCCTCAAGGCGAGGTAAGGTTTCGCCGGCGAGTTGGCGGAACGTGGCGTTGGTGCAGTGCATTCGGGCAGCCGACTTCCTGGTTGCTTCTGCTGCAGTAGCATCAGCAATGGTATCTGCAAGGCTGATGTTGCCTTTCGCCATCAGCTTACTTTGCATGTGTGGTGCATCTAAACCCAGAACTATTCGGTCTCTTAGAGCTTCTTTGAGGTCAGCAAACCCACAGAGGCCTCCCAGGTTCCGGAGATCCGCGATGAAATCTGCAACGCTTTCTCCTTTCCTCTGGTCTCTCTCATAAAATGCATGTCTTCGGACAAGCGTTGGTACGGTAGGTGCATAGTGGGCCCGTAGGAGGGGCTCGAGGACATCCCAGTCCATGGATTTCACCTCAGCCAGTTTTGCCAGTGCCTTAGCCATCTTAAAAACAGCAGGTCCGCAGTGAATCAGGAATACCGCTCTCTTTTTCCCAGTAGTGGCATCCTTCAAATTATTGGTTTCCAAGAACATCTGGAACCGGTCCATGTATGACTCCCAGTCTTCTTGTGCCGGGTCGAATGGAGCGGGTGGTATGGTGCCGCCGGTCATGGTTTCCGCCGTTGATGTGCCTTCAGTCACGTGCTCTGTTTAGTGCTCTGTAGTGTTCAGTCAGCTCTGACGTCTCCACATCCCATCCTCGTCGCCAGTGTTAAGCTCTGCGCATGGGCGCAAGGAAAGGAGATGAGATGGTGAACAGTGAACTTCAACTCTTTATTAATCATTCTGAACAGAGCAAAACCCTAGGGCAACAGCAGCCCTTTTAGGCAAGCTGCTGCTCTAGTAACCAATAAGTGATGTGGAGTGTTAACCCCCTTAACCAATGAGAGTGGCTCCTCAACAGCCAATCAGATTCTCCTGAACGGACCAATCCGATATCGCTATTATCGGCCAATCAGAAGTGCAGGGCTAGAACCCTGCTATTTTCTAAAGCTTTTGATAAACTTTATTTTAGTTTTTCATTAGTTCATAACAATAAACATTTCAGAAATGTTATAGTGTCAATGATACCGCTTATATACCTTAAGGGCACTGATGGGTAAACTTATTTTGCCCTTGGAAGCTCCTTAAACTAGGATGGCTTTCTGGCTTGATACTGTAAAACTTGACATTGAACATATGAATATATCTCTGTTTACTAATAGATATGCAACCAGTGCAAAATTAGGCGGATAGAACCCATGAGTTCAGCTTCTCACAATATTCTTTGTGCTCCAGCTATATTAAACATATTAATAATAATCCGACATAAAATGTATACAAGCAAGCAAATACTAAATAACTAATGCTTCAGACAAATGAGTTTCAGATTCAGAGAGCATAATTTCTTAGATATTAGCCTTCAAGAAATTTCCCTTGTTATAAGTGAAAGTGTATTTAATGTACAAGGTTATGCTGAACTGAAACTTCTAAAAGTTCTCCATGCCACAAATAGACTGAAAAATACCTTCCAAAGTTCTCTTTTATAGAAATATGACATTTGTTTGCAAGTCAAGGTGTTCTAAAAATACTGCTAGAAGGGTTTTTTTGGGGGGCGGGCGGGTGTAATTGAGTTAGGAGGCCGTTATTAAGAATTCAGATTTTTATTGTTGTGGAACACTCTTCCAATAATCCCAATAAACAAGCAAACAATTATTCTCATATTTGTTAATGGTGTGACCTAGGGATTTTGCAGTTCACTACTGGCTCATCCTCTGATATGAAAAGTGCAATCTTTACTACAATTATGTCCACAAGACAGAAGTAGTTGTTAGTGATCGTTATGAAATACATTCAAATGTTTACAATATGTGTCTTTTTGTGTTGTGAGTAATTCATTCATTCAAATTGCATATCATGCAGTACTTTTATCTATTTAAGGAAGCTTCATGGTATAGGCAACTTCTTTTTTTATATAATTCCTTGTTCTTTTCTTTCCTTCTTTCTTTCCTTTTTTGGCAGACCATCTACAAAGGACTGTGAGATTTTATTTAAAACGAGAGAGAAATCTAATATAAATGGATAGTTGTTTTAAAGAAAGGGAAACCCTGAAATGCTTTTATGTCCGAAGGTTGGAGTAGGTAAATCAATCTCCACCACCCTGAACAACAACAACAACAAAATTGTTCAGGTGGGCAAGTAAATATCCATAATTATTAGAGGAGAGACAGTTATCTGGAGGCAAAGGAAGAGGACTTGCCTGAAACAGTCAAGAAAATAATGAGCTGTGATAAGAATAGGTTAATTAAAATGACCTATAATACTGCTAATGCAGGCTACACAGACCTCTGGCTTGAGACTAAGAACGTTTATGTATTTATGTAATTATTTAAAAGATTGGTATGGCTGACCATCTTAAAACACAACTCTGAGAGTCTCATAACTGTAATAAAACTACCAACCATAAAACCATTAAAATCATAAAAGCATCCAGCAAGTTCAAGTAAGAAAGGAGGCCCTCTGGTACAAGATGTGCAGGGCAGTGCAATAAAGTATTTGCTTTATTCATTCCATATTCCTAGAAGTAGTGTTTAGCCATTATTAATGATTTATGAACACATTAATCCTAATGTAAATTCTTGTGGCTGAGCAAGCAACAAAACAGTTCTGTGTCCCTTACCGTGCTCCAATGTCAAGATTTCTTTTCTTCTTTGGATGAAGTCATGAACAGAAGGCAGAATAGGTGAATGATCCTACAGGTCCAGCATCTTATGAGGCTTAGTATAATGAGTCTCGAGCAACCTGAGCTATCACTGCCAAATAGTCTTATAGATATTGAATTAAACCTATCTTCCTTTCCAAAGGTGGCTTTTTCAGGAGGCAACTAGACTTTCTTGGTTTTCCTTTAGAAGATATTTCTCTTCTCATCCAAGAAGTTTCTTCAGCTCTGAGCTGAAGAAGCTTCTTGGATGAGAAGCAAAACATCTTCAAAAGATGTTTTGAAATCTTCTTGATAAGATTTCAGAAATAGTTTGTCACTGTCTCCTTCCAAGGCTGAGAGAGAGGGCCACCAACCCTAAAGCTCAAGGTCACCAACTAGCTAGATGGGAAAATAATTCCTGTTTCTTTTGTTTATAGCCTAATACTGAAGCACTACACTGTCACAAAGGATAGGATAGGGAAGGGAAGGGAAGGGAAAAGGGGAAAGGGAAAGGGAAAGGGAAAGAGAAAGAGAAAGGAAAGGAAAGGAAAGGAAAGGAAAGGAAAGGAAAGGAAAGGAAAGGAAAGGAAAGGAAAGGAAAGGAAAGGAAAGGAAAGGAAAGGAAAGGAAAGGAAAGGAAGATTAGTTTGCAGAGATTTTCAGTCATCCAAGTCATGGTAGCCTCAAAAATTCTTTTTCAAGTGGACTTTCTTGTTTGTTTGTTTTTCCTTTTGAAGACATTTTGCTTCTCTTCCGAGAAGCTTCTTCAGTCTGATTGGATGGTGGGGAATGGAAGGATTTAGACAGCTGGACATTTGCATTATTTTAGCAGGTCGTTAAGGTCACCTGGAGGTTTAAGAAGTGAAACTTCAAAGGAAAACCTGAGGTCCAGTTGCCTCTTGAAAAAAGCACCTTGGGAAATTCCAAGCTTTTTACAGAAACAAAGTTTTTCACCAGTACAAAGCAGAGCTCTATTTGATAAATTTTGATGTAGCTCATTCACTTGTACAGGCCTTTCTAAATTCAGGTGAACAACTGGAGACATAATTTGGACAGGTTATTCACAAGATCTGTGTCAGTTTGAATGCAGAAGGATAAATTGCTCTCATATAATATATTAAAGCTCTCCAAATGGTCATGTCCTTGAGACATCCTTTTAAAAAATATTATTAAGTTTTAACATGCCAAAATACTGTCATGGAAAAACTGTTTGCCTCTATCTTAGGCTGACTTTATTTTTATGTTGCCTTCAGGCGATTCTAAAATGTGGCTATAACCAGGTGATAAAGTTGTCACAAAAACTAAGTACTTTTGCTGGCGTTCTTTTCCTCATGCTTTTACTGAGAAAGTCATACACAGCAGAAAGAGGACTTAATGGCTCAATAGAATTAGCCTATTCAACAGCAAGTTTTGTAGTTTAAAACCTTCCCAACATTGTTGAGATGTATGTAGAATATATTATTCCATTTGAGCTGAACTGTATATTAGCCTGAAAAGCTCTAGCTGCAGTTGTTGGATGGGGGGAAAGAATTGAGGTGCCATTTACTGGAAATGAGGAGAAAAGTTGGCACGGTTTGAGTTTATTATTATGAAAGTATTGATTGTGGAACTCAAAGCCTCCTTGGAATTAATTTCAAACCATAAATCATAGGGCAGAGAAATAAGGAACTTGCTCAAGAAGTTGAATTGAACTCTTGAAATCAAGCATGTTGAAAAGAAGCACAGTAGAATAAGTCAAAATCCCTGTTGATGCCTGAGTGTATGTAATACATTCTGCCTACATTATTGTTGATCTTGACCATTTATGGATAGTATGCTGAGAGAGGATTACAGTGACAAATGCATCATGGTGTTGGCTTATGGACTGAAGAACTGTTTAAAAGTCGAGAAGCTATCCATCCATATGTTAAAAGGAATATAATAGTTGTGGTGGTCTCCCATGGAAAGAATGAAACACAGGCTGGTGTACTCGGGATGGGAGTCCAGAGCAAATTCTAGTGCTCCCTTTTATTGAGAATTTTGTACATAGTAAGCATTCACATTGTGGATTAAAATAATTACATATAGTATACAGAATTGTTTACAGTTGTCTGAGCTGCTTAAATGTTTCTGGTGTTTGCTTTTAATTTCCTTGCTTTATCTCAGTGACCCTTAAGCAGACATGTATGTATAAGGTCTTAGACTAATCATTACCCAATACTGAAGTCAAAGTTTATTCCCACATCTCCCCTGTTTTAGTTTTTTGATGATCACGGATGCCTCGGTAGCTTTACACCATCTGCAACAACAGTTCTCCTTCCGTAGGCTTCACCCGACACATTCCTAAAAGTCCAGGGAGACATTGGATACAACAGCATACACAAAGAGAAAGTATAAAAAGCAATATCACTCCAACAATTAGGTGACGAATCCATGAACCATCTGGCAACCAGGACCAAAGTGCAGACCACACGTCCAGTCCCTTGTCCTCCGATTGTAATGGATTCTCATTCAGGGTTTGTTCCATATGCTGTATAGTAGCTGTAATGTTTGGAGAATAATCAGAGATATACATGCAACAATGTGTATGAATCACAGCGTAAACTCCCCCTTGCGCTGCCAAAATAGTGTCCACCGCATATCTGGTTTTCAGGACAAAGTCAAGGATTTTTCCTTGCTCTTCTTCAAGCAGCATTAGAGTTTTAATGGTGTCTTTAAACATAGTAACTGTCCAATTGTTTAAACGATGCAAATCTCTATAGTTCATCATGACTCCTAAAGGAGGAATAACTCCCCTTGATACCTGTGTCCAGTAGTCATGATTCAAAACAGAGTTTACTACCGTTGCGGAACACATATTGCGGATATGAGCAGTCCCCACAAATTATATCAAATTTTAATTTCTCTAATTTATGAAAAGTTTTCCTTCTTTTAACAGCTGAATTAAGTCCATTTATATTCATTGTAATCAGTTTTTTTTCTTCCATGATTATGGTTTATATTTAGGTCTAACCGCTCTCGTGGATCTCACTTCACGCTGTTCTTTGCTATCCACCTGTCCCCCTGCTGCTCCTTTCTCTTTTTCAGTCTCCAGTTGTTCCTCTTGAAACTCAATTAATGAGACCTCTTTCTCTGCCTCCTCTCTTCTTCTTCCAAAAAATTCTGCATGGAAAAGTTCTGCTTTCTCAATTGAATCAATTCTATGTCTCTGCTCTTGCCACCTAAACATTAGTCCTTCTGGAATCAGCCATCTATTATTCACTTCGTTTTCCAGTAGCATTTTGGTCAGAAATTGATATTCTCTTCTCATCTCTCTCACTCTTCTGGGTATTTGTTTTAAAACCACAACCTCTTTACCTTTGCATTTCAATGTTTTCTCTCTTACTACTTGTAATATTTGCGTTTTAATGGATTTTTTGGTAAATCTAATATGGACTTCTTTGGGTAATTTATTTCTCATCGCATACCTTGTATAGACTTGATATACCTCATCTATTCCATCCATCATCTTTTCCCCTGTAATTTCCAAAGCATCTGCCAAAATTTCTATCATTATCGCTGCCAAATTTTCTCCTTTTTCCTCTTCTATATTTTGAAATCTGAGGTAAAATTCTGACCTTTCCATCTCCCACCTCAACATCCCACTTTTTTCTTGTTCAACCGCGAGATTATACAAGAAAAAAGAATATTAGGAAAAGGCAAGCTTCTAAGGCCTTGGAAGACGAGTATAAAAGTCTTGAAAAAGAACTACAGAAAATGCCACAGAAAAAGGATATTAAATTGAAGCTGGATGTAATTAAACATAAAATGGAATTAATAGAGAAAGAAGAACTGGCATAGAAAATCAGAAACTCTAAACAGAATTATTTTGAAGATGCAAATAAACCAGGTAGATGGCTAGCATATAAATTGAGAAAAGAGAAGGAATCAAGAAAAATATTGAAGTTAATAGATGAACAAGGCCAAGTTTGTTATGGGAATAAGGAGAAAAAAGAAATTATTCGAGATTTTTATGGGCAACTATATAAACAAGAGAATATTGATGAGGAAAAAGTCAAACAGTATTTACAGGAAGCTAATTTACCGAAGATACCTAAAGAGACTGAAGAAATGCTAGAAAGCAATATAACAATGATGGAACTAAATGAAGCATTTAAGAGACAAAATAATGGGAAAGCACCGGGTCCAGATGGGCTTCCAGCAGAATTCTATAAAACATTTCAAGAATCATTGAGCATCCCATTGTTAGAAGTTATGAATGAAGTTATGTTAAAAAAGATGATACCCAAAACATGGTCAGAGGCTTATATTACACTTATCCCGAAAGAAGAGACTGACCCACTGCAAATTAAGAATTATAGACCTATTTCTTTATTGAATGCAGACTATAAAATCTTTGCTTCAATTTTAGCAGAAAGACTTAAAAAATATTTAAATAATTTTATTCACTCAGATCAAGATGGATTTCTGCCAAAGAGACAAATTAGAGACAATATGAGAGTAATCTTGGACACTTTGGAATACTATGAGGCTCATCCTGAAAAGCAAATGGCTTTGATATTCCTAGACACTCAAAAGGCATTTGACAACGTGAACTGGAGATTTATGTTATTACTATTGGAGCAGATGGGTTTTGCTAAAAAATTTATTCAAGCAATAGAAGCCATATAATAAACAGACAGCAAGGGTAATGATGGAGGGGGAACTTACAGATTTTATTAATATAAGGAAAGGCACAAGACAAGGATGTCCCCTATCTCCTTTGCTATTTGTGTTGACCTTGGAAGTGTTGAATAGAAATATTAGGGATGATAAAAGCATAAAAGGAATGAAAATTAAGAAGGAAGAATTTAAGCTACAAGCTTTTGCTGATGATTTAGCTTTTATTCTGGAAGACCCGCTAGAAACAGCTCCAAAGTTATTGGAAAGGATAGAGACATATGGAGAGGTGGCTGGTTTGAAAATAAATAAAGATAAAACAAAGATTTTGACAAAGAACATGCTATTGAAACAGAGAGAAGAACTGGCAGATCTTTTGAAAATTCAAGTTACAAATAAGGTTAAGTATCTGGGGATATATTTGACAACAAGATGTAGCACATTAAAGGAGAATAATTATATTAAACTTAAACAACAGATAACTACAGATTTGAAGAAGTGGGAAAACTTGCAATTGTCATTAATAGGGAGAATTTCAACAATTAAGATGAATATTTTACCTAGAATTTTATTTTTGTTTCAAACAATACCAATTAGGCTTGGAAAAGACTATTTTGAAGATTTAAATAAAATCATGTTGAAGTTTATATGGCAAGGTAAAAAAGCGAGAATAAAGCTAAAGCTTTTGCAAGATGCTAGAATTAGAGGAGGTTTTGGCCTGCCTAATTGGGAATTGTATTATCAAGCTGCAAGTTTGATGTGGGTCAAAGAATGGATAACATTAAGAAAACATAGGTTGTTGACATTAGAAGGGCATGATTTGCTGTTGGGCTGGCATGCTTTTTTATGGTATAAGGGAACTAAAACACAGGGTTATTTTAGAAGACATTATGTACGGGAGTCATTGTGGTTAAATTGGGAGAAGATAAAAAGACAATGTTATTTGAAAATTCCAGTTTGGTTATCGACTATTGAAGCATTTTCCTATCCTATAATTTACAAGAAGGAACAAACAGTAAGATATGGGGAAATTTTTCAATGAAAAGGGTGAACTTAAATCAATCCAAAACTTAGAGGAGCAAGGTATAAGGATGAATTGGTTTTCATACGCACAAATACATTCAAGGTATGATGAAGATTTTAAAACGGAGGGATTCTATGATAAGCAGACTGATTTAGATAAGATCTTGATCTACTGATGAGAAGGTGATTAAAAAATTATATGGTTATTTACTGGGAATGAAATTAGAGGAAGAACAAGTTAAAGAAACTATGATTGTTTGGGGGAAGAATTTTGGATATGGGATTGAACTAGAGAAATGGCAGAAATTGTAGTCTCAAAATTATAAAATGACAATGTCAACAGCATATAAAGAAAACTTGTATAAGATGTTTTTCAGGTGGCACTTTCCTCCAACAAGAATAGCAAGAATGTTTAAGAACAAATCTGAAAAATGCTGGAAATGTCATCAGATACCCGGCTCGTATTACCATATGTGGTGGACTTGTGAGGATGCTAGAAAATATTGGACTAAAATTCGCATGTGGTTGGAAAAAATGACAAAGAAACATATAGACTTGAAACCAGAGATCTTCTTTTTGGGAATTTTACCTGATATATATCGTAAAGATTTGAAATACCTGATTGTAAATGTATTAACAGCGGCCAGGATTGTATTTGCTAAAAATTGGAAGAATGAGAAAATACCATTACAGGAAGAAATTATTAAGAAAATATTGGAATGTGCTGAGATGAGCAGATTGACATTTGAAATTAGAGAGCAAGAGGATAAACAATTTTATGAAATTTGGGATCTTTGGGAAATTTGGGATCATCTAAATGGCTAGATGATAAAATACGATAATAGAATATTTAGAATGCTAGACAGTAAGGAATATCTTTATTTTGCTATTTTGCTATTATTTTGTTATTCGACATTATATTTATAAAGGGTTTTTTTAAGGATTGATTTGGTATGATTATATGATTTGTTGAATAATCTGGTTAAAGTATTGTCAACTCATAAAGCATGAATGATTAAAAGTATAGTCAAAAATTTCTTCTTTTTTTTTTTAGTGATATTAGGGTATATAAGTTTGGATTGATAATATGAGTTGTTATGTAACATAATTGTAACTGGGACTACAGAATGAATGTACAAAAATGATGAACCAACTGACACACTGGATGTACATACGAGAGTTGAATGTTTTAATGTTGTGTTTGTCTTGTTTGTTTGTAGAAAATTAATAAAATCTTTTTTCAAAAAAAAAAGAAGAATGTTTTGTATGTAAGGCAAGCCATATCCATCCACTTCCCCCTTTTTTGTTTTTGTGTGAAGGAGTGCTTGTTTTAGTGTCTGATGAGGTTGTTCCACAATGGCCTGACCAATGGAATTGTAGGGAATGACAAATTTATGTATAATTGACCATTGATGACAAAATTCCGCAAAGGCGGTGCTAATATAAGCAGGGCCATTATCGGTTTTGATCTCCATTGGTGGCCCCACATGTGTGAAGGTATGGAGGCAATGGTTGACTACATGTTTTGTAGCCTCTCCTCGTTGAGGTGTTGCCATAATAAATCCTGAATAGTTATCAACGGTGACATGCAGATGGTGCCATGGTTTGAAGGGAGGGTGTTGTGTGACATCCATCTGCCATAGTTGACAAGCAGATGTCCCCTGAGGATTTACTCCATGAGGAAGAGCAGTGGATTGAGCACTGCAACTAGGACATTGTTGAATAATAGCTGCAGCTTCTGCAGCAGTGAGACCAAATTGTTTACAAAGAGCTTTTGCATTTTGATGAAAATAGCTATGTGAGTCCCATGGAGTAACAGGAGAAAGTGTGAGACAGGACATGACTGAGGCCGCTGCGTCAGCCATGTTATTCCCTTCCTGCAGCTCCCCGGGAAGTGGCTGGTGGCTGCGAATGTGTGCGATATGTAGAGAATGTGTGCGAGAATGAAGACAGCTTTGCAGAGCTAGAAACAAACTCATAAGATTAGCATCAACAGATGGAGAAATATAAGCAAATTCAATGTTAAGTATCAATTGATAAACGTAAAGAGAATCCACAATAAGATTTAGCGGTTCTTGTGCAAATTCCTGTCAGGCCAAAATAGCAGCAGCTAATTCAGCCCTTTGTGCTGATTGCTGAGGAGGGGTAATTTTTGTTTTCCATGCCCCTTCCTGTCTCCATGCACAAGCCCCGTAGGTCTTACCACCGTCTGCATAAACGGTCACTCCCCCAACTGGCTGCTTAGCAATAACTGAATTAAAATTTACAGATATGTTTTGAAGCAACTGGAAACGAGGGTCACTGGGGGTGTGGCAAGAAATCTTCCCTGGCCAATTTTCAAGAGCAATTTGCAATTCAATGGATTGACAAGACCAAGTTTCCCACAGAGTGAGGGAGATAGGTAAAAATAACTGAACTAGATTTATGCCATATAAATGCATACTGCGATTTCGGCCTTTGATGATTAACTCACTATAAAGCATAGCCATTGTAGAAACTGTTTTTCGGGGAGTATTTTGCAAATGTAACCATTCAATGATATAAACCTGCACTTCATGTAATTGAAATAAAGCTGCAGTAGGCAAGGTTGGAGTTTGTAAAATTGCCAAAGCAAATGGTATCGCAGGACACTGTCTCTCGCCCCCTTGAGAACGTAGCTGAAAAGCAGATTAGGAATATGGCTGCCTTGGAGGGGGTGGGGATGTGTGAGGGATCTCTGTGTGTGTGTGTGTGTGTGCATGTGTGTGTGTGTGTGTGTGAGAGAGAGAGAGAGAGAGAGAGAAAGATCACTGCCAGCTCGACGAGGTTAGATTGGATCTCTCTCTCTTTCTCTCTCCCACCAACGTCAGCAAGCCACCTGTTCTGTCCCCTCATTAGCATTCTTGAGATCCCTGCGCTTTGATTGGCCAAAGCGCGGGGCACTCTGATTGGTTAGGTGAGCCGCGCCGATTGGCTCGCTAGGAATCTCCCGCGATTGGTCTATTCGAATCGCGGGAGATTCAAAGTGGTGCCATTGGCTGCGGCCGCCGCGGCTAAAGGAATAAAAGCTGCTAACTTTTCCTATAGCGCCAGTTCGGTTCCCACATTAATAAAAGAGCTTGAAACACAGTCACCAACTCCTGGCATCATTTCCGAAGACACAACACTGGCGACGAAGGTGGGATCCAGATCCTGAACCGAACCACGTGTCCGACGGAAGCCAGACGAATCTCCACGATGGCGAAAATTGCACCCCACGCACCCTTCAACCCCACCAGCGAGGACTGGGAATCGTACTCTGACAGATTCCACATGTTCCTCGAGTGCAGCGACCTGAAGGACGCCACCGGCCCCATGAAGCGAGCCGTCTTCCTGACCCACTGCGGGACCGAGGTATTTAAGATGGCCAAGGCACTTGCCAAACCCGCCGATGCGACCGCGATGGACTGGGATGTCCTCGAGCCAATACTTCGGCAGCACTACGCTCCAGAGGTGCCCATCCTAATCCGACACAACAAGTTCTACCGTCGGGACCAATGGCGGGGTGAGAATTTCAGCGACTTCATCGCCGAGCTACAGCACCTAGGGGGGCTGTGCGAATTCGACAACCTGAACGACACCCTGTGAGACCGAATCGTGCTCGGCTTGTGGGACCCCGTCCTCCAGAGTCGGCTGATGGCCAAGGGCAACATCAACCTTGCAGATACCATCACCGCCGCCGCAGCCGCCGAAGCGACCCGAACATCCGCCGACTGCATGCGCCGACCGAACGCTGGGGACCACCGTGGGAACAACCACCCTGCAAGGTCGGCCGAGTCCCAACCCGAGACGACCACCCACCAGGGCGATTTCCACTCGGCATTGGGCACTTCCGACGACGAGGAGGAAATTCATCGCCTCCAGGCAGGCTGCGACCCACGGAACCGGCGGGGTTGTAAGTCGAGGACCAACTGTGCCGGTTGCGGAGGTGACCACCCCAGGTCCGAATACCGGTTTTTCGAGTCAATCTGCCGGCATTGTGACAAGAAGGGACACATCGCCCGCGTCTGCCGCCTCAAAAAGAACCGCAGCCTGCCCCGATGGGACCAGAGCGAATGGAGGAGAGAGAGCACACCACCCCGGACCAGAGATCGCCCCTCTGACAACAGATGGGACCGGAACGGATGATCCCTATGAGGCGGCGAGACCTGGCGAAGAGAGGAGACCCATCAGACGGTCACCATCGGCCACATCACAACCAATGACACCCGGAAGGTCTACGTGGAGGTAGGCATCAAAGGCGAGCCATGCAAAATGGAGGTGGATTCCGGGTCCTACCTCTCCATGATAGCATGGCAAGAAATAAAGCTCTTGGTGCCTACCATCCAAAGGAAAGGCCTAGACAGCCAGAGACTAATCTTAAAGGACTACCAGGGAAACCGCATCCTGGTAGTCGGAACCGGACAGTTCAATGTAACATACAAAGGTCGCACTGAAAGGCTTCCCCTGACAATCGTCGATCGCGACCACCCAAGCCTACTGGGACTGCAATGGTTCGCCCCGCTCGGCATTGCAGTCACGGGAATCGACCACGTCACCGACGACAGCTGGGAGCAACAACTGGCCCGGGAATTCCAAGAGGTCTTCGATGGAAACCTAGGCAAGTACCGAGGGCCCCTTATATCATTCAGCCTAGACCCAAACGTCCCCCCAAAACGCCTGAAACCAAGGCGGGTGCCATTCGCACTTAAACCCAAGATAGACGAGCAAATTAACAAGCTCGTCAAACAAGGGGTCCTACAACCAATAGACCACGCCCAGTGGGAGACCCCCATAGTCACCCCGATCAAGCCCGATGGGTCAGTGAGGATCTGTGGGGACTATAAGGCCACCCTAAATGGCGCGTTGCAACAAAGCGCCTTCCCCGTCCCAGTAGTGCAACACCTACTGCATTCACTGGGAGGGGGCAAGGTTTTCGCCAAGCTCGACCTCGCCCAGGCATACCAACAGTTGCCAGTCGACGAGGAAACGGCAGAAACGCAAACCATAGTCACCCACCGGGTAGCATTTAAATGCAACCGGCTCCAATTCGGAGTCAGCGTGGCACCGGGAATATTCCAAAGCCTAATGGAAAGACTATTACAAGTCATCAAGGGAGTGGTACCTTACTTCGACGACGTCTTAGTGTCGGCAACCAACCAAGCCGAACTAGAGGGTTGCCTAAGGGAGGTCCTAACCAAATTCAAAGAGACCGGGCTCAAGGTAAAGAGGGAGAAATGCCAATTATACACGGAACGGGTTGAATTCCTAGGATATCTCCTAGACCGTCACGGCATTCACCCCACAAACCAAAAAATCAAGGCCATTAAAGAAGCCCCCACACCCAAGTCGAAGACGGAGCTACAGGCATTCCTGGGGCTACTTAACTTTTACAATGTTTTCCTGCCCCAAAAGGCGATGGTGGCGGAGCCTTTGCATAGGCTCCTGGACAAGGCGGCGACCTGGACTTGGGGGAAACGCGAGCAAGCCGCCTTCCAGAGAACAAAGGACCTCCTCACTTCGGACGCCATCCTTATACAGTACAACGAGACCCTACCTCTGGCCGTCACATGCGACGCATCACCCTTCGGAGTCAGCGCTGTCCTCAGCCATACCCTCCCCGATGGAAAAGAAGCACCCATCGCGTTCTTTTCAAGGACCCTCACCAAACCGGAGCGGAAGTACAGCCAGCTGGACAAAGAGGCTCTGACTATCGTTGCCGCAGTAAAAAGATTCCACAAGTATCTCTATGGCCAGACATTTACCATCATAATCGATCACAAGCCACTGCTGGGAATCCTTGCAGGGAACCGGGCCACCCCGAACATTCTGTCTCCCCGAATGACAAGGTGGTCCGAGTTCCTGGCGGCCTACAACTACGGACTCATACACAGACCTGGTAAGACGATCTCCCATGCAGACGCCTTAAGCCGCTCACCGCTACCGGAACCTGACACCGACCCAGCACCCACAACGACCACCCTCAGTATAGAGACTCTACCCAACCTACCCATAACCGCGTCAGACATTGCCCGAGAGACTAATAAAGACAAACGTCTGGCGCGGGTGTTGCATTGAGTAGAGAAAGGGTGGCTGGAAAGGGACAACGACGAGTCCATCAAGACATTCCAGAACTGGCAAACAGAACTCTCGTTATTAAAAGGGTGCATACTATGGGGGGATAGGGTGGTCATTCCAGAAAAACTACAAGGGAAGGTTCTGGAACTATTACACGAGGGGCACCCTGGCATCGTTAGGACTAAGGCCCTGGCCAGAAGTTACGCTTGGTGGCCAGGGATGGACAAACAGATTGAGACATGGGTAGCAAGGTGCCAACGATGCCAGGAAACTAGGCCAAGCCCACCCACAGCACCCGTCCTAGAGTGGGAAACCCCAAGGGGACCTTGGTCTAGGATCCACATAGACTTTGCTGGGCCCACAAAAGGACACACCTTCCTAATAACAACTGGCTGGAGGTAAGCAACATGAGAACAACAACCACGGAGGCCGTGATCAAGGAACTCGGCAAACTCTTTGCAACACACGGCCTCCCAGACGTTGTCATCTCCGACAACGGGCCCCAATTCACCTCGCTAGAGTTTGAAAAATTCCTAGCGGAAAGGGGCATCCGACACGCGCTGACAGCACCGGTGTATCCGGCGGCAAACGGTAGGGCGGAACGGATGGTGCAATTCACTAAGAAAACCATCCGGGAAATAGACTACGGGGAGATCCAGGATAAAATAAATAAATTACTCTTCACCCAACACATAACCCCAAATACCACAACGAATAAGATCCCAGCCGAACTGTTCATGGGGAGGAAATTAAGGTCCCCACTCGACAGATTACACCCCACATATAACCCAGAGAAGCCCCCAGACTCAACCAGCAAACACCGAACCTTTGCACCAGGTGACCCCGTGTACGCAAAAAACCTGACGGGAGACCCGTTATGGGTACCGGCCGTCATCACACAAATAACAGGCCCACACTCGTACTGGCTACAAACAACAGACGGATGAGCATGGAAACGCCACATCGACCAACTAAGATCGAGGACGACCACCGACGCACAAGCAGGCAAAACCAACCCCCACAACACAAACCAAGAGGGGAGGGAATACCCAGGGGACCAAAACCAAAGAAGAATAAACCAACCATACTTACTGGAAAGCAGCCAGCACGACCCCTCACCAGGAAGAGACAGCCAGGCCAGCTCGACCGACCCGGGGAGACTGAGTGGGAGCGGTGAAACCCGCAGCTCAACCAACCCGGGAAGCCCAGGAGGGAGCTACGGAGAGTGGCCCGGCCTGACTGACCAGCCGGTTCCCACGACGGCATCCAGAGAAGCAGAGACCCCGACCGAACCGGCCGGGATCCAACCTACGACTGAGCTGCGCAGGTCCAGTAGGCTAAGACGGAGCCCTGCCTACCTACAGGACTACACGACGTAAGGACTAAACCAAGAGGGGAGGGGTGTTCTGTCCCCTCATTAGCATTCTTGAGATCCCCGCGCTTTGATTGGCCAAAGCGCGGGGCACTCTGATTGGTTAGACGAGCCGCGCCGATTGGCTCGCTAGGAATCTCCCGCGATTGGTCTACTCGAATCGCGGGAGATTCAAAGTGGTGCCATTGACCGCGGCCGCCACGGCTAAAGGAATAAAAGCCGCGAACTTTTCCTATTGTGCCAGTTCGGTTCCCACATTAATAAAAGAGGTTGAAACACAGTCACCGACTCCTGGCATCATTTCCGAAGACACAACACCACCATCACTCAAAATTCATATTAGTCATCCACAGGATTTAAAATTATCAGTTTGGTGTTCCCTGAGGTCCAAAAAGTTGGCGACCCTTGATGTAGAGGACAATGTTAGTAGGGCAGAATTATCTCCTCTTGTCCCACTCTTAATATAAACATATATCTGAAGAGGACTTTTGTTGAGACACTGAACCATTTCTGTTTTCATGAGAAGTTTCACCTTCAGTATTGCAATTTTTGATGTCCAATCTGTTTGTTACAGAAATTCAACATATTGGCTAAGTGTAGCATCTTGATACATTTCTCACAGGTGATGGTTTATTTCATTCACCAGAAGCAAGAATAAAAAGCCATAAAGTTACATTATTAGATCCTTTTTTTATGGTGCCCAAACCAACGTGGATCTTCCACTCTGTATGGTTCTGTTACGATGGCTCCATCTAAAAACATTTGGAGGAGATGGAGGTAAGGAAAGAAGAAACAGGGGAAAAAAAGAAATATGATTTTATGGAGAGTATAACTCTGCTAAAGGAGCAAAAATGAAACTTTCATATTCCTGCATAGGGCAAATTATTTAAGAATTAATTTACCTCTTTGAAATCTCAAGTGCATGTGCATAAGGAACATTTCCTTCTCCTTTCACTTTTGTTCAAGTTGTTTTTATTGCGTCTTTTAAGATTTTAAGAGTTTTGAAATTGAAAATAATCTACATCACAACCCGGAATTTGAAGTAGAAAGGGGGAAAATATAATGCAACCATACCAGCAAGCTCCAGTATGGAAAGTCAATTATGGTTATATATTATTTTTTGAAGAAAGAAACTGAGTTCTGCTGGATAGTACATCAGAAGAAAGACCTTTTCACATCTGTCAGTCATCTCTGTCCTCTGTCAGTCACCTCAGAACATACATTCTACACTTCACTAATCCACATTTCATTAAAAGTTTCTTCTGTGAAAATAAGTTTTCTCCAAAAATGGAATGTTAAAAAAAAAACACAGAAGAAATTTCTAGCATGGGATAGCTCAATTTTTCAAAATTATATAACACTTTTGAAACATTTTAATTATTTTATATTTGGAGATAATAGAACTAAATCAAGACTCCTTTTATGACACCTGTGTGCTCAGAGTAACAACTACAATGGGTATTTTTATCAAGATAAGCATTATCTGAGATACAAATAAAATAAAATAAAATAAAATAAAATAAAATAAAATAAAATAAAATAAAATAAAATAAAATAAAATAAAATAAAATAAAATAAAATAAAATAAAATAAAATAAAATAAAATAAAATAAAATAAAATAAAATAAAATAAAATAAAATAAAATAAAAACAACAACAACAACAACAACAACAACAACAACAATAATAATAATAATAATAATAATAATAATAATAATAATAATAATAATAATAATAATAATAATAATAATAATAATAATAATACACAAAAATGGCAGCATACATAGCAAACAAGATAACTATGCTGGGTTTCGTATCACAAATCACTAGTCGAATACTTCCCAAGCATTTAAGACCGTGTGATGTTTCGGCTGATTATGCGAGCAGATCCCAGTAAGGTGGCCTTCTGCAGCTGACCAATGGTGATCTTGTCAGTGTCAATTGTTTTTAAGTGCTTGCCTAGGTCTTTAGGCACAGCACCCAGTGTGCCGATACCACTGGAGCCACCTGCGCTGGTTTATGCCAGAGTCATTACAGTGCGATTCTCTGACATGGTATATTTCTGCCGCTTCTGAGGTTCTTCAGCTACCAGTAGCCCTTCAGGCCCTTGCCCTGGTTGCTCAGCTATGGGACCTGTGGCCTGTAGCCCACTTGTTGATGGATGCCCAGGTTCCCCAACACTGGACGCAGTCCTTATTAATCGGGCGATGACCGAACCAGTATAGGCTTCATTCAGTTGTGTTTTGCCATGATTCCTTGCATGGGTTGTTGGGTGCACTCACTTCTGCTCCTCAGCCTAGACCACTCTGACATGGTTGGACTTGCTGGTATTTTGCACTACTGCCAACTCTCAGCTTCATTGGAGCAGTTAAGCCCCCCATCACGTCAAGGCGGCACCTCATGGGATTGTTGTTGTTGTTGTTGTTGTTGTTGTTGTTGAACTTCATGTCATGAACAATTTTGTGAGCCTTATCTCTGCTTTCCTTAAAAATTGCCTCCCCCCAAAAGAGTTGGAGATTTTAAAGACATCATCTAATGAGGCACTTCAGTTGAAATTCAGCTTCTTGGGTTGTTTAAAAGTCTGCCAATGCCTTCCAATTCAACTCACTTTTTTTTAGCTGCCAATGGAATCTGTAAAAAAAATGTTGCCTTTTTGTAGGATTTGCATAGCTGTTCTTATGAATATATTTAAAGTAAGACTGTGGCAGGCTGTACACTTCACTTCCTTTTGACAAAGCCTTGATGGCTAATTTACATAGTTATTTAGAGCCCAAATCACCTACAATATAGAGTATATGAAGGACCATTGGGGTAAAGACATACTTAAATGGACTGCATAGTATAAAAAAAATCCCCAGTGTTTTGGAGAATAATTAGTGCTTCTTAGGTAACTCCACTGAATCTGGTATTTGATATTTATGAAGCTAAGAAAGCATGAAATCAAAAGTATTGAAAGCAGAGGTTTTGAGTGATTGTTCTTTTTCATTTTCTTTTTACTGATGGTGATAGAAAAGGAGATCTGTCATCTTTGTGCAAGTAGAGTTTCCCAAAGTTGCAAGGGAAAATGTAATGTCCATACAATATTTGACAGGTAGTCATAAATGTCAGATACCATACTACTGAAATTTAATGATAGTTCTGATTTAATCATGTGTTACTTTGAGTTCAAGCAGCAGCATTTTTGCATATCCTGAAGTCTTGTAAAGACTGATAAAAATGTGGACTCTTCAACCATTTATTAAAAAAGAACATAAGGACTCTAATCACTGGAATTTGAAAAAATCTATAGTTGCTATAAAACATTAATAATAAATTTCAATAAGACATTGATAAATAATGATACATTTTTTTATTACTACTAATAATAAATATCAAGCAAAATCTTCTGCCTATCCCAGGTCCTTTAGAAGGACTTGAGAGGTGAATAAAAATGTTAAATCAAATCTAAACATTTTTGAGTAGAATAGAATAAATTAACAGAGTTGGAAGGGACCTTGGAGGTCTTCTAGTCCAACCACCTGCTTAAGCAGTAAACCCTACACCATTTCAGACAAATGGTTACCCAATCTCTTCTTAAAAAAATATCCAGTGTTGGAGCATTCACAACTTCTGGAGGAAAGTTGTTTCACTGATTATAAATATTATAAATATTTTGTACTGTCAAATCACCATCACTCAATTGAAAAAGGCAACTTTACTTGGAATAATTGCATCCTGAAACTATATCTTTAACACATAAAACAACAACATTTGCCTATTGTATTTTAGGTCCTTCGAAAGATGGACAAACATGCCAAATGCAGTCTGAAAATCTGGCTGACTATGCAATGAACCATAATAATAACTAGATAAACAAGCAAACAAAAAATGACATCACTGTTTCTATTAATCTTAAAAAAACAATTAAATAGCAGAATTAAAATTTCTGTTTATATACTCCAGATTAATTTATCAGATTTCATTTATTTAGAAATACCTTTAGAATACCAATAGAACAGACCAGAATGGAAGGCAGAACTAACTTCTGTGAAAACCTACTGCTCAATGGATGATCAAATCCAATCTGAATCAAACCACATTGAATATTTGCTTAGTTGCTGTAATTATGGGTCATTCATTTTAACCTGCCTTGAGAAAACTGCTATGGTGATCCAGTGCAGTCCTAAAATGATTAACAGAGGGATAGAATCAAGATCACATGATATATTAATAATGCTTTATAAGACTTTTGTAAGACCACACTTCAGTGGTGGTATGCTACCAGTTCAGACGGGTTCACCGGAACCGGTAGCTTTAAAAAAAAGCTTCCAACAATCAGCTGAGAGGAGAAAGAAGAGAAAAGTGCAGGACCAATAAAGATGATTAAGGGCCTGGAGACTAAGAAAGATGAAGAAAGGTTGCAGGAATTGGGTATGTCTAGTCTAGTGAAAAGGACTAAGATGTCATGATAGCAGTGCTCCAATATCTCAGGGGCTGCCCAAAGAAGAGGGAGTCAAGCTATTCTCCAAAGCACCTGAAGGCAGGATAAGAAGCAATGGGTGCAAACTAATCAAGGAGAGAAGCAACTTAGAACTAAGAAGAAACTTTCTAACAGTGAGAACAATGAACAAGTGGAATGGTTTTCTCCCAAAGTTGTGGGTGCCATATCATTGAACAGCCACTTGTCTGGAACGGTTTAGGGTCTCCTGCTTGAGCAGGGAGTTGGACAAGAAGACCTCCAAGGTCCCTTCCAACTCTGTTATTCTGTTATGTTGTTATCTGTTATAAGTGCTAGGAATTCTTGAAAGAAAAATACATTTTGCTACTATGACTTTATTGAAAGTTTGCAATCAATAGAATGATTGAAATAGGAAACAAGTGTCCTGCTCTCTCCCTCTTCCTCTCTCTCTTTCTATCTATATCTCCACCTCTCTCTATCATCTATATGACAGCCCCTGTGGCACAGTAGTTAGAGTGCAGTACTGCAAGCTACTTCTGCTGACTGCTGGTTGCCTGCAATTTGGCAGTTCAAATCCCACCAGGCTCAAGGTTGATTCAGCCTTTCATCCTTCCAAGGTGGGTAAAATGAGGACGCAAATTATTGGGGGCCATAGGCTGACTGTGATGACCCAGAGCGTAACACAAATGGAACAAAATCCAAAATATAAATATACATCCTTCAATGTTTCCAACTTGGCTCCACTGTTCAATAATACTCAATTGGAGATAAAACACACTCAAAAATAGTCTTCAAAAGAAAGCAATACAGTCTGAACTTAATTAGCAGATAGAGGTGAAATGACAAACCAAACAAACCACAGTGATGAAATTTCCACAACGGAACAGGATAAGTATTTATCAAATTCAAGGAGATAACAAGCTACAGTCTGTTAGAAGGACGCCAATCAAGTTAACTTCGGACCAAAATAAAACACCCTTTGTTTCCAGCATTTGCCAGTACATAGGTACAAACAAACAAACAAAGTTTTCACGCCTGCAGCCCATTAAGAGGATCAAGGCTCTCTCCTCCCAAGGAGACCACGTCTCTCCCTTATCCTCTCCTCCCTGCATGCCCTAGGATGGAGAGGGGATGGGCCTGGGTCCTCCTCTGACTGCTCAGCCAGCCTCTGCCCTTCCCCAGCCTCCTCCACAACCTCTGGAGCCACCCCTCCACTCCCTGTCAGCTGTTCCTCCTCTCCCTCACAGTCAGTCTCCACCAAGGGCATGACACTGACTCTGTAAACTGCTTGGAGAGGGCTGTAAAGCACTATAAAGTGGTTTATAAATCTAAGTGTTATTGCTATGTCTATGTCTTTATCTATCCACCCATCTAGCCTATCCTTCCTTCCTTCCTTCCTTCCTCCCTCCCTCCCTCCCTCCCTCCCTCCCTCCCTCCCATCTATCTATCTATCTATCTATCTATCTATCTATCTATCTATCTATCTATCTATCTACCATCTACCATCTACCATCTACCATCTACCATCTACCATCTATCATCTATCTGCATGAAAGAACATTTCATGTCCAACATAATAAGAGTAAATTAATTGTCTTCTAAGGGTTAGAAAACTCATCTGCAGCAAAGTGTCAGCATGGGCTTTCTGTGTCACCTCTATTCCTGCTGATTTGTTAAAAGAAAAAAAGGTTGTCAAACCTGTTAGTCACACTGGGAAGGAAACTGTCTCATGTGTCAACAACTCCAACAAACCTTTATTATGGCCTTTAGATCCAAAAACACTACAAAGAAATACTTACACCTAAAATTATAGATATGAGTAAATTGGTAAAAAGTAGACCTAACATATAACAAAATAATATTAGAATATTAATATAATAAAAATAATGCAAATAATAGTGATGGTCACCAAGAATAGCACTAACCTTCAATCATAGGGATGACAATTATTGTCAATCATAGGGAAAAAATGAGGCACAAAATTGCACAACCTGGGAAAACGTATCATATTCCTGCTCAAGTAGAAGACGCAGTAATAGCAATAGCAATAGCACTTAGACTTATATACTGCTTTATAGTGCTTTACAGCCCTCTCTAAGTGGTTTATAGAGTCTATTGACTTAACAGCCTGTTGACCCCAACAATCCTGGTCCTCATTTTACTGACCTTGGAAGGATGGAAGCTGAGTCAACCTTGAGCCTGGTGGGATTTGAACTGCCAAACTGTAGGCAGCTGGCTGCAGAAGTAGCTTGGAGTACTGCACTCTAACCACTGTAACACAGAGGCTCATTAATTATTGAATGAGACTATTCTAATATCTACCCAAAAAGACATCGACTGTTGAATTACTTTTTCTAAGATCTGATTGAAATTTCTGAGTGTCTCAATTTCTAATCAGGAATAGATAAAATTACTTGAAGTAAATGCAGATGTAACAAATATGCATTTCTCAGGCTCCGCACTCTGAACTACAGTGCAAAATGTATTTTCTAAACAAAAACAAAAAACAAAAAACCCAGTCATGTCAGAATATTATGAATAAAATGCTATTTTCATTTTCCCCCCTAAACAGTGTTTTTCCAAATATCAACCCAGCAATTATCTGAGGTTTCAACTGAAGATACTTGGAACTATTTTCCCCCCTTCGGTGTCAAAAATGAGGATTATTTTGCTTTCTTTTTGAGAAAAAAGTGTGATGCATTTAAAAACAACATTAATGAATACAAGGACCTAATTTTGACCTGTTAAATTTTAAGTCAAAGGACTGGTTCTGATTTAATATTAATATAATTGCCTCAAGGACTTCTCTGAAAAAAAAAATCTCTATGAAAGAGACAATCTTAATAAACATTTAGCTTTCTATCCAAGCAACTGTTTCCATAATATTTTAGATTCATATTTTGGAATTTGAGTGGCCACCACCCCAAGGAAAGCCAGAAAATAATGATTTGATTTGATTCAGGTGGCTGAAATAAGCATCACATTCTGAACTGCTTCTGAATTTACAAGGTTTAACACAGGTTCATATGTAATTAAGGCATTTGTCTCCTTTTCCAGAGACAATGATAAATGAAGCAAACATTTTTTTAATAATAATAATAATAATAAACATCAGATGCATGCATTTTATGTGAAAGTCATGGAAAAGAATACAATATCTGGAAAAAGAAAAGCAAGATCTACATAAAGAGAGAGTACAAAGTTAGGCACAATATGCAGAAATGCACACAAAGAGAAGAAGAATGCATAAAGCATATTTCAGCTAGTGCCTAAAATAGAGTTTACAAATGAGCGTAGAGATATAAGAACTTTTTGGTGGAGATTATTCTGAGTTATTTAATCTGTTTTTTTTTTTTTATTTATATAATTCTATTTACAAGTCATAAATGACTCGAGGCAGCATAAACTAGTTTAATAAATACATCATAAAATCAAAAGAATATCAATGAGAAAAGTAACACATTAGTTATTAAAGAAAATAATCAAACATTCATGCAAGCATTTAAATTTTCCACAGAATTTGGAAGAACAGTATTTTTCTTTCTTTCATTCCTTCTGTCGTGTCCGCAAAAGATGCTCAGAGTCGGTGACTTTCATTCAAAGCTCTTTATTTTCAATGGGAGAACCGAACCAGCGAAAGGCAAAAAGCCCGCGGCTTTTATACCTTTCGCAGCGGCGGCCGCGGCCAATGGCAGCGATTCAAGTCTCCCGCTCTTGGTTTGCACCAATCGCGGGAGACTTCAATCGGGCCAATCAGCGTGGCTCGCCTGGCCAATCAGAAATCCCCGCGCCTTAGCCAATCAAGGCTCGGGGATTTCGAGTATACCAATTCAAGACATAACACCCCTCCCCTCTTGGTATGGTCCATCACGTGGTGTAGTCACGCAGGTAGGCGGGGCTCCGTCGAGTCCTAGTTGACCTGCGCAACTCACTTGCTTGCTGTAACTCGGCCGGAGCGGTCATCTTTTTGGCTGCTCCTGCCTCTGTGCGAACCGGCTGGATGATCGGGCCGGTTCTTTCGCCGTGGCTCCCGCCTGGGCCTACCGGGTCGGTTGAGTCACGGATTTCGCCGCTCCCGCTTGGCTTCTCCGAGTCGGTAGAGCTGGCCAGACGGTTCTTCTCCGGAGGGGACTCACGATGGCTGTGTTCCGGTGAGTATTTCTGTTTTATTTTTTCCTGCGATTGTCTTTCCGGGTATTCCCTCCCCCCTTGGTTCGTGTCTTGGGGGTTGAGGTCAGTCGCTGTTCGTGACCTGAGCTGGTCGATATGTCGCTTCCAGGCTCGCCCATCGATGGTTTGGAGCCGGTACGACCGTGGACCAGTGACTTGAGTTATGACGGCTGGGATCCATAGGGGGTCCCCCGTCATGTTCTTAGCGTAGACTAAGTCACCTGGGTCAAATGTCCGGTACCTGGAGCTGGAGTCTGGGGGCCGCTCAGGGTTATAGGTTGGGTGCAATCGGTCGAGTGGGGACCTCAGCTTTCTGCCCATTAGAAGTTCTGCAGGGCTCTTGTTAGTTGTGGTATTGGGAGTGATGTGCTGTATGAACAGCAGTTTGTTGATTTTGTCGTTGATCTCCCCGTGGTCCATTTTCCGGAGGGTCTTTTTCGTAAACTGGACCATCCGTTCCGCCCTACCGTTCGCCACCGGATGCGCCGGTGCTGTTAATGCGTGGCGGATACCCCTCTCCGCCAGGAACCGTTCGAAATCGATGGAAGTGAATTGGGGCCCGTTGTCTGAGACGACGACGTCTGGGAGGCCGTGTGTGGAAAACAGTTTACACAGTTCTTTAACGACGGCCTCTGTGGTAGTGGATTTCATGTCGCATACCTCCAACCAATTGGAGTATGCGTCAACTGTGATTAGAAAAGTGTGCCCATTTGTGGGGCCAGCAAAGTCAAGATGGATTCTGGACCAGGGCCCCCGTGGTGTTTCCCAGTCCCGGATAGGTGCTGCGGGTGGGCTGGATCTGGTCTCCTGGCACCGGTGGCATTTGGCGACCCATGCTTCAATTTGCTTGTCCATCCCTGGCCACCAAGCGTAACTCCTGGCCAGGGCTTTAGTCCTGACGATGCCAGGATGACCCTCATGTAGCATCTCTAAGACCCTTTCTTGTAATCTGTCTGGGATTACCACCGGTCACCCCACAGAATACAGCCTCTCAGTAGTGAAAGTTCAGTCTGGCGCTGGCGGAATGTTTTAAAAGTCTCGTCATTGTCTTTCTCCGGCCAGCCCTTTTCTAACCAGTGTAAGATTCGTGCCAGACGCCTGTCCTTAACGGTTTCTCTGGCAATGTCAGATGCGGTAATAGGTAAACTCTCGATACTTAGGGTGTTTGTTGTTGGTGCTGGGTCAGGTTCAGAGACAGGTAAAGGCGAGCGGCTTAAAGCGTCCGCGTGCGAGATTTTCTTACCTGGCTTGTGTAGCAGGTCGTAACTGTAGGCTGCCAGGAATTCGGACCATCTTGTCATCCGGGGTGACAAGATGTTCGGCGTGGCTCGGTTTCCAGCGAGGATGCCCAGCAATGGCTTATGATCCGTCACGATTGTGAACGGGCGGCCGTACAGGTATTCGTGGAAACGCTTAACGGCGGCAACTATAGCCAAAGCTTCTTTGTCCAGCTGGCTATAGTTCCGTTCCAGTTTAGTCAGAGTCCTGGAGAAAAAAGCGATGGGTGCTTCTCTCTGGTCTGGGAGGGTGTGGCTGAGGACAGCGCCGACGCCGAAAGGTGATGCGTCGCAAGTGACAGCTAAGGGCAAGGTTTCACTGAATTGCATCAGGACGGCGTCGGAGGTGAGAAGGTCTTTGGTTTTTTGAAAGGCGGCTTGCTCTCGTTTCCCCCAAGTCCAGGCTGCCTTCTTGTCTAGGAGTCTATGTAAAGGTTCCGCCGCCGTTGCCTTTTGAGGTAGGAAAACATTATAAAAATTTAGTAAGCCTAGGAACGCTTGTAGTTCCGTTTTGGACTTTGGGGTGGGGGCTTCCTTGATGGCTTTTACTTTTTTAGTCGTAGGGTGAATGCCATGTCGGTCTAGGAGATAGCCCAAAAACTCTACTTGCTTTGTACATAGTTGGCATTTTTCTCGTTTGACTTTAAGTCCTGTTTCTTTAAATTTTGTTAAGACTTGTCTGAGTCGGTTTTCTAATTCGGCTTCGTTTGGCGCCGCCACTAATACGTCATCGAAATAGGGCACCACCCCCTTGATGCCCTGTAGCAACCGTTCCATCAGGCTCTGAAAGATGCCTGGTGCCACGCTGACTCCAAATTGGAGTCGGTTACACTTGAAAGCCCCTCGATGGGTCACGATTGTTTGGGCTTCCGCTGTTTTCTCGTCCACAGGTAGCTGCTGATATGCCTGGGCGAGGTCGAGCTTGGCAAAGACTTTGCCCCCTCCCAGTGAGTGCAGCAAATGTTGCACTATTGGGACTGGGTAGGCGCTTTGTTGCAACGCGCCATTTAGGGTGGCCTTATAGTCCCCACAGATTCTCACGGACCCGTCTGGCTTTACTGGGGTCACTATAGGGGTCTCCCATCTGGCATGGTCTATCGGTTGTAATACCCCTTGTTTGACGAGCTTGTCGATCTGCTCGTCAATTTTTGGCTTTAAGGCGAATGGTACCCTTCTAGGTTTAAGCCGCTTAGGGGGAACCCTTGGGTCTAGATCGAACGAGATAAGGGGCCCCTGGTACTTGCCCAATCCTCCATCGAAGACCTCCTGGAACTCCTGGGCTAGCTTCTGTTCCCAAGCTTCAATGGAGACGTGGTTGACACCTGTCAGCGCGATGTTAAGCGGGGCAAACCATTGTAAGCCCAGTAGGCTTGGGCGGTCGCGATCGACGATCGTGAGTGGTAGTTGTTCGGTCTGGCCTTTGTAAGTTATATTAAAGTTCTTGGTGCCCACTACCGGGACGCGATTCCCTTGGTAGTCTTTTATGATGATCTTTTGGGCATGCACGTTTCTTTTTTGTAGTGTAGGCACTAGTCTTTTGATTTCGCGCCATGCAATCATGGAAAGGTAGGACCCGGAGTCCACTTCCATTTTGCATGGCTGGCCTTCTATATGGACTTCTACGTGTACCTTTCTGGCGCCGTCGGAGATGGCGTGGCCGATGGTCACCGTCTGGTGGGTCTCTTCTTTTCGCCGACCGTCGCCGCTTCTTTGAGAACGTTGAGTACAGTCCCATCGACCGTCTGGCTGGCGCTCTCTGGCTCTGGGCGGGGAGCTTTCTCTTCTTCTGTCGTGCTGTTCCCATTTGGGCGGGCTGCGGGTTTTCTTTTGGCAGCAAACTCTAGCGATGTGGCCCCGTCGGTCGCAATGCCTACAAATAGAGTCAAGGAATCGGCATTCTGACCTGGGGTGGTCGCCGCCGCACCCGGCGCAGTTGGTCCTCGACCTACGACCTTTTTGACTTCGTTGGTCACCGCGTCCCGTCTGCACGCGATGTATGTCCTCCTCGTCTTCCGACGTGCTGGAGGTTGACTGGTAATCACCGTAGTGCGCGGTTGCCTCGTTTCTTGTGTCGGCCGACCTCGCCGGGTTGTTGTTTCCGCCCTTCGCGTCAGATTTTCGCATGCTGTCCGCTGACGTGCGGGTTGCTTCTGCGGCTGCGGCTGCGGTAAGGGCATCGGCTAGGCTGATGTCGCCCTTGGCCATAAGTCGGCTTTGGAGTGTAGGATCCCATAAGCCGAGTACGAAACGGTCTCTTATGAGACTGTTCAGACCTTCAAACTTGCAGAGTCCTCCTAGGTGCCGTAGCTCTGCGACGAAGTCGCTCAATTTTTCGTCTGGTTTCTGGTTTCGGCGGTAGAACTCGTTGCACCGTATCAGGATGGGGACTTCGGGGGCATAATGGTGCCGCAGTATAGGTTCGAGGACGTCCCAGTCCATGGCAGTTGCGTCTGCCGGCTTGGCCAATGCCTTGGCCATCTGGAAGACCTCTGGTCCGCAGTGAGTAAGGAAGACGGCGCGTTTTAGCGGGCCCGGGGCGTCCTTCATTCCGGCGCATTCTAGGTACATACGGAACCGATCCGAGTACGATTCCCAGTCCTCGGCGGCGGGGTTGAAGGGGGTGGGCGGTGCTATTTTCGCCATCTCTGCGCTGGCGCTGGTTCTTGGGTGGACACGGGATTTGGTTCAGGGGCGAGATCCCATCCTCGTCGCCAGTGTCGTGTCCGCAAAAGATGCTCAGAGTCGGTGACTTTCATTCAAAGCTCTTTATTTTCAATGGGAGAACCGAACCAGCGAAAGGCAAAAAGCCCGCGGCTTTTATACTTTTCGCAGCGGCGGCCGCGGCCAATGGCAGCAATTCAAGTCTCCCGCTCTTGGTTTGCACCAATCGCGGGAGACTTCAATCGGGCCAATCAGCGCGGCTCGCCTGGCCAATCAGAAATCCCCGCGCCTTAGCCAATCAAGGCTCGGGGATTTCGAGTATACCAATTCAAGACATAACACCTTCCTTCTTCCCCTTTCCTTCTTCCTTCTTCTCTTCCTTCCTTCTTCTTCTTCCTTCTTTCCTTCTTCCTTCCTTCTTTTTTATTTCTCTTTCTTTCTTTCTTTCTTTCTTTCTTTCTTTCTTTCTTTCTTTCTTTCTTTCTTTCTTTCTTTCTTCCTTCCTTCCTTCCTTCCTTCCTTCCTTCCTTCCTTCGAGTTGTAGACTAGTAGTCTGGAGTGAAATGCTGGTCCAAAAGGCAGGACTGGTCGAGACAGAGAAGGTACAGTTTCTTAAAACATGTCCATTCTGCCCAGTGTTACAGGAAACATAAAGTCAATTGGAGACAGGTGATTCCATAAATATCCTTGTCGGAGTAATGAAGGATTTTGTAGCTAACAAATAGTACTCTGAATTGTACTTGACCAATGGTCATCAGTGCAGCTCCCAAAATATAGATGCTATTTATAGTAGGTCCACTGAGGTGCAAAACTATCTGTTTTGTCACTTTCTAGATTTGCTGCAGTTTCCAAGTCGTCTTTAAGGACAGGCCCATCTGGAGAAGTTTACTGTAATTCAAGTGAGAAGTGACCAGAGCATAAATGACAGTGAGAAAAGTTTGATCTTGGAGGCAACATACAAGACAAATCTGTGCAGAGATTAATCAGTGTATTAGTCCTACTCCTAGCTGTCACTTGCTTTTTAGCAAGAGTTCTTATCTTAGAGAACTCCAAAATTGTGCACGGATCCTGTCTAGAGAAGTAAAATCCAACCAAATCTAAACCTGGAAAAATCCTCCAATCCTTAAATACCAAGCCACTACCTTGCCAAAATTGAAGCTGAACCTATTCCTTGCAGAAAGGAAGGAAGATGACCGTGACAAAAGTATGCAGGAGCCATTGCCTAGACTAAAGGTATAACACAGTTCTAAGTCCACAAGTAGACTTGCAGGCTCTGTTACAATAGCCCAGCATTGAGTGCCCAAACTGGAACATGTATGCATGCACATGAATGCGCATGTGCCGGGGTGTCGGAAAACCAAAGACTAGCTTGCTGGTGTGCTCATACTTGCTTTTTGGCCCTTTTTTTTTTACCATTTTGGGGCTGTTTTCAGGTTGTTTTTCAGGCTGTTTCCAGACCATTTTTCGGGCCAAAAACAGCCTGAAAACAGCCTGGTTTTAGTTGTTTTTCGAGCCACTCAGGCACCCACGAAGACCAGTTGGCCAGCATGCATTCCCACAGAGAGATTTCTGCACACCAGAAACTAGAAGAGCAGTTGGCGATGGCATGTCTGTCCACAGAGAGGACTCTCATGCCACCTCTGGCACACATGCCAAAGATTTGCCATCACAACTATAGCCCATTTGAATAAAAAATAATTTTAATCTTCCTGCGGAGTTGATTTCCTGATCCAATCTATTAGCAGAGCTGACATTAATCCCCATCCAGATTCTAACATAACATCTGTAGTTGATATCAGAAACTAATTTTACCTGGTCGCATCCCCCTTATCAGTCATCAGGCCATAAGCAAGCCTTGTCTCTGGCTGTTGCTTCTAAATGTTGCTTTGTGACAAGAGATTATTTTATTGTGGATGAGGCTTCTGACTTGCCACATACAAGATTTGGGTGGATACACAGAGTAGTGTTTTCTTCTAAAAAAATATGCTCACCTGGCTTCAAGCATGACACCAACTGCAAATCCAGGAGGGTTGTGGGGGTCACAGTTGTTATGCAGGAAGCTTAAGTCTTTCAAAACCACTTCCCCGTGGATTATTGAATGTGAGGTCCTACAGCTAAAGTTGGACTTAGGGGAACAGTTGATTAGTTACTACTGTATTAGTGATATCTCTGCTTTTAATTGTACCATTCAGTCATGGGACTAGTGATGGAGTCTCTAAAATCAATGCACATTAAAGACAATTTGTCATTGTGAAATGGAATCTTGGAGCAACTCAAAAGTTATGGACATCCTCCCCATGGACCTAAGGTAGGTTGTCAAAAGCTCAACATACAATTACTGTTCCCTGACTCACTGGGAGGAAGGGAGGGAGAGCTTTTTTTTATAGCAAAAACTTAGCACAGAATAGGAAAGTGTTGACTTAGCTCCCTTACATATGCAAGATTTATCTCTTTCCACTTTTTGTCATTGTATCCCACACTCCACCCCTTTGTTGGATCAGAACAGTTCCTCTCCAAAAAATAATGCAACTTTTTGTCCATTATCTCTGTCCATGTAATATTGATTCTGAGTAAAGACAAAAAGGAATGATAAATTTCCTGTGCCACAATATTAATTTCCCTCTCTTTCCCTCCCTCTCTCTCCTCCATCTGTCTCTTTTTGCAAATGGAATATCAGGGCATAAGAGGCATGCATAAGCGCACAATCATGCCTACTGTCCCTGTCCTATTATCCCCAATTATTAGTTCCTGTTAAGCCTGGTTTCCCCAACCAGGGTTAGGGAGACAAGCTAAACAGAATGTGCAGCTTAGTCAGATAGGCACACAGATAAATGAGTGAGCTAAGCTTGTATGTTTATTAACATACAGTAAAAATAACAGATACGCTTGTGCTATCAAATATATAGTTTATTCCATTATGAGTTCATAGCATAGTCAAAATAACAGTCCAATAGTCATGTATCATTTAGTCAGTCCATTCAGGGATATTCAGTTAGCAAAGTCCGTGTTGAATACCCTATGTCAATACACTTACAAGTCTGTCCTTTGTTTTCTCTCCCATTCGAGCAATGCAGTGTTGTGTCCTTGCAGTAATCAGGAATCATCAAAGCCAGAGAGATAGCAAGCTGTCGTCTTGCTTCTTTTAAAGTGCTTTCACAACCACTCCCTTAATTACTATCCCACAGTTAAAGTTGCAGACACTTTAACATACAAAATATGATTACATATTATTATTTACCTAAACCAGTTAGGGTAAAACAATGTTATCCCTAACATTCTCCCCTTTTAGGAAATAATAATATAACTATTTACATCTTTAAATCATATTTGTTACAACTTTCTTGAAACGTAGTTACTCCTTGAGCTTTTGTAAATTGGTCTGCAATGTTTTCTTCCGTCATGCAGTATTCCAATTTAATTAGCCCATTCTTTACAGATTCTCTAACATTTAAGTATCTTAAATCAGTATGCTTTGATCTAGTTTTTACAGCAATACTAGTAGCTAATTTTATAGCTGCTTGGTTATCTTCGTACACAATAATGGAATCTTTTACAGTTATACCCATGTCTAATAATAACTGTTTGTACAAAATCAAATCAGTGCATAATAATGACAGACATGAAAATTCCGCTTCCATCGTGGACAAGCTAATATGCTGTTGTCTGATTGACCTCCACCCTATTAGTGTCTTACCAAATAATATAGCCATCCCAGATGTTGATTTTTTAGTGTTTATATCAGTTGCAAAACTTGCATCTGCATAGGCACTAAGAATCAAATCACCCTTTGGTTCTATATACAATGCATGGTTCAGTGTTCCTTTAAGATATCTTAAAATTCTCTTTAATGATTGCCAATGACATTGTTGTGGATCTGAATTAAAACGTGCCAGCTGATTTACACTATAAGCTATATCTGGCCTTGACCAATTGCTTATATATGATAAGCTACGAATCAAAGATTGATATATAGACTTATCAAATTTGGGACTTTGATCATCAGTTTGGCAAACTTCCTGACTCATTGGAGTCTTTGCCGGTTTACAAAGTTCCATTTTAAACGTTTTAATTAATTGGCAAATTTTATCTTCTTGAGATATCTTAAAACCATTTTTTGTTTTGTTAATTGTCAATCCTAGATACTTTTTAATTTCACCCAAATGCTTTAATTTTATCTTTTTAGCTAATAATGATATAATCTCATTAGCTTCATTATTAGTCTTAGTTATCAAAGCAATATCATCTGTAAATAATAACAATAATGACACCGTTCCATTATTTTCTCTTTTAAACACACATGGATCTGCTAAACCAGATTTAAAACCTATATTGTTTAACTCTTTCACATTATATTGGTTCCACTCAAACCCAGATTGTTTCAACCCGTAAAGACTCTTTTTGAGTTTCCAACAATCATTACTATTTACTTTATTGTCTTTTATACCTACTGGTTTTCTTAAATATATAGTGTGCTGCAATGGTGCATGTAGATAAGCAGTTTCTACATCTAAATGGTTAATCACATAGTTTTTCTTAGCTGCCCACACTAATGCTGCTCTTAAAGATGTTGCTTTAAGACTTGTTGCAAAAACTTCATCGTAATCAGATGCAGTTTGATTAAATCCTTGAGCTACTAACCTAGCCTTATGGGTAACAGTCCCATCATTTCCAGTTTTTACTTTAAATATCCATTTGCACCCAATGGATTTTTCTCCTGGAGGTAATTTAGCATCTTCATAAACTTTCATTACCTTTAATGAATTTAGTTCCTTTTCCATTGCCTTTTGCCAATTCTCCTGATCCTTAACAGGATACATCCTAAGTTCATCTACACTACTTGGAACTTTAGTTACTTGGCAAACTATACTTGCTTGATACCTATCAGGTGGTCTAGTTACACGTGTAGTACGTCTAGGTATTACAGGACTTACAGGTGGACTTTCATTTATTAACTCTTCTTGATTATCTAACTCTTCCTGATCAATTGTTTCCTCTTGTTCTGGTCCTATTTGCTCTTCTTGGACTTCTTCTTTAATTGGACTCTTCTTATAACTAGTCTGATCTTTCTGCCTTTTGTAGGGTTCAATAACTACTTCATTATTTAAATCTTGCTCTAATCTATTCCATCCTACATGTTCTAGGAATTTTGCACTAGCACTGGTGTAAACTCTAGATGTACCTGGTTCCCAGAATCTATAAGATCTATGATTAGATGTATATCCTACAAAATATAATCTTTTAGCTCTATGCTGTCCTTTGTGTCTAAGTTGTGAAGGGATATGCACCCATGCTGGTGCTCCAAATGTGTGCATGTAACTTAAATCAGGTTTTGTACCATGCCACAGTGTGAATGGTAATTCACCTGTTGTTGAATTAACAACATTATTTAATATATGATTACCACACATTATTGCTTCTCCCCACAAATTGTCAGGTAATCCTGAATCAGACATCATAGTTCGTGCCATTGATTGTAATGTTTGGCCTCTTCTCTCTATAAAGGCATTATGTTGTGGCCTATATGGTGCAGACATTTTATGTTGAATACCTAACATTCTTAGTCTGTTCTGGAATTTATTATTTGTAAATTCCGTACCATTATCTGTTATAAGAGTTACTAATTTCTTTTTAGTTTTCCTTTCTGCAAATTTTATCCAATTAAAGAGATTTTGATACGTTTCAGTTTTGCTTTTCATTAAATAGCAAAACCCATATCTAGAATAATGGTCCATTATACTTAGTATGTAACGAGCTCCTCCTACACTTGGTTTTTTAGGACCTATTAAATCTGCAAATACTACCTCTAAAGGCTCTTTGGTAGTAAATCCATCAACTCTATTAGCCGGTGTAACCCTGGCCTTACTTTGATTACAGGCATTACATTGCAAATACTTATGACAAGGTTTCAAATTTATTCCCTTAGATAATTCAACAGTTTTCTTAAGCATTTTAAAATTTAAATGCCCTAACCTTCGATGTAACAAGTGAATACATTCATCATGAGGTTTCTTATTTTCATAAATTGTGTTAGCCACCTTTAAACCATCATCATTTAACACATATAATTCACCTCTTAAAGATGCAGTAATTTTCTTATTTTCTTTCTCAATTATGCAGTTATCTCCCCTAAATGTAACTACATATCCTAGTTTAACCAAAATTCTTACTGAAATTAAATTAAACTTAAGTTGTGGTACATATAACATTTTTACATTCTCTTTTATAAAAGAACAATATGCTATACCTTGACCTTTAGCTTTCAGTTTCCAGCCATTGGCTAACGATATCTGCTGTGTACTCTTGGACATTTTAATAAAATGTTTCTTATCATTTGTTATACAATGTGATGCTCCACTATCAACCACCCATAAATTATTTTTTACAGCTCCGTTAGTATACATGGCTAACTCTGGATTTTTATTTATCTTTTGATGACTTTTTGTATTCTGGCCAGCGTTCTGGCTCTTTGCCTTTTTACAAAATCTTGCCAAATGTCCTCTTCCTCCACAATTAAAGCACTTTTTAATTGCGTATGCAGTAGGAGTTTCGTTATCTTCTTTTTGAGGTTGCTGCCTCCTTAATTCGTCTCTTTCAAGCCTTCTTCTGGCTTCTTCAATCAATCTGCCAGTTATATCAGTTAAAGTTAGGCTTTCCTTTGGCAATATTTCAAGTGAAGTTACGTAGTTATCATAGCTTTCATCAAGTGAAGATAGTATTATGTAGACTTGGTGTAGTTCAGAGAAAATAAGCTCTTTCTCATGCAGTTCTTGAAAAATGCTTTGCATATTTTTCAAATGACTCAGCATATCACCATTCTTATGGAGATGTGTACTGAAAAGTTTCCGTGTTAGATTTATGTGCGCACCAACATTATCTCGGACATAAATCCTCTTCAGCTTCTGCCAACACCCAACAGCTGTCTTCTCTCCGTGGATATAAACAAGCTGCATATCAGTTAAGGTTAAAGCAATAATGCAAATTGCTTGTTCATTTTTATGCATAAATTCTTCTATCTTTAATTTATCTTCCTTATCCTCTGGATCCCATTCTTCTACGTTTGGTGGATTTTCAATTATGTTCCACAAACCTTCTCTTCGTAGAAGCAGACTACATTTCATAGACCATGATACATAGTTTGTTCCATCCAACTTGGATATAAGGGACAAACTTTGTAGATTGACTTGTGCCATGTTTTCTTATATGGATATAAAACTATAATTAATAAAACACAGCTGTCTGTTTACTGTAATGTATAACAACACAAACTCTCACTTTTACATAAATCTGTTTTATCCTAGTTAAACTGACTTTGCAGCCTCTGGGCCCATAACCAGTGTTAAGCCTGGTTTCCCCAACCAGGGTTAGGGAGACAAGCTAAACAGAATGTGCAGCTTAGTCAGATAGGCACACAGATAAATGAGTGAGCTAAGCTTGTATGTTTATTAACATACAGTAAAAATAACAGATACGCTTGTGCTATCAAATATATAGTTTATTCCATTATGAGTTCATAGCATAGTCAAAATAACAGTCCAATAGTCATGTATCATTTAGTCAGTCCATTCAGGGATATTCAGTTAGCAAAGTCCGTGTTGAATACCCTATGTCAATACACTTACAAGTCTGTCCTTTGTTTTCTCTCCCATTCGAGCAATGCAGTGTTGTGTCCTTGCAGTAATCAGGAATCATCAAAGCCAGAGAGATAGCAAGCTGTCATCTTGCTTCTTTTAAAGTGCTTTCACAACCACTCCCTTAATTACTATCCCACAGTTAAAGTTGCAGACACTTTAACATACAAAATATGATTACATATTATTATTTACCTAAACCAGTTAGGGTAAAACAATGTTATCCCTAACAGTTCCTATTTCTTATATTGAAGCTTATGTTTATTCTTACTTCTATTGTATTGTAAGCCTTTGACAAAATAAATAAATAAATAAATATTTATCAGTTTGAGTAATAAGAATAAGAATGATATCAGTAAGGGAAAAAAGAAACCCTGCTATATTGGCAGACATCTTTTTAGAAACATCTTTTGCAATGTTCTAGAGAATATCTTTCCCCAAGCAATCGTATGTAGTGCTACACTTTGACTTTTATTTTTCTTTCTCTTAAGCAACAGAGCTGCTGGACACATTTTAGCCTTTTCATATTGCTTCAAGCAAGCCAGTATTTTTAAGGAGGCTCAGCAGCAGGAATTTTTAAAGAATGGTTCTCTTTTTGTGAAGAGGACTGTATGCAGGCAATAAAATCATGAAAGAAAAAAGTAAAAGCATGTTCAAGTGACTTCTGACCAATATTTCAGGAAATCTTTAAGGCTTTTCCCATGAGACAAGACTGAAAAGTTTAGAGCCAAATTAGAATGTTTTCTTTTATATATAGACTTATATCACTGGTTTGTGACATATGGTTTTCAGTAAACTTATGTAGCTTCTGTTATGCTGGAATGGGAAATGGATAGAGATTGGAAGAGAAGAAGCTGAAGGGCAGAGGACTTGTGGGGAGATATAAAGAAAGTAGTCCCATTGGTGTAGATCAGGGCTTTCAAAACTCTGGCCATACGCACATCCAGTTTAGCAAAAAGGAAAAAAAGTCCTGATACATCACAAGATGCTGCCATGATGACAACCCTGGTGTAGATGGTTGTACAGTCATGGTGTCCTAGAAGAACACCCACATCCTCGGTTGCTGGAAATAAGGCTAAAAAGTCTAAAATACAGAGCAGGGGAGGGAGAGAAAAAGGGAGAAAAAGACCACTTAAAATGGAGTGGCTACAGAGAAAAGTTTGAGAATGAATATGACTGGAGGACTATAGGACTGAGATCTCAGAGAGATGACAGCATCACCCCAGATGTGAAGGAAAGACTCAGCTAGTTATAGGAGACCTAAGACAAGAAGGAGGGAGATGGTTATCATTGATGAAGTCTTAGTCTCTGGGGAAGGACTTGGAAGAAAATCCTGAAAGAGAAATGGAGCAGTTAGAAAGAGAACTAGAGGGGAATAATGTTTGGGAGAGAGATTCAAAAGGAAAACCTGACAGTGGATAAAAGACAGGATTGTGTTGCATGTACCTGTTGTAAATCTTTGTTGTAAATAGTTTCACTACTCATAGTAAAATAAAAAACCATAAAAGTCTTCACAATTTTGTTTCTCTGAGTTAATTGCTATCCTTAGAAGTCTAAATATACTTCCAGTGTTAAAAGAACTCAGTCACACTGTGACAGTTTTGCAGAAATGCAACAAATGTGCAGATAGATGCATGTCTTGATCTTGATCTAGATATAAAGCATAGAAATTGCTGGGAGAGGGAGAAGCAGCATTTGTCTGTCTGTTTAAGAAGGAAGAGCACTGATGACAATTAGCCTCAGGAAGCTGTTATTTGTATTTCTGCTGATTAAGCTACCTTAAGCTATATGTTTTCTATACACCTTTCACAGCTTAAATGCAGGGCAAAAAAACATCTGTAGTCCATGAATTCCATTATGGTTTTTGCCTTTTCAATAGAATTCATGGAATTATCCACACATCTAATTTAGTGTTCAGGTTTGGAAGAGAAAGAAATGTGCACATAGCACAATATCCATCCATCCATCCATCCATCCATCCATCCATCCATCCATCCATCCATCCATCCATCTATCTATCTATCTATCTATCTATCTATCTATCTATCTATCTATCTATCTATCTATCTATCTATCATCTTTTCCACAGAAGGTTTGTCTGGAATATTCACTTTCTTTGATGCTGTGATCCTAACTGCAAAGATTGTTATATGGATCTGAACATAATTGCCATTTGGAATCTTAATGGACTTTTGCAATGTGTTCTAAGGAGTGGAAAGTTTGTTTCTACTTTTGTTTTGTAAAAAGAAATCCTTCAAGTGGATTGTTGTTGCACCATGAGCAAGAAGCCCCTAAAGTGAGAGGAAGAGATATCATGAGCCCTTCCTCCACACACGCTATCAAAGATCAAGCTTTCTAGTTGCTTAGAGCAATATATATCCTAATAATACTAAGACCTAAATCAGAACTAAATGAAAATCTGAAGTTTCTTAGGTTCTCAGACTGACTTAAATGAGATTATTCTACTATATACCCAAAGAAACAATGTTAATTCAAAAGTAGCTTTCAGACTATTTTGCACATATTTCTAAAACTGAAAATGACAATATGTGTATTTAATTTCAGGTTAATGAAAAGGAACAAATTTCATAATAAACACATCTATGACTGATGTGGAATTGCTCTGAGATGCCCATATTGATTCAGAAATGTCATCTGGTATCAATTGTATTAACTTCAGGGGGTGCCATTTAATTTAGCAGCCTGAGATGTTTACAATGTCTATGAATCTTTATACATCAAAAGATGCAAGAAAACATTCAAGAGATTTCCTTCAAGAGGAAAGATTTGGAGTGGGACAATACTCAAAGTGGACATTTCTTTAACCCATTGCTTATTTTCTCCATGACTTTTTACACCAGTCAGCAAATTTGCATGCAAATACAATTGCTTGAACTTCTTATGATGGACTCTGGCCAGCTTAACTATCCTATTAATTTTTCCCTTCATCTCTTGGACATCTTAGAAGACATTGATTCCAAGCTATTTGAAGAGTGAATTACTTGGCAAAATTCTGTGGCCTTGAGGCTCCATTTAACTTCTTCCTAAATATTTAATTGAACATTTGAATATGTCTGGGTGAAGCCACGCCTCTGTGAGTCTTTTATGATTAAAACCCTTCTGTTCCACCTTAGAGGGCTATCATTGATCAGTGGACATTAACAATTAACATGTGACTTTTTCAAATGTCATTTTATGGCAAACCCATAAGGTTTCACAGCATACTATATGGATAAATAAATCAAGCTATCGGAGAGCTATTAACTAGTTTTTAAATGTTCACTGTGGATTTGCAAAAAAGATATTAACCAAAGGTTTTCAAACTGTACATCTTAGATTGGTATGCAATTATATAACCTATGACATCATTAAAAAAGAGAGAATTGGTACAATGGAAAAGGAGTAGCAATTTGTCTTCTAATTGTTTTAAAAACTGTTCAAGCAAACAGTTACTTGCATTCTGCAACTACAAAGACTACAAAGAGGAAAATCTTACTAAAAATAGTCTAAAATAGTCATTCAATTTTTCAGTCCTACTAATTACACTTACATTCACCACTCACTGACTTATAATTAGCCAGAGTCACTTGTCAGTAAGATGGGTGGCATATACATTTAAATAAATAAAAAATATATTCAAGATATTCAGTTACCCCAGGTAAGATGGGCAGCCAATAAATTTTACAAATCAGAAAAAAAATTCTATTACATTGACCTAACCTAGAATTTATGTAAGAAAATTTTTCTGATATCTTTGGTCTTATCAGTTAATTTCTTCCACTTTGCCAATGAGATTTCTTTCTCTCCTAATTTAGCATTCTGCTCAGGTCACTTGCTCAGAGTGTGTGAGCTTCTACTTGCTGATGTCATCTCAATTAACTAGTAAAACTTTATTTGGTTCAGGATCGATTGATTTTTTTTTTCAAGCTGTTTCATGGTTCTTAAATCTTAAAATCCATAATTTGTAGGCATTTGTTTTATTTATCTTGCTTTTTTCAGTATATCTTATTTATTTGATTGATTTACGTCTCATATTTATTATTTTTACAAATAGCTCAGGATGGAGAACATACTTTCCCCTTCCTCTTTGCTCCAAAACAATAGCCCTGTGAAATGCGGTTTGGGCTGAGAGAAAATGACTGCCCCCAAATTATCCAGGTATCTTTGATGGCTGTGGGTGGATTAGAACTGGGGCTTCCTAGTACCAATGGAATGGTTTAATTACTATAGTGCACTTCCTTTCTATGTACAGTGGATCAATAATCTGTACTTTTTATTTTCTAATCTTTTCTAATACTTAGAGCATGCAGTCTTGCTCAATATTTATTAATATAGAGATGTTAATACATAGAAATGTAATTTTCTTTTTCCCTATAGCTTTAAATAGTTGAGTGGATTTTTCATCTGTGCCTAGACTCTTTCTCTTTTAGAGCTGATCTATTACCTCTGATTATTTCATTTTCTATTGTAATCAATTCCTGAATATATATTAGTTTTATAAATGTTCCTGTTGTCCTAGTATCTCATTTTAAAGGGATTTAGTAATAATCCATTAACTTCATCTGCTTGCATTAGATTTCAACCACCAAAAGCCCTCTGGAACAATTTAGTTTTCCAGAAGACCATTACACTGGGGTCAAGCCTAATATTCAAAGACAGACCATACCACAAATTTGGAACCATTATGGAGAACCAATATATGTTGAAATCTTCTTCTGCTATGTCACAAAAATGCAGGATACAAACATCTTTCTCCATAATAAATGAACCAGATAAATTTGTCCCATTTAAAGAAAATGGTCCTAGAGGTAACTTGGTACCAACTCAAAAAAAGTGTAGTGAAAGCCAAATCTGGCCCTAGGTTTTTCCTGAGTTTACCTTCCCAATAAGCAACTGAGTCAGAAGATCATGCAAAAGCAATTTATTAAGGTACCCTGATAAAATGGGATCTCTTTATGACAAACAAAGAGATTACCTCAAGTGCCATGTTTCACTCCTTTTTATAGTCAATACAACAAAGAAAGTGCAAGAGGAAAGTTGATTGGACAGGATAAAAGTAACCCCTGCTTTGCATAGGAAATCAGTTACATGGAGTCAAACATGTTAGAATAGAATAGAATAACAGAGTTGGAAGGGACCTTGGAGGTCTTCTAGTCCAACCCCCTACTTAGGCAGGAAACCTTACACCACTTCAGACAAATGGCTGTCCAATATCTTCTTAAAAACTTCCAGTGTTGGAGCATTCAAAACTTCTGGGGCAAGTTGTTCCACTGGTTAATTGTTCTAACTGTCAGGAAATTTCTCCTTAGTTCTAGGTTGGTTTTTGCCTTGATTAGTTTCCACCCATTCCTTCTTGTCCTGCCCTCAGGTGCTTTGGAGAATAGCTTGGCTCCCTTTTCTTTGTGGCAGCCTCTGAGATATTGGAAGACTCTTATCATGTCTCCCTTAGTCCTACTTTTCATTAAACTAGACATACCTAGTTCCTGCAACCGTTCTTCATATGTTTTAGCTCCAGTCCCCTAATCATTTTTGTTGCTCTTCTTTGCACTCTTTCTAGAGTTTCAACATCTTTTTTTTACATTGTGGTGAAGAAAACTGAATGCAGTATTCCAAGTGTGGCCTTACCAAGGCATTATAAAGTGGTATTAACACTTCATGTGATCTTGATTCTATCTCTCTGTTTATGCAGCCTAAAACTTTGTTGGCTTTTTGTCAACTGCTGCACAGTACTGGCTCATATCATATATGTTACATATTTGCATCCCATAATATCACACAAGTTCATTTAGAATGATATCTGACATCAGAAAGTGTAAATTATAAGAAAAAAAAATGTTTGGAATTCACAAAAGAGATAAATCGGACCTCAACTTTTTCTTATTTGGATCTAGTCTCCAGCCTGTTTATCAGTTTAGGAATGTTAAAAGCTAATCAACCTGAACATAATTTTAAAAGAGAGAAAATAAATCAAATTAAAATGCAAAGCCACTATGTTAGTTAACAAATAACAAAACCCCTGTCATTTTCCCTTCAGTAGGCCAAAATCTGCTTTCTGAATTTTATGGATAAACCTGTGCAGGCAACCCATGCAGGACATTAAGCACACACATAACATGCTGATGATTGGCACATGTGCCATTGTATTCTAATTAATTCCAAGTGGGACTGAAACTGGTATACCAACAAAAAGATAGGAAAAAAAAGCCCATTTTCATCCATAAATTCCAAGAAAAATCTCAAATTCAATTTCTTCTCTATAATATTTATCATGATTTGAATTTCAAAGATAGTCCTGGAACTAGCTGAGAACCCTGCTATATAAAAGAATTTCAGTTTGACTTCCACCTGCCTTTTCCCATCTAGATCATGAGAACTTCCAGCCATCATAACAAGACTTCTATTAATAGTTTGTCCCTTGGTGCTAATAAAGAACTAGCTATCATTTCCACCCACATTATCTAATATTGATGGATAACATTTCCCAGCAGCTTCATTTAATGTTAAACAACAAAAAAAGTAGAAGATTAAAGAGAACCATTTGTCAACCTTTCATAATAGGCAACAAGCAATAGGGATTCCAGGTGTGTTCTTTATTTTATTTTATTTTTTATGATAAAATAACAGTGTTTTGAAAGCCTGTCAGAGTTTTTTTCTGCCTTATCTTGTAATATATATGCACAATTTCTCTCTCTCTCTCTCTCTCTCTCCCTCCCTCTCTCTTTCTGTGTGTGTACAGATAGTCCTTGACTTATGACCACAATTGAGTCCAACACTTCTGTCGTTAAGTGAAACATTTGTAAAGTTACTTTTGTCCCAATTTGTACTACTTTTCTTGCCACAGTTCTCAAGTGAATCACTGAAGTTGTTAAGTCAGTAACCTGGTTGTTAAGTGAATCTGGTTTCCCCATTGACTTTGCTTGTCAGAAGACCTCAGAAGGTGAACACAGGACCTCAGGACAATGCAACCATCATAAATATGAATCACTTCCCTAGCATCTGAAGTTTGATACCATGACCATGGGGATGCTGAAACAGTCATGTGTGAAAAGTGATATAAGTGACTTATTTCCAACTGCTGGGAGTAAATGTGAGTTTATCTTGTGTTGACTTTGTTTATCTGTTATTCCTGGCATCTTCCCAACTGTGTTGAGCTACTGCCATGCTTTCATGTCTGGAATTCTTGCTTATGTCCTGTTGGACCAATTACCTCATTTTGTCTTGATTGAACTTATAGTTAGTTTTTGTTGACCACATTTTGGACTTGATTCTCTGCAGCCAAAGGCTGTTTCTGGGAGAATTTTTCTCCAGCCAGAAGGTAACCAGGACATTGGGTGCAAAGTTGGAGCTAATAAAGGAACTCCTATTGATTATCTGTGTTGCCTTTATACCACTCCCCAGGTCATTACAATCTCTATCTCTATCTATCTCTATTTCTATCATGAATACGATCCCTATCTCATCTATCTCTATCATTTCTATCTATCTATTTATATATCATCTATATCTATGCAGAGAGAGAGAGAGAGAGAGAGAAATTATGCATATACATATCAATATGATAAGGTAATCTTACCATGACAAGCTTTCCATAGAACACAGAACTTGTTGTGAATATATATGGCCACATTTCAGAAAATAACAGCTCTTTTTCCCTTCTAATGTTTAGCATTGTTTCAGTATCTAAAATTCATAAGTAATGTATCAAAGCTGAATGAGGAAATCCCTCGGAATGCTTGGCTGGAGAAAAGATGGATCCTTGAAAAGGTAGAGGATAAAATATATGCCATTTATTGACTGTTTTTTCTCTTAAAAGGAGACTGCACTTACCAATTGCTTTCAGCATTACAGATGGTCACATTCGTAAGACCAACAGAGCAGAAAGCAATTCTGAAGAGTGTAGGAAATAGTCCTTTAATGCTAGAGTGTTCGGTCACTTGCAATGAATTCTACACTGGAAAAAAAAAGTTCATCAGAAAATCTTCCTTGCAATACCTTCAGAATACCGTGAACTTCAGCATGTAATATGCAGAAAGGGATATTATTCTGTACAACAACTCCACAGGCATTAGAAGTTAGCAGCAATTTCAGGAGAGTGAGAAAAGGGAGAACATTTAGTAATCACTCATATCTTAGGTACTACTGCGCAGAAAAGCAATTTTTGGACATATCAAATCATCAGCAACCTTCACATGTTGCACTATCTATTCTATGGAGATTCACCATCATCCAGGTTATGGTTGTCCCAAAGGTTCTTTTCAGAGGTAACTTGATTTTCTGGATATTTTTTTCTCATCCAAGAAACCTCTTCAGCTCTGATTGGATGGAGGGGAAAGGGAAGAGTTTATACTCCTTGCAGACAGCTGGTTATTTGCATTCTTTTTAGAGAGTTGTTGAGGCCACTTGGAGATTTATCTATGTCATCATCTTTGGGACACATGATGCACTGTTTGTTTTTTGTTCCTGAGAATGGATATTGGGAGCTATGGTTGAATTTCTAATGTGCTCTTTAAAAAAAGAGTTCTTATTTACTTACAAACATATCCACATCTAGGCATAATATGGTTTATAATACCAATGTTTGAAATTTATCAGTATATCAAGTGTTTGGATTTAGAGGGCAGTAGATTCACCCAGAATAAACACTAAAAAGATAAACCAAACCCTGATTGTTAGTAATGGACCATTAATATACAATATAGCATTTGTAAATATTTTAATTAGCATTTTTGTATTTTTAAAAAAATGAAACATTATAAAGTTTTTTATAATATTAGTTTCATACCTTCCATCCTGTTTTTAAAAAGCTTTCATTGGATCAGTGTGCTTATTTATTTTGAGATTATTTTGATCCTCTTCTGTGATAAGCAGGCAAATATTTTTTATTTTTTTTATGGATAGGCAATTTAATTTAATTTAATTTAATTTAATTCAATAAAATAAAATAATTCAGTGGGACACATCTATTTAGTTCTTTAGCTATCGTTTATCACTCACCTATGCATTAAGAACAGGTAGCAGCACTTAGTCAACCTTGGCTGATTATTATTTCTTCTTCTTCTTCTTCTTCTTCTTCTTCTTCTTCTTCTTCTTCTTCTTCTTCTTCTTCTTCTTCTTCTTCTTCTTCTTCTTCTTCTTCTTCTTCTTCTTCTTCTTCTTCTTCTCCTCCTTCTCCTCCTCCTCCTCCTCCTCCTCCTCCTCCTCCTCCTCCTCCTCCCTTCCCCTCTCATAATGCTAAGCAGGCAAATTGAAACCTTTGGGTAATATTAAAAAAAAAAAAAAATCCCAGAGATAGTTCTTTATTGCTGCCATTACATGGATGTTCCCATGCAGTTTTCAAAAAAAACTTGACTCCAGGGAATATTTATACAAATATGTGTAACTCTTAGGTGTTATCTGCTATGTTTTTGTTTCTATGTTCTTTCTTTGGATTATCTTTTCAGAGTCTGACTGCAATAGCCTCCTCTGTAGTGATTAATATTATCTTCACATCAGTGAAATGTGTTGCACAAATACGCTACTAATGAGGAAGGAATGCTTCATGGATGGCTGGGGTGATGCTTCTCTGAGTTCCAAATGAGAAAGAGCACTAACATTGAAATTCATCTACCAACACTTCACAATGCAGTAAAGTCTATTAACAACTCTGCCCCAAATGAATGGTTTATCTGTTTAGACTTAAATGAAAACCTGTAGCAATGGACCATCTGTAGGCTGTAGATGCCCCTTTGTGACCTACTATACACCATGCTACCTGAATTTGTGGCTTAAGGGGGAAGTTCTTCAAGACACTAGTGCAAATTAACTATTTTCCCATCAATTCTGGAAAATGCTGGAAGTTCACAAAATCACTGGATTCTCATGGCTGGTGGTTATACTTGACTTGCTTGCTATGCTGTTTTTTTAATCTTTTGATTTTGATGTACTAAGTGGCATTGCATATTCATCCTTATTTACCTATATTACAACAGGATAACTAAGCTGGTAAATAGTCAAGGTAAAATAAAATTTGTCTGCATTACATCGACATATCACTTGAGAAAGCTGAAACTCAATCAACTAAAACAATTAATTTCATGTAATTATTATAAGTAAAGTAAATATATTAATGATATGATAACAGTTTTCCATACTTGAGGGGCTGGCAGAGAGGTGAGAGTGTCAATCTATTCTCTAAAGCACCTGAGAGCAAAAAAGAAATAATGGGAGGCAGCTTGAGATCCATTTTACATCTAAGGAGAAATTTGCTGATAATGAAAACAATTGATCAGTGGACAGGCTTGTCTTCAGAAGTTGTGGGTGCTCCATTACTGGAGGTTTTTAAGAAGAGACTGGATAGCCATTTGTCTGGAGTGGTATCGGGCCTCTTGCTGAAGCAGGGGGTTGGACTTGATGATAGTACTTATATACTGCTTCACAGTGCTTTAGATCCCTGTCTAAGTGGTTTACAAAGGAAAGACCTTCATGCCAAGGAAAATCCAAATCCTTCCTTCCTTCCTTCCTTCCTTCCTTCCTTCCTTCCTTCCTTCCTTCCTTCCTTCCTTCCTTCCTTCCTTCCTTCCTTCCTTCCTTCCTTCCTTCCTTAGCAATAGCACTTACACTTATACACCACTTCACAGTGCTTTACAGCCTTGTCTAAGTGCTTTACAGAGTCAGCATCCTCATTTTAATGAAGGAGGAAGGCTGAGTCACCCTTGAGCAGGTGAGAATCAAATTTCTGCTAGTTGGCAGGATTAGCCTGCAATTCCTCATTCTGACCAGAGCTGGTATTCACTAGTTTGGACCAGTTCTGGTTTACTGGTTGTGGTAATTTTGACCAGTTCAGAAAACCAGCAAATACCACCTCTGGCAGGCCCTGCCCACCCACTCCTGTTCTTTCCCATCCTTTATTCCATTGATTTTTAGCTCAGCTGATTCACACAGTAGAACGGATTGCCACACCTCAGCTGAGCTAAAAAAACAGTTTAACTCACTGAGGGTGATCTTTGAGTGCTGTACGTGTTCATTTGAAGTGCAATTTGGAATCCCACACTGATTCTAACCACTGTGACACCATGCCTCTCCTTCAAGGTCACCTCCACTCCTATTATTCTATGTTCCAATATGAATAAATATTAAATTGATAGTAAAAAAAAATAGTTGTACAATTATATTGGCCACTCTGATAGACAGAGACAGATATACAGACAGACACAGAAGGAAAGAGAGAGGAAGAGGCAAAGGAAAGAGCTTCATGCTAAGGAAACTCCAAATTCTTCTTGTAATCTATGCTGTTTGGCCTCTAGACACCTTCTCTGAAAAAGGTGGGTGGAACTTTGCCTGCATTGCTGTTCTGTCATAATGAGAGGATGGCTCAATTGTACCTTGTGAGATAGAGATAAGAGTGATTGGTATAAGTCATTGGGGTTTACTAGGAAACATCTTTCTTTATTAGAAAATAGAGTCAGGTTTACACAATAACAATGAAGCATCATTAATAATGGCATGTGATTTGCCTTTATAATGTGTAAATGGGTCTACTGTGCCATGTCATAGCAAATTGAAGACTGTATTAAGCCTGTTCGCCATTACCAGGTTTAATAGATGAAAAGCCACTTGCTTTGCATTTTAATAAAAGCTTATCTAATTTGCATTCCTTATATTTTGTTTTCATAATGATTATAAATATATTTATATCCTACACTACGGTGAATATGCACCTTCTATAATAGGCAAGGCATAACCTCATTATATACTGACACCTTCATTGCTCAGGCTTTTGTCATGCAGGCGTTGTCCATATGTTTACATGAAGAATTTGTGCAATTTGCACACATTTCAATATGTGCACAGCAATGCATATTGTTCCATTGTATTTCTGTATCCATAATGAAGAGTTGGGTGTAATTTTTGAAAAAACGGACATGGACAGGAATCACACTGATAAAGTTTATAAGCATCATTAAAATAACTAAAATGCTCTACTTTTGTCATCACCTACAGTACATCACTTAAGTATTTCCATCAGGACTAGAGTTTGACTCAAGACTATTGTCTTCTATATTTTATTTGTTATCTTCCTTGTTTAACTTATGTTTAAAGGGCTAACTACCCACATATTTTCATTAGTGGATTATATTCTCTTCTAGCATCATCCAAATGTGTTGTGCAGGTATGCCACCAATGAGGACAGGTTTTAGAATTCTTCAGAGATGCTATAAAATTGTGCCATCCCAAGTAAGGAAAAGCATTAGAAATGAAAATCATTTACCAACAATTTCTGATGGAGTACAGAAATTGGTAATTCTATCACCAATGAGTTATTCATCTGTTTGACCAGAGGTGAACTACTTGAAAGTATGGGTCAACTTGTCACACTTATCAACATGACATGGCTTTAAAGTTTAAACAGTTGGAAGAATAGTTATTACTGTGGGCTGAATAGATTAAATTGGAGTGCAAATTAACCTGATCCTAGATAGATGGATGGATGGATGGATGGATAGATAGATAGATAGATAGATAGATAGATAGATAGATAGATAGATAGATAATGGAAGGATGGAAGGATGGATGGAGGAAGGGAGGAAGGGAGGGAAGGAGGGAGAGAAAGAGAGGTGGTAGTTGTTTACTTATGACAATACATTTAATAACTATTCAAAGTTATAACAACACTGAAAAAAGTAACTCAACCAATCCTTGCATTTAGCAACTCTTGCAGTATCTGTGTAGTCACATGATCAAAATTCAGGCACTTGACAATTGTCATGTGTTTACAATGGCTGCAGCATCCTGGGTCATCTGATTATCATTCAGGACCATCCCAAAGGACTTCTGACAATCAAAATAAAATCCGCTTATTTAACAACTATGGCAAAAAAAAAAAAGTCATACAAATGGGTGCAAACCACTTAAAAACTGTATCATTAGCAATTGAAGTTCTAGTTCCTACTTAAATTGAGGACTACCTATTGATAGATATATCTATCTGTCTGGCTTTATAAAGTCATAATTTTGCTTTTAATAAGTCTGATATTACAACTGAACATATAGCAATAGCAATAGCATTTAGACTTATATACAGCTTCACAGTGCTTTTACATCCCTCTCTAAACAGTTTACAGAGTCAGCATATTGCCCCCAACAATCTGGGTCCTCATTTTACCAACTTCGGAAGGATGGATACATGTATTCATTATATGTATATATGTATCCATATATATGTATCCATATATATATCTGTATCCATGTATTCATAACTATGTTTATACTTATATCTATTATATTGTAAGCAATTGACAAATCACATAAAATAAATAAAAATAAAAAATAAAAAATAAAAAATGGAAGGTTCAGTCAATATTGAGTTTGTGGGGCTTGAACTGTGGAACTGCTGGCAATCAGCAGAAGTAACCTGCAATACTGCATTCTAACCACTGCACCACCATGGCTCTTAACATGTGTATTTTGTGGAGACATATCTTTTTAATTTGACATGATAAGTTTTGCAGTTCATATTCAGGCTTACTAAAATTTCTCAATAAGTTTCTATATGGCTCTTTTATTTTCATCCCTTAATTATATTAAAATATGTTTTAATTTAATTCATTTGATATAGGCAGTGATAGATAGAATTTGCGATTAAATAAGTCAACATCCCACTAATTTTGGAAGATGAAAAAAGTACTTTATTTAATCTTTTTTTTTTTTGCCTTTTTCAAACAGTCATTAAAAGTAGCCTAAAGGAAGAAGTACAACTTGCTGTCTTATTAGACAGAATTTATTTGCATTCAAATGACTGCCATGATTATTGAAACTGATTAAATGAATCTAATGATTGCATCAATTAAAGTGTGTGCACCTAGTGCAAACTTCTAGATAATTCTCATTAAAATGGAAAAGATATCAGATATAGTTATGTATTGTTTAGCTATGAGTTGAACATTCTTCATTCATCCTTGCTTTTCTAACCAGGTTGAGACTTAAATTTCAAATCAAAAGCAAAGCATATTAGTGGCACATCCTATGAATGCTTCATTGGAAATAGGTTCTATCACTAGCCCAAGGATCGTATTCTTATTAAATACATTTAAGCCTCCAGCTATAAATCATTATTTTGTCCATGAATTCTTGGTTTTTGTTTTTGTTGTTGCTTTAGGCAAGAGTTCTATATCTATATTTTTATAAACAAATTTGTGTAGTTAGCCTTGCAGTCTCCATACTTTCTGTAAGGATCAATAAAGACACAGAAATAATATTCTCAGTGAATCTTCTGCTATGTTTTTCAAAGAAAAAATGGTCTTGCAGACCATTTCTGCTGATCTTCATCTGGGGATCATGATTCTCAAGATTTGTGATTTTCAAGGGTTTCAACATGTGATGATGGATCACAATTTCACCAAGTGTCAGAGCATTCAGAAAAACAAAACTCACATGCTTGTTTGATGTGCATCTGTCTTCAGAACAAACAGCATAAGAAAAGTGAAGCCTTGTAAGAGTTGCTAAATATTGACAGTGCTGTTATCTCAGAAGCTGGAGGAAGCAGCAACCTATCATATTAAATATTACAAAAGCAAACCCATCATATTAAAATTCCACTACAATAGCATAGTATTGCATAGCATAGCATAGCATATCATAGCATAGCATAGCATAGCATAGCATAGCATAGAATAGAATAGAATTATTGGCCAAGTGTAATTGGACACACAAGGAATTTGTCTTGATGCAAATGCTTTCAGTGTACATAAAAGAAAAGATACATTTGTCAATATGTTGTCATCATTGTTACCCTTTAGTAATCATCCAGATTTTGGTACCCCACATTTGGAGTCTTAAATTCCAATTTATTTGCAATAAAATAAAGCATCTTATTCTTAGTCGTGTAGCCTTGGTATATTCTGTCAAGGCAATTCTGAATGAAAAGAGAATCCACTGTTAAATCTGTTAGTCTGTAAAATCTCTCCTCTGTAGTGCCACTGAGACAATTTTAAGCTTCTGGGAACTGGCTGGAAAAGTCCTTGAAGAGTTGTTGGGTTTTTTTGGGTGAGGTTTTGCAAAAGGTGTTTGCACTAGTCTTAACCACTAAACCAAACAAGTTCTGTAGCAGGATGAGGCTCTAAGTGCCATGTTTTAGAATCTTTTAGGCATTATGGGAAATGAAGTAAAAGTTCACAGACCCAGTCAACTTTGCAAATAAATAAATAAAATAAAATACAATAAGTTTGACAGATCACTAAACAATAGCCTTGGAGTCCTGGCAACCGCTGAGCATGCCCTGTCCTCCCTGTGATTATACCTATTAAGTATGCCTAAAAACACTGCAATACGTTGCTATATTCTGTCTGGTGAGATTGTTATTCTATAAACAGAGGCTACAAAAAAAGGTACGAAGCACAGCTCTGTGTTTCTAAAATAGTCTGAAGTGTTCATTTCCATCCGGTGACATACCTTTAAGTAAGTAATGCAGAATGTCTGGTAACATTTATCTTTGTCTAGCCAATTTTTCCAGTGTGAGTGGTTGATATTACTCATCCTTTTATTTATTTATTTATTACTTTGCTGTAATAAATACATCATCAGAAATCTTTATTTTCCCCCAGGTTGCCAATGCTGTTTGATGAAAGGAGAATAAATCCATAATAATATTCTGTGTTTGCACTTCTCAATTTAAGAAATCCCAGCAATAAGATTTTTGACTTAGACTTCAACTTTTATGATTTTGTTAATTTGCTATTTTTTTTTTAATGGTTAAGTAAAACAAAACAAAAGTGGAGCCTTTAAGAGAGAAGTCTTAACAAATAAATTGACACTGCAATGATCAGTTTTATTTCCAGGATGCTTATTTTTATTTATTTTTTATTTGTCAATTGCTTACAAGATAATAGGTATAAGTAAAAACATAGTTATGAATACATGGATATATATAAGAAAAATATAAAATAAACAATAGGACAGGGATGATAGGCACGTTGGTGCGCTTATGCATGCCCCCTACAGACCTCTTAGGAAAGGTGTGAGGTCAATAGTAGACAGTCTAAGGTTAAAGTTTTGGGGATTTGGGGAAAAAAACCACAGAGTCAGGTAGAGTATTCCAGACATTGACCACTCTGTTGCTGAAGTTATATTTCCTGCAATCAAGTTTGGTGCAATTAACCTTGAGTTTGTATCTATTGTGTGCTCTTGTATTGTTATGGTTGAAGCTGAAGTATTCATTGACAGGCAGGACAGGCAGGACATGATTTTATATACTATACTTAGATTGGACCAAAGGCGGCTTAGTTCTAGATTTTCTTGGTCTAGAATTTCAAGTCTGGTGGCCTAAGGTGTTCTGCAATGAGTAGAGGAGTGGAGAACTCTTCTTGTGAAATATTTCTGGACTTTCTCAACTGTGTTAATATCAGATACATAATGTGGGTTCCAGACTGATGAGCTGTATTCGAGTATTGGTCTACCAAATGTTTTGTATGATCTAGTTATTAGTGTAATATTACCATAGAAAAAGCTACATAAGATTAGGTTAACAACTCTTAACGCCTTTTTGGCTATGTAGTTACATATATGTAGTTCTTGTTGAACAGCATTCCCATTAACAATTGGACAGACAATAATAATCAATATATTTTTGATTTTCAACTTCCTGCTGTGGTTTGTTGCTGTTATTCATTGACCTGTGTTGTTAACGCTGCATATTTTTTTGCTTAGCACGCATGCCATTTATCGGCAGAATAAACACTAGGAAATAAGAATAAAAAACAGACTGAAGACTTGATGCATTATCATGTTCTGACTATTTGCTCCTTGCCTCCCAATCCTGTCCTAGAGAACAACTGTTTATAGGTAGTCCCTGATTTACAACCATTTGTTTCATTAATGGGTTCCTACCTTAGTCGCTACCGGTTCGATGGGGACCGCAGGTATGCGCAGCCCTAATGCACACACACCTAACAAGCCAATCAGCTGAGAGGATGAAGAAATGAAGAGTTAAGAATGACCCTCCCCCTGTCCCATGCACATTTTGGTCTTTTATCCTTTCAGCTGATTGGAGGGGTTTTTTTTCCTCCTCTCAGCTGATTGGAGGCTTTTTATTTTACTACCAGTTCGCTTGAACTGGGCAAAACCAGTAGCATACCACCATTGATTTGTTTAGTTCATTCAAAGTTATAACAGCATTGAAAAAAAGTGACTTAAAGGCCATTTTTCAACCTTAGGACCATCAGAGCATGTATGGTCACATGATGAAAATTCAAATGCTTGGCAACTGACTTGTACTTATGACGGCTACAGTGTCCCAGGGTCATCTCCTCACATTTTGTGTCCTCATGATATGTGGAAGCCAGATTCACTTAACAACCATGTTCCTAACTTAAAAACAGCAGTGATTCACTTGACAAGCCTGGCAAGCAAAGCTGTAAAATGGGAGAAAAGAATTTGCTTTTACTGAAAAACAACATAAATTTTGCTTAGCAACATAAATTTTGGTCTCAACTGTGATCATAAATTGAGGACTACCTGTATTGAATAACATTGGATTACAGGAGCAAAACATCTGATAAGTTTTTTTTATTTCTTTCTCATATATGAATCTGGGTTTATTGAAAGATACTCTTCACCAACAAACATGCAAAGTTGATAGAATTCAGATCTCGGAAGCCTGAATATTTTACTCGAGGCTTAACTTTATTATATTGTTATTCCCACTAGAAAAATACTAACTGAATTTTAAGGAAAAAAAATTAAGCTAAGAAACATTTCAATATAAAGCTGGCACAATTTCTGCTGGGTTTTCTATAGATCCCTAAGCATGTGTTTTGCAATTGCTTTTGCATATAGCTATCACATTATCCTCATTTATCTACTTTCATTTCATGTATCTTCTGCTATCAAAGCCTGCTTGATACACTCAGACTCACCATAAAGTGTCCTAGACCTTAGAGTCAGATTTTGGCTTGTCTCTTATGTGCAGATGTGGAAGGGTTATGGAAGTAAACTGGATTCTGGCCAAATAATATTACTCTAAATTGTTTCAGAATGAATTTTGTTGTTTAATAAGAGTTGACATTGCCCTATGCAAATTCAGTAACCTTATTCCTAATGTAGCTGGCACTCTGACAAACCAGCCATCAAAAGGCATGCAGTCACATGCAGCACCTACATGCCATTCAAAAGAGACAATCAACAAGCCAAAAACGGGACAAAAAAAGACAAACACCCCCTCACCAGTATTTATCAACCAGATGAGCTTAGATGAACATCAATATTAATATCAAACCAGCATAGATTAACACCAAGATTAATAGGTTGGACTTAAATTTAGTACACAAAATTATCTGCTACAATGTTCTACCAGTCAATTACTTCTTCAGCTTCAACTGCAACAATACAAGAGCACATAACAGATACAAACTCAATGTAAACCACTCCAAATTTGATTGCAGAAAGTATGACTTCAGCAACAGAGTGGTCAATGCCTGGAATGCACTACCTGATTCTGTTCTTACATCCTCTAACACCCACTCCTCTAACCTCAAACTATCCACTATTGACCTCACCCATTCCCAGGAAGTCTGTGAAGGGCGTGCATAAATAGCAATTGTGCCTACTGTCCCTGTCCTATTGTCCACATTTATTCATACCTATTTACTGTATTCTTACTCATTTTTATACTCATACGCATTATCTTGTAAGCGATTGACAAATAAATATCAAACCAACATCAAGAATTAAACAATATCCCAGTCCAGGAACTGCCAAACAAGCTTCAAGTTCATGCTTTATTACAATGAATTCCTGTATCACAGTGGAACTATTATCACACACACACACACACACACACACACACACACACACAAACACAGAGTGGGGGAGAGGGAGAGGAAGAGGATGAATTTGGGGTTCTTTTGCAATTGCTTTTCTGTATGGAACTCAAAAGCTAATGTTCCTGAAAGTAAGCAAAGTGTACCCAGCATTTGATGTTCTTGTGGCTCACAAAATATAAAACTGAAGATTCATCAAATGTTTAGTTCACGGCAAAGGCTGTTTTGCCACATTTTGTCACTCACTATGGTAACAATTGCTCTTTAAATCTGTCTTCAAGCATTTTGCAAATCCTTCCTTATTATGATAGTGGGATTATTTGGAAAGAGAGGGGAAAGCCAGTGGAATTATGAAATAAAGATACAAACAGTGAAGGAAGGCTTTGCCTGTCTCAATTTTTAGAGCAACAATTCCATAGATAGATTTTTTTTTATATTCCTTTCCCAATTTAATTTAATTTAATTTATTACATTTTTATGCCACCAATCTTTCCTATCCATGGAGTTGTGATGGGTTGGACACGACTTCACAACAAACAAGAACAACAAGTTGGCTTTATTTAAAGCTTAAATCATCTATAAAATGAGACTATGTTATAATACCCTCTGACAATCCATGCAAAGATGCAGTCCACATAATGACATATAATTGATGTATATGAAAATGTAGAAGTTGTTTTTTTTTCATGATACCTGAATATGAATACTAAAAGCAATTTATGGTGTGTCAATTTATTGGGCTACCTGGTTCACTGTTATTTAAGATGCTTGTAAAAATTCTACAGAGTAATGGACAAGAATTATTTAATTGTTGTTATGCAGGTTTCTCTAAAGGGATCTTATGGGTGTTGGGACTTGGGGCTTACACAAATATCCACATTTATAGGCAAGTAATGCTAAAAAGGAATAATATTTAATATGGTCAAATCAAGTAATCTTGACTTTGTTTCTGGTTTGCCTGTTAACTGAAACATACTCATTCTTCCCACACCTCCAAAACATTTAGATTAGAATGTTATAACCAAAAACAAAAACACATTCTGATGAAAGAGAAATTCCCTGAGCATGGGTCCAAGCCTGGGTATGAAAGCTCAGAAGACTTAACCTCTGGTCCTAGTGACTGACCTAGATTGGTTCCAGCAACATTATTCTGGGACATGTAGATTTGTCTTCATTCGTAAAAGCAAAATGATTGTAATACTTCGTGTATGACAAAGCTACTTCATTAGCAAACTCAAGAGGAAAGTAAATACAGTGATGTTTTATGGTATTCTATAGTACTTAGGAAATTTGTTCAGCTTGCAATTGGACAGTTTATACAGAAGAAAAGGTCTTTAAAATAGGAGATAATGACTTCTTTGACTCAAGTAATAACATGCTGGTAACTGGAAAGTAACTTATACAATTGCTGTCTGATAGTTTAGCTCTATCATTAGATAGCCAGGCAACCTCTTTTACACATTTGTGTAAGAAATAGTCAGAAGTGTCTCCTTATTTTATCCACAAACCAAGCACTGCTGGAAAGACCTATCTGAACCACCTAATCATATTATATTTCAGGAGGCTACTTAAATCTGGCCTAATTACAAAAAAGAAAGGTTAAATATCACCTCAGTGCTTTTTTATTATAATTATCATCACTTTCCAAAGTCCCCAAGCTTTCCACATGGAAAATACACTTCTTTTTTTCGTGTAGCCTACAGTTATTAAGGTAGATAAATTAAAATCATAAGAATTTGCCAGGGCATTATTATTGTCCTCTATTGAATTGTACACTGAGAAATAAGAGTTAAAATATTATATTTAAACTAAGTATGATATTATGGTCTCATCTACATATATGATCTTAATGTCAAGTTGAACGGAATGATATGACTAATGTATATAACAGAACATTGTCAAACCTGCCTTGACTGGAATTCTAAACAAAAACGATCCATGAGTCTATTTCTTAGAGTTGAGGTAAAGTGAAGAACAACACAACAAAGCTAGGTCTGAGATTTCTGCACTAGTGAAATTGCCCTGGTTCCCATATCCCCTCATATCCATTAGTCCCCTCATATCCAATCTAACCAGATGTTTTTGGAATGGCCGGTCTTGGAATGCAACCACATTCTTCTTTCTAGCCAGGTGTTCTTGAAGTGGTTCTACAATGGCACAAACCAGTTTGGAGTTCCTGCCTTTCCCCCCTTCCAACCAGTTTCCTCCCCCCAGAGCCTATGACAGGCTGGCAAAAGTAAGAGCGAGGTGGCAGATCTGACAAAAATACACACAGAATGGTAAAAAGGACCTTTAAAGTAGTCTCAGAGCACTGCCCACTTATAGCAAAGATTTACCACTTTAGAGTGGGGAAAAATAGCAAGTGAGCTTATTTAAAAATGCCAGGACAAATTACTATGAACTCAAATACATCCTTTGTGTAATTATGTGCACTTTAAAGTATTCTCCTTAATTGTGATAATTTGGAACAAATTAGAGAGTCTTGAAGCAAGCTTGCAGTCTAGTCACTTGCTGGGCTCTTAAAATGCTAAAGAATAATGATAATAATAAAAAAAAAAAAAGAAAGCTAAAACCTGCTGAGTTTAGCTCCCCATAATTGAACATGTCATTGAAGTATGCTTGTGAAGTGATGAAGCAAAGAGCACCATTTTAATCTTCACATTAAACCATCCAAGTTCTTACTGACCTAGTATTTTTCTCTTTGGTTACTTAAGCTACTACTATTACAACATAGAATAAATGTCAAGAGGCCTTCAGAAGTGAATGCTAAATTAAAAATGAGTGAAGACATTATTTTATTAGTAAACTAATATAACAAATAACCTCTCAGTCAATCTAGGTCCACTAATGCACATATTTGCTCGCTATTATTTCCTTTTCCTTGAAGTACAAGGTAGATCCAAGAATTGTGTTAGATAGACTGGTCTACAGTTTTCTACCAATGTACAGTATGGAGGACATTGACTCATTAGAGTTTCAGACTAAGCACCCTGAAAATAATAACAAAAGATAAAACATTATCCTATGCACATGTAAAGAATTTGACCAACTCCTAGGATTAAATTATGGGATTCAATTTGTTTTGTTATTAATTAAAATAAAAAAAATAATTAAAATATTGCAGTAATCAAATCTCAGACCGAGCTTTGTTGTATTGTTCTTCACTTTACCTCAACTCTAAGAAATAGACTCATGGATCGTTTTTTTTTTTAGAATTCCAGTCAAGGCAGGTTTGACAATGTTCTGTTATATACATTAGTCATGTCATTTCGTTCAACTTGACATTAAGATCATATATGTAGATGAGACCATAATATCATACTTAGTTTAAATATAATATTTTAACTCTTATTTCTCAGTGTACAATTCAATAGAGGACAATAATAATAATAATTAATCAAAACATTTATGCATGTGGCTGTCCCGATGGTCTAGAGATGATGGTGGTCTTAATATTAAAAGGTTCTTCAAGGTTAAAAGATTCAAAATCAGATTCAATGTTTTGCAGATATTGTAAAGCTGTGAACACATAAAAGGGGATTTGGAGATGACTGGAGCTATTTTTGAATGTCATGAACTGGAATTCAATGATACATATTAAGTGTATCAACAAGGAGAAATCTATAGCTGGAGATGTAGCAAGAGCAAACAGATCCTGCTCAGTGAAGGAGTTGATGGAAATGAATGCAGAGAACACCCCAGATGTCAGCCATGACATTTTGACAAAGTTCTAGATTTCAAGGAGAATAAATAATTATATTTCTTTCTTCTTCTTTCTCTTCCTCACACACACTAGGGGACCACAGAAGGAAAACACACAGAAGAAGATTGTGTGAGGGAGGGAATAAAAGAGATAAGACACTATTAAAAAAAAAATGAAGTTCTCATTAAGAAAATGTATATTTCATTAAGCTAAGACTCCTGTATATATTAACCACCAATGTGGATGGAAAATAACTATTTTGAATGTATATTTCCAGGAAATGTATGTCCCTTTTTCCTGCATTCCAGTATGATAAAAGATGTTAGATGACAAAAGTCACATGACGTACAAAAAGAAACAAATCACACAGAAATCTTGACAATATGAGCCAGATTAGAATATAAATGCAAAAATCACTGAGCACTGAAAAGCTAACTTGCTAAAGTAAGAAAACAGTAGAATACAAGAACAGGAAAACACAAGAAGACTCAAATATTTCTGAGGGAACTAATAAAAAGTTCTGATCTAGGACTAGTAGTTTCAAAGGGACTACTTCATTTTTACTGCAACTGCAGCAGAGATATGGATCATTTTCGCAAATCATTCCTCCATTGTGACCATTACATTTTTGCGCATATAATAGTCTCACAGCAGTTAACATATTCAAACAAAAAACAAAAAACAATGTGCTATTGCTCTTTTCTTTACTGTCCTGATTCTTAGGGCAAATTAGGTGAGAAAAAAAATCCTTGGAATTTTGTTTTGCATAAGAGGGAATTACTTCAGAATTATTCAGATACTGAAATTCATTTCTAACTTTGTTGTTTTTTCAAGAATTCAGGATAGTATATAGGAAGCTATTTAGAAAAAGGACACCATCATTTCCCTCACTTATCTAATTTATGAAGATCCCTTCATAAACAACAATTCCTTTCCCCTGAAAATGTTTTCTATTTTTTAAAAAAGTTCTTATTGTCCCAGTTTGCTCTTACAAAAGTAAAAGAAGAGTGAAATATCTGAGCAGTCATGTGACAGAGATCAACAACTTCTGTTTTCATAGATAGAAATCTCCATGCTATTTCCTTGGCAACAATATGAAATTAGCCTCCCAATATAGGCTGCTTGCATGGGATTTTCTGGTGATCTGCCTTTCCAGAGTGATTTTGTTTAGCTCATTCGAAATCAGCTCAGGTTGGATAGGTACTGGCCCCAGTGTAATCATTTAAATTCATTTAGAACAAAATTAAAATGTATTTCCTTACTTATTTACTTCACACTCTATTTAATGTTGCAATGCAAGACCTGGGATGTTGTCATGTATGGTGATCAGATGTATTCTGTCAAGTCCTGAGCATGGGCGCAAGGAACAGAGACGAGACATCATATGGTGACTTCAACTCTTTATTGTAAAATAAGAACAGAGCAAATACTTGGGCAGCAGAAGCTCTTTTATAGAGCTGGCTGCTGTCAAAGCAACCAATGATTTGAGTTTACCACTTTCACAAGCGTCCAATCAGAGGGGCCCGTTAACAGCCAACCAGACTGGCCAAAAACGATCAATCACGAGTCGCTATTTGCGGGCCAATGAGAAGTGCGGGATTACAAGCCTGCTGTAAAGTACAGCTATTTACGGTTGTACTGCTGCGTTGGCTTAGTCCATAACACCCCTCCCCCCTAGGTTCCGTCTGAGAGGTGGGGTGACCTATTCTCATAAATAGGCAGGTCGCTTCACCTGTCTGCTTGACCTGCGCTGTTCCACCAGTTTCTGTCCTGGCTCTGGTTCCGGTGGGTTGCTAGCTGGGTTGGATGGTGAAAATTGTAGCCCTGGGCTGCTTTCTCTGCTTACGCCAGTGCTGTCTTCCGGGTTCCCTGGATCTGTTTCCATCACAGTGCTGTCACGCAGCGAGGCCACTCCCTGGCTCGGTTCTCCTTCTGATGGTGAGTATCCCCTGGTTGGTTGTGTAGACTGTTGGTTTTTGATTGTTATTTCTTCTTCGGTCTCCTCAATGTTCCTTCCCCCCCTCCAGCTAGAGATTCCGGGGCTGAGATAGGACTAGGTGCTAATCTGGAACGGAGTTGGTCTATGTGGCATTTCCACATCTTACCATCTGGGCTATCAGTTTATCTAGCTGCTCGTCGATCTTCGGCTTTAGGGCAAAAGGTACCCGATGAGGCTTAAGCCAAATGGGAGCTACATCGGGGCTGAGATTAAATGATATAGGGGTCCCCTTGTACTTGCCTAATGTTCCTGTGAACACGTCCTGGAATTCCTGGATGAGAGCTTCTTCCCAGTCGTCGCTTCTGGTTTGGTGTATGCCGGCTAGTTCAATCCTGAGTAGGGCGAACCACTGTAACCCTAACAAACTGGGTCGGTCACGATCGACGACAGTCAGGGGAAGCATCACTGTGCGGTCCTTGAAGGATACTTGGACGTGGCTGGAACCGACAACTGGAATTCTGTTTCCCTGGTAGTCTTTTAGGATGACTCGTTGAGTGCTGAGGTCCTGGCGGCAGATGGCAGGGATCAGCTGTTTGAGGGTTTTCCAGACTTCCATAACACACGGTCGATTCTCAATAGTAACCCTTACGCGGATCTTTCTTGCATCGAACGACGAAGCGTGGCCGATAGTAATGGTTTGGTGGGCCTCTTGTCATCTTGTTGAAGAGGCAGGTGCTCGATTTCTGTAGTAGTAGTGGTTGTTCCATTGGTGGTTCAGACGGTCCTGCTTCTCAGAAGATTTGCCTGTCTCCCGACGGAGGTTGTTCTCCCTTCGGCTGGGACTGGACTCTCGCTTGCTTCTGCAGACTTTTGCGATGTGGCCTCTTTTTCTGCAAGTATAGCAGAGTGCGTCGAGGAATTTGCAGTCCGATCGCAGATGGTTTGCCCCGCAACCAGCACATTGGCGTGGACGTCTCTGGTTCCTTTGCTCTCGTTCTGAGCGGAGCTGGTTGACCTCCTCTTCCTCACTGTCTGAGGATGACTCGAGGTCTTCATGGTGGGTGGTGGTAGCATGCTTCTCAGCGGCAAGTGGGCTATCATTAGCGAGTTGGCGAAGCGGTGCGTTCGCTCGGCACATTCGAGCGGCTGACTTCCTGGTTGCTTCTGCGGCAGTAGCATCAGCGATGACATCTGCAAGGCTGATGTCTCCTTTCACCATCAGTTTACTCTGCATGTGTGGTGCATTTAATCCCAGAACTATGCGGTCTCTCAGGACTTCCTCGAGGTTTGCAAAACCACAAAGACCTCTAGGTTCCGGAGGTTGGCTACGAAATTCCCAATGCTCTCGTCCTTCCGTTTGTCCCTCTTGTAAAACTCGTGTCTTCATATCAGTGTAGGTACTGTGGGTGCGTAATGGGCCCGGAGGATTGGGGCGAGGGTATCCCAATCCATGGTCTTCACTTCCACCGGTTTTGCCAGTGCTTTAGCTATTTTGAAAACGATGGGCCCACAATGAGTCAGGAACACTGCTCGTTTCTTGCCAGGCATAGCATCTTTTAAATTGTTGGTCTCCAGGAACATCTGAAAGCGATCTATATATGAGTCCCAGTCTTTGGTTGCTGGGTCGAATGGAGCAGGTGGTATGGCGCCGCTGGTCATCTTGCCATTTGTTGCATACGCTCTTCAGCCACGTGCTCTGTCTTGTTCAATGCGTACTTAGTCAGCTCTATTGTCTCCGAATCCCATCCTCGTCGCCAGTGTTAAGTCCTGAGCATGGGCGCAAGGAACGGAGACGAGACATTGAACGGTGACTTCAATTCTTTCTTGTAAAATAAGAATAGAGCAGCTTTTTTATAGAGCTGGCTGCTGTCAAAACAACCAATGATTTGAGTTTACCACTTTCACAAGCGTCCAATCAGAGGGGCCCGTTAACAGCCAATCAGACTGGCCAAAAATGACCAATCATGACTCACTATTTGCGGGCTTATGAGAAGTGCAGGATTACAAGCCTGCTGTAAAGTAAAGCTGTTTAGGGTTGTATTGCTGCGTTGGCTTAGTCCATAACATATTCCTTTTTTAAAGTTTTATTTTCATTCCATCCCTGTAACTGAGATGTGCAGACAAAGAAAAGGGAGGGAGGGAGGAAGGAAGGGTGAAGCAAGGTGAAGTAGAAAGGTTGTAAAGAAATAAGGTAAAATAGAAAACCTTACCTTACCTTTCCTCCCTCCCTTCCTCCTCCCCTCCCTCCTTCCTTTCTTCCTTCCTTCCCTTCTTCCTTCCTTTTTTTCTTCTGGAGCTACATATCATTTTTATTTTTTAAGGAAGCCTGTGAGTTTATGTGGAGCTTAGAGTCATTCTTGTTAAATAAAGATGATGCTAGAGGCTGAGAGTTTGTTTTACAGCATGTCTCATTACCATTTATTTATTTATTTATTTATTTATTTATTTATTTATTTATTTATTTATTTATTTATTTGTTTGTTTGTTTGTTTGTTTATTTATTCATTTATTTATTTATTTATTTATTTATTTATTTATTTATTAGTCTTCCACTGACAGGCATTTACTTTTATTACAGCAAGATGACTTCTATAGATAGAAGCTCAATGCACTATAGAACACTTTTGTGCTAAGAGTATTCTAAGAGTGGTGTTAGGTAAGGCCTTGTTTTCGAATCTTTATTGTTGATTTCTACATAATCACCATGGTTTCATCTTTTGATAACATGGCCTATATTTTCCCAAAGCTGTCAAAGCTCCTGTATGTTAAGTAGACAGCTAAACCATTGCTGAGTTTAATTGGGCTCAATAAGTTTTCCATTCTCTCTCTCAAAAAAGGAAGCCTTAAAATTGAACCAAAATGAAACACACATATTTAAATTTGCAAACTACCTTAGCCCCCATATCTTGAGGTTGAATGTGCATTAATTAGAACTGGTTAAAATATGTAAATATGCAGATATACATTTTAATTCCTCTCCTCCAAAGAGGAGAGGGTATTTGTATGCTATGGTTTGCAAAATATTCAGAAATCACTTCTGGTCAACGTATGTTTTATTAATCCAAAGCTACATTATATGTTCTAGTGGCAACTAAATTACAACTGTTTGTAGCTAGTACATAAATACATCTTCTTAATGAGGCTTAGATAAGGCCTTACATAACAGTAATTTGATAGTTTTGGAATCTTTACAATTCATTTTGGTTTTTTGGGTTTTTTTTCCAAATAATCAAGTATGGCCCATATGTGATTTTTTGAAAAGTGTCTGGTTTTACTAGAATTAAAACTTTATTTAACTGATGAATTAATATTTTAAATTATTGGCTAAAGTTATGTTTCCCCTGCTCCCACTTTCTGGATTGATCTCTGTCATTTTGGTTGACAAATTTACTATTGAAAGGAAAAGAACAATTTTGCAAAAGATGAATCATTATGAGCCTTCACAAGAAGCTTTATTATTTTGAGTTTGATTTGACCAAGTTGGAATTAAGGATGAGAATTATAGCTACAGTAGGGGAAAAAATGTAAATCTTTTACCGAGATTAGTCTAGTTAGGTGAGCATTATATTAGCTTCGGTGTTGCTAAATAGTTACAAGTAAAACTGAAATATTAAGGTATAGGAGACATTTCATATGAGAAATTCTATGGGTTACCAAGTGCTATACTGGTTGAGAAATAAAAAAAAAAATCCCATATGAAACTGGCTTTATTGCACAAAATGGTCCTTATTGAATTCATAAATGATTTTCTTTTTAGATTATAATAATTGATTTATTTTCCAGGATATTCAGATTTGTTCTACCTTTAACACCTAATGTCAGATCATGGAGACTTAATCTCTGTAAGTATTTGTAAACTTTTTGCTATAGAAGTTTTAGAATTTATACAGATGACAATCTATGGCTAATGTTTTATTTGATTGATGTTGTCAGTGATTAGCAATTTTATTAATCCTGTGACTCATGTACTTGACTGAAATAAATAATTGAACTAAACTAAGTATAATTTTTAATCATACAGGTGTAAGAGAATGAATATTTGATAAAAAGTCTTCTCTTTTTTTTTGATTGAGTTACCACTTTCTAGACAAATGTAGTAATATATAGTATATTTATTCTACTTATATCCTAATGCAATCCAAATAAACCTTAAGCATGCATTGTTTTAAAATGCAGTTACTATAAATATTTTGTCTTGCTGAACTGTTTTCTAGAGTTGAAAGAAAACTGAATGAAATTTCACAATCTGCTTTCAGCTTTTAAGATAACAAATCCTTTTATTGTTGCCTCTTGATAATCAGTTTTGAGCAACATTGAAGGAAGATACTTCAATCCTAAAGCAGGCCAATTTATGTGAAATGATAGCACCAAAAGCATATCTTTATCTAACTGAATGGTCCTGTTCACGATCAAATATTTCAGTCATCTCTTTATCATCTATCTGTCTCAGAATGTGAAAGCAAACCTTTGCAATCACCTATCTCCCCTTGTAAATTCACTACACTTCCCAACATGTCCTGAGCTTTGTTATTCCCAACAATTATTTAAGAAAGATTCTAAATCTAAATTCTAAATAAAAATTGGGATTTGTCTCCTTATATACATTGAGAGTAACGATAAAACATGCTTGTCCAATTGTGCCAAACGAGCACCATTTGTGTGTACTAAATCAGCTAAAATAGGCTTTTCTATTTTTCCATTTGCTATATAAAATTGAATTTGTTCCAGTTTCTATTAAAAGCTGTCTGACACAGAGCACATATACTCTAAGCTTGGTATTGAGCCAGAAGAGATGGCTCATCCTGTTCTCACTTTCATTGCTTGCGTGGCGCAGAATTAAGGTGACAGCCCAAATAGAGAAAGTCAATTACTTATAAAAAGTCAGGATATGCCACCACAGTATATATTCCAGTGTTGGTTTCCTACACTAACTAGAAAAAAGTATAGCATCAATACTTACTCTAGCCCAGTTATTCACTGCTTTCTTCTGGGACTTTTTTTTTTCACTTGTCATTCTAGCTTACAGCTCACATTCCTAATAGTCTTCCATTATAGTGGCTGCCCAATTCAAATATTATTAAAAAGCTCAAATATCTGAGGATATTAAAGATTTTTTCTTAAACATGTGACATTGTAAAATTGGATTTCTTGGATATATGTGTGTGTGTGTGTGTATCTTTGCTTATTCGGGTTTTCTCCCGTGTAAAACTACCTACAAATAGGAAAAACTCTTGAAAAAATTAAAGAAATTAGAAAATGACAAGAAAACCCCCAACAACTCTCAACAATACCTGAAACAATTAGTGTACAACGTTTCAAACAGAGAACTCACCAAAACAGAAACAGATGTCCTAACTGTCGTGTCCGCAGAAAGACGCCAGGAGTCGGTGACTTCGTTCAAAGCTCTTTATTACAAGGATTGGAACCGAACCGGCGAAAAGAAAAAGGCCTGCGGCTTTTATTCTTTTCGCCGCGGCGGCCGCGGCCAATGGCAACGTTTCAAGTCTCCCGCGCTTGGAGCGAGCCAATCGCGGAAGACTCTTAATGAGCCAATCGGCGCGGCTCGCCTGACCAATTAGAAATCCCCGCGCTTTGGCCAATCAAAACACGGGGATTTCGAGTATGTAAATTAGGACAGAACACCCCTCCCCTCTTGGTATAGTCCTTACGTTGCGTAGTCACGTAGGTAGGCGGGGCTCCGTCGGGTCCTACTTGACCTGCGCAACTCAGTCGTCAGCGGAATCCCGGCCTGTTCGGTCGGGTTTTTGGTTGTTCCTGGTCCTGTGCGAACCGGCTGGTTGATCGGGCCGGTTCCTTCTCCGTGGCTCCCACCTGGGCCTTCCGGGTTGGTTGAGCTACGGATTTCGCCGCTCCCGCTCGGTCTTTTCGGGTCGGTCGAGCTGGCTTGGCAGTTCTTTTCCGGCAAGGGGTCGTGATGGCTGCGTCTTGGTAAGTACTGCTGGTTTATTTTTTCTTGCGCTTGGTTATTCGGGTATTCCCTCCCCCCTTGGTTTGCGTCTTGGGAGGTGGGTTCTTTTGCCGTCCTAGACCTGAGTTGGTCAATGTGTCGTTTCCAGGCTCGCCCATCTGTGGTTTGGAGCCGGTACGAGCGTGGGCCTGTAACTTGGGTGATGATGGCTGGGATCCATAGGAGGTCCCCCGTCAGGTTTTTGGCATACACGAGGTCCCCGGGAGTGAACGTTCGGTATTTTGTACTTGAGTCTGGGGGCCGCTCCGGGTTATATGTTGGGTGTAACCTGTCGAGTGGGGACCTCAGCTTTCTACCCATTAGTAATTCGGCTGGGCTTTTGTTGGTAGTGGTGTTCGGGGTTATGTGTTGTATAAAGAGGAGTCTGTTAATTTTGTCTTGGATCTCCCCGTGGTCCATTTTCCGGATAGTTTTTTTGGTAAATTGAACCATCCGTTCCGCCCTACCATTCGCCACCGGATGCGCCAGTGCTGTTAGTGCGTGGCAGATGCCTCTTTCCGCCAGGAACTTCTCGAAGTCGAGGGAGGTAAACTGGGGCCCGTTGTCGGAGACGACGACGTCTGGGAGGCCGTGTGTTGCAAAGAGTTTGCAAAGTTCTTTGATCACGGCCTCCGTGGTTGTTGCCTTCATGTCGCTTACCTCCAACCAGTTGGAGTAAGCGTCAACCGTTATGAGAAAGGTATGTCCATTTGTGGGACCAGCAAAGTCTAAATGTATTCTGGACCAGGGCCCCCTTGGTGTTTCCCACTCCAGGATGGGTGCTGTGGGTGGGCTGGGTCTAGTCTCCTGGCATCGCTGGCACCTAGCTACCCAGGCCTCTATCTGCTTGTCCATCCCTGGCCACCAAGCGTAACTTCTGGCCAGGGCTTTAGTTCGTACGATGCCAGGATGCCCTTCATGCAACATTTCCAAAACCTTCCCCTGTAGTCTGTCCGGGATGACCACCCTGTCACCCCACAAGAGGCACCCCTTAAGCAGCGAGAGTTCAGTTTGGCGGTTCCTAAATGCCTTGCTGGACTCGTCATTGTCCTTTTCCGGCCACCCTTTTTCTACCCAATGCAAAATCCGCGCCAGACGCCTGTCTTTAATAGTTTCCCGGGCAATGTCTGACACGGTTATGGGTAGGTTGGGCAGGGCCTCGATGCTGAGGGTGGTCGTTGTTGGTGCTGGGTCAGGGTCGGAGTCTGGTAACGGCGAGCGGCTCAAAGCGTCCGCGTGTGAAATCTTCTTACCCGGTCTGTGTATAAGTTCGTAGCTGTAGGCTGCCAGGAACTCGGACCACCTTGTCATCCGGGGAGACAGAATGTTCGGGGTGGCCCGATTCCCTGCAAGGATGCCCAGCAACGGCTTATGGTCTGTTACAATGGTGAAAGGGCGGCCATATAGGTATTCATGGAACCGTTTTACGGCGGCAACTATAGCCAAAGCCTCTTTGTCCAGTTGGCTATAGTTCCGCTCTGGCTTGGTTAGGGTCCGTGAAAAGAACGCGATGGGTGCTTCTTTTCTGTCAGGAAGGGTATGGCTGAGGACAGCGCCGACGCCGAAAGGTGATGTGTCGCAAGTGACGGCCTGGGGCAGGGTTTCGTTGAATTGAATCAAGACGGCGTCGGAGGTGAGGAGGTCTTTAGTTTTTTGGAAGGCGGCTTGCTCCCGTTTCCCCCAAGTCCAGGTTGCCGCCTTATCCAGGAGCCTATGCAAAGGCTCCGCCGCCGTTGCCTTTTGGGGTAGGAAAACATTATAAAAGTTCAGTAACCCCAAGAATGCTTGTAGCTCAGTTTTTGATTTAGGGGTGGGGGCCTCTTTGATAGCTCTGACTTTTTTACTTGTGGGGTGAATGCCGTGCCGGTCTAGGAGGTAGCCCAAGAATTCCACTCGTTCCGTGCACAGTTGGCATTTCTCCCTTTTTACTTTAAGTCCCGTTACTTTAAATTTAGTTAGGACCTCTATGAGTTGGCTTTCTAATTCGGCTTCGTTTGGCACCGCCACTAGAACGTCATCGAAATAGGGCACCACCCCCTTGATGCCCTGCAACAACCGTTCCATCAGGCTCTGAAAGATGCCTGGTGCCACGCTGACTCCGAATTGGAGTCGGTTGCACTTGAAAGCCCCCCCGGTGGGTAACGATGGTCTGGGCTTCCGCCATTTGCTCGTCTACCAGCAACTGCTGGTACGCCTGGGCGAGATCGAGCTTGGCAAAGACCCTGCCCCCTCCCAGTGAGTGCAGCAGGTGTTGCACGATCGGGACGGGGTAGGCGCTTTGTTGCAGCGCGCCATTTAGGGTGGCCTTATAGTCCCCACAGATCCTCACTGACCCGTATGGCTTGACCGGGGTCACTATGGGGGTCTCCCACCGGGCATAGTCTATGGGCTGCAATACCCCCTGTTTGACGAGCTTGTCAATTTGCTCGTCTATCTTAGGTTTTAGGGCGAATGGCACCCGCCTAGGTTTTAGTCGTTTGGGGGGGACGCTAGGGTCTAGGTCAAATGAGATAAGGGGCCCCTGGTACTTGCCCAGGCTTCCGTCGAAGACTTCTCGGAACTCCTGGGTTAGTCGCTGTTCCCAGCCGTCGTCGGTGACGTGGTTGACCCCCGTGAGAGAGATGTTGAGCGGGGCGAACCATTGCAGTCCCAGCAGGCTTGGGCGGTCGCGATTGATGATTGTGAGGGGGAGTTGTTCGGTGCGCCCCTTATATGTCACGTTAAAGTTTTTGGTGCCCACTACCGGGACGCGGTTTCCCTGGTAGTCTTTTACAATAAGTCTTTGGGCGTCTATGTTCCTCCTTTGGCGGGTAGGCACCAACCGTTTTATCTCGTACCATGCAATCATGGAGAGGTAGGACCCAGAGTCTACCTCCATTTGGCATGGCTGGCCTTCGATGTGAACCTCGACGTGGACTTTTCGGGCGCCGTCGGAGATGGCGTGGCCGATGGTTACCGTCTGGTGGGTCTCCTCTCTCCGTCGGTTGTCGCCGCATCTCAAGGATCGTCCGGTCCGGTCCCATCGGTTGTCCGAGTGGCGATCTCTGGGCCGGGGCGGTGTGCTTTCCCTTCTGCGGTCGTGTTGGTCCCATCAGGGTGGACTGCGAGGTTTCTTCTGGCGGCAAACCCGGGCGATGTGCCCCTTTTTTTCACAATGCCGGCAGATGGAATCAAAAAACCGGCATTCTGACCTGGGGTGGTCGCCGCCGCAACCGGCACAGTTGGTCCTCGACCTACGACCTCTGCGGTTCCGTTGGTCGCGCCCCGTCTGCAATCGATGTATGTCTTCTTCGTCTTCGGACGTGCTGGATGCAGAATGGAAATCGCCGTGGTGTGTGGTTGTTTCGGATTTTTGTTTGGTCGACCTTGCCGGGTTGTTGTTTCCGCCGCGGCCCTTCGCGTCTGGTTTTCGCATGCTGTCGGCGGAAGTACGGGTTGCTTCCGCGGCTGCGGCTGCGGTGAGGGCGTCTGCTAAGCTGATGTCGCCCTTAGCCATCAGCCGGCTCTGGAGCGCGGGGTCCCAGAGGCCGAGCACGAATCGGTCTCTCAGGAGGCTGTTCAGGCTGTCAAATTCGCAGAGCCCCCCTAGGCGCCGCAGCTCGGCGACGAAGTCGCTCAATTTTTCACCCGGTCTCTGGTCCCGCCGGTAGAATTCGTTGCGCCGGATCAGGATGGGGACTTCGGGAGCGTAATGGCGCCGTAGGATAGGTTCGAGGACGTCCCAGTCCATGGCGGTTGCGTCGGCGGGCTTGGCCAATGCTTTGGCCATCTGCAAAACTTCGGTTCCGCAATGGGTGAGGAAGACGGTGCGTTTTAGCGGGCCCGAGGCGTCCTTCATGCCAGTGCACTCGAGGTACATGCGGAAACGGTTGGAGAACGATTCCCAGTCCTCGGTGGCGGGGTTGAAGGGGGCGGGCGGTGCGATTTTCGCCATCTCGGTGCTAAGTCTGGCTTTCGTCGGACACGGGGTTCGGTTCAGGGTCTGGATCCCATCCTCGTCGCCAATGTCGTGTCCGCAGAAAGACGCCAGGAGTCGGTGACTTCGTTCAAAGCTCTTTATTCAAGGATTGGAACCGAACCGGTGAAAAGAAAAAAGCCTGCGGCTTTTATTCTTTTCGCCGCGGCGGCCGCGGCCAATGACAGCGTTTCAAGTCTCCCGCGCTTGGAGCGAGCCAATCGCGGAAGACTCTTAACGAGCCAATCGGCGCGGCTCGCCTGACCAATTAGAAATCCCCGCGCTTTGGCCAATCAAAACGCGGGGATTTCGAGGATGTAAATTAGGACAGAACACTAACCAAAGGATTCAATTATGCTATAGCACCCAAAAAAATCCCCACAGAATCTATAATATGTGCAGTAGAATCCAACCTAACCAAATTAAATACAGATGAAGCTGATAAAATAAGACACCAAGTTACCAACATCCTATGCACAAGCAAACCATCCAAAAACAACTTGCAGAAAGAAGAAATTAAAGTGCTACAAACCCTGAAAAGAAATAGCAGCATAATCATCCTCCCAGCAGACAAAGGAATGCCACAGTAGTAATGGACAGAAAAGACTATGAAACAAAATTAACAAACCTACTCCAAGACGCCACATACAAACCCATAAACACAGACCCAACCACATATCTGGAAAAATTAACCAAGAAGAAAATTATAACCAGCCACATGAGCAAAGAGATCCAACAGACGATCATCCCAAGGGAAAAATCTTCCAGATGTCCCAAACTATATGGCCTACACAAATAAGGCATACCTCTCAGACCCATAGTCAGCTCCAGAGGAGCACCACTAAAAAACCGAGCTAAACACTTAGCAAAACAGCTACAGCCCCATGCTGAAACAGCAGCTTCACATGTACAAAACTCATACCACTTCTTGGAAATGATCAAAGATCTACATGTGGAGCAAGAAGATCTGCTTGTAAGTTTCGATGTGGTTTCACTATTCACTCAAGTCCCAATAAAAGAGACCCTTGAAATCATCAAAAATAAATACCAACCAGCTAAACACTTCATGGAACTAACAGAACACTGCTTAACCAACACATATTTCATATAAAAAGGACAAAGATACAAACAAATTGAAGGAGCCCCTATGGGATCACCACTGTTACCCATCATTGCAAACCTGTTCATGGAAGAATTCGAATCCAGAGCCCTGGCCAATGCCATCCACAACCCCAAACTATGGTTAAGATACATCGATGACACATTTGTGATTTGGCCCCATGGAAAAGAAAACCTGAACAATTTCCTAACACACCTAAACAGCACACACCCCAAAATCAAGTTCACCATGGAAATGGAAACAAACAAACAACTACCATTCCTAGATGTACTAATCTACAAAAAAACAGATGGCATACTAGGACACACCGTATACCAGAAGAAAACACACACTAACCGCTACCTCAACGGCCAATCCCACCACCACCCAGCACAGATAAACTCCGTGGCTAAAACACTAATTACTAGAACCAAACGCCTGGCAGACAAGACACACATCAAGACTGAACTATGCACCCTGACTAAAGTACTGAAAGCCAACGGCTTCCACAAAAGCAAAATCACCGGCTTGATTCACCAAAACACACTGAGACATAATAGAGACCCAAAAGATGAACAGACCTATGGAACAGCTGTCCTGCCCTACATAAGAGGTACTACAGACAAAATTAGTAAGATACTACACAGACATCACATCAACACTGCCTTCAAAACAGACAGAAAAATAGCAGCCATCCTTAGAAACCCCAAAGATAAAATTGACCTGGAAAACCAAGGCTTATACAAAGTCCCCTGTGCATCATGCCCGGCCACATACATTGGACACAGAAGAATAAGTACTCGCCTGGATGAACACAAAAATGCAGTCAAAAAGCTGGAACACACTTCCTCACTAGTCCAACACATGGAAGCCACAGGTCATAGCATCAACTTCAATGGCACCAAAACCCTAGCCAATATAGAAAACCCCAGCCACAGAATCATCAGAGAAGCCATAGAGATTGAAAAAAAGACCAGAAAGCATGAATAGAAGAGATGATTCCACCAGGCTGTCAATAATTTGGAAGCCTGCACTCAGAAACAAAAAAATCTCCACACCACAAGCCAGGCAAACACCTGGGCACAAACAGATCCCCCCTGATACCTCCAGCTCAAACACACCCCAACCAGGCACCCAGATGAAACCCAGCTTCCTAACTAATGATAGCCGTCCATTTACCCGGAGCCAAGCTGCACTAAAGGCCTCCAATAAAGTAACACAATGTTGCCAGCCAATCAAGATACAAAAAGAGCCAAAAAACAGACAGAAGATATTAGAAACACCAATCAAGCAGAACACAGCAAACTCCAAGACCAATAAACACAGACCAAGACTCCCAACCAATCAGGATGAAGAAAAAACCATTCTGGCACAGCAATAGGCTGCTCCAAATTTAAATCTGAAACCACTGTAAAAGCCTGACTCACAGACGAACACTATACAAAAGCCTGATGATGGCAGATGAGATTCTGCTGAAACGTTGCTACAACTTTAAAAGAACAACTACAATGACATGGGAAAATACCCGAACAAAGCTGAATGCCATACATATATACATACACATACACACACACACACACACACACACATGTATATGTATATGTATATGTATATATATGTTTTCTGAGGTTCTTGCGGGTATTTGTACATGGATCTTTGGTAATTTGGGTTTTCTCCCGTGTAAGATATGAGACTTCATCAAAACGTTGCCTAGATACTTCCAATCTTACGCGGGAGAAAACCCAAATAACCAAAGATACACACACACACACACAGACACCAGGTTCCTTTCTACATCCAACCATCTGAAGTGAAAACTCTACTGAGAATTACATGTCACCTTAATAGTTCTACTTCACCAGCAATTTCAGAAAGTTTAAGGTGTTGGTGCAATGATACTAGTAACAATGAAAATCTTATAAGAGTGATTAATAAGAAAAGCTGGCATTCTTCCCAGTTACATGAACTTTGTCATCTTACTGGGTATCCTAAATAAAACAAAAAAAGTATCTTTTCCTTATCTATATATTGCTATATTATTTCTTGGCCTCTTGTTGAAGGATGGATATGATACTTTTAAAAATATATATGATTTTTATTTATTAAGAATAAAATACTGCTTAACTCACTCACCCTGTGACAGTCTGGATGCAATCCATCGTGTTGGCTAAGTTAACCAACTAAAGCCTTCCAAAACATCTTAAGTAAAGCAAAAGATCCAGTAGCCCAAGAAGAAGAAGAAAGTAATCTACAACATATACTCTAAGAATTATAATAGCCACTATACAACCTCCCACTTCCAGAAAAGAACCAATCAACCAACAAAGATATTAAAGCTGGATGTGAAAATATTGCCCTCAAGGCTCTTTGTTGATAATACATAGAGCTGAAGCTCTTCTTCTAGTAGCTGAAATATTCAGAAAATGGATGAGAGTCAGAATTGAGGCACAGTTTAGGACTTCCGGTTTGCAAGGCTTCGGCGGCAGCAGGAATACCCAATCATGCACGGTTTCTGCTGTGCTTGCCGCTGGAGTGCCCCCGATCCAGCTGGATTTGGGGGCTAATAGTTACCACGTAGGAGGATAACTGGAGATAGGGGAGATCCAGCAGGGGTCCGGGGAAATCGCAACCCCCCTCCTCAGCTGGCTTAACTCCCTTTTCTGAAAGAATTGATGCACAGTTTAAATATGTATTAGATTTTATTTTATTTATTATATATATAAAAATTTCCAAACACAGTCACAAGGATAAGTAAAATTGACAGGAATCATACTCCCTTCATCTTTCCTTCCAATTGCAATCAATCAATTCCTGATTCCCTTATTACGGGGGGGGGAGGTAGACACATTAGATCATTACCCTCAAGCATTCTAGCATTGGAGAGAAGAAAACTGACTATGATTGCTTTGAGGATAGAGGAGGTAACCTCCTCTTTCATGATGGTAATGAGGTAAAGCAAAGAATTGATTTGGGGTTGCATATTATAATTAGGCAATTGTCTGAAGAAGGGGAAAGCTAATAGTGGAACTTTCATTTTTGTAGGCAATGGCTTAGGGAAAGGTTTGCCCTTTAAGAGAAGTAAAATTTGGATTGGAACAACCTAGTCTGGCATTTCCATTCAGTTAATAATGACCTGTCTTGCTAGGAAAGCACTTAAGTTCCAAATTGTTGTAAATATCTCCCTGCTATGAAATTTACTTGTTTGTAGCTAGAATACGGAGACACTGATGAGTATTTCTTACACAATACCATTAGTGTGTCAAAGGGATTGTCTGATTATCTAGTGCCAGAGCTAAATCACCAAATAGGTGTTGTATAAGTTACCTTCAGTTATTAGCATGATATTTCCCGGGTTTCTTGCAGTGTTTGTCATCCTTTGTAAGGACATCTACTGGTAGTTTTCAACTTACAATCATAACTGTTGGAGTGTCATCACTTGAGACTTTCAAGATAAGATTGGACTGCCATTTGTCAGAAATGGAGTAGGGTCTCCCGCTTGGGCGGGGGATTGGACTAGATGACCTATAAGGTCCCTTCCAACTCTGATTATTTGTTATCAGTGGTGATATTCAGCAGTTCTGACCAGTTCTGGAGAACCGGTAGTGGAAATTTTGAGTAGTTCAGAGAACTGGCAAATACCACCTCTGACTGGAGATTTTACAGTATCCTTCTCCTGCCATGACCACCAAGCCATGGCCACAGAACCGGAAGTAAAAGAAATTGAATCCCACCACTGGTTTCTTGAATATTCATACAAAAAATCATCATTCTCTCTTAAAGATATTTTATTTTCTATACATTGCCCAACTGCAAGCTGAACAAACTTTCTAGTTGATACATAATACACAGATTAACAGAGTTGGAAGGGATACTGTAGGTCATCTAGTCCAAAACCCACAGTGATATATTAATAGTGTGTCCCTTCTAAAAGATTGGAAGAGACCATCTTATTTAAAAACAAAAACAAAAGATAAACTTAAAAAAGAATAAATGCATTATGGAACCACTTATACTCCTGTAAAACTATAATCCAAGTCACTGTCCAGCATCCTAGCCTAAAAATCCAGAGTGCTGTCAATCAACACAGTCATTATGAATTTCCCTCATTTGCTATTGAACTACCGTCCATGAGCTGCAAAGGTTACTCATGGGTTCTATGTGCAATTTATGGTATTGGTTGTCATCAATAAAACCTTTATGCTCTGGTTTTCAGAAGAACTGCTTGAGATTAAATGGCAGAAGAGACTCCAGAAGGGCAGACAAGAAACAGAAAGCAAATATATTGGATTTTATACTTCAGTATACCAAGTGAACATGAGCACAATACAATAAAACTCATCATATCAATAAACAAAACAAGCAAAGCCAAAACAAAATCTCATTGCTTGTACCATCATTCCCATATTCTCATGATTACCATTATGCAGTTATATATATAAAAAAATCTGAACTGCATGAAACACATACTGTGGAGCATTCAAAAGCTTAGAGCCAAAAAGCAGCATTGAATTTTTGTGCTGCATATAATTCTCAGCTTGCTGCTCAGAAAGGAAAATGTACAACTTTTGTACATTTGTACAAATGTACAACAATAAAGGAAGAGTAAAAAATGTTCTGATGGCTTCCACAGTCTTCATGCTTTAGTTAATTAAACAGTTATGTGTTGCTATAAAAGATTAGTATACAAATATTCCAATTTAAAAAGGAAATACAGCCATTTATTTATTAAGTGTATTATTAGATTTCTTTTCCTTTCCTGTTTCTTCCTATAACCTTTCTTCTCTTGACTATATTTTCTAAGTAAAATATTAACCAATGTAGGCTTGAGGAGAGACCTTATATTTTAATCACGCAACAGTGTAAGAAGGCAAAAGAAAACTGTATTTAAAGATTCTATTAATGAATGTTTCATTCCTCCATTTATGAGTCTTACTATCTAGAGAAATTAGTGAACTGGCCAACTGCAAAAACATCAGCTCTCATCAATAATAAGGCTGGAAATATTCCAATAGTACTCTTTAATCAGAACGCCTGAAGGAATTCAGGTCAAGAGGTGAGTTTGCTTCTTATTGAATCTATAAATATATAGGCCTTCACTTTACTAAGCATATACTCCAATATTCCTATAACAGAACACATTACATGCAATAAACTATATTAATGTGGTATTAGGGCTGCAAAATTATACAGTGAAAAATCATTAGAACCAGAGCTTATAATTTTAATTCTGTTTTCCTAGGAACATAAATTTCAAAACTGTTACAATATATCATTTCATTGAAGCCAACACAGATGTGCTTTTTGGGAAATAGTGCTCTAAAGGTGGACAAAATTAAATATATTGAAGCATCTTTAGAAATCAGGAAAAGCAGAAGTCCTGAGATCATGCTTCTCCCCTAATATGTTTATTTAAACAATAAAAGTTCATTTATGGGAATCATGAATGTCAAAATTAAACAAAATGCCAGAAAAGTTGTAAAATCCATCTACCGAATCAGGCAACTCTTTCTAACAGTTGCTTCTGTTCATATACAAGTAGTAGTATTCCTTCCTTCCTCACCACCATCACCCATCATGGTACTGAGGAAAGGACAGTGAAGTCCATCAGCATGGAAATTTTACTGGATAATTTTGGGCTAGTTGTATTTTTTTGATCCAATTTATACTATAATTCTACAATTGGAGAGAGAGAGAGAGAGGGACAGGGACAGTGAGAAAGACAGAGAGAGGCAGAGAGAGAGATGCACTATGTAAAGTTCAAATCAAATACATAATACTACTTTAAACTACACCTTAAACATGGATTTAGAAATAGGAGTGTATTGGTGTGTCTGCCATTATCTATTTAGTCACAAATTTGCTGATGAAATGAGTCAAATTTCACTTGATAAGTTCATAAGGTACATTGTTTCCCTTTATGGGATCATTCACATTCATCTCCAGCAATAATTCTGCAAAAAAGGATGGCTTTCTGAGAATTCCTAACTCTATTTGCTGTTTAAAAAAACCCTGCAAACATAAATAACTTTGAAAAAAAAACTACTTCATATAATCTATTCAGAGAACATTTCACTATGCAGTACCATTTATATTGACTTAGAGGTGGTAATGTTGGTTCTACAAAGGGTTCAACACTTCTCAACAGTATAAGTAATTCTGCTCCACCTAGACAAAGATTATCACTGCCTTTAACTTTATTTTATTCTTTCTCATCCCTTTTTCCTTCCTTCCCTTCCCCTCTTCCTCCCTTTTGTTCTTTCTTCCTGATATATTTTGTTTGCCTATTTGTATTAGAAGGTAAAGCGCTAATATCAGAACCACTTAGAGGTGGATTTCAACTGAGATCTTCATAGTTGGAAATGATCTCAGCGAAAAGGAAAAAAAAAAACTGGGAGATTTTTCTTAAATATTGTGGTTCCTGATTTCATGATAGCAGAGCAATGAAAACAACACTTTGTGGATTTTATCTGCAGGTGGGGTTGACATGCAAAACATGCACAACATTAGAACAACTTAAATCTGGGTATATGCTTAAAAACACACAAGGGTATCTAGGCTTTTTATTTTAACATTAGAAAGTAATGACTACTTCAATGTCTATTATCATTGTTGTCATTTAATGAATAATAATAATAATAATAATAATAATAATAATAATAATAATGCCAACATCAGTCAATTCCAGAAGGTGGCTTTACTTGGAACAGCTTCCATTCTGTGATGATATCTGTAACACCATCAAACATCCAGATTTCCTATCCCACATCCTTGGTAAGGACTTGATAAATGGACAAAAATGCCAAACCCAGTTTGAACATCTGGCTGACTGTGAGATGATCAATAAAGCCATAATAAAATAGCATATGTGTGAGCAGCACTGTGGCTAGAGATGAAGACACTTGGGTTCAACTCAGAAGGTTGAGAGTTCCATCCTTGGCAGCATCAGGAAGGTCATTCAGCCAGTAAATTCTCCTTTCAGTCACCCCGACTCCACCCCATACAAAGAATAATTGTCATAAAAAGAAAAGTAATGTGAAATTTCTAAAATTAGAATACAAAATCTTACTGAATCAATCTGAAGACACATCAATAAGAGAAACTGTCAAAAAAGTAAAGTAATTGGAAATGATTTAGAACAATGCCATCTCTCACCTTTTGTGACCTTACAATTCAGAGCTGATCATTTCAGTATTAGCTGAATCTGACATATTAATTGGGATATTAAAGCCTTCAAGTCCCTTTGTGTTAAGGTAATTAAGGTCAGTTGTTTTAACATTTCCATTCAAAAAGCCTACTTGCCTACTTACCGTAGGGACTGTAACTCATTCGAAGAGGAAAAACAAAGTAGTTCTGAGTAGAACTTCAAATACAGCTGATTACCTCTACAAAAGAAAGTGTAATTCCATTTTAAGAAAAGGAAGCATAATTCTCTTAAGGAAATTAAAATGGCCCAGTGAATAGTAGCAGCTTTTCATCTTACCCTTGATCTGCTTTTCATCTTCTTTTGATTGCAGGTTAATAATTCAGTCATGGGAAATCTGATTTGCCTTCTAACTGTAGGTACAGATCAAGTGGACTGAATTCCTAAGGCATCTATGAAAAGCCACTGAAGTCTATCATATAAAACTTCCATGAAAACTTTCATTACATCATAAGCATATTTAGAAGAAAGAAAGAAAGAAAGAAAGAAAGAAAGAAAGAAAGAAAGAAAGAAAGAAAGAAAGAAAGAAAGAAAGAAAGAAAGAAAGAAAGAGTATTGTAAAAGCCAAAGGCAATTCACCATGATTCTAGCATTCCTCCAAAATTACCATTGACTGTTCAAAAATTGGAAACTATTTCAAAATAGTATCAAGCCATGGGTTAGCAGTTGGGTCCCATAGTAAGTATGTTCCAGATAGATGAGTCTGTAAACATGAGCTTAAAAGCTTAAAATTCCAAAATTCTGGCTCATTTCCATCAAGTCTCCTTATTGTGGGATTGCAAATCCTCTATGCTGAAATCCAAACATGATTTTCAAATCCAGAGAGGGAAGGCAAGTTTCCATCCATTCAACTATCTGTGAAATCACTTAAAGACCGCAACTGGGAATGATGGAATTGTGGTCATTGAGCAAAACCAGCATGTGATATCTAGCTTATCAACCACTTTGCTCAGTGACCAATATTCCATTCCTAATTGTGGTTGTAAGTCAAGGCTAACATTCCTTGGAGATGGCTAGCCTGAAATTTTATACCACTGAATGGTGTAAAAATAAATAGGAATCAATATAAAATGAGAAGAGAACACAAAATAGTGTTATACAATGGGTCAGGAGTTACAGATATGTTATTGCCACTAATGTAATATAGTGTAGTATTGTAATGCTAGCACAAAAGGTATTAAGAACAAGTTTCTGAAATATGTTGGCATTCTATGTAATAAATACTCATTAGTTATATCTTCATTCTAAGTACCCTTGTTCTGCAGTAGAACATTTAGCATTTTAATTAATTGCAAGGAATAATACTATGCAAACTATCAGTAGCCCTGAAAACTATCTCTGTATTTTATCCTCCTCTAATGAGTATCATTTATAAAAGCACATGGAATATTACAAATGTTCAAATACAAGCATGGCAAAATCTAATACAGTAATTCATTAATGCCTCAACTTTGTGGAATCACAGGATTTATTTCAGCCAGAATAAATACCTTATTATGCAATAGGAGGATGACTTTAAAAAAAGATTCAAAGCAATAAATAAATAATATATATTTGAATTGAATGCATATATAATAAATGTATTTGAAGTCATAATTTGTAGATTTTCTTTTTTGTTGTTATTGGCTTCAGAAAAAAAAATAGGCAAGACTTAAACACATTTAGCTTTTATACCAATATTACAAAAAGAAATATTTGGACATGCACTCCTAGATATGAACAGAGTTTCACAGTCTTTTTGCAACACAGAGAGGAACCCATTACTCACTTTCATTAAACTTGCCCATATGCACTATTCCCAGGCTTCATGAGCAAGGTTAAATAATTCCATCAACAGATCTGCATCCTTTTCTGGTGGACCAAGGCCTGTTCCATTAGATTTTAACACTGCCACCTTGCTTTATGCAACATGACCACTTCCAGTATCACCATTCTATGATTACCATTAATTAAAAGGAGACCTAAACATTAAAATTACTTTGGGGGCTATATTAAAATCTAGAAAGGAAAATAAAATGCACCACAGAATTGAGAATGCTGACGTATTGATCAACTGTAATAGTTCAGAAAACTGATCTTGTAGCGAGTAGATAATTGAACCAAAATGCAATGGAATTGCCTCTTTTTCATGTGTGCTTAAAGTGATACAATTAACCTGTTGTAGAGTAGCACAATTAGTTTGAGAGATTGGAATACACAGTGTATTTCAGGTAAAGAAATACAAACCCAAGTAAGTGCTGAGCTGTACTCAATATGTTGATGTAATGTTACTAATGTTACTCATCAATGTTAATCTGTCACTATGTAGAAACAAAGCAAAAAAAAAAAAAAAGCCATTCTTATGTTTCTGATCAATATAAGATTGCAGTAATTCTTGTCTTAAAGAACAGGAGCAAATAACAATAATTTAAAGCAGAATAAAATAAGCATACGTTTTGGTTTAGAGCAGGGTTGTCAAGCTCACGGCATCATCATATGACATATTGTGAATTTTCCCCCCTTTGCTAAACCAGGCATGGGAGTGGCCAGTGTGTGTTGCATCCAGCCTGGGGGCCGCAGGTTTGACACCTCTGGTTTAGATCAATAGTCCTTAGAATATTATTGGGTTTAATTTCAGATAAACTGAGAGACTATATTTCTGGGACAGATTCTTGAAAAAATGAGAAGTTCAAATAAAAAAGGAATGAACTTGGTATAATTTCCATTTGTTTTGTTTTTTCCTATGTTAACTTGCTGTGGATGGGTTCAGTGGAGAGTATTAATTATCACCCGTGGACTTCTGTGGAGTGAAAAAGAGCAAGTGACTTCACTTACATCTTAATTTACATAATTCACATAATTTTATGTCATGATTGTTCCATCCTAAACAACACAATCCCCTGCATTGCAGTGAAATCCAGTTACTTCTATACTTTGGTGATTTCCTAGTTTAGAAATAATTCTACAAATGCATTATTTTCCAACATCCCTTTTTTGGAAAAAAAAAATTGGTTAAGAATCCCTTTTATTCTCTTCACACAACAACTATAGACTATTATTTAAATTATAGAGAACCGTTAGTAAAATATACATTTTAAAAAATATGTCTGGTGATTCTGGTAAAGTCTACTATGGTTGATTTGCTTAATTTCAGAGAGTAATTTGTTCATAACAAATGTGAAATAAGAAAGGTTCCCAGCACAGTGTTTCTTCTGCTCTAAGTCTAATATGTGGCCAACTATGTGGATTGGGACTTGTGACATGAGCATTATTCTCATAGTGGACAGGAATTCCCATGCCTCATCTGGTTCTATTTAGGGGTGGTTAAAAATCACCTAGGAGAGATTAAAATAACTAGTAGAGTAGGAATCCATAACCATCTCTACAAGGTGACTGAATAACATGGGAAATACAACTGGGAGGGTATTACAATAACAATACTCTTAGTTTTTTTTCCCTCTGAATCAATCTCAGAAATATAGCCACACCCTTAACCACGGGAAAAATGATGTCTCATAACTACAAAGATCCTAGTGCATAATTCTTACTCCATCTTTCTCCCAAAAATCAAACCTGCTCTGAAATCCAGTCAGTCATAGCTCAGTGAGAGATATTCTCCCTTCTTGCCCAGCTATTATCACCAACACATGGTTGCTTTCTTTTCTGTAGTTACATCAGGCTGAATCTGAGGTACCTAGAAATATGGAGGTGTGTCTCAAAAAGTGAGATTATGAATCCATTACCAATCTTCCAACCCCTATCCTCCCTTTGGTACAGCTCACCTTTCATTTCATGATATTTTCTTTTGCCCATTGTTACCATTGTCTTCATCTTCAGTGCATCCCTCTCAACTGCTAAGCTATCCTTCTCAATCATAGAGACCTATAGCAGATGGCACATACTCTCCAATTCACATACCTTGCAGCTACATTCAACACCTCACAACTCTTAAGAATTTCCAGAATTAGGTTAACATTCCTTCCCTTTCTTTCTCCAGCTCCATCACAGTCACTCTAATGTTCTTGGTTTGCAGAAAACTCTAACTTAAATCCTTCATGTATCCTCCATATTTCCATAGTTTGTTCATGGCATATAAAAGCAGAGAAAATTACCTTCTTTATTATCAATGTGCTTTACAATGTTTGGATCAAAAATTCCAAAATGTAAGTCAAGTGGTATGAGTCTGAGACAACAAGCATGATTATTATTTGAGGACTATATGCCAAGTGCTCTAGTATTCTAGAGAAGATTTGCATTTTTATTTGGATCCAGAATGCCAAGTTGCACAATGATGTTGGCAAACAGATTGACTTTGGATAGACTGCCAGGACTTCACAGGAAAAGAAGGTACCTGCTCTAATACCAAACATATTTTTTGTTATTGATTTGCTTTTAGTCTGCAATTTAGTAATAATGAATGAAGTGCTGAATATATACACACACTATTCTCAGGTTGCATAAAATATTGACAGTTGTGATGACAATCTCATTTGCTGCAATTTCTGATCTAAATTTACAGAAGATAGGTTTGATTTCCAGTTAGATCCCAGAAAAGGTAATGTTGGTTCTATCTTTTCCTCACCTGTGAGTATATTAAACTAACAAAAAAATCCAACATAATTATGAGAAGCATTCATATGTGATGACACTGAAAGATTATAGTTAATATGTTTCAGAAATTAGAATGAGATGACTGTTATGTCTCTCTCATCACTGGCCTGGACAATAAGGAAAAGACAGCTCCAAGGATATCGGACAGGGGTCAGGGAAACAGGGAAGGCTCAGTGGCCAATTCAGAGGATCAAAGTGAAGCTGGCCCAGGAATGCTGGGAATGGATGAGTAAATGACTGGATGGTCAGTCAGTTGCACAGGCAGAAGGAGAAACACCGATGTAATCAGTGACTCTGAATGATCAACCAACTACACAGGCCAAAGAAGAGACATAGCTGCAGCCAGTCAATGGTGAAGAAGTTGCTGCCACCACTGGAACCTAGGTCATACAGAACAAAGTGGAACCTAGGTCATACAACTAAGGTCAGTGAGGTTACTCATTAGAAGGCAGCCTTGTCTCTCCTAATGATTCGCATTGATTGGTGTCTAGTTATTTCAGCGTTTGGAGCCTGAAGGTTGTTGGAGACAATCATTTGCAACCCATCCTTGATTTCATTACTCTGTGCTCCCCTTGACTTTTGTATGTTAACTTCTGTATAGACCCATATTGACTTCATTGTGCCATTGATTCTATGTGACTTCTCATTGACGTTATTGTGTCTTGACTCCATTGACTTTGCTGGGAGTAAATTCCTGAAGTGTTGCACTTGCAGTTGGGACTTGGGAAATGGTAGTGTGGAATAAACAGGTTGAACCCCACTTGAGTTGCGTATGTGGTCCGAGACAGGATATGACCCCACTGATTTGCTGAAGGGACAGCAGATAATAATATACTCTTTGAAAACTATTTGGGAAAACTTAGATCTCCCCTCATCACAGCAATTTCCCCAAGGGGAATATTAACATTTTCCACAACAGTGAATTGTTGTTATAACAAAAAGCCAAGGACGTTGCTGGAATAGCCAGGGAATTTACTTTGTCTAGACATGGTGTGAAGAATTCTAGCAACTGAGATTCAGTGTTTCACACTCACATTCTGGATGTATTTTAATAGGACATGCAAGAGTGGGGAAGACCTATATATCCTTTAAAAATATTTCCAATGTAACAGATCCATGATACTTATATTAAACCTGTGACATAAGCCCAGACTTTATTTAGATTGTGGGTCTAAAGTTCAATTCCCCCAATGATGACTTGATGCAGGCAGGGCTAAATCAAGTTCCAATCAATACATAAATTGCTAAGTACAAGTGGGAGACCCATAGGACTAATACTGCTCACTCTTCATACAGACATTTCACAGTCAGAGAGGATGGCTCTTGGTATATTCAAATGCTTTATTTACTATATGCATCATGCACAGAATGAACTGCTTTTTATTATATATGTAATGTACACTATAATATTGATTTTTTATGTGATAGAAATATATAATCTTAATATATGATAAAGATATGTCAATTTAACCTTATCATATACTTATTCTTTGTTGCAAAGTATATTTTCAAGTAAAATATATGACTTTGTAAATGGGGCTCTGTAAGACAATTAATTATTTTATCTAAATTTGTTTAGCTTATAGCTTATTGATTGTAAATGCAAAGCTAAAGCTGTAAAAGGTTTGAATTAGGACAGGTCATTTTGAAAATTGATTGATTGATTGATTGATTGATAGGAAGTACATGTTTGATTTAGCACATAAGAGGGGTAAAGAAAGATAAAGACTGAAACAACATAGAGATGGAGAGTGATCATTAAAGTAACAGTCTTAATGTCCACACCAGGAATCAGCTCATTTATATCTAACAGTGTACTGGTTGGCATTGTGCTTTGATCAGCATCTTTATGGTAGAAAGTGATCATTAATTTTCCTGGCTTATGCAGCTAAAGCTATTAGTGATAGAGTTAGTTTCATTTAGTACAAAGCTTCCGGATAAAATATAGCCTTGATTCATTTTTTTTGCCTGGAATTTTTGACTAGGGTTCTAAACCCTTCAAGCATGATTCACAAGGAATGCTTTTAATCTCATGTGAGGACAAACAAAGCACTTCTCTTCTCTTGATTAAAATAGCCTTCCCTGCCCACCCAGGTTTCTGTATGTGCCTGAGGTTTTTTGGGGGGGATGAAAGAGAAGGAGGGCAGTAATAAGCTATTTCTCTGGTTTAAGGTAATTTACTATTCATTGTGTAGCATTCTTTTTTTCTCTCCCTGGGCTCATGCAGAAGTCTGAACAAAAATGGACTCTTTAAATCAAGAGAACTGAAGCATAGTGATAATAAGAAACGGGAAAGCTTTTTTTTTTTTTTTTAAATGCAATCTGCATGTCATTGGTGCAGTGGTGCATTTCAAAAAAGTTTACCACTGGTTTAGCAGGCATGGCTTGGTGGGCGCACTCTGCATGTGCGCAAACACTTTGCACATGCCCGTGTGACAAACATGCACTTTGTGCAGGCGCAGAGGCTTTCTGACTCACCTCCTGCAATCCTGCACTCTTCCTGTCACTTTAGCAACTGATGCACAACAATCTATTGTGCCGTGCAAAGCAGCTGCACTTCAAAAGCAGGGAATAAAAGTCAGTATGGGAGCAAGGGTAGGTGCGTGGGCCCAACAGCAGAACATCTTAGAGAACCGGTTTGGTCTCTGCTGCTGTTTGGTGCTACCAGTATGCCAGAACTGGGCTGAACTGGTAGAATACCACCACAGAATTGGTGGTAGTTCTCTCTTCCCAATCCACCCTTCTTTGTGTATGTATTTGGCATTGACAAAGAGTCTTTTTCGAAAAGTATGGAAAGGGAGGATAGGAGCTCATTGAAAAGTAAGCAATGAGTTTCCAAAAAGACCCCTGTACAAAAGATCATTCCTTCCATTGCACTACTGTGATTTAGCTAGGAGAAAAATCAAGAATAACAGAGCTACTGGATATGTGATTAATGGGCATCTACCTTGGCTTGCAATGTGCATAGCATTTACATGTATGTTAAAAAAAATCCTTCTTCCTAATTAGTAAACTCCTCACAAGCAAAACTGCCTCTGTGCTCAATGACAGAACATAGCATGGCAGAATAAGATATAACATGTCTTGGGTTGCAACTCCTGTTGAGGACACATCTACAGCCATACACTTTCAGTTTCATGGATTGAGCCTTAGCATCTGATGTTTGTCAAAAAATCTGAAGTTGATACATGAAGCTATTGGAGATAAATTGGCCAAGTCAGGAGATGGGGGAGTCAAATGGGGAATTAGTCTAAAATACCTATGTAAGTACAAATAGGGACCTCTCCTCACCAAGTTTCATTGAACCTTATCTAGTCTTACCCAGGTACAAACCATCAATCTGAGAAGATTCCTGTCTATAGACTTGAGCAATAAAATAGCTAAATGAACTCTTCATACATGGATCTGGTTTTTTCATGCCAGACATAAGCTAATAGGGTGAAGATCTACATGGAAACTCAAACATAATTATATACATTAGCACCCCTAATGGCATAATAGTTAGAATGCAGTATTGCAGGCTAACTCTGCCCATAGTCTGGAGTTTAATCCTGATGGGCTCAAGGTTAACTATTTTTTCATCCTTCCAAGGTCGGTAAAATGAGGACCAGTTGTTGGGGGCCATATGTTGACATTGTAAATCATCCAGAGAGTGTTGTAAAGCACTATGGGGAAGTATATAAATCTAACATTTATTACTATTCCTACATATGTATCTGTATATTCAACTCCAGATGGTGAACATATATTTTAATCCTGTCTCCTATCTGTCTCTCTCAGATCTTTCATTATTCCAGGAATAATGGACCATATCATTTAGAAAATTACAACTCTTTGATTGTCATGATGTTCATGCCAGATCATAAATATAATGTTTCTATTCAGAACTTGTAGTTTGGCCATGATGAACAGAGCTGCCAACTAGAGAGATAAAGATAGAATTTACTTAGACAACCTCCTCTTTTCTGATTGGTAATTTTTTAAAGTCACATGAGACTCTATTATCCTTTGTTATTCTAAGATTATATTGTCTACAATACTACCAACTCATATTGTGATAATATCCAAAGGTTGTCTTTGTTATTTGCAAAAAAACTGAGAGCTGCCCATCTGATTTGACCATGAAGCTTTGCCCAGTTGGTTTATGAGGTTTCTTTCTCTTGGCTAATTGATTATCAGGGGAACTCAAGCAGATGACTCTGCTGCCCTTTTAGTTGACTCCAGTTTTAATACTGACCCCAGATTGTTCTTTCAGTTGGTTTTTTCTCACACCAGCCAGACCCATTCAATTCACTGTTTTTGATATGAGGCTATCAGAAGTGGGTTGCAAAAATTTGGATTATTAGCTACTTGCTTGCAAATATGGCCCTTTTCCTCTATTTTCCCTTCCCTTCCCTTTCCTTCCCTTCCCTGCTTTATCTAGTGTTTGTCCAAATGGTTTGTCCATCCCAGAATGAATAACTATTAATAAAGATTACTAATTTTTCTTCCTATGAGTAGTATTCTAACTTGTTGTCAAGACTGAAATGTCCATTCCTCAATATTTTCTGAGGTTTTTTTTTTTGTTTGTTTGTTAAGAAGTTCCCAATGGTAAAGGATGTATGAGCCTCAGATCTCCACGGACTAACAAGATTGTCTAAGTAGGCTGACTTAATTAAATTAGTTAGGCTCTTAGCAAATTTGATTTAGTTCAGTCAAGTAATAAACTATACATATTATTACTTTATTGTTCTGAAGTGAATACAACTCCCCCCACACAAATACTGTATACAACATATTAAAATATAAAACATACTTGTTGCTTTACATAGAACTACTCAAAAGTAATAATGAAAGAGCTAATAAAGGCAAATGTAATTAAAATTAGATGGAAAGACAATATTGAAACTCTAGACTGGAATGGGATTATAGGATGATTGAAACTTTTGTCAACGATGAATATGTTCAAGAACCAAAAACTAGAAAGTGAGATATGAAAATTAAGTCAAATAAAGAAGCACTCAGTACAAGTGGAATACAAACTGAATGCTTTAAAGCTACAGGTGAAGAGACACTAATAGTTCAAAATCAAAGATATATACATTTGGAACTGGGAGATGGGTGCATGAATAGAGATGCAAGACAATAAATGTATTAGTCAACCATTATACTAGTTCCTATTGCAAAGAAAGTATTGTTTAAGAGCTTACAAAGAAAAATCAATAAACATATATAAGCAGAGAAATGATAAATAAATAGACAGAGATTTAAAAATGCAGTATAATATGAAACATTATGTCCCCTGGATGTAAGACGACAAGTCATGTTACATGTGTCATTACACCATTCACAGCATTTGCACAATGATGCATGTGAAAACTTTGTGGCTTATACAAATGCTTATGGGCAGTAGACAATAGAGAAAATTTCAGGAGAGTACAATAAGAAGGATATTTTACTGTCTCTATATAGATAATACCACAATGTATAGCTTTGTATAGATAATACCACAATATAAAATGTACTGAACTTAATGAATGTGCTGAAATATATTTTTTTAAGAAGCTAAGCAATCTATTGCAAGAACATCATGATATCACCTTGTTAGCTGAAAATAGTGAAAACTTACTAGAGCTTACTGTGAAAGTTAAAAAAAAAGTGAGAAATAATATTAATATTCCAAAGAAAACCATAAGGTCAATCAACATGCTTAGGGAATTCACAATTAATAAACAGTGCAAAGGAAGTATTGGGGAGGTAACTCAAGAGTAGATGAAAATGAACATTATGCTGAATAAGTCAGGGGATTAATTTTAGGAAGAAAGGCAGTGATGAAGTAACCTTCATGAAATAATAGTATTTATAGTATATGACATCTAAGATGTCCAAAGCACATGAAGGCAGGACATGAAGCAATGGATGGAAACTAATCAAAGCAACCTAGAACTAGAAATAAATTTTCTGACAGAACAACTTGTCTCCAGAAGTTGGTTCTCCAACATTTTTAAAGAAGAGATTAGACAACCATTTGTCTGAAATGATATAGTCTCCTGTTTAAGCAGGAGGTTGGACTACCCTCCATGTTCCCTTCCAATTCTGTTAAGATCAGAATGATGAAATTAATCTATTCCCCACTTTCTGAAACCTAGAAGGAAGGGAGGGATTTTAAGAACCAATTAATATAAATTAATTAAAATAAGATTAAGTATTAAAGTTTGGGATTGATCATCAGCAAACATATCTAAAAGAACAACTCTGCTTGGCAAGGCTGAAGCAACTAGAAGTGAATATAATGGATAAAATGGATTTACAGGATTCACTGGAATCTCCTATGAGATCTATGCTATTATGATCCAGAAGAAATGATGGACATTGCCCTAAACACTTGACAGGGCTTGGCCCCAATTCAGTGGCACTTACAACAACTTTCTTGCAAACTACGTATGCACAGAAATCAAATCAAATTGTTTGCTTGTTAGTATGAAAACAGAGTTCCTAATCTGATTTTCACTTTGTGTCAACACTATCATTTCTAAAATTCAAAGGGTCAGTTAATGCATGCTGTACACGTTGGTATGATCTGTTAGCACTGTTTTTTTTTTTTTTCCAGAAATTAGATTGATAGAAGTGCTATTTAAACACATCAAGAGAAAGTCAAATCTATTGACCCACAGCCAATTGCGGCAAATTTTATAGAACAATCACAAACTCAAATTTCTCCTGGTTTCATTTCCTTATTCAAAAGTGGAACGTTGTTCTTAGTTTTCTTAACAGAAGGGCAGGATTTTTCCATTCGTAAAATTTAAGGGAAATCCAGCTCTAGAACATTATATAAAGATACAGGTAGAAATTTCTCTTGTTCATGTATGACTCTAAGGTGCTCTTATCTTTCTTAGTCAGGAGCCAGTATTGTCCAAAGACTCCTCTGTGATAATGTGGCTGACATGAATATATGCCAAGGCACATGGAATGCTGTTACCTTCTCACTGTAGTGGTACCTATTAATCTACTTGCATTTGCATACTTTATAACTGCTAGGTGGGAAGGACCTGGAGTAAGTAATGGGAGTTCACCTCATCATGCAGTGCTCTGATTGGCTTTCAGCTTTCCAGATGACAAACTCAGTGTCTTTAACTGCTGATCCATTGAACTTATACGATGTGTGTGTGTGTGTGTGTGTGTGAGAGAGAGAGAGAGAGAGAGAGAGAGAGAGAACCAATATGTAGCTATGAAAATCTATGAAATAAATATCCTAATTGAGAGATAGTTTCTTTTTAAGATTCAAACCTTGCCTGTATATTTAAAGAAGAATTAAAGAAGAATTAAGCAATGTATTTGATCTTGTAACTTTTTCATATCTTCTTTCATTAATACCTTTTTCATATCTCACACAATTATTAAAGTTATAAATAATGGTGTATTCTCGAGTAAATTTTTGACTGAGTCCCAGGTAGTAACCAGCTATATTTCACATGCATAAATTGGTACAGGTCTAGCTCAATCAATTTAATTTATACCCAGTTGTCCAGTTAGAAAGTTGTGATCTGAGGATTCAATTAAAAGGCAATTTCATCAAATAATCTCTTTGAACTGAATGTTCAATTCAATAGTGAAATCCATTTTAAGTGTGCAATCAAACTGATTGACCCTTAATCATTTTGGAGCAATTTGCATCTATGATTTCATGACCCAGAGTCATTTGGAGTCAGTTGGCATAAAAGTTTGATAAATTATCATCATCATCATCATTATTACTTATAATGTTTTGTGCTTTGACAAGTCATAAACAATATAGCCATTTTCCCTCCATATATAGACAAAATTGGAGGACTTGAGATGTGTGATGTCTCTTTCTTATGAGAGAGAACAATACATTTTCTGTTCAAACCCTATTACACTCAAGTAGTAGATGGAAACTATAGCCCAGTGATGGCTTACCTTTTCGTCATTGCATGCTGAAAGTGCGTGCATGCTAGTCTGCACCCTTAATGCAATATATGTGTGCACTCCCTGCACCCCTGCGCATGCGTGTGTGACTTCCCATACTCTCCCTGCCCCACACACATGTGCATGTGACCCCCTGCATGTCCTGCACCCCTGTGCATGCACACATCTTCCGCACATGCCTCACTCCTTGTGCATGCATGACAGATACCTGACAATCAGCTGGAGGGAGGGAGGAAGGCATGCATGCATGCACAGTGGACCTGAGCTGGGGTGATGGCTCACGTGCTGGCAGAGATGACTCTGCATGGGACTTGCAGCATGCATGCCATAGGTTTGCCATCACGGCTATAACCCATCTCCAGTTGATACCTGTGGGCCCCTTGAGGATTTGGATGCTCTTTCAACCCTTACACCATTTTCACCTTTTGGTTAAATTAACACAATGTGCCTTACACAGGGCTACCTGTGAAAACAACTCAGAAACTGCAGTTAATTCAAAATCCAGTGCAGCCTGATTGCTCCAACATGAGCAGGGATCAACATGTGACATTCCAGTATTGAGATTATTATATTGTATATAATTATAAGTTTCTGAATCCAATTCAAATTTGCTGGCTTTAACCCTTAGAGCCCTACATAGCTTGCCTTCTATGTACTTCAAAGACCATCCCACCCCCACCCCCAGCATATCCTTTTATCCCAAGAGATGAGAGATTATAGACATTTCTCTTCCATGAGGCAAAATGAATAGAACCCTAGATACAGGTTTTTGATACCGGGCACCAAATTGTAAAATGTTCTATCCCATAATAAGGTAAGAAGAATCTCCATTTTGCTTTTGTTTCCTGATCCATTCTTGGAATCAAAAATGGAATTTTACATGTAGATGCCTTTGAAGCATATTTAAAAAAAAACTGGTCCAGAATGAAGTGGCCTGTATTATTACTGACTCATGACTCTAATTTCTAAAATGGCATAAATCATATTGTAGGAAGCCTCCCCCCCAATTAAAATATTATTCATTCTTAATATTAAAAGTGGCAGGATAGAATAGTTCCTCAAAAGAGAAATGGAGAAACATGTTCTTAAAGGCAGAAAGCAGCCCCTGTCTTTCTTAATAGCCTCAAGCAAAAGCTTCAAGTCTTTAGAGATGGATATTTAGTACCCATTAAGAAATCCAGGCCAGCCTATTCATGAACAAAATGCCTTCATTCCAGCTTTCCCAGGGTTGATGGGATTAAGAATTTACATTCCCTCAAGGATAGGACATGACCTTTAGGACATAATAGGATTTACCCACCACCATTAGAATAGCAAAGACATAAGGCTCACTACATTGCACAACCCTCTGGAGCATCTCAAACACAAAACCCCCAGAAACATATAAAGATCCACCCACTCATTCAGCCATTTTGTCAGATGTCCCAAAACTGCATGCTGTGGTTGGTTCTACCCATCAATAAACCTTCTTTCTTAAGCAGCCTCCATTTTATTCTTGATTTGGAACTGGACCTGATTTTTCTTTCAACAATACAGTACTTTGCTATATATCATTTCAATATATCATTTCATTTTAATTAATTAATTATACTCCAACTTTGAATATATAATACACTAAATACACTTATTTAGATGATAAGGTGTCATTACAGGTTGGCTAAAGCTCATGATTTAACTTATCCTCTTCCATATTCCATCATTGTCTGTAATGTTTGTTAGACTATCATAACTAGGAAACTAGAAATCTATTCCCTTGCTTAGTAGACAATTGTGTCCTAAATATGGAATAAGATACTGGGTCATAAATCAGCTTCAATTGTTGATATGTTCAATATCAAAGAACATGGAGCTTCATTTTAATTAATATTTCTACATTGAATATAAATAAATGCATTATAATTACCATCCTCATCCCCTTCATAATCTAATTATTTGTGCATATCACTGAAAATTATTAGGATGTTAAAAAAAAAGCCTGATGCATAATTTATAGTAATTTATTTTTATCTTAAAAGTTGCTAAATATCATCACTCTAGCACATTTCTTTCAACTGGTAGCATTAAAATAAGACATTTGATATATAACAATCAACACAGCAATGAAAAACAGGATATGAAAATAATATCTTATTAAAAAGAAAAAAATAAAGTTTAAGAAGAAAAATAACAACAATCAGAGCGCTCTAACTATTTCTTTTTCATATAGTACACGTAGGGAGACCATTTACTTGTCTTGTGAATTTTTGATAAAATCCAAACATGAATATTTAAAACTTCTGAAATTGATAGTTCCTTGACATAAGACACAAAGATAGATCTAATTGGTTTCATGCATTGTAATAATCTGATCATTTTAACCATTACCTCTTTCAAGCCATTTAGAATCCTTCAGTCACTTAGAAGCATCAGAGAAAAGAGTTCGTTTTCTTGTTAAATGACCTGTCTTGCAAAGTTTATTCCTTTTCAAAATATCCATTTAATTTCCAAATGACTTCCTAGCTAGATATTCCTATCAATGGCTACTGCTTCTCAAAGAGAATTTTCTGGTTTTCTCTTTAATTGAAGGCCAATGAATTATCACCATCAATTTGACTTCTGCAGACTAGTGATCTGATCTCATTTGCTAATTATAAACTGATGAGTCAGCTTTCATATTCTCGTGGAATTGCTTCTGTAATGATATATTTTTAAAAGTTCTTCATGGCAGAAAAAAATGGATTTCTTTCTCGGAGCAGAACATGGCAGCATGAATTTTATGTGGGAAGTCCAATATGTAAGTATTCATTCTTTCCTCAAGGAAGAGAAAATAAATTCAACTCATTTAAAAATTGTATAGTAAGCTATCACCTCTGCCTTTTTTCTTTCTTTCTTTTCTTTTTCTTACAGGAAAATTTCCCAGCATAATTACAAAAAGTCTTTTCCTCTGGTGGCCATGGTCATTCCAAGAATCTCCACAAACAAAGCCTAACTTCAGCAGAAAATCCATGCTGCTGTGAGCATGTAAGGTATTTACTATGAAGATTAAAAAAAAAATCTTAAGCATCTCAACCATCTTGTATGTTTTTAAAAGTTAAGTAATAATTCCCAACTGCCTTTAAAAAAGCCCAATAAATTTATGTTCAGATAGTTTATTAAAAATCCAGACATTAATCTTCCAGAGTAGAAAGCTGCCTTGCAAAATGAACATGGAAAATGGATTAGATTTCACTGATCTGCACATCCCTGGTATATTGGTATGAGCAGTGTAATGTCAAAGCTGTGTATTCATAGAAAGTGCAGTAACATTCATTTATGTTACATAAACCTATATCTAATGAGTCCTATGAGAGGAGATTGGAATTCAACTTGAAAAGATTTAGGTGCCCACAGAACAATTCAAGTTCCCGACCAGGGGAAGCGGGAAGGTGGTAGAGAAGATGTGTTTTTCTTATTTCAAAAAAATTAATAATCAGAATTCCACTGGATACTTCTTTTCTTATTTAATACCTTAGCATTCTTTAAGTATACCATAACTGCATTCTTGACATATTATGTTTTGTTTTGGTGATGGAGCCACACAACAGAACAAATGTCAAGAGAGACAAAGGGCTATGTTAGCTTTATGTCTGGAGATTAGGAAAGGGGTCATAGAAGAGAAAAGGGACAGGGTGGCCTAGTGATTAAGATGTTGAGCTTATTGACCAAAAGATTGGCAGTTCAACACTCAAGTATCACCTGATGGGATGAGCTCCCATTCCTGCCAACCTAGCAGTTTGAAAGCATACAAATGCAAGTAGATAATGCCCATCTCCATTTCCTAATTAAGGGAGCAGTGTTCTGTGAGCCTAAGCATATAATCATGCCAACCACATGAATATGGAAGCATCTTCAGATGAACCTTGGCTCCCTTAGCTAGGAAATAGAGATGAGCACCATCCTGTAGAGGTGGACATTACTAGACAGGGGAAACCTTTACCTTTTACCATAGAAGAAAGCCACTTCTTTCTTTAACAAAGACAGCCCATTCCTTTTGATCCTTTCTAAAATACTTTCCCATTTCCAATTCTAGACATTGCCTATTTTCTTCTCATATTGCCCCAGAACTAAAATCAACAAAAAGGACTGCTTGAGAAAATAAACAGAGTTGCTTGATGGAAGAACAGAACAGAACAGAATAGAATAGAATAGAATCTGGAAGGGACCTTGGAGGTCTTCTAGTCCAGCCCCCTGCTCAAGCAGGTTAACCTATACCATATCGGACAAGTGACTGTTCAGTATCTTCTTAAAAGTGCCCAGTGATGGAGCTCCTACAATTTCTGTTCCACTGGTTAATTGTCCTTACTGTTAGGAAGTTTCTCCTTAGTTCCAGTTTGCTTTGATTAGTTTCCAACTATTATTTCTTGTCCTGCCCTCTGGTGCTTTGGAGAATAGAAAATTGGAATAAGAAATTGGAAGGGACTTTGGAGGTCTTCTAGTCCAACCCCTTGCTCAGGAAGGAAACCCTATACTACTTCAGACAAATGGTTATCCAATCTCTTGGTAAAAACTTCCAGTGTTGGGAGAATTCACAACTTCTGGAGGCAAGTTGATCCACTTGTTAATTGTTCTAACTGTCAGGACACTTCTTAGTTCTAGGTTGCTTCTGTCCTTGATTAGGTTCCATCTGTTGCTTCTTGTCCTGCCTTCTGGTGGTTTGGAGAGTACCTTGACTTCCTCTTCTTTGTGGGAACCCCTGTGATATCAGAACACTGCTATCATGTCACCCCTAGTCCTTCTTTTCATCAAACTACACATATCCAATTCCAGCAATTGTTCCTTATATGTTTTACCCTTCAGTCCCCTAATAATCTTTGTTACTCTTCTCTGCTTCTCTTCTCTTTCTAGAATCTCAACATCTTTTTTTTTTTTTTTTTACATTGTGATGACCAAAACTGAATGCAGTATTCCAAGTGTGGCTTTACCAAGGCATTATAAAGTGGTGTTAACACTTCATGTGATCTTGATTCTATCTTTCTGTTTATGCGGCCTAGAACTGTGTTGGCTTTTTTGGCAGCTGAATAATTCTGGGTGATCTCAAGATTTTATCATTTAAATAGAGGTTTATATAGTTGGCTTCCTTCAGGAACCAAATTTAAAATAAACCAGTGCTTGGGGAACAAAAGACTGCTGTTTCATAGAATCAAAAAGTAAAATGCTCTTATTTTTGGCAGACAGAAATATTGCAGAGACAGCGCAGATCTTTTCGTCATAATTCTTAATCAAGATAGCTAATATTCTCTTCCCCCACCCCAAGTTTCTTCCCCAGACCAAAAAGTAGATTAATAGATTATCAATATGAAAAAATAAATAGAACTGAAAATTGTCAATGGACAATAAAAGAAAGTGTTTTTTTTAAATTCTAAGGCATGTCTTTGCCAGCAAGGGAAACTACTCTATGTGCATGAGTTACGCTCATTCAATTAAAGTGCATGCCATTATAGAATGCTGCATCAATAGTGTGAGTAAATTTGATTTGCTGGACAGTTTTACACAGAAGCTCTTTTGGAACAAATTGATTTTTGCTGCATTGTGTATTGTTCAGATAAGCTCTTCTGATATTCATGTAGTCTCTTTTTGGGATAACTCACTGTTATTTTGTTCTTATAAATGAAACAAGGACAGGGAAAACAATTAACATAATGGAATGTGTTTTATTGAATGGAACTTGCATTTGATTGGATATATGAGAACACAAGGCTCCTGCTTAAGTATCAAGCATTTCCTGGCTCTTATGCATATTTTGCTATTGCATCCTTTTAATTAGCATTCTCAGATGGGCTTGTTTATAATTACAATATGATTAGGATTGATTGTATGCCATCAAATCATTTTCCACACAGCAATCACACAGAAAGACTTTCTGCATGATGATCTGTCCTCAACATAGTCCTTCAAGATTTTCCATGGTGTATCCTTCATTGCTTTAATCAAGTCAACTTATTTTGTATCTGGTTGTTCTCTTCTCTTTTTCGTTATATGCTTCTCAAAAGAGCTGAATTTTGCATGATGTGTTCCGAATATAATAATTTCAGCTTGGTCATTTATGCTTCAAGTGATAACTCCAGATTGATTTGTTCTATGATCTATTATTTCTTTTCTTGACTAGTCATGATATTTCCAATACCAAAGTTTGAAATATCAATACTTTTTCTATTCTGTTTCTTTAAAATCCAAATTTTGCTTCCATAGAAGAAAATTATTTCTTGCATAATTCTGATCTTTGTAAATATAGACCCATCATAATGTCTGAACTTTTTCCAAGACCTTCACTGATGCCAAGTCTTAGAGTTATCAAGTGCTAGTCTATGACTTCATTCTTCATTGCTGGTCTCTTTACTATTGATAGTTAGTCCTTTTAAAAAAGTACTACATACCATTTCAATATTTTCATTGTCCTGATAATTATCCATGTTGTCCTTAATTTGGTCTTCTTTATATTAGCCCAATTCCCCCCATTACATTTCTTGACTTGCATTACAGTTCCTCTGTTTCTTCTCATTCCAACACGAAGTTTAGGATTTCATCATGATTCCAGTTCTCCTTGAAAATGATTTTTGTATGCTCAGGACCATATTATGAAAAGCTCTTGGCTTTTTTTTTTCAGCTTTAGTTTGACTCAGAACTTTCACAAGAGCAGTTCATGATCTGCTGAACCCCTGGCCAAATCTTGCTGTTATAACAGAGAAATTTGACCTCCTTGTAACAGAAACATAGTCAATGTGTGGCCTGTCTGATGATATTCATAAATATATAAATGGTATTTTGGTTTCTACAAAGTATTTATTTTTGTTTTTATATTTTTAAAGTATTTTGGTACTGGGTATAGGTTTTGTGTAGTTTTATTCTTTTAATATTGTAAGCTGCATGGGGTTACCCAGTGGTAAGATGGATAGATGGATGAATGGATAGATAGATAGATAGATAGATAGATAGATAGATAGATAGATAGATAGATAGATAATACTAATGAAGAAATAGCAAGATTGCCTGCTGTTTTTTGGCATCATTTCTGTTCCCTGGGCCATACAGCATAGATATGTTTTTCCCTTTCAGTCTTCAATTTTGTTTTCCAATCTTGTACCTCAAGAAGCTTCTTGAACATACCAGGTTCTATTTTAGATTGATTTAACTGATCAACTTCCTCTTTTCCTGTATCGGTAGAGCATAAGGTTGAATAACCATTATATTATAAGGTTGTCTAACATATATCCTTCAGTAATTATTCAGTCTGCATTACATTTCCAGATATGAAACTATGATTTTTTTTTGTTTCTTTTTTTGCTTTTATATCATGAACATAACAGTATAATCTTGAGATTGAAAATGTCTACTTCCACTCCATTTCAATTTGCTATTACCTACAATGTCAACTTGAGATATCCATCCTCTAACACTCTGATGTCAATCATTAATCTGATTTAGTCATGTGCTACTATATCATGTTTCTGTATTGATTATACATACTGTGATTGGGTTATAAATTCCTCCAATCAGTACATGGGATATTTGAGAGAATTTTTTCTGAAGAATTTGCAAATATCAAGGCCAAGATAAAATGAAGAATTCAGTTAAAAAAAAAAAAAAAACCCTAAACAAATGACAACAGCTAACTCTACTTTTTGCAAATACAGAGCAAGCCTCAATATATTCTTTTGCAATGCTAGTTATGATCATAGACAAAAAGGAACCGCCTGTATGTACTGCTTGTCTCACTACTCCTTGGCTCTTTTCTGTGATGTGTCTTTTGCATTTATGGGTGGGAATAAAGTAAACAAAAGTATACAAAGTGCATCATGAGAGGGACACCTAAGCAATTCTTTTCGTGAACTACAGTATTATAACTTTTGCCAGCATGCTGCCACCACTGAAGAAAAGATTCACAATCAAATATTATAAAGTAAGATCATTGACTGATTTTTCTAGACTTCTCTGATGTATAGAATAGTTGTCATCATAACTGTCAAAATTTAAAATATGAACAGATTAAAGTAAGTTTCAGGTACATAAAATCTGTCTTATCATTTTTTTAAATGTAGGTAAAAATGTCCTTCCAATTTCTATTGGAAAAAAAATGTTACCTAGATTATTCCCATGAATTTGAAATATAATATTTATCTTATTTCAAGCATAAAAGAATATGAACTGGGAAGAGGAGGAGGAAGAGGAGAAGGAGAATCAACACTTGTAGTTCTAGCAGAACTATTAGTGAAATAAATTATATAATGTTGAAGAAGTGGGAAGTAAACTATTCTATTCATTATTCAAAAATGCAGTATTCAGGTCTCCATATATCCTATGTTTTTTCTACCAGCCTTGAGGAAAAGAAGAGAGAAGGGAAAATAATGGAACCATTGTCTTTTAGAGTTTCAGAGCTACAAATTTTCATAGATTAGAAGGATTATAACAGCAGCCCCAGCAACCTTTCTGCATCCAATAAAATTCAAGATTAGTCACCCACATCTTCTTCTGTACCACCTATCTCAAGGAATCCCAATAGCTACTCTTTCATATACAAACTTTTGTCAGCCTTGGAAACCATGTTTTACTTAGAAGCTTTGAGGCTGCCACATTTAGTGCCTAGGAATTTGGAAGGGGGGATTGCTTAGAGAGGTGGAAGATTAGACTCAACAATATTCCTCTTATAAAGTCAAGGACATATTACCCTGCACCTGGAGAGAAGTGCCTGGAGGAATGTCTTCCATTGGGACAATGTTTGGTTGGACCATGTGATGGACTGGTGGGTGCAGGGGATGGATCTTGGAATTTTATTTGGGAAGGGAAACTCTGGAAATCTCAGATTCAGGTTTTCCCAGATATGCCAACATGACTTCTTTAATAAATTCTTACTTGGATGAACTTTGCGTCTAAGTGCTGAATGAGAATGGGGAGTTTCATTGGAATGCTGACACCCTTCTCCTTTTGCTTTTCTGGTTAGACAGGAGCCTGCCATTCTAGAAATTATAGGCTCTTTAATTTAGAGAAAACAGTGGCACCTGAAAGTATGCCTGGCGATAACAAACCTCTCAGCTGAATACAAATAAATATTATAACAATAGCTTTATATGGGGTATCAATTCCATCTTTAATATCTTGTAGCACATTCTTCAAAGCTCTGGCAATGCTTTGTACTACCATAGCCCAGGTCTGTTATTGTTTTTTTTTTCACTAAGAATGATTATCACTTTTACCTGGCTTCCTTAAATCCCTTATCCACAAGAGAAGAACAATGTCAAATTTGTTGAAGAGCTTCCACACATGTAAAGAAGGCAGCAAATCCAGTCAACTTACTTTTAATAAGAATACAGCCTTAGGTCAAATGTGATTTTGCTTTTGTTTTTTTCAGGATTTTTTTAAAAAGACTGCCTCTTTTTTGTTTGCTACTTTGGAATTATTTCAAGCTGAAAATGAAAGATAAACTTAATAGAAAAATAATATTTAACATCACAACTTTCTTTCTTACTAAATCCCATGGTCAACTATTTCCCTCTATTGTTCTTTGTTAGTGACACAATAAATTGAAAATACTGAAACATGTTGGAGGATTATATTTTACTTGACTGTTTTCATTTCCTGATGAAAATATTGCTTAATCTGATTTTTAAAAATACCAAATCATTGCTTGGATAGACTATCTCTCTAAATATAAAGCCTTGGACAATTCAGTGCATAGAACTTCTTAATAAGCTTTCCTCAACTGAAAGTGCTTACGGATAGTTTGCAAATGAACTGAAGTAAATATTTGTAGAACTGTCCTGCAATAGTTACAACTATCATAAATATTATATATTATTATATAATATATAACATTATATAACTGTTCTTAAAGCTCCTCCACCTGGAAAACTGTATCCAGTTCTGGTCACCACAATAACAATAGCAATAGCACTTAGACTAATATACCACTTCACAGTGCTTTACAGCCCTAACTCTAACCCTAACCCTAACCCTAACCTTCTCTAAATGATTTACAGAGTCAGCATATTGCCCCCAACAATCTGAATCCTCATTTTACCAATCTCGGAAGGATGGAAATTGAGCCAGTGAGAACTGAACTGCCAAACATCTGGTAATCAGCAGAAATAGTCTGCAGTATTACATTCTAACTACTGTACCACCATGGCAATAGAAAAAAGAAGTTGAGACTCTGGAAACAAAGACTCTTGTTCTTTGTTAGTGACACAATAAATTGAAGACTCTGGAAACAGTACAAAGAAGAGCAACAACAAGATTAGGGGGCTTGATGCTAAAACATATGAAGAACAGTTACAAGAGTTGGATATGTCCAGTCTAATGAAAAGAAGGACTAGAGGAGACATAGCAGTATTCCAATATTTGAGGGCATCAAATTATTTTCTAAAGCATAAAACGGCAAGACAAGAAGCAATGGATGGAAACTAACCAAGGAAAGAAGCAACCTAGAATTAAACTTCCTACTCATGAGAGCAATCAACCACTGGAATAGCTTGCCTCCAGAAGTTGTGGATACTCCATCACTGGAGGCTTTCAAAAAGAAACCGGAGAACCATTGTTTGAAATGATATAGGTTTTCCTGCTTGAGCTGGAAGTTGGACTACAAAACCTCCAAGGTCTTTTCCAAATCTACTATTCTATGCTTCCCTGAAATTAAAACAAAAACTTGTTGAAATATGCTCATCCCCTAAATTAAAATATTTGCTATGAGCTTTGCAGGATATCAGCAACTTTTATTTAGAAGATTCTAAACAACTGTTAGGATTTCAGAACCTCAGGCTATCATAAACATCAGTAGGAACACTGCTATCCCAACCTCTAAAATGATTTCAAGCACCATGGTGGATAGTTTCATTTGGTCAAGTTATTGTTAACTCCAGTAAAGAGAGGTATCTGCAGGAAGGGATGTTGCCAAAATTTAAGACATCTGCCACAATGGAAAAAATAAAAAAGTAAAATAAAATAAAATAAAATAGGGCTTTGATCCAAAGTGGTGGCTGCTATTTTTAATATCCTAACTCCCATGAAAAGAAGTGTTTCTGACAAATTAGGGCAGGTCCTGATTAAAGAGTATGTCAATCAACCATGATATCCTCCTTGAAGAGTTATCTCCTGTGGCTTTTGCTTTAACTTCCTTCTCCTCCCTAATTCCCCCATTTTCATATTATTTTGTGATCTCACCTCTTTCTCAGGTATTGCAGTTTTGCAATTATTATGTTTATAACAAATTATTATGTTTATAACAAATTAGAACAGCATGTACTTAATGCTGAAAATGTGACGCATGTGTTACTGCAACCATTAATCCCAAGATTTGAACGTGTCTCCGACTCTACAGCACCAACTTGGAGATCTAAAGTGAAACTATGAAACTTCCATTTCATGCTATTTTCTATTTTTTGTGTAGATTTTAATCAATATGGGAATTAATTTGTTGGTTATAGAATGGATGGACTTAATTTAGCATGTAGAAATATGCAACAGAACAGTGGTGGTATTTTTTTTACTGCCCGTTCTGTGGGCATGGCTTGGTAAGTGTGGAGTGGCTTAGTGGGCGTGGCATGGTGGGCATGTCAGGGGAAGGATACTGCAAAATCCCCATTCCCTCCCCACCCCACTAACCTGCTTTCCAGCTCCATTCTCCTGTCCAGAGCAACAAAAGAAGACCCATGGTTATTTTAGAAGGCATTATATACGGGAAGCGTTATGGTTGAATTGGGAGAAAATTAAGAAACATTGTTATTTGAAAATTCCAGTTTGGTTATCAACTATTGAAGCTTTTTCGTATCCTATAACTTATAAGAAGGAACAAACGGTTAGATATGGGGAAATATTGGATGAAAAGGGTGAACTTAAAACGATGAAAAATTTAGAAGAACAAGGTATAAAGATGAATTGGTTTTCATATGCGCAAATACATGTAAGGTATCTTAAAGACTCTAAAATAGAAGGATTTTATGATAAACTGACTGATTTAGATAGGATTTTGACAGGTACTGATGAAAAAGTGATTAAAAAACTATATAGTTATAAATTAGAGGAAGAACAAGTTAAAGAAACAATGATTGCTTGGGGGAAGAATTTTGGATATGGAATTGACTTAGAGAAATGGCAAAAATTTTGGTCACAAAATTATAAAATGACAATGTCAACAGCATATAAAGAAAATTTGTATAAGATGTTTTACAGGTGTCACTTTCCCCCGACAAGAATAACAAGAATGTTCAAGAATAAATCTGAAAAGTGCTGGAAATGTCATCAGATACCTGGCTCATATTACCATATGTGGTGGACTTGTGAGGAAGCCAGGAAATATTTTTTGGACTAGAATTCGCATATGGCTGGAAAAAATGACAAAGAAACACATAGATTTGAAACCAGAGATTTTTTTATTGGGAATCGTACCTGATATATAAAATAAAAATTTAAAGTATTTGATTGCAAATGTATTAACAGCAGCTAGGATTGTATTTGCTAAACATTGGAAGAGTGAGAAAATACCATTAGAGGAAGAAATTATTAAGAAAATATTGGAATGTGCTGAAATGAGTAGATTGACATTTGAAATTAGAGAACAAGAAGATAAACAATTTTATGAAGTTTGGGATCTTTTTTATCAATGGTTAGATAATACAATATAATAATAGAATATTTAGAAACTTAGGAAATAATGAATATATAATTTTTCTTGGTTTTGATAATTTTTAAGAATATTTTATTAAGATAGATTTGGTATGATTCTATGATTTGTTATAAAATAATTTAACTTAATTATAGTTATCTCGCTTAAGCATGAATTAGTAAAATTATAGTCAAATGATTGTTTAATAATGATATTGGGATATTTTATTGATGATTGATAATGTGAGTTATTATGTAATATAATTATTTTGATGACTATGAAATGGATGCACAAAAGGGAGTGGTAAACCAACCGATACACTGTAAATTTATGAAGAATGATCTTTTATGTTATGTTTTATGTCTTATATGTTTTTTGTCTGTCGTTAAAATCAATAAAACTTTTACCAAAAAAAAAAAGAAGAAGACCCAGCCAATCAGCTGGGACTCAGGAGGCAGAGAATAGATGGTGGGGGAATCAGTCAGAGGTGGTATTTGCTGATTCTCCAAACTACTCAAAATTTCCGCTACTGGTTCTCCAGAACTGGTCAGAACCTGCTGAAGACCACCTCTGGAATAGTATATTGTCTATACTATTTTATATGAATGTCTAATCACATCTTGATTAACCTGGACCATTATGGTCATCAGATATATGCAATTAGAATGAGATTAATTAATTAAATCAAATACTGCAATTCCTAGTATCTTTCAGCATTGGTCAGAATGGTTGGGTTTTCTAGGAATTTTTGCCCAGGTTCATGTCTTTGGGTAACAGATCTAATATTCTATGTAATCTAAAATGGAAGAAACATTTGTCAAGTTAAATAAATTCTATTTATCATTTTGCCTAAAATTCACCTTTTTGCCTTATGTCTGCAGATTTATTTCATGATTCAATTTATTTTGGGAGAAACTTAAAATTTAATAACTTAAATGACACCGAATGATTCATCTTTTCTGAAAAGTCAACTGTAATTGAGCAAATATAACTTCATCATCATCTTTGCCATCTTGATGGGATTTATTTAGGTGTTGAGTCTTCAGCATCCTTTCAGTTTAGTTGATACTTTTGTTTGTGTCTCTCTTTAATCTTCCACAAGATATCACATCTCTGAATCATTTAAATCCTATCCTTCTGGTATCTAGCTAACATAGAGTCATGTCTCTGTTGTTTTCACCCTTTTTTTATCTTTAGCAGATCTTTTGGCAATAAGTCCTTATTTTATAAACATTTTTCTGATACTTCTAGATGACCTTTATCTGAACTTTTATCCAGCTCAAATATGATTCAAAGAATAAAAGGTTGAAGAGTGTTATGTCTGGAAGGATGGGTACAAGAACGGAGACGAGACTCAGATAGCAACAACAGCTCTTTATTAGTAACTTCTGATCTGAGCAAAATATCCTAGATGCAGCAGCCCTTTTTATAGGCTTGGCTTGCCCAATCGTGGCAGTCCGTTTACTAGCCAATCGGATCAGCCTGGAGCGACCAATCACGACCTGCTGTTAGCGGACCAATCCGAAGTGCAGGCTTTCAAGCCTGCTCATCCGGAACAAAGAGCATTGCAGAGATCAGGAGACACTAGTTATTAACATAACTAATGGTTCAAACAAAGATCATCTGGCCACAAACTTCTTCATAGAGTGAAAATGAATTATTATTTTCTAAATTTTTGCAAAACAGCACAGTCAATTGAAGCTGGGACTGCTACTGGAACTGAAGAAAGTGCTGGAGACCATCCATTCTGAAGAGTGTAACATGGCTAAGGTCAGAAAACAGAAGTCTTGAGTCAAAGGTGAAAAAACATGGCTGTGTTTGCAATTGCCTAGGAGTGTGAGGAAGACAATGTCATCTATTTCTGTGTATGTAGTTAATACATGTATTTGTATTAACACAAGTATTATTGAGTCAGTTCAGTCTAGTGGGTAACATGCTAGGAAATGGGAGAGAATGAGTTCAAGTCCTGCCTTAGCCATGAAAGTCAGCTGGGTGACTTAAACCCAGTTTCTCTCTCTCTCTCGCTCGCTCGCTCTTTCTCTCTCTCACACACACACACTTATTCTCTCTTTCATTCTCTCTCACACACAACACCCCCACTGTCTCCCCAACCCACATCACAGGATTGTCATTATGGGGAAAATAGGACAAGGATTATTTTTTGGGATATGTTCGTTGTTTTGGTTTGTTTGTAAAAAATAATAAATATGGGATATACTGACCACACACAGATACACACACACACACACACACACACACACACACACACTGACCATTTGGGGCTGAGTCAATACAAAGTGAAGAGTTGCAAGTTCTCACGAAGAGAAGCCGAGAAAGAAGATGAATGTGGTAGGATGAGCAGGGGACTGAACATGTGTTCCATGAAGGTAGTAGCAAACTGTCAACTACAGGGAAAACGTGATAGAGAAAATTGAAGTGAGCACAGTTTGGAATGGAAGGAAGGAGATTCACTTGGTTACCAGACTGTTCATTAAGAAGCTTAGTCTAGTTCCTATTGAACACCATTCTCTGTCTGCAGGCTGTTTCTAATGCTGCAAAAATATTTGCAATTAGAAATAGAAACTTATTTTGGTCTTTGGATAGAAAAAGTGGGAGCAAAGCTACCCCACAGATCTTCCTGCGCTCACAGGCTCCACAGCTGCCTTGGTGAAACAAATTCTATAGGACCTGGATGAAATTGTACTTGGACAATTTCTATAGGAATTCAGTATTCTACTGTAGTTGGGTACCTGCTAATAAAAGCAAAAAAGCACTAATGCTTCATCACAAAATCTCCAGAACCATAAATCCTACAAATTTGAAATTTGGCATGTATGTTCCTCTTGGCTTCTAGTTGCTCACTAACAAAGGATTTATGAAATGACCACTAGAGCATTAGTATTTCCTATATTACATTTAACATGCTCTGATACTCTCCCCACCTGAAAAGAAATCTCTTCCAACTGGAGTTGAACTAAGGCACACCCAGGTTCCTTTCTGTCTCCTTCTTGCTCACGCAGCAAATACTGTTTCAGTTTCCAAACAGCCCTCAACTCTCTCACACACTGATAGGACACTAGCCAGATGAATACCGATGGATGCTGGAAGGCAGAAGCAACATTTTTTCCCCTTATTTTCCTCCACATAGTTTCATAGCGAAGCATGAGTATCCTGTTAGTAATAGTATAACAGTGTAATGAACATCAAATGCTTTCTTGAATTGCAATATTTAGAGCAGCCATAAGTTTGTTCTTACAGGAGGACACAGATTTAACCTTCTGTTTAATGGCTTTCCATTGTAAATTCTGTTATTGTAGTTTATTAAATGTGATGTATCACTGATTAGACATGCAAACAAAACTACTATGGTTAATTCAACATGCCAAGTTTAAAGCCTAGCTAGTGAGTTATTTATGTCATAAGGTTGACTACACTGAAGGGAGAGTAAGTTTTGATAAGCACCCCACCACAACAAATTACCCACAAGGCTCATTAGGTAAAGCAAACCCAAACACATAGTGTATACTTCTTACTAATTCCAGAGCATTGCTTTACAATATATATATATATGTATATATGTATATATGTATATATATATATATATATATATATATATATATATATATATATATATATATACACATATACACATATACACATATACACATATACACATATACACATATACACATATACACATATACACACATATATATATATATATATATATATATATATATATATATATATATATATATATATATATATGCAGTATGTTAACTATAATATTGGAGAATATACCTCTGCATGCATCTTTCTTTTGATTGTCCACACTATGTTCTCTGCAATGCACTTAATCAGTATAGCTGCCAGTTTCAATTAATTCAATTGAACTTGCTCTTACCAAGACATTTTAGTGCTCTGTCCAAGTATGATTATAATAATTCATCAATCACTGAGTGCTTCACAGAGTACAAAAATATTTGTCATATTGCGATACAAAAAAGCCATACATTTCAACTATAAACAGCATTATGTTGCATTAATTTTCAAAGGACTGTAACCTCTTCTAAGAAAGGAGATGAAGTTAGTGCAGCCGTCCATTTTAAAGACCTACATTTATTTGTGTCTTTCAATGAATAAAGGATTTTTTTTTAATGTGTTGCATGTTTTTTGGCACAATTATAAACATATTTACATATGAATGAATTTAATTTCCTGCACCTTTAGAATCATGACCAAAGGCTCCTTCTGTAATTTCTTTCAGAAGCCTTAGAGTAAAATCAAGGACGATGTAATTGCAGCTAAAGTTTAGGTTCATATGTCATTTGTAGACTTATAACTGGATCAATATTTGAGTAAGCTCTCAAGATGCCCCCTGGTGGGCCACATTCTATGTATGTGGACACTAATGATTTTCCTGCCAGTCATAATGCTCTTAAACAGTGTATCATATTTTACTTGGAAGCTTTGAGGCTGCCACATTATTATGTAATTGGGAGTCACCCTTTTAGTATTCGACAAAGGCTTTCCATGTAGAATTGCTTCAGGGTAAGGTAGAAAATAAAAATACTATTCTCTGGTGAGGAGAACCATTTTATTCTCTGGTGAGGAGAACCAGAATAACATTTGCAGATACTATATATTGTATGGAATGTAAATATCATTCTACGCAACTGGAATACTGGAAAATATTTTAAGAGAGTATGGAGGGAGGGGCCTAGAATGATACAGTGGCCCAGAGATGGAATTCTTGCTTCACAATCAGGAGGCTTTGAGTTTGATCCTAGGTGGAGGCAGATATTTCTCTGAACTCCACATTGGCAACAGGAAGGGCATCCAGCCAGTAAACACTCAGCTCCATTCAATTGCCCTGACTCCACTTTGATGCAAGGGATTATGGGGTCATTAAAAGACAAAAAAAAAAAAAATGGAGGGAGGAGCCTGAGCTGCCAGTCCAGTTAGACACGCTTCCTGAAGCTCCTCATAGTTCTATCACATTATTGGATGTTTAGCATTCCTATTGGACCTTTTTTAACCTAATTAACATTATCCAGATGAGACAATTGGAAAGACAAGTGCACAGAAAAGGAATTTTGTGTGGAATTAATAGGCAGAGAAGAAAAAAAAGTGCTCATAATGCAAGCCCAGAACACCTCCCTCCTTTGAAGTCTGCAAAATAGCCAAGAATTGAGGAACAGTTCATAGAAAAGGAAACTTTAAATAAAATAGTATAGTGATCTGAAATCAGCAGTGAACCCTGGATGACTTATTGGATCCCAGAATTTCCTGCATTCAGCTGATTAAGTGCTGGTTCTTCTTCACATTTTTTTTTATAAAGACAAACTTGATTAACATAGATTATATGATTAGGTGCTAGAATAGAAAACCTCATTACACAAATTGAAAGCCACATGGATGGAGACAGCATAAGATTCACCACACGATATGGCAACCATGCTGTTATGTTGATGGTTAATATAGCCGTCTCTATGGCATGCATTTACTCTGATGGCCTGTATTAAAATTATGTGATAATGTCTGTAAAATCGGAAGGAATTTAGTTACAATTTTTAATTTTATTAAATTATTTATTTTGTTAGGTGCAGTTCAGTTCATCAGACACGTGGTGCGGCTAAATTGATTTAGGATTTAAATTGTGGTGAGGTGAAGGAGAGGAGGGATAGACAGGTTGGTTATGTAGAGAATGATTGCAAGTATTTATCAATGACCAATTGTAATGTCTCCAAAAACGCTCATTTTGTTGATTGAAACCTAAGATTGCCTGGAACCTTTTAGATGTATTAAGTTCAACAATTTCTCATTCGGATATGCTATTAAAGTCCCATTTTTCCAAAGCAATCACACTGAGGTGTGATATAGGGTGTCTTGGGATGTTAAATGCTGTGATATTGCTTTGTCCTTTTTGAGACTTGATGTTAAACTTGTACCCATTAATTCTTTGGCACAATATTTGTCCTTTTCATCCTGCATAAAATCCTGAGGGGCATTGCTGGCAGATGATGGCCTACATAACACTAGAGGAAGAGCATGTGAAGGCACATCTAAAGTTTATGTCCACTTTGTTAGGGATAACATTGTTTACCCTAACTGGTTTAGGTAAAATAATAAATATGTTATCATAGTTTGTTAGTTAAAGTGTCTGCAACTTTAACTGTAGGATTGTAATTAAGGGAGTGGTTGTGAAAGCACTTTAAAAGAAGCAAGACGACAGCTTGCTCTCTCTCTGGCTTTGATGATCCCTAATTACTGCATGGACTCGACTGCGTTACTCGAACGGGAGAGATAAACAAAGGACTGATTTGTAAGTGAACTGACATAGGATATTCTGCACGGACTTTGCTAACTGAATATCCTTGAATGGACTGACTAAATGATACATGACTAATGGATTGTTATTTTGACTATGCTATAAATGGAATAAACTATATTTTTGATAGCACAAGTGTATCTGTTATTTTTACTGTATGTTAACAAACATACAAACTCATTTATCTGTATGCCTATCTGACGAACGCTGCACATTCTGTTTAGCTTGTCTCCTTAACCCTGGTTGGGGAACCCAGGCTTAACACACTTGTTGGGACCTGTGATATTCTCCTTGGTGGTGATGTGAAGGTTAAGTATATTTTAGAGTTAGGTTCCCATTTAATATCATTGTATTATTACTATTATTATTATGACAGTATACACAGCAAACGAGATAACCATGCTGGGTTTTGTATCACAAATCACTGGTCAAACACTTCCCAAGTGTTTAGGATGTGATGGATTATGCGAGCAGACCCCAATAAAGTGGCCTTCTGCAGCTGACCAGTGGTGATCTTGTCAGTGTCAATTGTTTTTAAGTGCTTGCCTAGGTCTTTAAGCCGATTATTATTATTATTATTATTATTATTATTATTATTATTATTATTATTATTATTATTATTATTATTTCAATATGCTTCAAACTGAGTAATTTCTAGTATAAACATGTATAGACCAGCTATCCAGGGCTTAAGAAAGTGCAGTGTGTTGTTGTCCAATATAGGCTATAGCTTATCAATAATGTGTTTCAGTGGTTTGAACTGCACATTTTAGGTGACCACCACTGACTTAGTGTTATTCAGTTTTTGTGATCTGTGCTTTAATAGATTGTTTTTTGTCTTTTAATGACCCTGTAATCCCTTATATAGGTGTGGAGTTGGGGCAACTGAATGGAGCTGAGTGTTTACTGGCCGGATGCCTTTCCTGTCACCAAAGCAGAGTTTGCAGCAGATAATAACTCATTATGCCCAGAGAGAGAAATATCTGCTGCTATCTAGGATCGAACTCACAGACTCCTGATCATAAGGTGAGAACTCCACTTCTAGGCCACTGCACCATTGTGTTTTAATAGACCCTCCCTGGGAATTGATTTGTATGTATTCTTTATTTGTATTTATCTCATTGATTGGGTAGTTTAGTTTCCTGAATGCCTGGTTTAAGTTAACTTATTGAGCATTTCTGTCAAGTGGATAAAGAACAAATGTGATTATAGCATAGACTCAAACTATTTATGATAGATTTGATAGCAGATGGAATCTAGGAGCATTTGGGTACTCATGCCTGTTTGTCCATTTCTAGGTAATGATTTTTATGCATAGATTATGCATTTTTGTTGTGACATGAAGATGTCAGCAACTGAACAATAATATGGGCACCATATTAAATAACAAACAACAAACAAACAAATCCGTAGATAGATTTAAGTTAATATTGATGATGGAGTAGAAATTGTTGAAGGCATTTTCATTACAGAAAAACAGAATATTAGAGTTGGAAGAGATGTTGGAAATCTTCTAGTCCAATTCCCTGCTCAGGCAGGAAACTGAAATTCTGAAACCCATTTCAGACAAATGGTTGTCCAATCTCAATTACAGACTCATTTAAATGATGACCTTTATTTCTCGGTGTCATGAGAAAAGCCTTAAAAAGGATTCAAATCAGAGTGATCCCCATATCCCAATGCGAGAAAAAAATCTTAATATCCTCAGACTCAGAAGAGTTTTGGTGGCACAGTGGTTAGAGTGCAGTACTGCAGGCTACTTCTGCTGATTGCTGGTTGCCTGCAATTTGATAGTTCAAATCTCACTAGGCTCAAGGTTGACTCAGTGTTCCATCATTCCGAAGTCAGTAAAATGAGGACCCAAATTGTTGGAGGCAATATGCTGACTCTGTAAACCACTTAAAAAGGGCTATAAAGCACTGGAAAGCAATATATAAGTCTAAGTGCTAATGCTAATTCTTTTACAATTTTACAGCTTCCTATCTCTAATTGAAATCTCCATGAGATTTCAATACCTTCTTCAGAACGATGAAAAAGTATTGCATTTTTAAAGAACATCAGGGACATGTAATCAATGATGCAACACAGTAAAAAAAATATGGGGTTTGTATTGCAGTGTCATGAACTTCACTTTGAGCAATCCGATCCCCTTTGCTGACTATAATGAATGCTTCTGTGTGAACTTAAAAGTATTTCCTGACCCTTCCAGTATATCTAAGGATTTAATTGTTCATTGATATGTGCCTCTTACCAATGCTCTTCCCCCACCCCAAAATTCTTTCCGAGAAACCTGCTCATATATCTTCAGGTTCAGCATGTAATTAATTCTGAATTAAAATGGAGTCATTGGGTTCTTGACTAGGCCATTACTATAACGGCATGCATGTAATAATATAGGGAGGCAGTCAACTTAGGGTCTTGCAGGTATAGTTCTTCTTGCTGGATTTTTCTTTGTTGCTCACTCTTTATTCCATACCTTAAATAAATTGTATAGGTAGGTCTATCAGACCTACACAGCTTTGAATAGCCATCAGACATCAGCAAAGTATTAGACTTTCTTTTTATCACCATAAACAATCTTCCCAGCTTTGGTAGCTATGATAGAATGTCTACTATACCCAAAGAATGCAAATAAAAAGTTGAGACTTTTATAGTATCTTAATCCAGAGGAGAGAGATGTAACTCAATTTTAATTATGCTAGTTATCTCAGATATAAGTTGGCCTGTTCGTTTGTTTTGGCAGTCTTTCAAAATTCTGTAAGGGTACTCCCTGATTTACTATCACAATTGAACCCAACATATCTGTTGCTAACTGACACCTTTCTTAAGTGAGTTTGCCCCATTTTATGACCTTTCTTGCCACAGTGAAGTGAGAATCACTGCACTTGTTAAATTAGTAACGTGGTTGTTAAGTGAAACTGGCTTCCCCGTTGATTTTGCTGGTCAGAAGGTCACAAAAGGTGATCACATGATTCCAGGACACTGCAACTACCATAAATATGAGTCAGTTACCAAGTTTCTGAATTTTGTTCACAAGGACATGGGGATGCTATAATGGTCATGAGTCACTTGTTTCACTGCTGTTGCAACATTGAACGGTCACTAAACAAACTGTTGTAAATCAAGGACTACCTGTATTAATAATTGAGATCTTTTGAAGCATCCAAGGGGTTCTTGTTTCCTGAATTTGCCAGTCTTGCAAAGCTTGATGGTGGCCCAAGTAGGGTAAATTAAACACAGAGATCTGATAGAATTTATAACAGGGAATTGATATGTAGGAAAGAAAGAGAGAAGAAAGGAAAAGTCACTGCAGTCATTATCTCTGTTGATGATGTGTTAGTTTACTTATACCTATGCATTCACTAAAGCTCTCAAAAGCTCTCAAAAAGCCTGGTTTTATCTAGTGGTCATATCCTTTGTCCAACTCTTAGGGCGGGGCTAGAGATCTCTCATTACCGGGAATCAAACTAAGAAACTATCACCTTGAAGTCCAGAAAGCTCTAGATACGTTATTCAAAACCACTCTGTAAGAATGGAGATACCAACCATTTTTCCCACTAAATTACTGGTAATGGTTGTTAGATAGTAACACACTGGACAATGCATCTTAATAGAAAGTTTAGGCTTAGAAACCAGACCCAGTACAGCAGGTTAAGAAATGGAAGACTTAAGCAACTCTCAGCATTTCCTTAAGTCAGCATATTTAGTGCTCATATTTATTAGAACATATGCCAGCCATTTTAATTAATGTCAAACTATACAAAAGGGAAAGTGAGATAAAAAAAACCGGTCAGGCTGATGTACAGCCTTACAAGCTCTCTTCATCATTGCAGGCTTATGTGCAGAAAGAGAAAGATAAGAAAAGCAGCACTGCCAAGTTCAGAATGAAAAAACTATAATGAATACAGACACTTCATTGCAGAGGGTTCTATCATCTAATATGAGCCCAGACATTAAAGGATGATTTTACTGGATACTTTCAATCTCTGCATATTGTTTAACCACAAGAAAGGCGGGTGGGTTACTTGTTTAATCAGACAGGCAGCCCGATCAGGCATTTAATATTTTGGCAATTGTGTGATGCTTCTTATGCCTCTCCATAAATTCCTTTGTTCAATAAAATAACCAAAGGGTTTTGTTTGCATATGGGAAACCTGTCCTGCTTACATCCAGTGGATTGCCAAAGTCAGACTCTTATTCAATCACACATGATTTTTAATTGTTAAAGCAAATCTTTACAGCGTTGACATAACACTGTTTATTTAATGCTGAATATGCAGCAAGGAAATATTAATAGTTCATCATAGAGCTTGAGGTGTTACATAAGATACTCTGGCATATTGTGCTGAACAGTTTCGTGTTTTTAAAATCTGTTAATGGTAAAATTGTCATTTAAGTTAGAGGGATATTTTCTTTCCATATTAATTTTCTCCCCTTCTTTTCACTAAGCTTAGAATATATTCCAAAATAGAATAGAATAGAATGGAACAGAACGGAACAGAACAGAACAGAATAGAATAGAATAGAATAGAATAGAATAGAATAGAATAGAATAGAATAGAATAGAATAGAATAGAATAGAATACTTTATTGGCCAAGTGTGATTGGATTGAATTTGTCTTGGTGTAAATACTCCTAGTAACTGTGTGGATGCATGAATATTTGGTTGTATTCATTTTTACCTTAAAAAAAAAACCCTTGCTGATATCTTATAACATAAAGCACAATTTTATGCATTTGATATGACATTTGGTTCCATTTCAGACACTTCAGATAGCTAATTCAGAAAGTCAGTTTCTAATTTATCCTGATAGCAATAGCACTTAGACTTATATTATGCTTCACAGTACTTTACAGCCCTTTCTACTCTAAGTGGTTTACAGTATCAACATATTGCCCCCAACAATCTGGCTCCTCAGAAGGATGGGAGGCTGAGTCAACCTTGAGCCAGTGAGACTCAAACAGCTGAACTGCTGGCAGCCAGCAGTCAGCAGAAATAGCCTGCAGTACTGCATTCTAACCACTGTACCATCATGGCTCTAATAAATAAATACTACCCTTGCATTTATTTACTCTGTGTGATAATATCTTCTTTATCATTGGAGATATACTTAATGTACTCTGCTAAATTGTGATAACAATTAAACTTTTAAAGACTAAATATAAAGCTCAAAGCTTCTGATCATTGTTCCAACTGAGGTCAATTCAAAACTCTCTTCAATCTATGTTGAAGAGAGCCCAGGTGGTACAGTGGTTAGAATGTAGTACTGCAGGATAACTCTGTCTATAGCCCAGAGTTCAATTTTGACTGGTTCATTGTTGACTCAGCCCACCATCCTTCCAAGGTCGGTAAAATGAGGACCCAGATTGCTGGAAACAATATGCTGACTCTGTAAACCACTTAGAAAGGGCTGTAATAGGGCATTATGTTTATAAGCTAGCCACCTTAGAAGCCACCAAAAGATAGTATGTTCATTGTATTTATGTAGTTTTCAGTAAGAGTGCAAGACTACTTTATTTCAACTTACATTTCAGTCTTCATATTAGTAGAATGAAGTTAATAGCAGGTTTGGTGACAAACTGAATTTCTAAAGTGTCTATACTAGAGAAGTTTGCAAATGAAAATTTATCTTTGGTGATGTTTTGAGGAAAGAAAGTCACAATCTTTTTTTTTTTCCTTTGAGAGAAAGCACCCTTAAGAGATAATCAAATCTAAGGTTATCATTATTTCTTCTCACTCCCTCATTTGAGAGAAAATAGTTCCACTTTTCTAAGATGTCTTTAAAACTGAAAATAAAGCTGTGCAGTTTTATTTTTATAATGGTAGAAAAACATTTGCTAAACCTTGAGAAGGAAGAAATGACAAATATAAAAGTTAAGGTATCAATTTAATTATTCATCAAAAACAATTTAGAGTTCACTTATGTATGGGTTTACACTAAATGGGCACATTGAAACTAAAAAAAAAAAAGATAATGTTCTCCCAGATATCATTAGATTTGAAATACATATTAACAGAACAACCTGCACTTAAGTAATGAAAGGTTTTCCTTTCAGTCAACTCTGACTAGGGCTCATCTCTGTTTCTTGGCCAAGAGAGCCAGTATTGTCTGAAGACATTTTCCATAGTCATATGGCCAACATGGCTATATGCCAAAGGTGCATGGAATGCTCTTACCTCCCATTGAAGTGTAGCTGTTAATCTACTTGCATTTGTATGCTTTCAAACTGCTAGTTGGGCAGTGTGATGACCCGGGTGTGGCACAAAGGCAACACAGTCAGATAAGCAATAAGAGTCCCTTTATTATCCCCAACTTTGCCCCCAATGTCCAGGTTACCTTCTGGCTGGAGAAAAACTCTCCCAGGAACAGCCTTTGACTGCAGAAATTTAAGTCCAAAATATGAGAACACAAACTGTAACTTAAAGTCCAAACAAGCCAAACTGAAGTAATTAGTTTGGCAGGGCAGGAGCAAGAATTTCAGACTTGAAGGCATGGCAAAACTCACACAGTTGGAAAGACGCCAGGAAAACAGATAAGCCACAACACAGGATAAATCCACATTTGCTCCCAGCAGCCTGCCGCATGCAGCCTGCCTTTCTTATCAACTGTCTTCCCAGCTGCGGCTAATGAAGGGAATCAGGGCCCTTTCTTCCCCCATAAACCATGCAACCCACATTGCTCTCTTCTCCATTCCTCCCTGCTTGCCCTAGGATGAAGAGTCGGTTGGCCTGCTTCTTCCTCTGAACTCCCTCTTCCTTATTCTACCTCTTCCCTGCTCTGTCCAGCTGGACTTTGCCCTTCCCCAGCCTCCTCCACAGGCAATGGAGCCACACTCCCACTGCCTGTCAGCTGTCCAGCTTCCTCCTCAGATTCAGAGTCTGCCAAAGTCAGAGGCATGACATGCAGGAGCTGGAGCAAATAACAGAAGGTCACCCCATTATGTGATAGCTCTGGTCTTGAACCCAGGTCCAAATGTTATGGAATAGGACTTTCCTCCAAGTTATCTGTTTTGCAGAATAAAGAAATAAATTAGTCAATATCACTCTGATATCACTTCCCATTATTGTTTCCATAGGAATTTCCATCCAGGCATAGAGGTTGACATTGGAAAATCACACCTGAAAATTCTATTAGGCCAGCCAACTAGACCATATACTTAAAATAATATCATGATGCTATTGAAAGTGCTAAGCTTCAACTACACTGGATTGTAAAAAAAAAAAAAAAAACTTGATTTTGAGTGGCCTTCTTGATAGTTGGGAAATGTTTAATGTACTCGAAACTTTCTTTTCACTGATGCCCTGAAAGAAACACAAGATGCCCTGAAAAAAACTTTAAAAAGATTGCAAAACTACAATTTAATGCAGCAAAAAAGATGATGGAAAGTCTAATGTTGAATACATTGAATAATTGTATTGTCTTCTAAGTGCTCATTCAGAAATGTATAAACTAGAAATGGTAATCCTGTACTCTTTTTTGGGGGGTGGGGGGAGGCAAAAATGTAATTCTACCAAGGAATTCAAACTCAATGTCCAAAGAAGTAAAACTGTCAAGGAATGTCTGTTTAGTTACGTGAGAGGATCTTTGAAAAGAACTTTCTGTTCACCGCTGCCCTCATGATTTGGGATAATTTTATATCTACTCCATTTCTCAGTCTTTCTGTCCTTTTGTCTGCTTGCTTGACTGTCTACAGATTCCTGGCGGATAGCTTTGTCTGCATATAGCTCAGCACCATATACCTGGGTCTCAACTCCTTAGTTCACTACTTCCTTTCTCCTCTACTTCCTTAAAACCCAACACGGGAGTATTCTAGCACACAAAACATTTCTGACCCACTTTCCGTATTAAAAAGTGAAAAAAAAAAAACAACTGGGGTCATTTATTTAAAAATGAATACCTGTGGAAGGGGGAAATTTTGCTTTCTGTGCCACCCACCATCACAAATAGCAAGGAATGACAGTGGAACCATTGCCTTCATACAATCCTTTCAGTTGGGGAAATAGTCTTACACTAGAACTTGGGCACACAATTGTTGGAGAGTGGAGATACTAATGAGGATTTTTGGCAAGCTGGCATGACAGATAACAGTCTTTGCTTGCTTTTCCAAAAAAAGAGCAAATGTAAAATGGAAAGCAAATGAATTCTCCTACTATTAACAGGTTAAGGCAATTAGAACTCAGAAAGAAGGTTGCTGCCTCCAGTTCTGTTCTATGTCAAGAGAACACCACAATCCTAAAATTAAAAAAAGAGAGAGAACAAGGGTCAGCAAACTCCTGCAGATAAAATAGATAATGAAGTTAATGTAATCTCTGCATGCTAGAATGTGGCTTGGTGCCCTGTTTTATAATTGCTGTTGCTATAATTCATTTTAGTAGATTGGCACAGCTGCAGAAAGGCCAGCAGAAAGAAGCAGGTAGAGTGCCTGAGATTAACAGCATCCTGCTGGTAAAACAGCCTACAGTTTGTAGCCAGACCATTTCCAGTGACCAAAAAGTAGTGAAGGATAAATAATCCTACATTTGTCTGAAGCTACTGGTTCTGTTTACAACATCTGAAAAGTATACAACAATTGGAAGCAGTACTGAAGGAAGTCATATTAGGCCAACCTAAATTTGATGCCAGCTTTTAATTTCAGATGCTCACAGTAGCTTGACTTAAGGAAACTGCTTTTGGTCTTTTGAAATCTTTGCCCTGATATTAGGCATCAGTTATTGGAAAGACTTCCTCAGCAATTGGTTGAGAGTTTTGCAGGGACATTGCACTTCGCCTAAAATAAATAGAAAGACAATAAATAACATTGAGTAGCTGCATCTAGGGCATTCCAGCCTTGACCATTTAAACCCAATGATTTCAGGTGGGAATTGCAATAGGCAAAGTTTAGCAACTTTTTAAAGAACTGTCAATGGAGGTATTTGCTTTTTTAAAAAAAAATATACGATCTGAGATGAGGGGGTCAAACTATATTCCAAAGCACCAAAAAGCAAGATAAGAAACAATGGCTGGAAACTAACCAGTGAGAGAAGCAACCTAGAACTATGGAAAAATTTCCTAATGGTGAGAGTAGTCAACCAATGGAGTAACTTGCTTTCAGAAGTTCTGGGTGCTCCATCACTGGAGTCTTTCAAGGAGAGATTGGACAATCATTTGTCAGAAATGGTATAGGCTCTCCTGTTTGAGCAAGGGGTTGGACTTGAAGGCTTTTAAGGTTCCTTCCAACTCCATGTTCTATGTTCAGTCTATACAGCTGGCAAGAAGGTATTTTAGAATTGATCACCTCATGATCGCCTCATGATTCAACTAATTTAACTAATTCTGAACCAATGCAATGACAATCCAAATAGGAAATATTGTACTATTAAATTACCCCTTCTCAAAATGAAATAGTAGTATCAAAAACTTGATAGCAGGCCTGCTAGTGTGAAAGAGTAGCTATTTTTTTTCAGTTATAAGTATCAAAAGTATCAAGATTTTTTTTTTAAAAAATGCTCTAACATATATTTGAAGATTTTATGCCCATCAATTAATAAATTTATAGTATATTGTTCTATCTTAGAATTAGCTTAACCTACAAGCATCACTGTTAATACTTTGGCCAAGAGAACAGTAGAAGAGAGGTCATTTCATATGCTTTCTTGCAAGAAGAATTGAATTTGCCTACTAGAACAAAATTATTCCCAATGTTGTCTGTCAGCAAGAATAATTGACATACAAATAGCTGGAGAAGGAGATCCTAACTCTTCCTAAAACTAGGAGGCTGAATCTGAAAGCTTGCAGGATGGTTGAAGTACTTTTAGGTGTGTGGGCATATATATACACACACACCTACAAGTACTTCAATCTAAGAATATATATATTCTGGGTCAGTATGGTGAACTACTGAACAAGAGTGTGATTACTTTAATGCTAAACAATTACATTGTTGTCTGTACAGATATTATACAGTATCTGCTTATTGCATCTGAAATCCTCTTGCATACAATGGTATCTTGCTGATTTGTTGTTTCTATGTAAGGGATAAACAGAAGGTAATACCTAGATATTTAAAGCACTTGGTGTCATCTCTTGGAGATGCATATATTTGCTGTTTATATTGACAGTTGGAAAGTCTTTTAGGATCAGTTTTGTTTTTGAATAATTATAAATGTTCATAGAAGAAGTTAGCTAATGTTTGGCGGCTTTTTTGAAATGCTCCTTGAGAAGGAGAAAGTATGGCAAGAGCAGCATATAGTAAGATAGAGATGGATTTGTGTGTCAGGTGTAGGGGATGAAATGTGTTAATTAACACAGCCTGAAAAATGCAATTAAACAGGAAGCTTAACAGTAATGGGGCAAGGATGCAGCACTCTTTAATTCATATTGTGATGATGATAGGATAGGACTCCATTGTCATCAAATGAACATAGGAGTTCCTGCAGAGTAGCACAATCTGTATAAGTGACAATCAATTGAATTCTCTCCTAATTTCATGTACAATCTTTCTCTCAGGACTGTATCAATGCTACTGTTAATTCAATGAAGGTAGTGAAATAACTTGCTGAGTGGAATCCCTCCCGCTTCTTTGAGATAGTACAGAAAATACCCAGGGTATGCCAGGTTTGAAGATACAGAAAATATGTTTTGAGTATATATGAAGAAATGTTGAGACCCTAGAAAGAGTGCAGAGAAGAGCAGCAAATATGATTGGGGACTGGAGGTTAAGATACATGAATAGTTGAAGGAATTGAGTATATCTAGTCTAATGAAAAGAAGAGTTAGTATGGTTGATAGTATGGTTGACTTGATAGTATGGTTGTAATATTTGAGGGACAGCTACAATGAAGAAGGGATCAACTTATTCTCCAAAGCTCCTGAAGGCAGAACAAAAAGCTAATGGATGAATGGAAACTAATGAAGGAGAGAACCAATCTAGAACTAAGGAGAAATTTCCTAACAGTGAGAACAAACAACCAGGCTTGCCTTCAGAAGTTGTGGAGGCTCCATCACTGGAAGTTTTTAAGAAGAGATTAGACAGCCATTTGTCTGAATTGGCACTGGACCTCCTTTTTGAGCAGGGAGTTGGGAGTAGAAGATCTCCAAGGACCTCCTAACTCTGTTATTATAGTATTCTGATCTGGCTTATCTAAACTTAGATACATCTCAATCACTAAAATTATCTTATTTCAACATAGTTTGGAAATTTAACTTTTGCTTCAACATAGTGTTTTAAATCTTTTTTTTTTCACTTTGTACACTTTCAGTTGCTTAAAACATCCTAAGCAGGAGTGAAATGCAAATATTTTTATTACTGCTTCTGTGGGAGTGGCTAGCTGGGAGTGGCCATGTGACTGGGTGAGCATGGCTGCTGCTTCTTCTTCTTCTTCTTCTTCTTCTTCTTCTTCTTCTTCTTCTTCTTCTTCTTCTTCTTCTTCTTCTTCTTCTTCTTCTTCTTCTTCTTTTCCTCCTCCTCCTCCTCCTCCTCCTCCTCCTCCTCCTCCTCCTCCTCCTCCTCCTCCTCCTCTTCCTCCTCCTCCTCCAACTCCTCTTCTTCCTCCTCTTCCTCCTCCTTCTCTTCTTCTTCCTCCTCCTTTTCTTCTTGCACCCCCCAATGCTCCATTTTTCTGTCTCTTGGGCCTCAGGGAAGCCTCCTGGGTGAGGCAGTAAGACAGCGAGCAGGATCCTGGCACAGTTGATCATCGGAACAGCTGATCATCGGAGGAAAAAGAAAAAAGAAACACCGGTTCAACCGAACGGTAGCATTTTTACTACCTGTTCGCCTGAACTGGTAGTAAAAGTATCTTTATCTTGAAACTGAGTGTGCATAAAGAAGGAGATGGAATGAGACAATTTGTTGCAGTTGGGTTACTGCAACCGGATCACCTCCAGGACACCCCAGCTGGATCACCATGGAAAAAACTCACTGTAGGCCAATCATTATGAGACAAGTCACTGTAGGAGAATGCCAGTGGTGAGGGAAATGTCCTCTTCTTCCTCTTTTCTTTCCCTCCTTCTCTCTTTAATCTGGTTTACCCTCCCCACTTCTTGCACTCTGTGGCAGAAATTCCTGTGCACCAAAAAGTGTGTAATTCTCTCCCACTTTTCCTCTTCCACTGATCTTTTTTCTGGTCAGGGGGTTAGTCACCCTTCCCCTTCATGCTTCATCCTCCCTGTTAGGGATAACATTGTTTTACCCTAACTGGTTTAGGTAAATAATAATATGTAACCATAGTTTGTTAGTTAAAGTGTCTGCAACTTTAACTGTGGGATAGTAATTAAGGGAGTGGTTGTGAAAGCACTTTAAAAGAAGCAAGACGACAGCTTGCTATCTCTCTGGCTTTGATGAAACCTGATTACTGCAAGGACACAAGACTGCATTGCACGAACGGGAGAGAAAACAAAGGACTGACTTGTAAGTGAATTGACATAGGATATTTCTAAACGGACTTTGCTAACTGAATATCCCTGAATGGACTGACTAAATGATACATGACTATTGGACTGTTATTTTGACTATGCTATGAACTCATAATGGAATAAACTATCTTTTTGATAGCACAAGCGTATCTGTTATTTTTACTGTATGTTAATAAACATACAAGCTTAGCTCACTCATTTATCTGTGTGCCTATCTGACTAACGCTGCACATTCTGTTTAGCTTGTCTCCCTAACCCTGGTTGGGGAAACCAGGCTTAACACTGGTTATGGGCCCAGAGGCTGCAAAGTCAGTTTAACTAGGATAAAACAGATTTATGTTAAAAGTGAGAGTTTGTGTTGTTATACATTACAGTAAACAGACAGCTGTGTTTTATTAATTATAGTTTTATATCCATATAAGAAAACATGGCACAAGTCAATCTACAAAGTTTGTCCCTTATATCCAAGTTGGATGGAACAAACTATGTATGATGGTCTATGAAATGTAGTCTGCTTCTACGAAGAGAAGGTTTGTGGAACATAATTGAAAATCCACCAAACGTAGAAGAATGGGATCCAGAGGATGAGGAAGACAGATTAAAGATAGAAGAATTTATGCATAAAAATCAGCAAGCTATTTGCATTATTGCTTTAACCTTAACTGATAAGCACTTGTTTATATCCATGGAGAACAAACAGCTGTTGGGTGTTGGCAGAAGCTGAAGAGGATTTATGTTCGAGATAATGTTGGTGCTCACATAAATCTAACACGGAAACTTTTCAGTACACATCTCCATAAGAATGGTGATATGCTGAGTCATTTGAAAACTATGCAAAGCATTTTTCAAGAACTGCACGAGAAAGAGCTTATTTTCTCTGAATTACACCAAGTCTACATAATTCTATCTTCCCTTGATGAAAGCTATGATAACTACGTAACTTCACTTGAAATATTGCCAAAGGAAAGCCTAACTTTAACTGATATAACTGGCAGATTGATTGAAGAGGCCAGAAGAAGGCTTGAAAGAGACGAATTAAGGAGGCAGCAACCTCAAAAAGAAGATAATGAAACTCCTACTGCATATGCAATTAAAAAGTGTTTTAATTGTGGAGGAAGAGGACATTTGGCAAGATTTTGTAAAAAGGCAAAACGCCAGAACGCTGGCCAGAATACTAAAAGTCATCAAAAGATAAATAAAAATTTAGAGTTAGCCATGTATACTAACAGAGCTGTAAAAAATAATTTATGGGTGGTTGATAGTGGAGCATCACATTGTATAACAAATGATAACAAACATTTTATTAAAATGTCCCAGAGTACACAGCAGATATCGTTAGCCAATGGCTGGAAACTGAAAGCTAAAGGTCAAGGTATAGCATATTGTTCTTTTATAAAAGAAAATGTAAAAATGTTATATGTACCACAACTTAAGTTTAATTTAATTTCAGTAAGAATTTTGGTTAAACTAGGATATGTAGTTACTTTTAAGGGAGATAACTGCATAATTGAGAAAGAAAATAAGAAAATTACTGCATCTTTAAGAGGTGAATTATATGTGTTAAATGATGATGGTTTAAAGGTGGCTAACACAGTTTATGAAAATAAGAAACCTCATGATGAATGTATTCACTTGTTACATCGAAGGCTAGGGCATTTAAATTTTAAAATGCTTAAGAAAACTGTTGAATTATCTAAGGGAATAAGTTTAAAACTTTGTCATAAGTATTTGCAATGTAATGCCTGTAATCAAAGCAAAGCCAGGGTCACACCTGCTAATAGAGTTGATGGATTTACTCCCAAAGAGCCTTTAGAGGTAGTATTTGCAGATTTAATAGGTCCGAAAAAACCAAGTGCAGGAGGAACTCGTTACATATTAAGTATAATGGACCACTATTCTAGATATGGGTTTTGCTATTTAATGAAGAGCAAAACTGAAACGTATCAAAATCTATTTAATTGGATAAAATTTGCTGAAAGGAAAACTAAAAAGAAATTAGTAATGTTCTGTCCTCATTAACATACTCGAAATCCCCGCGCTTTGATTGGCCAAAGCGCGGGGCTTTCTAATTGGTCAGGCGAGCTGCGCCGATTGGCTCGTTAAGAATCTCCCGTGATTGGCTCGTTCAGAGCGCGGGAGATTCAAAGCGCTGCTATTGGCCGCAGCCGCCGCGGCGAAAGGAATAAAAGCCGCGGGCTTTTTTCCTTTCGCCGGTTCGGTTCCAGTTTTCCTAATAAAGAGCATTGCATGAAATCACCGACTCCTGGCGTCATTTCGCGGACACGACACTGGCGACGAGGGTGGGATTCAGACCCTGAACCGAACCCCGTGTCCGACGGAAGCCAGACAAAGCACCGAGATGGCGAAAATCGCACCGCCCGCCCCCTTCAACCCCGCCACCGAAGACTGGGAATCGTTCTCCGACCGATTCTGCATGTACCTCGAGTGCACCGGCATGAAGGACGCCTCGGGCCCGCTAAAACGCGCCGTCTTCCTCACCCACTGCGGAACTGAAGTTTTCCAGATGGCCAAAGCGTTGGCCAAGCCCGCCGACGCAACCGCCATGGACTGGGACGTCCTTGAACCTATCCTTCGGTGACATTACACTCCCGAGGTCCCCATCCTGAGCAACGAATTCTACCGGCGGGACCAGAGAGCGGGTGAGAAATTGAGCGACTTCGTCGCCGAGCTGCGGCGCCTAGGGGGGCTCTGCGAATTTGATAACCTAAACAATATCCTGAGAGACCGAATCGTGCTCGGTCTGTGGGACCCCGCCCTCCAGAGCCGGCTGATGGCTAAGGGTGACATCAGCTTAGCAGACGCCCTCACCGCAGCCGCAGCCGCAGAAGCAACCCGAACTTCCGCCGATAGCATGCGCAGACCTGACACGAAGGACCGCGGCGGAAACAACAACCCGGCGAGGTCAACCGAACAAAAAACTGAAACAACTACACACCATGGCGATTTCCACTCTGCATCCAGCACGTCCGAAGACGAAGAAGACATCCATCGACTTCAGACTGGGCGCGACCAACGGAACCGGAGAGGTCGTAAGTCAAGGACCAACTGTGCCGGTTGCGGCAGCGACCACCCCAGGTCGGAATGCCGGTTTCTCGATTCCATCTGCCGGCATTGCAACAAAAAGGGGCACATCACCCGGGTTTGCCGCCTGAAGAAAAACCGCAGTCCAGCTCGATGGGACCAGAATGACCGGAGAAGGGAAAGCACACCACCCCGGCCCAGAGATCGCCACTCGGACAGCCGATGGGACCGGACCGGACGATCCTCGCGAGGCGGCGACAACCGGCGGAGAGAGAAGACCCACCAGACGGTCACCATCGGCCATGCCATCACCAACGACGCCCGGAAAATCCATGTCGAGGTACGCATCGAGGGCCAGCCATGCAAAATGGAGGTAGACTCCGGGTCCTACCTCTCCATGATTGCATGGCACGAGATAAAGCGGTTGGTGCCTACCCTCCAAAGGAGGAACATAGACAGCCAGAGACTTATTGTAAAGGACTACCAGGGAAACCGCATCCCGGTAGTCGGCACCAAAAACTTGAACGTAACATATAAGGGGCGCACCGAACAACTCCCCCTAATGATCGTCGACCGCGACCGCCCAAGCCTACTGGGACTGCAATGGTTCGCCCTGCTCGACATCACTCTCACGGGAGTCAACCACGTCGCCGACGACGGCTGGGAACAGCGACTAGCCCAGGAGTTCCAAGAAGTCTTCGACGGAAGCCTGGGCAAGTACCAAGGGCCCCTTATCTCATTCGACCTAGACCCTAACGTCCCCCCCAAACGACTGAAACCTAGGCGGGTGCCATTCGCCCTAAAACCCAAAATAGACGAGCAAATTGATAAGCTCGTCAAACAGGGGGTATTGCAGCCCATAGACCACGCCCGGTGGGAGACCCCCATAGTCACCCCGATCAAGCCGGACGGGTCAGTGAGAATCTGTGGGGACTATAAGGCCACCCTAAATGGCGCGCTGCAACAAAGTGCCTACCCCGTCCCAATAGTGCAACACCTACTGCACTCACTGGGAGGGGGCAGGGTTTTCGCCAAGCTCGATCTCGCCCAGGCATACCAACAGTTGCCGGTCGACGAGCAAACGGCAGAAGCCCAGACCATCGTCACCCACCGGGGAGCTTTCAAATGCAACCGACTCCAATTCGGAGTCAGCGTGGCACCAGGCATATTTCAGAGCCTGATGGAAAGGTTGTTGCAAGGTATCAAGGGGGTGGTACCTTATTTCGATGACGTTCTAGTGTCGGCGCCCAACCAAGCCGAACTAGAAAGCCGACTAAGAGAGGTCCTAACTAAATTTAAAGAAACGGGACTTAAAGTAAAAAGGGAGAAATGCCAACTGTGCACGGAACGAGTGGAATTCTTGGGCTACCTCCTAGACCGGCACGGCATTCACCCCACGAGTAAAACAATCAAGGCCATCAAAGAAGCCCCCACCCCTAAATCAAAAACTGAACTACAAGCATTCTTGGGGTTACTGAACTTTTACAATGTTTTCCTACCCCAAAAGGTGACGGCAGCGGAGCCTTTGCATAGGCTCCTGGACAAGGCGGCGACCTGGACTTGGGGGAAACGGGAACAAGCCGCCTTCCAAAAAACTAAAGACCTCCTCACCTCTGACGCCGTCCTTATACAATTCAACGAAACCTTGCCTCTGGCCATCACTTGCGACGCATCACCCTTCGGCGTCGGCGGCGTCCTCAGCCATACCCTTCCTGACAGAAAAGAAGCACCCATCGCGTTCTTTTCAAGGACCCTCACCAAACCGGAGCGGAACTATAGCCAACTGGACAAAGAGGCTCTGGCTATAGTTGCCGCCATAAAACGGTTCCACGAATATCTCTACGGCCGGCCCTTCACCATTATAACGGACCACAAGCCGTTGCTAGGCATCCTTGCAGGAAACCGGGCCACCCCGAACATTCTGTCTCCCCGAATGACAAGGTGGTCCGAGTTCCTGGCGGCCTACAACTACAAACTCATACACAAACCGGGTAAGACGATCTCGCATGCAGACGCATTAAGCCGCTCGCCGCTACCGGAATCCGACTCTGACCCAGCACCCACGACGACCACCCTCAGCATCGAGACCCTACCCAACCTGCCCATAACCGCGTCAGACATTGCCCGGGAAACTAATAAAGACAGGCGTCTGGCGCGGGTTTTGCATTGGGTAGAAAAAGGGTGGCCGGAAAAGGACAACGACGAGTCCGTCAAGACGTTTCGGAATCGCCAAACGGAACTCTCGTTGTTAAAAGGGTGCATCTTGTGGGGTGACAGGGTGGTCATTCCGGACAAACTACAGGGGAAGGTTTTGGAAATGTTGCACGAGGGGCACCCTGGCATCGTAAGAACTAAAGCCCTGGCCAGAAGTTACGCTTGGTGGCCAGGGATGGACAAGCAGATAGAGGCCTGGGTAGCTAGGTGCCAGCGATGCCAGGAGACTAGGCCCAGCCCACCCACAGCACCCGTCCTAGAGTGGGAAACCCCAAGGGGACCCTGGTCCAGAATCCATATAGACTTCGCCAGGCCCACAAATGGACACACCTTCCTCATAACAGTTGACGCTTACTCCAACTGGCTAGAGGTAAGCAACATGAAGACAACAACCACGGAGGCCGTGACCAAAGAACTCTGCAAACTCTTTGCAACACACGGCCTCCCAGACGTCGTCGTCTCCGACAACGGGCCCCAGTTTACCTCCCTGGAGTTCGAGAAATTCCTGGCGGAAAGGGGCATCCGCCACGCACTAACAGCACCGGCGCACCCGGCGGTGAACGGTAGGGCAGAACGGATGGTCCAATTTACCAAAAAAACCATCCGGAAAATGGACCACGGGGAGATCCAAGAAAAAATCAACAAACTTCTCTTTACACAACACATAACCCCGAATACCACTACCAATAAAAGCCCAGCCGAACTGCTAATGGGTAGAAAGCTGAGGTCCCCACTCGACAGGTTACACCCTACGTATAACCCGGAGCGGCCCCCAGACTCAAGCACAAAATACCGAACGTTCACACCCGGGAACCTCGTATATGCGAAAAACCTGATGGGAGACCCCCTATGGATCCCAGCCGTCATCACCCAAGCAACAGGCCCACGCTCGTACCGGCTACAAACGGCAGACGGACGAGCGTGGAAACGACACATCGACCAACTTAGGTCGAGGACAGCAAATGAACCCACCTCCCAAAACGCAAGCCAAGGGGGGAGGGAATACCCGGGTAACCGATTACAAGAAAAAATAAACCAGCAGTACTTACCGAAACGCAGCCATCGCGACCCCTCGCCAGAAAAGAACAGCCAAGCCAGCTCGACCGACCCGGAAAGACTGAGCGGGAGCGGCGAAACCCGTAGCTCAACCAACCCGGAAGGCCCAGGAGGGAGCCACGGAGAAAGAACCGGCCCGATCGACCAGCCGGTTCTCACAGAAGCAAGAGCAACCAAAAACCTGACCGAACCGGCCGGGATCCCGCTTACAACTGAGTTGCGAAGGTCAAGTAGGACCAGACGGAGCCCCGCCTACCTACGTGACTACGCAACGTAAGGACTGAACCAAGAGGGGAGGGGTGTTCTGTCCTCATTAACATACTCGAAATCCCCGCGCTTTGATTGGCCAAAGCGCGGGGCTTTCTAATTGGTCAGGCGAGCCGCGCTGATTGGCTCGTTAAGAATCTCCCGCGATTGGCTCGTTCAGAGCGCGGGAGATTCGAAGCGCTGCCATTGGCCGCGGCCGCCGCAGCAAAAGGAATAAAAGCCGTGGGCTTTTTTCCTTTCGCTGGTTCGGTTCCAGTTTTCCTAATAAAGAGCATTGCATGAAATCACCGACTCCTGGCGTCATTTCGCGGACACGACAAGTAACTCTTATAACAGATAATGGTACAGAATTTACAAATAATAAATTGCAGAACAGACTAAGAATGTTAGGTATTCAACATAAAATGTCTGCACCATATAGGCCACAACATAATGCCTTTATAGAGAGAAGAGGCCAAACATTACAATCAATGGCACGAACTATGATGTCTGATTCAGGATTACCTGACAATTTATGGGGAGAAGCAATAATGTGTGGTAATCATATATTAAATAATGTTGTTAATTCAACAACAGGTGAATTACCATTCACACTGTGGCATGGTACAAAACCTGATTTAAGTTACATGCACACATTTGGAGCACCAGCATGGGTGCATATTCCTACACAACTTAAATACAAAGGACAACATAGAGCTAAAAGATTATATTTTGTAGGATATACATCTTATCATAGATCTTATAGATTCTGGGAACCAGGTACATCTAGAGTTTACACCAGTGCTAGTGCTAAATTCCTAGAACATGTAGGATGGAATAGATTGGAGCAAGATTTAAATAATGAAGTAATTATTGAACCCTACAAAAGGCAGAAAGATCAGATTAGTTATAAGAAGAGTCCAATTAAAGAAGAAGTCCATGAAGAGCAAATAGGACCAGAACAAGAAGAAACAGTTGATCAGGAAGAGTTAGATAATCAAGAAGAGTTAATAAATGAAAGTCCACCTGTAAGTCCTGTAATACCTAGACGTACTACACGTGTAACTAGACCACCTGATAGGTATCAAGCAAGTATAGTTTGCCAAGTAACTAAAGTTCCAACTAGTGTAGATGAACTTAGGATGTATCCTGCTAAGGATCAGGAGAATTGGCAAAAGGCAATGAAAAAGGAACTAAATTCATTAAAGGTAATGAAAGCTTATGAAGATGCTAAATTACCTCCAGGAGAAAAATCCATTGGGTGCAAATGGATATTTAAAGTAAAAACTGGAAATGATGGGACTGTTACCCATAAAGCTAGGTTAGTAGCTCAAGGATTTAATCAAACTGCATCTGATTACGATGAAGTTTTTGCACCAAGTCTTAAAGCAACATCTTTAAGAGCAGCATTAGTGTGGGCAGCTAAGAAAAACTATGTCATTAACCATTTAGATGTAGAAACTGCTTATCTGCATGCACCATTGCAGCACACTATATATTTAAGAAAACCAGTAGGTATAAAAGACAATAAAGTAAATAGTAATGATTGTTGGAAACTCAAAAAGAGTCTTTACGGGTTGAAACAATCTGGTTTGAGTGGAACCAATATATTGTGAAAGAGTTAAACAATATAGGTTTTAAATCTGGTTTAGCAGATCCATGTGTGTTTAAAAGAGAAAATAATGAAACGGTGTCATTATTATTATTATTTAGAGATGATATTGCTTTGATAACTAAGACTAATAATGAAGCTAATGAGATTATATCATTATTAGCCAAAAAGATAAAATTAAAGCATTTAGGTGAAATTAAAAAGTATTTAGGATTGACAATTAACAAAACAAAAAATGGATTTAAGATATCTCAAGAAGATAAAATTTGCCAATTAATTAAAACGTTTAAAATGGAACTTTGTAAACCGGCAAAGACTCCAATGAGTCAGGAAGTTTACCAAACTGATGATCAAAGTCCCAAAATTGATAAGTCCATATATCAATCTTTGATTGGCAGCTTATCATATATAAGCAATTGGTCTAGGCCTGATATAGCTTATAGTGTAAATCAGCTGGCACGTTTTAATTCAGATCCACAACAATGTCATTGGCAATCATTAAAGAGAATTTTAAGATATCTTAAAGGAACAATGAACCATGCATTGTATATAGAACCAAAGGGTGATTTGAGTCTTAGTGCCTATGTAGATGCAAGTTTTGCAACTGATATAAACACTAAAAAATCAACATCTGGGATGGCTATATTATTTGGTAAAACATTAATAGGGTGGAGGTCAATCAGACAACAGCATATTAGCTTGTCCACGATGGAAGCGGAATTTTCATGTATGTCATTATTATGCACTGACTTGATTTTGTACAAACAGTTATTATTAGACATGGGTATAACTGTTAAAGATTCCATTATTGTGTACGAGGATAACCAAGCAGCTATAAAATTAGCTACTAGTATTGCTGTAAAAACTAGATCAAAGCATACTGATTTAAGATACTTAAATGTTAGAGAATCTATAAAGAATGGGCTAATTAAATTGGAATACTGCATGACGGAAGAAAACATTGCAGACCAATTTACAAAAGCTCAAGGAGTAATCAAATTTAAAGAGAGTTGTAACAAATATGATTTAAAGATGTAAATAGTTATATTATATTTATTATTATAACCTAAAAGGGGAGAATGTTAGGGATAACATTGTTTTACCCTAACTGGTTTAGGTAAATAATAATATGTAATCATAGTTTGTTAGTTAAAGTGTCTGCAACTTTAACTGTGGGATAGTAATTAAGGGAGTGGTTGTGAAAGCACTTTAAAAGAAGCAAGACGACAGCTTGCTATCTCTCTGGCTTTGATGAAACCTGATTACTGCAAGGACACAAGACTGCATTGCTCGAACGGAAGAGAAAACAAAGGACTGACTTGTAAATGAATTGACATAGGATATTTCTACACGGACTTTGCTAACTGAATATCCCTGAATGGACTGACTAAATGATACATGACTATTGGACTGTTATTTTGACTATGCTATGAACTCATAATGGAATAAACTATCTTTTTGATAGCACAAGCGTATCTGTTATTTTTACTGTATGTTAATAAACATACAAGCTTAGCTCACTCATTTATCTGTGTGCCTATCTGACTAACGCTGCACATTCTGTTTAGCTTGTCTCCCTAACCCTGTTTGGGGAAACCAGGCTTAACACTTCCCAATTTCTTTCCCCAGTCTGAACTACAGAGAAGGAGGAGGAGAAGAGAAAGGTCACCTCACCTCTGGCATTCTCCCATGGTGACTTGTCCTATGGCAAGTTGAACTGTGGTGAGTCAGCCAGGGTGAGGGGGCCAGGGAGTGGCAGCCTGAGTGTGCCATTGGCAATGATTTGTCCTAGACCTGAAGGATATGGTAAGATGATTTTAGCAAGATGATTTTAATTAATTACTTAAAGGAAAATTCCCATACAGTTATGCCAATAAAATTTGCCTAAATATTATCTGGAGCATAAAAAAAGATAGGTAATAGACATTTACTAAGGGGAATTTAATTTAATTTTGTTTTGCTTTTCCTACTTTCCAAGTAAGAAACTCACATATTTCTACCCAATGTCAACTCTGCAGCCTTCTTCACTCTGAAATCTCTGATTTGGGGATTTCATTGTATTACTGCTGATGGAAGTGCATCTTTTTATTTATTTATTTATTTAAACTGCTTCAGCCGATGGGAGATAGAATCATTCTACCATTTTCTAATATTATTCATGAGCTACTCAAAAAAACAAACAAAGCAATTTTGCCTATTTTAAAAATGGCAACACTTTAAGAGAAAAATACTATGTAATTTGTGGTACAGAACAGTCGAAGTTGAAATGGCATTACAATTCTTCTTTACATATGAAGAGCAACAAGTGAATATACTAATGCATTTTGATCATATTTGCATCTCTCTGTACAATTACAATCAATTTTCCCATTTTAAGATGCTCAAAATAATATTTAAACGCTATTTCCATTATATTTGTTAGCAAATGCTTTTCAGTCTTCTTTAATCATTCAAAAAGTTAATCAAACAAATATACTTCATCAATACAAAATTACTATTAAAAACCAGTGTTAGTTTTATAAACTTCCTCACCTAAAATAATAGTCTGAATAAACTTTGTTATCCCTTAATTATCAAATTTTCCAGGGAGTCATATCCAGGCTCCATACTGACAACTGCTAATTGGGTGAAAATAATATATGTTTTTACAGATATTTGTAATACTCCTACATAATCCGTCTCACACAATAATAAGATCAAATATAGTAACTAAACTGATAATAAAAACACTCCAAAAACAGAATGGACATTACATTATATTTGACAGAGTGATAACTTGAATTATATACATACTTGATGAATAGAAAGAATGCCTATCTCTTATTCGCTGATGGATAATAAAATTTTGTTTTGCTCTTTTATCAGTGCATTTTTGTTGTAAATTCCAATTTCTATTATTTGCATTGGTCTACCATGGATAAAATAAGAAATCAGTTTAGGAAGTGATTATAAATTATCATGTAAATGAATTAATCTTAACAGAGAGCAGTCTGTAAACATGAAAACATTTTTTCTGAACAGTCTTATATACATTTAAAAATATTTTTTCTGTATCTGTAAGAATTGGGAATGGAGACCAAAAATTGCCCAAAAGTTACTAGTCTGCATTCATTTTCAAGCCTGATCATTGTGAATACAACCACTATTTCAGACCAATCAATTTCATAATTTCCTTCAAGAATTTTTCTTCACCGGTGAAAATGTAACTTTTTGTAATTTTTGGAGTAATTAAAATGAGTCTCTTGTAATATAATAGCTTCTAATATCTATCCTGTGATCAATAGCTAGTCTGCTTAGGTACTTACTATTTATTTCTATTTAAACCTTTTTTTTTTTTTTTTTTTTGCTTAATTGCAAAATATGGATCCAGGATCTAATAACTTTTGTCAGTGAGTTCTTAAAAAATTCTGTTGTAATCTAATTGCTGCCTCTGTAGTTTTTGACGATGAGGGAAACAATATACAATTTGATCACCGTGTGTAGACTTTCAGTCACTCTGTTAAGACAGAATGTTGCTCAGGGTATACCATTGTGGAAGTAGTCTACACTTCATAATCCTCTGGGACCTGTGTAGATAACATATGTTAAATAAATATCAATCAATAATTAAAAAAAATACCAAAACATACAAATTCATGAAAAGATCAATGACTATAGGGCAACGTAGCCATTTAAATGATCCTTAATTCCATCCACTACCTTTATTAATAGAAAAGAATAGAATTATTTCTTGGCCAAGTGTGTTGGACACACAATGAATTTGTCTTGGTGCAAATGCTCTCAATGTCCATAAAAGAAAAGATACATTCGTCAAGAGTCAAGAATCATAAGGTACAATGCTTAATAATAGTCATAGGGTACAATAAGCAATCAAATCACACTAGGAAACAGTCAATATAAATTGTAAGGATACAAGCAACAAAATTACAGTCATATAGTCATAAGTGGGAGGAGATGGGTGAAAGGAAGGATGGGAAGATTAATAGTAATAGTAATGCAACTCAATTACTCAAATGTTACTCATTTTAAGATGAGGGAATTTGAGCAATAAGCTAAAAAACAAGTTTATACTTTTGTACTCAATTGGACATGTAGAAGCCACAAACAATATTTCTACAATACATATTAACTTCTGAATAAAATTATCATTCAAATCATTCTGAACATTTGGTCAACACACCAAATGTTTCCTATTGATGGAACAATCTAAATGTAATGTCCCTGATTGGCACCTTTGCTTGCTTAGCTGAATACCTTAAGAAGGAACTAATCTGGCAGGGAGGAGGGCTCAGGAGTAGGCAGGGGTGGAATACAACACGGTTAACTACCGGTTTGGTCATTTACGAATTTTGGTGATTTATGATGTGCTTCCCTGCACGCTGCAAGCGCATGCCTGTAAATTGTCATCAGCATGCTACGTGCAGAGACGCAGCCTTTGAAACAGCCCTCTTTTCCTGTTTTTTAACTGCAGCTGTGCCTCGTTCGGCAGCTGAAGTTGAAAAATCAGGAAATAAAGATCAGGTAAGAGCCCAGGTGGGTGGGTTGGCAAAAACATCAGCAGACATAGAACCGGTTCTATGCCTGCTGCTCTTCAGAGCTATCGGTTCTACAGAGGTGGACAGAACCAGTAGAAATCCAACCCTGGGAGTAGGGTTAGTTTGGAGTTAGAACCAATCCTTTGCAAGTTCTTTGGAGCCTTAGCTATTTATTCCCAAGGGAAGGCTGCTAGTCTAGGGAGATTCCTGTATTATAGGCAGAATGTGATAAAATAGTTAGCTTGAATTCTGCATGTATGGGTCTGACGTTACCTGAAGAACTCATAAGTCTTTCTACTGATCTAAAATAATACATTGTCAAGAAGAAATAAAATGTTATACTAGATAGTGTATTTTGAACTGTGACACAATGTGATACAACTACAAGTAAGACATTTGAAATATTGGAGCTGTGAATAGGGTTGATAAAACTCTCAATCTTTCTGGACAATACTGCTGTACTTGAAGAGTATTTAGACTGTTAAAAAAGGATTGATGCTCATATAGATTTGGTCACTAAAATTCAAAAAAAATATTTGCTTGAGACACAAATGTTTGAAGCCAGACCAACATGATCCCTCACCACAATGATCGCTAAAAAAATAATTTCTGTCTACTGTCTACTATCCAAGTTTGTAGTACATGCTAAGCCATAATAAAATCCGTACACAACAATGTAGGGAACTATTGTAAATTTGATAACTTCAAAAAAAAAGGGAGTGTAAATGCATATTTAGCATACTAAATTAAAATTAAAATTCCTGTTGAATTCACTTAACCAATTCTTCTAAAGTGATGGCCGGCAGAAATCAAGATATTCTAGGATTGTGATATAAAGGCTAAATACAACCTTGGGAGGTAAATGAAAACTTGAGTGGAATATCAAATAGCCTCTAATATTTTGATCTAATCCAAAGCATGACTAAATCATTGCTAATTATGTCTTAGAAATGTCTCACAACATTAAATATTATTTAAAAATAGTTGAACAATATGTATAGAACAGCAAAATAGTTCCACACTTGGCACAAACATTTGTAGTATGTATTTGCATACAAATAGCAGTGTATTTGTATAACTTCTATTTATTTAAAAACAAATTCCATTATATTCAGTATAGGCAAATTATTTGGCTCTAATGCTAGGAAAGATTAAAAAAAGATAAGAAAATGACAACCAGGAACATAATGCATTACAATAGCTATGGATGTGCTGCCACAAGAGTTGAAAAACCAGATTAATGATAGATTTGTCATGGAGAAAAATCTATTTATAAGATTCCTAAGAATCAATATTGATTTAATGGCACATTATCTATCAATCATGGGGAATATTCATTGGTTGAAAATCATAGGCTTGCAGCCTAAGTGTCAACTGTTGAACGTATTTATCTTTGCTTGAAAAGATACACATGAATGAAATGAAATGAAACAGTGAGATATGCAAATGAATATGTTCAATTTTACCACTTAATTACGGTATTTTCTTTAGTCACCAAATGGCAATAATCCAGTAGTTTCTTCTTTGCAAAATTCTTTAAATGTTTCTGGCAGAAAAGAGAACAGTTGGGGAAATACAGTTGCTTTGCTGGGAGACAATCCACATACATTTTTGGGGATGCTAGTTCAGGGGTGTCAAACTTGATTTCATTGAGGGGCGCATCAGGATTGTGTTTGGTCTTGGGGAGCTGAGGGCCCTGTGTGGCCAGATTATTCAGCCAGGGTGTATGTTGTCAGCTCAATGTCCCTCATCAAACCTCTGTTTTTGACTATGATGGCCTTCTGTAGCCCACTGCCAGTGAAAATGGAGTGTGTAGCCTCCCTGGCCTCCTTTTCACTGACAGAGGTCTGCAGGAGACTGTTGCAGCCAAAAATGGAGCCTGGGCAGGCTTTGCAAAGCCTCCCTGAGCTCTATTTTCTCTGGTAGAGGCACCATGGGCAAGTCCTTCACAGGCATCCCTGTGGGCCTGATCTAAGCAACCTATGGGCCAAATATGGCCCTTGGACCTTGATTTTGACACCCCTGTGCCAGATGGTCAATCTAAGTCAGGAATATCAAACTCTATTTCACTGAGGGCCATATCAGGGTTGTGTTTGACCTTGAGTAGATGTGGCTGGGGTGGACATGGGCGTGGCCAGGATGGATGAGGCCAACTTGACATCCTACAGTTCGCACATGGTGCTATCGAGTTTGCAGCTGGCAGAAGCACCTTGGGCTGATCCTTCACTGTTTCCAGGGCAGCCCCATGGGCCAGATCTAAGCACTCCATTGGCTGGATCCAGGCCATGGGCCTTGAGTTTGACAACCCTGATCTAAGGTAATCAAGAACATTTTGCCCATTCTTTCTTAGCTTTATTCTTGGTTTAGATGCCTGAGAGTTAGTACAATTACCCCAAACTCCAGAATGGAAAAGGTGAAGCCTGATTTCACCTACAGTTTTTGCATTTTACATTATATGTATCAATCACAATTTGAATTGTGAAATGTCATTAAAGATTCATTTTATTTTTCATAGGACTGATGCTAACATGGTTTATTTATTTTAGACAATTTGAGGGAAAAGGTCATTACTAAGCATTACATTTTTCTAAGCATCTGTAAGAAGAACTTTAAAGTTCTTTCTGTGAAGTTCTCCACATTTTCATCAGGAGACTACTTTTGCCATAAACACTGTACAAAAATCCTTTCTTTCTAAAATTTTAACAGTTACTGTACTTTCCTGGGTATATAACATAAAAAATTATCTACACAACAATAATTGAAAAATGAATTTCCTTTGTTTTCAACCCATCCCTGTTTTAATAAAAAATCTTAAATTATTATTTTTCTGACAAGAGAAAATTAGTACTCAGACTGTCAGAGCCATAAAAATTATGGATCAGGGAAGGCATTTCCTGAAAAGTTGTATAGCAAATTCATCTTGTTTTGCCATTTTCATTTTAAAATATCAAGTTGAGATTTGTTTACTATGGTAGGCCAGAATATGTAGTGATTTGTGTTTTTTTTTTTCTTAGTATATCTAAGATTATATAGGTTAAAGAATAATAAATTCATGAGAAAAATAACAGTACTTTTATATATTTTATTTTAAAAAAAACCATAACATATAAGTGCAGATATACCTGCTTTTCAGTCATTCATATCACATTAATTCCTTTATCAGGATCTTGGATGAGAATATTTCAGTGTAAATCCCAGAAGGATCTTTTAAATTAATCTTAGCTTAGAACTACAAAGAAAAAAAAATTTCTAGGTATTTATTTTATAGGAAACTAGATTTTTAAGATACTGGACAACCACTTGTCTGGAATGGTATGCTACTACTGCTACCATTACTAATAATAAGAACAACAACATAATTTATGTTTTCTTTTTGCTCCATATTAAATGAATGTCTGTGTTTATTCATGTTAGTTCCATTAAACTAAGCAATGCTTATTCAGCACAAGGTTAAAATAGAACAAGAATTCTTACTTTTAAGGAGGAAGAGCTGTGCCTGCTATTTAAATTATTTTTCTTTTATATCATTAATAATATGAACTATTTAGAAGTACAGATTTGCATATGAATAAAATAATATTTTGGAGATGTGCAACTGGGAATGTATGCAGATTTATAAAGACTGAGGCCAACTATTTTTATGAAACTTCTTTCTAAGTAAGAACGTTGATGATAGAATTGTAATTTTATTTTGAAAGGGGAAATTTACAGCCTTCAGGCCAGAGAACATTTTAATAAAACTTATACAAACATGTAGTTATTAATCAAAGAAATAGACATAAAATACAGTAAAATTACTTGAAAATAAGATAGCAACAATAATACAAAAACATACAAAGTGGTTATGAAATACACAAAATAGGATGGTAGTTTCCTTTTGTAGTGTACATGTGTACGTACATCTTGGGCAAACCCAACCTCAATATCTGGCACACTAATTTTAAATGTCTTATTAAATTAAGTCTGTACCATAAACTAATGGTGCTAGTTGTGATTCCCAAATCAAATTTAAGCATTACAGCTGGATGTAGAGCTTCACAAAAATCCAGAAAGGGGATGATGAAAATAGGAATAATATTGAAACTTATTTGAAAGAAATATGATGCAGAAAATTAATATGCATTTAACTAATTTGTACCTCAGTGATTGTATTTGCACAAAGCAAAGTAGCTGTTGACAAAATCCACTGGACAAACTCATCCCCTGAAGCTAATGTATGGTTCAGTGTGTTTGTGCAAATCCAGAAAATTAGTTTCACAGCATGATAGGTATTTATTTTCTCCACGACTGGATTCAGAATAAATGTGGTGGACTGGGCAATCAGGTTGCTTAAAGCTTCTTGTTGAAAAAACATCTAGTCTGGTAATTTGCCAAGATAGTACATAATGGGACAATGATGTTGCCAGCTCATCTCCCAGCTCACTTGCTATTCTTCCAACGTTCAATTATCTATAGAAGAGAATATTTGAAGCTCAGGGTTGAACTGTAGTGTCCTTGATGCTCTCTGAGCTTGGTAGTTTTCTTGAAAATGTTTCATTACTAATGCACTGATGTGACTAGATTGGTAATGTAATGTCTGCAAGAAACCCAAGGACCCCACAATTCAATTATCTGCCCTCTAAAAAGGTGTCCATATTTCCACAGCAATTGTCATTTCCTTCTTTGCCAAATGCTGGTGAATCGTAGATTCAGACAGTTGGTAGTTTCAGTTTAGTGTGTAGAAATCATGGAACAGTGCTTTTGTTTGTGGTATGTGTTAAGCCTGGATTCCCCAACCAGGGTTAAGGAGACAAGCTAAACAGAATGTGCAGCGTTAGTCAGATAGGCACACAGATAAATGAGTGAGATTAGTTTGTATGTTTATTAACATACAGTAAAAATAACAGATACGCTTGTGCTATCAAAAATATAGTTTATTCCATTTATAGCATAGTCAAAATAACAGTCCATTAGTCATGTATCATTTAGTCAGTCCATTCAAGGATATTCAGTTAGCAAAGTCCGTGTAGAATATCCTTATGTCAGTTCACTTACAAATCAGTCCTTTGTCTCTCTCCCGTTCGAGTAACGCAGTCTTGAGTCCATGCAGTAATTAGGGATCATCAAAGCCAGAGAGAGAGCAAGCTGTCCTCTTGCTTCTTTTAGAGTGCTTTCACAACCACTCCCCTAATTACATTCCCATATTTAAAGTTGCAGACACTTTAACATATAAACTATGATTACATATTTATTATTTTACCTAAACCAGTTAGGGTAAACAATGTTATCCCTAACATTCTCCCCTTTTAGGAAATAATAATAAATATAACTATTTACATCTTTAAATCATATTTGTTACAACTCTCTTTAAACTTGCTTACTCCTGGAGCTTTTGTAAATTGGTCTGCAATGTTTTCTTCTGTCATGCAGTATTCCAATTTAATTAGCCCATTTTTTACAGATTCTCTAACATTTAAGTATCTTAAATCAGTATGCTTTGATCTAGTTTTTACAACAATACTAGTAGCTAACTTTATGGCTGCTTGGTTGTCCTCGTACACAATAATGGAATCTTTAACAGTTATACCCATATCTAATAATAACTGTTTGTACAAAATTCAGTCAGTGCATAGTAATGACAGACATGAAAATTCCGCTTCCATCGTGGACAAGCTGATATGCTGTTGTCTGATTGACCTCCACCCTATTAGTGTCTTACCAAATAATATAGCCATCCCAGATATTGATTTTCTAGTGTTTATGTCAGTTGCAAAACTTGCATCTGCATAGGCACTAAGACTCAAATCACCCTTTGGTTCTATATACAACACATGGTTCATTGTTCCTTTAAGATATCTTAAAATTCTCTTTAATGATTGCCAATGACATTGATGTGGATTTGAATTAAAACGTGCCAGCTGATTAACACTGTAAGCTATATCTGGCCTTGACCAATTGCTTATATATGATAAGCTACCAATCAAAGATTGATATATAGACTTATCAAATTTGGGACTTTGATCATCTTTTTGGCAAACTTCCTGACTCATTGGAGTCTTTGCCAGTTTACAAATTTCCATTTTATACGTTTTAATTAATTGGCAAATTTTATCTTCTTGAGATATCTTAAATCCCTTTTTTTGCTTTGTAAATTGTCAATCCTAGATACTTTTTACTTTCACCTAAATGCTTTAATTTTATCTTTTTGGCTAATAATGATATAATCTCATTAGCTTCATTATTAGTCTTAGTTATCAAAGCAATATCATCTGTAAATAATAACTATAATGACACCGTTCCATTATTTTCTCTTCTAAACACACATGGATCTGCTAAACCAGATTTAAAACCTATATTGTTTAATTCTTTCACAATATATTGGTTCCACTCAAAACCAGATTGTTTCAACCCGTAAAGACTCTTTTTGAGTTTCCAACAATCATTACTATTTACTTTATTATCTTTTATAATAATTGGCTTTTTCAAATATATAGTGTGCTGCAATGGTGCATGTAGATAAGCAGTTTCTACATCTAAATGGTTAATGACATAGTTTTTCTTAGCTGCCCACACTAATGCTGCTCTCAAAGATGTTGCTTTAAGACTTGGTGCAAAAACTTCATCGTAATCAGATGCAGTTTGATTAAATCCTTGAGCTACCAACCTAGCTTTATGGGTAACAGTTCCATCATTTCTAGTTTTTACTTTAAATATCCATTTGCACCCAATGGATTTTTCTCCTGGAGGTAATATGGCATCTTCATATACTTTCATTACCTTTAATGAATTTAGTTCTTTTTCCATTGCCTTTTGCCAATTCTCCTGATCCTTAGCAGGATACATCCTAAGTTCATCTGCACTAGTTGGAACTTTAGTTACTTGGCAAACTATACATGCTTGATACCTATCAGGTGGTCTAGTTACACGTGTAGTACATCTAGGTATTACAGGACTTACAGGTGGACTTTCATTTATTAACTGTTCTTGATTATCTAACTCTTCCTGATCAACTATTTCCTCTTGTTCTGGTCCTATTTGCTCTTCGTGGACTTCTTCTTTAATTGGACTCTTCTTATAACTAGTCTGATCTTTCTGCCTTTTGTAGGGTTCAATAATTACTTCGTTATTTAAATCTTGCTCTAATCTATTCCATCCTACATGTTCTAGGAATTTAGCACTAGCACTGGTGTAAACTCTGGATGTACCTGGTTCCCAGAATCTATAAGATCTATGATTAGATGTATATCCTACAAAAAATAATCTTTTAGCTGTATGTTGTCTTTGTGTCTGAGTTGTGAAGGGATATGCACCCATGCTGGTGCTCCAAATGTGTGCATGTAACTTAAATCAGGTTTTGTACCATGCCACAGTGTGAATGGTAATTCACCTGTTGTTGAATTAACAACATTATTTAATATATGATTACCACACATTATTGCTTCTCCCCACAAATTGTCAGGTAATCCTGAATCAGACAACATAGTACTTGTCATTGACTGTAGTGTTTGGCCTCGTCTCTCTATAAAAGCATTATGTTGTGGCCTATATGGTGCAGACTTTTTATGTTGAATACCTAACATCCTAAGTCTGTTCTGGAATTTATTATTTGTAAATTCCGTACCATTATCTGTTATAAGAGTTACTAATTTCTTTTTAGTTTTTCTTTCAGCAAATTAATCCAATTAAAGAGATTTTGATACGTTTCAGTTTTGCTCTTCATTAAATAACAAAACCCATATCTAGAATAATGGTCCATTATACTTAATATGTATCGAGCTCCTCCTACACTTGGTTTTTTTGGACCCATTAAATCAGCAAATACTACTTCTAAAGGCTCTTTGGTAGTAAATCCATCAACTCTATTAGCCGGTTTGACCTTGCTCTTGCTTTGATTGCAAGCATTACATTGCAAATACTTATTACAAGGTTTTAAACTTATTCCTTTAGATAATTCAACAGTTTTCTTAAGCATTTTAAAATTTAAATGCCCTAGCCATCAGTGTAACAAGTGAATATATTCATCATGAGGTTTCTTATTATCATAAACCGTGTTAACCACCTCTAAACCATTATCATTTAACACATATAATTCACCTCTTAAAGATGCAGTAATTTTCTTATCTTCTTTTTCAATTATGCAGTTATCTCCTTTAAATGTAACTACATATCCTAGTTTAACCAAAATTCTAACTGAAATTAAATTAAACTTAAGTTGTGGTACATATAACGTTTTTACATTCTCTTTTATAAAAGAACAATATGCTATACCTTGACCTTTAGCTTTCAGTTTCCAGCCATTGGCTAACGATATCTGCTGTGTACTCTTGGACATTTTAACAAAATTTTTGTTATCATTTGTTATACAGTGGGATGCTCTACTGTCAACCACTCATAAATTATTTTTTACAGCTCCGTTAGTATACATGGCTAACTCTAAATTTTTATTTATCTTTTGATGACTTTTAGTATTCTGGCCAGCGTTCTGGCGCTTTGCTTTTTTACAAAATCTTGCCAAATGTCCTCTTCCTCCACAATTAAAACACTTTTTAATTGTGTATGCAGTAGGAGATTTATTATCTTCTTTTTGAGGTTGCTCCCTCCTTAACTGATATCTTTCAAGTCTTCTTCTGGCCTTTTCAATCAATCTGCCAGTTATATCAGTTAAAGTTAAACTTTCCTTTGGCAAAATTTCAAGGGAAGTGACATAGTTGTTATAACTTTCATCTAGTGAAGATAGAATTATGTAGACTTGGTGTAGCTCAGAGAAAATAAGCTCTTTCTCGTGCAGTTCTTGAAAAATGCTTTTCATAGTTTTCAAATGACTAAGCATATCACCATTCATCTGGAGATGCTTCCTGAAAAGCTTTCATGTAAGATTTATGTGAGCACCAACGTTATCTCGAACATAAATCCTCTTCAGCTTCTGCCAACACCCAGCAGCCGTTTGCTCTCCATGGATATGAACAAGTTGCTGGTCAGTTAATGTTAATCCTATTATGCAAATAGCTTGTTGATTTTTCTGCGTAAATTCTTCTATTTTTAGTCTATCTTCATCATCCTCTGGATCCCATTCCTGTACGTTTGGAAGATTTTCAATTATGTTCCACAGACATTCTCTTCATAGAAGTAGACCACATTTCATAGACCATGATACATAGTTTGTTCCATCCAGCTTGGATATAAGGGACAAACTTTGTAGATTGACTTGTGCCATGTTTTCTTTCTAGGGATATAAAACTATAATTAATAAAACACAGCTGTCTGTTTACTGTAATGTATAACAACACAAACTCTCACTTTTTACATAAATCTGTTTTATCCTAGTTAAACTGACTTTGCAGCCTCTGGGCCCATAACCAGTGTTAAGCCTGGGTTCCCCAACCAGGGTTAAGGAGACAAGCTAAACAGAATGTGCAGCGTTAGTCAGATAGGCACACAGATAAATGAGTGAGATTAGTTTGTATGTTTATTAACATACAGTAAAAATAACAGATACGCTTGTGCTATCAAAAATATAGTTTATTCCATTTATAGCATAGTCAAAATAACAGTCCATTAGTCATGTATCATTTAGTCAGTCCATTCAAGGATATTCAATTAGCAAAGTCCATGTAGAATATCCAATTGTCAGTTCACTTACAAATCAGTCCTTTGTCTCTCTCCTGTTCGAGTAACGCAATCTTGAGTCCATGCAGTAATTAGGGATCATCAAAGCCAGAGAGAGAGCAAGCTGTCATCTTGCTTCTTTTAAAGTGCTTTCACAACCACTCCCTTAATTACATTCCTATATTTAAAGTTGCAGACACTTTAACTTATAAACTATGATTACATATTTATTATTTTACCTAAACCAGTTAGGGTAAACAATGTTATCCCTAACATTGTGTTTGAATTAAAATCAGCCAGTTGAAGATTGGAATGGAAAGCAAAATGGCTATTACCTTGTAAAGTAGGGAAAAAAACCAGGTGAGTCCCTTGATCTTTGCAAATTTCTCTGCAAGCAATTTATAAGAAAAGGGAAATTTGCTGGTTCATAAAGCATCATGTTGTGCTTAAATATTTAAATTTTTTTGTGGTAGACAATATACTCTCATCCAAATGAAGCATTCCTTTTTTACTTAGAGCTATCATTGATAGATATCATTCTCTTCTATGGTCATCAGGAAGGTAGATAATTTGTTTCTCCTAAAGGCAGAAGCTTCAGCCTTAAACTTAAATTGGTAGAGCAAGATCACTACAGCACTTTTATATTAAAAGATTGCAATAAAAATAAACTTCATGATAATGATAGAGGCAAGTTATGCATGTTTATTTTCTATGTTTTTAAATTAAAATTAGGGACAGGGTTTGAAAAAGATTTGCTAATACATTCAAACACCATGACCACAGTGAAATAATTAATATTTCATCTGAAGTTGTTGTATTACAGATATAAATTTCTGTCTAAGTGAAAAAAGATAGTTTTAGGGTAAATTTGTTAGGATTATAATGCAGTGAGAAAAAGTTATTTCTTTTAATATCAGTAGGACTATCTGTTTTCCATGACTTAACAAAAATAGCAAAAATAATAAAAAATAGCAACATTTCAGACTCAAACTATATGTTTCACAAAAACTCAAATAATATGTTAGATATATTGACTCCAATGATTGGTTGGTTTATTTATTTTCAGATTTATTGTATAACCCATATTTATTTGTTCCACTCAAATATACATAAAAGTCTAAATAACAATTTTGAGATGTTGGTTAGATGGCTATAATCCTTTTTTGACTCTTCTATTCTATAGTTCTTGTTTACTCTTCATTATGTTTGAATTCTATAAATATTCAAATTCTAGTTGCTGAACAGAGTTCTGTTAATCATCTATTAATTCATTTATTTTTCCAGGATGGCAAAACATGGGATCTGAAATATGAATAAATCTAACATTCCAAGATATTTGTTAGAGAGAATAACATGATGGGGTTTGCATATTCCTTTGTAAAGATGAAACTCTCAGGCTGTTCCATGAAATAAGGGTTAATTTATTTTTAATTAAGTTTATTTAATTAAGCTTAACCCTTTTTAAATAATTGCCTGTCTAATGGAATTCAGAGCTGCAGGGAAGCAAATCATCATCACTGCATGTAATCCTTAACTGGAAATGATAGAGCTCCACATAATGAATCATTGTTGCCAGGGATAAGATCAAATGCTTTGTGGAACACCTCTTTGATCCAATATCAGCTGTATCACAACAAATAATCCCTGAAAGATTTGGTTACACACACCTCCTTATTATTTCACAATTAGTAACAATGAAAAGTGCTTGGTTAGGACAGAGAGTACTAATAAAGGTGAGAGCCACGTAGTAATATACAAATATTACTAGATAGTTTCTAGATGGAACTGTAATGTAAGAGGATGGGATTGTAAGGTAAAGGATTATTTCATCTATCAAAAGAGTCTCCATGTTTTTAACAATTTTGTAGCATAATGACATTTCACTGGGACACCTTGCATCAAATTAACGTAAGGCATCAACTTTGGCAACAATTTTTGAACTGGAAAAGACTGGAGAGATTTCAAGAGTCATCATAGGCTGAAATTACAGCCTTTAGAGATTATTGTTTTGTGGGATATAGGAGTAAAATTAAATAATATGATGAATGAAAGGGATGGGATGGGATAAATGGGATGGGATAGGAGAGCGGTGAGGAGAGGTTAGGAAACAACACAAAAAGTGCTATATAAAGAAATTCTTCTTTCAATTTCCTGGCCAGGTCTTACCAGTTTCTCAGTTTGATGAGAATGGAATTGAACAGAAATCAATTTCAATGAAATTTGGGTGTTTCTGAATTTATTTAGTAATGAAATGGTCAAGGATGTCTCTGTATCTCTGAGGTTTTCCATGTTCCATCATGTCTTCAGTAGTCTGTTCAATTATACTTTAACAAACATTCAAGTTGACATGCAGAATCAATATAAATTGCAGTATTCAATCTGGGTTGGTCACCGGGACCAAAGGTATTATATTCCAAGCTGTTGGACTCATGCTGGAATCCATCCTTGGGGAACTTCTCTCTAGGCTAGAGATAAATTCTCTGAGGTGGATTCCAGCATGAGTCTGAAAGGTTGGAATGCAATATCTCTGATCCCAGTGACTGACCCAGATTGAATCCTGCAACATTATCCTGGGACATGTTCATTTGTCAGTATAAATTCCCAATCATTTTCCATATTTTATGATTTAGAAAAAAATTCCATTTCACATTAAAAACAACAACATGCAAATGGATTGCCATTTGAGGCTGGCTCCCAAAAATATTAGCTCAATTTTAAAATTGATCCTCACTGCATCCAAGCCAAATCAAAATGAAGAAATTCTTTCCCTTTGCTGAGACAATTTGCAAATCTAATATATTAACATTTATACAACCTGTCATTTTGAACACATATAACATATATACATATACATATACATATACATATACATATACATATACATATACACATATACACATATACACATATACACATATACACATATACACATATATACATATACACATATATACATATATACATATATACATATATACATATATACATATATATATATATACATACATATATATATATATATATATATATATATATATTCAAAAGAAAGAAAGATTTGCTCTTCGGGAAAGTTTTTTATTTTTTGTTCAGAATTTTCGGATTTGTTATCTCAAGTCCGTCTTCAGTGAACTGTTAGATGGAGATGTGTCCAGGATCCCTCTACATCATACATATATATATATATTTCTCTATCTTATTGTGGTTGTTAAAAGGAGATGGCCATGCAATCCCTGCTCTCCCTGTTGCATATATATCTGGCATTCAGCTTTGTTCGGGTATTTTCCCACGTCATAATAGTGGTGCTTTTAAAGTTGTAGCAACGTTTCAGCAGAATCTCATCTGCCATCATCAGGCTTCTGTATGGTGTTTGTGTGTGAGTCAGACTTTTACAATGGTTTCAGATTTAAATTTGGGGCAGCCTATTGCTGTGTCAGAATGGTTTTTTCTTCCTCCTGATTGGTTGAGAGTCTTGGTCTGTGTTTATTGGTCTTGGAGTTTGCTGTGTTCTGCTTCTAATGGCACCAAAACCTAGCCACCATAGAAAATCCCAGCCACAGAATCATCAGAGAAGCCATAGAGATTGAAAAAAGACCAGAAAGCATGAACAGAAGAGATGATTCCACCAGGCTCTCAATCATTTGGAAGCCTGCACTCACAAACAAAAAAATCTCCACACCACAAGCCAGGCAAATACCTGGGCACAAACAGATCCCCCCTGATACCTCCAGCTCAAACACACCCCAACCAGGCACCCAGATGAAACCCAGCTTCCTAACGAATGATAGCCATCCATTTACCCGAAGCCAAGCTGCACTAAAGGCCTCCAATAAAGTAACACAAGTTGCCAGCCAATCAAGATACAAAAAGAGCCCCCCCCCAAAAAAAAGAAAAACAGACAGAAGATATTAGTAGCAGAACACAGCCAACTCCAAGACCAATAAACACAGACCAAGACTCTCAACCAATCAGGAGGAAGAAAAAACCATTCTGACACAGCAATAGGCTGCCCCAAATTTAAATCTGAAACCACTGTAAAAGTCTGACTCACAGACAAACACCATACAGAAGCCTGATGATGGCAGATGAGATTCTGCTGAAACGTTGCTACAACTTTAAAAGCACCACTATTATGACGTGGAAAAATACCCGAACAAAGCTGAATGCCAGACATGTAAGTACCCGCGAAAACTTAAGAAAACAAATATCAAACCTCTATGGGGAGGAAATAAACAGCCAGATCAAAACCTACGAGAAACTGGAAATTAAAAGAGCAGTAATACTATGTGACCTCCAATTCCTACGCAGCTGCAGAGACAACAATACTACACCAACCTGCTTCAAATTAACATTTCATCAAAGCACAGCAGCCACTAAACATATCCTGAAAAGAACTGAAATGGCTCTACTAAGGAACGAGCTCCACAGTAAGAGATTCCAATTAGATCAGTTAAACAAAGATTTGCTTGCACTACACCTGGAATTGAGCAGCAAAATCCACCCTCTACTTTGGGACAAGATAAAACAACTTACAACTTGGAGAGCTGAATCTGCAAACATTTACAAACAGGAAAAGCTCTTGAAAAAATTAAAGAAATTAGAACATGACAAGAAAACCCCCAACAACTCACAACACCTGAAACAATTAGTGTACAATGTTTCCAACAGAGAACTCACCAAAACAGAAACAGAAGTCCTAACCAAAGGATTCAATTATGCTATAGCACCCCAAAAAATCCCCACAGAATCCATCATATGTGCAGTAGAATCCAGCCTAACTAAATTAAATACAGATGAAGCTGATAAAATAAGACACCAACTTACCAACATTCTATGCACAAGCAAACCACCCAAAAGCAACTTACAGCAAAATGAAATTAAAGCGCTACAAACCCTGAAAAGAGACAGCAGCATAATCATCCTCCCAGCAGATAAAGGGAATGCCACTGTAGTAATGGACAGAAAAGACTATGAAACTAAATTGACAGACCTACTCCAAGACCCCACATACAAACCCATAAACACAGACCCAACCACATATCTGGAAAAATTAACCAAGAAGAAAATTATAACCAGCCACATAAGCAAAGAGATCCAACACATGATCATACCCAGAGAGAAATCTTCCAGATGCCCCAAACTATACGGCCTCCCAAAAATACACAAAGAAGGCATACCTCTCAGACCCATAGTCAGCTCCAGAGGAGCACCACTGCAAAACCTGGCTAAACACCTAGCAAAAGAGCTACAGCCCCATGCTGAAACAGCAGCTTCTCATGTACAAAACTCATACCACTTCTTGGAAATGATCAAAGATCTACACGTGGAGCAAGAAGATCTGCTTGTAAGTTTTGACGTGGTTTCACTCTTCACTCAAGTCCCAATAAAAGAGACCCTCGAAATCATCAAAAATAAATACCAACCAGCTAAACACCTCATGGAACTAACAGAACACTGCTTAACCAACACATATTTCATATACAAAGGACAAAGATACAAACAACTTGAAGGAGCCCCCATGGGATCACCACTGTCACCTGTCATTGCAAACCTGTTCATGGAAGAATTCGAATCCAGAGCCCTGGCTAATGCCATACTCAAACCCAAACTATGGTTAAGATATATCGATGACACATTCGTGATTTGGCCCCATGGACAAGAAAACCTAAACAACTTCCTAACACACCTAAACAGCGCACACCCCAAAATCAAGTTCACCATGTAAACAGAAACAAACAAAAAACTACCATTCCTAGATGTACTAATCTACAAGAAAACAGATGGCACACTAGGACACACCATATACCAGAAGAAAACACACACCAACCGCTACCTCAACGCCCAATCCCACCACCACCCAGCACAGATAAACTCCGTGGCTAAAACACTAATTACCAGAACCAAACCCCTGGCAGACAAGACACACATTAAGAAAAAACTATGTTTTTTTGTCGATTAGTACATCTAGGAATGGTAGTTGTTTGTTTCTGTTTCCATGGTGAACTTGATTTTGGGGTGTGCACTGTTTAAGTGTGTTAGGAAATTGTTTAGGTTTTCTTGTCCATGGGGCCAAATCACAAATGTGTCATCGATATATCTTAACCATAGTTTGGGTTTGAGAATGGCATTGGCCAGGGCTCTGGATTCGAATACTTCCATGAACAGGTTTGCAATGACAGGTGACAGTGGTGATCCCATGGGGGCTCCTTCAATTTGTTTGTATCTTTGTCCTTTGTATATGAAATATGTGTTGGTTAAGCAGTGTTCTGTTAGTTCCATGAGGTGTTTAGCTGGTTGGTATTTATTTTTGATGATTTCGAGGGTCTCTTTTATTGGGACTTGAGTGAAGAGTGAAACCACGTCAAAACTTACAAGCAGATCTTCTTGTTCCACGTGTAGATCTTTGATCATTTCCAAGAAGTGGTATGAGTTTTGTACATGAGAAGCTGCTGTTTCAGCATGGGGCTGTAGCTCTTTTTCTAGGTGTTTAGCCAGGTTTTGTAGTGGTGCTCCTCTGGAGCTGACTATGGGTCTGAGAGGTATGCCTTCTTTGTGTATTTTTGGGAGGCCGTATAGTTTGGGGCATCTGGAAGATTTCTCTCTGGGTATGATCGTGTGTTGGATCTCTTTGCTTATGTGGCTGGTTATAATTTTCTTCTTGGTTAATTTTTCCAGATATGTGGTTGGGTCTGTGTTTATGGGTTTGTATGTGGAGTCTTGGAGTAGGTCTGTCAATTTAGTTTCATAGTCTTTTCTGTCCATTACTACAGTGGCATTCCCTTTATCTGCTGGGAGGATGATTATGCTGCTGTCTCTTTTCAGGGTTTGTAGCGCTTTAATTTCATTTTGCTGCAAGTTGCTTTTGGGTGGTTTGCTTGTGCATAGAACGTTGGTAACTTTGTGTCTTATTTTATCAACTTCATCTGTACTTAATTTAGTTAGGCTGGATTCTACTGTACATATGATGGATTCTGTGGGGATTTTTTGGGGTGCTATAGCATAATTGTTTCTGTTTTGGTGAGTTCTCTGTTGGAAACATTGTACACTAATTGTTTCAGGTGTTGTTGTGAGTTGTTGGGGGTTTTCTTGTCATGTTCTAATTTCTTTAATTTTTTTCAAGAGCTTTTCCTGTTTGTAAATGCTTGCAGATTCAGCTCTCCAAGTTGTAAGTTGTTTTATCTTGTCCCAAAGTAGAGGGTGGATTTTGCTGCTCAATTCCAGGTGTAGTGCAAGCAAATCTTTGTTTAACTGATCTAATTGGAATCTCTTATTGTGGAGCTCGTTCCTTAATAGAGCCATTTCAGTTCTTTTCAGGATACGTTTAGTGGTTGCTGTGCTTTGATGAAATGTTAATTTGAAGCAGGTTGGTGTGGTATTGTTGTCTCTGCAGCTGCGTAGAAATTGTAGGTCACATAATATTCCTGCTCTTTTAATTTCCAGTTTTCTGCAGAGACAACAATACTATATAAAAATCTTCATAGGAAGAGGAGCTGCAGCAAATTTTCTGTGATGATTTCCTCCTAAAATTATTGCTTTTAACAACAGTTGTCTGTCTTCCAGACTAATCAGACTTGATTAACAAGTGAGTCAATTTTCCATCTTTAAAGGCTTGTCTTTTCTCCATCTTGTTAAGAGAAATAGTTGCGAAGAGGAGAAGCAGAGACTTATGATAAATTGTAAATGATTCATTTTTAAGCAAACTCTATAAGCACATGTTACTTTTCTTAAAGTTGTCCAACCAACTTTACTGTGCGAAAAACACATACATTAATGCATTTCCTTTATTGTTTCATTGTAGTGCTCTGTATTATGAATAAGATATTTCTACTGGAAGCAAATTCATAAACAACATTTTTAAACAGTTTCCGTTTGTGTATCAAGAAAAATTGAACATTTTTTGCTTTCAGAATCACAAGAAGTTATTTACCTTTTAAATAGTAGTTTAATACTGAATAAATGAAGCATATGTTGATGGTTTAAACATGATTTTGTGGAGAGGTAAGAGTAATGTGCTGTTTGTTTTTAAATTAAAAATAAATACCAAAGCAATATTTATGTATTTATTTTTTAAGATTGCTTCTCTTTTTTCACTATGGAGGCTCACAGGATATAGCCTTATATCAATTCACCCCCATTAAAATTGATGGTAGTTTCCTTAATTATTCATAGCAATTATCATCATGCAGATTCCAGGCCACAGTTATTTCAGCTGATAATTGTTGGCTATAAATTCTGTAGTAATATTGGGCTGGTATTGCACTTGGAATTTCGGCCTTGGATACAAACTTTTGAACAATACTAAGGTCTGTTTCATGATCACTGCTAAGATAATTCATACAGTTTTTTTTCATTTACTGAAGGGCAGTATCTCATCAGGCCTTTCTATCTTGGACTTGAATATTGTAATTAGCAGGATACAATTATAACTTCATGATACAGTTCCTGACAAAAAAAATAAGTCACAAAAATTTGGGAGAAAATAACTTATGAGAAAATAAACACAATGATTAAATGCAAAAAATATGCTGCATAAGCATCTGTGTTTCTAGATTGGATACCTATCATGAATATATGAAGCATATAATATCTGGAGCATTCATTTTAGATACAACTATTTTGAGGAAAATTCCGTAATATATATATATATATATATATATATATATATATATATATATATATATGTATGGATCTTTGGTTATTCAGGTTTTCTCCCGCGTAAGATTGGAAGTATCTAGGCAACGTTTCGATGAAGTCTATGTCTCGATGAAGACTTCATCGAAACGTTGCCTAGATACTTCCAATCTTATGCGGGAGAAAACCCGAATAACCAAAGATCCACATACAAATACCCGCGAGAACCTCAGAATATATATATATATGTTTTCTTAAGTTTTCGCGGGTATATATATATATTGAAAAGAATTTTATTGATTTTCTACAAACAAACAAGACAAACAAAACATTAAAACAACAACTCTCATGTGTACATCCAGTGTGTCGGTTGGTTCATCAGTTTTGTGCATTCATTTTGTAGTCTCAATTACAATTATGTTACATAACAACTCATATTGTCAATCCAAATTTATATATCCTAATATCGCTATTAAAAAAAACAACAACTTTTGACTATACTTTTAATTATTCATGCTTTATAAGATAACAATACTTTAGACAGTTTATTCTGTAACAAATCATATATTCATTCCAAATCAATCCTAAAAACACTTTATAAATATAGTGTCAAATAATAAAGAAAAAAAAGTAAAGATATTCCTTACTGTCTAACATTCTAAATATTCTATTATCGTATTCTATCATCTAGCCATTGATAAAAAAAGATCCCAAATTTCATAAAATTGTTTATCCTCTTGCTCTCTAATTTCAAATGTCAATTTACTCATCTCAGCACATTCCAGTATTTTCTTAATAATTTCTTCCTGTAATGGTATTTTCTCATTCTTCCAGTTTTTAGCAAATACAATCCTAGCCGCTGTTAATATATTTACAATCAGGTATTTCAAATCTTTACTATATGTATCAGGTAAAATTCCCAATAAAAAGATCTCTGGTTTCAAGTCTATGTGTTTCTTTGTCATTTTTTCCAACCACATGCGAATTTTAGTCCAAAATTTTCTGGCGTCCTCACAAGTCCACCACATATGGTAATATGAGCCAGGTATCTGATGACATTTCCAGCATTTTTCAGATTTGTTCTTAAACATTCTTGCTATTCTTATCGGGGGAAAGTGCCATCTGTAAAACATCTTATACAAGTTTTCTTTATATGCTGTTGACATTGTCATTTTATAATTTTGAGACCACAATTTTTGCCATTTCTCTAAATCAATCCCATATCCAAAATTCTTCCCCCAAACAATCATAGTTTCTTTAACTTGTTCTTCCTCTAATTTAATTCCCAGTAAATAACCATATAATTTTTTAATCACCTTCTCATCAGTAGATCAAGATCTTATCTAAATCAGTCTGCTTATCATAGAATCCCTCCGTTTTAGAATCTTCATCATACCTTGAATGTATTTGTGCATATGAAAACCAATTCATCCTTATACCTTGTTCCTCTAAGTTTTGAATCGATTTAAGTTCACCCTTTTCATCCAACAGTTCCCCATATCTAACTGTTTGTTCCTTCTTATAAATTATAGGATAGGAAAATGCTTCAAGAGTCGATAACCAAACTGGAATTTTCAAATAACATTGTCTTTTTATCTTCTCTCAGTTTAACCACAAAGACTACCGTACATAATGTCTTCTAAAATAACCCTGTGTTTTAGTTCCCTTATACCATAAAAAAGCATGCCAGCCCAACAGCAAATCATGACCTTCTAGTGTCAACAATCTAGCCTTTCTTAATGTTATCCATTCTTTGACCCACATCAAACTTGCAGCTTGATAATACAATTCCTAATTAGGCAGGCCAAAACCTCCTCTAATTCTAGCGTCTTGCAAAAGCTTTAGTTTTATTCTCGCTTTTTTACCTTGCCATATAAACTTCAACATGATTTTATTTAAATCTTCAAAATAGCCTTTTCCAAGTCTAATTGGTATTGTTTGAAACAGAAATAGAATTCTGGGTAAAATATTCATCTTAATTGTTGAAATTCTCCCTATTAATGACAATTGCAAGTTTTCCCATTTCTTCAAGTCTGTAGCTATCAGTTGTTTAAGTTTAATATAATTATTCTCTTTTAATGTGCGACATCTTGCTGTCAAATATATCCACAGATACTTAACCTTATTTGTAACTTGGATTTTCAACAGGTCTGCCAGTTCTTCTCTTTGTCTCAATAGCATGTTCTTTGTCAAAATCTTTGTTTTATCTCTATTTATTTTCAAACCAGCCATCTCACCATATGTCTCTATCTTTTCCAATAACTTTGGAGCTGCTTCTCGTGGATCTTCCAGAATAAAAGCTAAGTCATCGGCAAAAGCTTGTAGTTTGAATTCTTCCTTTTTAATTTTCATTCCTTTTATGCTTTTATCATCCCTAATATTTCTATTCAACACTTCCAAAGTCAACACAAATAGCAAAGGAGAAAGGGGACACCCTTGTCTTGTGCCTTTTCTAATATTAATAAAGTCTGTAAGTTCTCCCTCTATCATTACCTTTGCTGTCTGTTCATTGTATATGGCTTCTATTGCTTGAATAAATTTTCTGGCAAAACCCATCTCTCCCAATAGTAATAACATAAATCTCAATTTCACGTTATCAAATGCCTTTTGAGCATCTAGGAATATCAAAGCCATTTGCTTTTCAGGATGAGCCTCATAGTATTCCAAAGTATCCAAGATTACTCTCATATTGTCTCTGATTTGTCTCTTTGGCAGAAATCCATTTTGATCTGGGTGGATAAAATTATTTAAATATTTTTTAAGTTTTTCTGCTAAAATTGAAGCAAAAATTTTATAGTCTACATTCAATAAAGAAATAGGTCCATAGTTCTTAATTTGCAGTGGGTCAGCCTCTTCTTTTGGAATAAGTGTAACGTAAGCCTTTGACCATGTTTTGGGTATCATCTTCTTTGACATAACTTCATTCATAACTTCTAACAATGGGATGCTCAATGATTCTTGAAATGTTTTATAGAATTCTGCCGGAAACCCATCTGGACCTGGTGCTTTCCCATTATTTTGTTTCTTAAGTGCTTCATTTAATTCCATCATTGTTATATTGCTTTCTAGCATTTCTTCAGTCTCTTTAGGTATCTTCGGTAAGTTAGCATTCTGTAGATACTGTTTGACTTTTCCCTCATCAATATTCTCTTGTTTATATAGTTGCCCATAAAAATCTCGAATAATTTCCTTTTTCTCCTTATTACCATACAAACTTGGCCTTGATCATCTATTAACTTCAATATTTTTCTTGATTCCTTCTCCTTTCTCAATTTATATGCTAGCCATCTGCCTGGTTTATTTGCATCTTCAAAATAATTCTGTTTAGAATTTCTAATTTTCTGTGCCAGTTCTTCTTTCTCTATTAATTCCATTTTATGTTTAATTACATCCAGCTTCAATTTAATATCTTTTTTCTGTGGCATTTTCTGTAATTCTTTTTCAAGTCTTTTATACTCATCTTCCAAGGCCTTAGAAGTTTGCCTTTTCCTAATATTCTTTTTTCTTGTGTAATCTATTATCAAACCTCTAGCATATGCCTTCATTGTATCCCAAACATTCTGCATTGAAGTATCTTCTTTTTTATTTTCTCTAAAGAAAAAAGCCAGCTCCTTCTCCATCCGTTGTATAAAATCTTTTTCCTTTAAGATAGTATTATTTAATGTCCATCTTGATTTTATTTTGTCCCTTCCATTTAATTGTCATTGGGCTATGATCTGCCCAAGTACTTGTTTCGATATTTGTTTCTTGAATATTGGATATTAATTCTGTTGAGATCCAAATCATATCTAATCTGGACCATGATAAATGTCTATTTGAATAAAAAGTATATTGTTTTGCTTTAACATTTCTTTCTCTCCAAATATCTTTTAAAGTTAATTTGTCTGTCATTTTAAAAAAATATTTGGAGAGAGTCTTTCTATTTTGCTTTGTTGTTGCTGCTATATAGTCCGGTTTATTGTCCACAATTCCATTAAAGTCTCCCATCATAATTATATTAACATAGTCCAGTCCAATTATTTTCATGTGTAGTTTTTTTATAAAACTCTTCTTGTTTATCATTCGGAGCATAAATTGCAATCAAGAGTATTTTTATATTATTGTCCATTATTTCCACCATTAATACTCTTCCGTCTTCATCCGTATAGATCAGTTTTGTTGGGATAGCCTCTTTAATGTATAGAACCACTCCTCTTTTCTTACATTGAGTCAAAAAGTAAATATTTTCCCTAGTTTTGGCTGTACTAACAATTGTTCATGTTGTTTTTTTAATATGAACTTCTTGCAGACAAATTATATCGAATTTTAGTTTCTCTAATTTATGAAAGGTTTTCCTTCTTTTAACAGCTGAATTGAGTCCATTTATATTCATTGTAATCAGTTTTTTTTCTTCCATAATTATGCTTTATATTTAAGTCTAACAGCTCTCATGGATCTTCACGCTGTTTTTTACTATCCACCTGTCCACTTACTGCACCTTTCTCTTTTTCAGTCACCAATTGTTCCTCTTGAAACTCAGTTAATGAGACCTCTTTCTCTGCCTCCTCTTCTCTTCTTCCAAAAAAATCTTCATGGAAAAGTTCTGCTTTCTCAGTTGAGTCAATTCTATGTCTCTGCTCTTGCCACGTAAACATTAATCCTTCTGGAATCAGCCATCTATAATTCACTTCATTTTCCAGTAGAATTTTGGTCAGAAATCGATATTCTCTTCTCATCTCTCTCACTTTTCTTGGTATTTGTTTTAAACCACAATCTCTTTGCCTTTGTATTTCAATGTCTTCTCTCTTACCACTTGTAGTATTTGTGTTTTAATGGATTTTTTGGTAAATCTAATATGGACTTCCTTTGGTAATTTATTTCTCATTGCATATCTTGTATAAACTCGATATACCTCATCTACTCCATCTATCATCTTTTCCTCTGTAATTTCCAAAGCATCCGCCAAAATTTCTATAATTATCGCAGCCAAATTTTGTCCTTTTTCTTCTTCTATATTTTGAAAGCTGAGATAAAATTCTGACCTTTCCATCTCCCACCTCAACATCCCACTTTTTTCTTGTTCAACCACTGTTAATCTACTGTCAATATTTCCAATTTTCTCCTCTCTTTGTTTACCTTTTTCCTCAATTTTTTTGGAATCTCTCCTCATACTTCACCATCATTTGTTAAATATTTTCCACTTTTTCATCAGTGTTCTCTATTCTTTGTTCAATGGTGTCTGATTTTGTCTTGAGATCTTGAATTCCTTGCATAATCATCTGTAAAGTTACTTTTTCTTGTTCTTTATCTTGCTTCAACATTGTCTGAATTAAACGTTGTCCTCCAGCTGGTGGGGAGGCAGTGGTAGAAGTAGAAACGCCAGATGATATTGGTTTCCTGCTCATTTTAATGCTTCCAAATTTTCAAATTCTTTTTAACTTTTAATCCAACTGGTAGAATAGCCAATTATAATCCAAAATGGAAAAATCCAATAGTAAAAGGCCCAAAACTAAAGAACAAAAAGGAAAAAAGGAAGAAGAAAGATCTTCAGGTTCTTCTAGACCCTAATCCAATTACGAAGTAGTCCACCATAAAAAATGAAAAATAGAAAGAAAAAAAAACCCAAAAATAATAATGTTGATTAAGAAAAAAAAAGAACAAAAAGAAAAAAGAAAAGAAGAAATTTCTTCAGGTTCTTCACACCTTAATCCAATTGAAAAGTCTCAATAATCAAAAAGAAAAAACAGAGTGGTCCAAAAACATGGATAGAAAAAGCAAAAGGATCCCAATAAAAATAAGTAGAAAGAAAGAAAAATAAAAAAAAAGCTCTGAGGCTTTCCCTTTGAAATAAAAAGCAAAAATAAGAATATTACTAGAATTGGAATTTACAAAGAGGCTGGTGAGTAGGGGTATCACAAGTAAAGAAAAAAAAAAATATAAGAAAGCACACTGCACTTTATTTAGTTGTCCAAGGCTCTTATTATGACTCTCTTCTCCACCAGCTTCAAAGCCAAGCCTCAAGTGTTGAAATATTGATAAGAGTCCAGGAAAACACCTGTAATAATATTTTGCTGCGCTCTCCCTCTATCTTATCACGTTAAAATGTCCTTGAGAAGGAGTCTTCTTACAGTTCTCTCCAATTCAAATAAAATATTTTCAAGCCTCTAGTTGGCAGTGTTACAAAGTTTCTTAATACTCTTCCCCCCCCCCGCCAGAAAAAAAAGGATAATTTATACAAAAAAAAAAGAAAAAATAGCCAAAGGGAGCCTCTATCCTAAAAGAAAATTCCGTAATATATATTAATTCCATAATATAAAAGTCCCTTTTTATGATCCTATAACCCTTTAATTCGGGGTGGAGTCAAGATGACTGGATGAAGCTGAGCATTTATTGGCCAGATACCCTTCCTGACACCACTTGGAGTTCACAGCAGATATCTTTTCTTTGTGCCCTAGGAGAGAAATATCTGCCACTAATTAGACATAGAACAATGGCTGAACTAGGTTAAAGCTATTAGAACAGCTTTCTCATGGAAGAATTGATAACACAGTACCTCAAACTAATGAAAATGTTAAAATAATACCATATATAAAGATAATACTTCCTACTGTATCTCTCAGGCAAATGGGGTCCAATAGAACAGAAGATGGGCTTTTTTCATTCATTCAAAAATATTAACATTCAATAATATTCAATGTTTCGGATGAGTGTTAAATGAAATTCCAATGTACTTTGCTTTATTTCTATTGTAGGATTAATTACTGATTGGGAATTATTTGTCCATAGAAATAATCACTGAGATGAGAAAGATTGTACATGTATTATTCCCTTCTCCCCAACCTTCTTTAATCCTCATACCCAATGCTCCTGGTATTATTGTTTTTGTTTTTAGCAACATTAGCAATTGTGCTAATTACATAATTAAAATAATCTCAACTTTGGCCCAAATGCAGCAATAGCCTGCAATCTAACATAATGCATATTGCTGTGCCAAGATATTCTTCTCCCCTCCAATTTCAGCCCATTCATTTTTAAAGGAGATTTTTTTAATATTCCATTCCAAAGATAGAGTTTATTTGAAGGAGATCATGCAATCTAAATCCCATTTTCAGACAATCTTGAATGAATACCAAGACATGAAGAAAAAAAACCCAAAAGGGTCCAATGTAGTTGCTTACCATATTTATCTTTTACGCTTCATTTCACCACAAAAAGGAGCAAATGTTTTAATTAAATGTTTAATTAAAATGAAACAAAAAACTAATTAGGACTGGAAAATAAAAATTTCAGAAAAGAATTAAAATGTCATGTAAAATAATTGGCTAATTAAAGTAGAACTGATTAATTTGTAACTACTTCTGATTGGTAGTGAGAGGGGGGAAAATAATTATCTAAAGGATCTGAAAATCTTGATCCTAGTGTTTAACTTACAACTTCAATTACATTTCTGAAAAAAATAATAACAGCAATCCTTCTTTTTTGCAGAAATATTATCAAGCACAAGGTTGTTTTTGAGAGTTTGCATTAAGATTTCTTTTCTTGCCATGAATATTCTATGAATATTTCAGCTTGTGTAAAGTAGTTTCAGTTCAAATTATTCCTTTCATTCAGAAGATCAGGTCCATTAAATTTGATGCTTCAATTCAGAATTGTACATGCGATGGATTTGATTTGAAAAGTTAAATTTAGATAGATAGATAGATAGATAGATAGATAGATAGATAGATAGATAGATAGATAGATAGATAGATTTGAACCAGATATGGATAACATCTTTGAATTAATGAAGAATAAGTGGTATAAGTATGTGATTCTCCAGGTTCAAAGGTGGAACCCATATTGTTAGATCTGGGGTGTGGGCCCAAGGAACGGAGATGAGGCATCGAATAGTGACTCCAACTCTTTATTAGTGACTTCAGAACAGAGCGAAAATATTGGGGCAGCAGCAGCTCCTTTTATAGAGCTGGCTGCTGTCACAATAATCAATGATTTGAGTTTGCTGCACTGGTAGCGTCCAATCAGCAGTGACCGGCTATCAGCCAATCAGATCAGCCAGAAATGGCCAATCACAATCTGCTGTTCGCGGGCCAATCAGAAGTGCAGGATTACGAGCCTGCTGTGGAAGCAAAACTATTAGGATTTTAAACTAACGCGTTTGCTTAGTTCGTAACACCCCTCCCCCCTAGGTTCCGTCTGAGGGGTGGGGTGATGTATTCTCACAGGTAGGCAGGTCGTTTCACCTGTCGACCTGATCTATGTTGCTCCACCAGTCCTTGCCCTGACTCTGGTCTCGGTGGGCTGCTTGCTGAGCTTGTTGGCAAAGATGTTCCGCCCTCTCCGTTGGGTGACTCGGGGTTGTCATCTCTCCTTCCGTTAAGGCTGTCCTCGGATCCCTTGGATATGCTGCTGTTGCAGTGCTGCTCTGTGGTGAGGTGATCATCTGGCCCAGTTCTCCTTCATAAGGTGAATATCTCCGGGTTGATTGTGCTGATTGCTGTTTTTCACGTACTGGGTCGTATGCTAGTTCTTCTCCGGTCCCCTGGATTTCCCTTCCCCCCCAGGTTTGAGGTTCGGGGTTTGTGACGGGGATAGGTGCCAGCCTGGAGCGCAGTTGATTGATATGTTGCTTCCACATTTTTCCATCAGCAGTTTGTAAACGGTAGGAACGTGGACCCGTAAGTTGAGTTATGGTAGCGGGGACCCACAACGGGTCACCGGAAAAGTTTTTTGCGAAAACTGGGTCACCTACCTTGAAGGTGTGATACCTGCTGCTAGACCCCAAGGGTTTTTCCGGTGTGTAGGTAGGGTGCAGGAGGTCAAGATGTGAGCGAAGTCTCCGGCCCATCAGAAGTTCAGCCGGGGTTCTGTTTGTGGTGCTGTTTGTGGTAATATGTTGGAGGAGAAGCATCCTGGTCACCTTGTCGTCCCCTTGCTCCATCTTGTGTAAAGTTTTCTTTATGAATTGGACCATTCGCTCAGCCCTGTCATTGGCCGCAGGGTGAGCTGTCGATGTCAAAGCATGGCGTATCCCCTGCTCTGCCAGGTACTGTTCGAATGCCAGAGCGGTGAATTGGGGGCCATTATCTGAAACTAGGACATCTGGCAACCCGTGCGTAGCGAATAGTCTATTTAGTTATTTAACGACGACTTCTTTGGTGGTGCTCTTCATTTTGTGGACCTCCAGCCAGTTGGAGTAGGCATCCACTGCTATAAGAAATGTATGCCCCTTGGTAGGTCCCACAAAATTGATGTGGATATGGGACCAGGGACCTCGGGGTGCTTCCCATTCAGTTGGTGGTGCTTTTGGTGGAGCTGAACAAGTTTTCTGATACTTGCTGCAAGTGGCCACCCAGGTTTCTATTCACTTATCTATACCTGGCCACCAAGCATAGCTCCTCGCTAGTGCCTTCATTCGCACAATGCCTGGATGGCCATCGTGCAATAGTTTTAGAACTTTATGCTGTAGCCTCTCTGGGATGACGACTCTGTCTCCCCACAAGACACATCCCTTTTGGGAGAAAAGTTCTGTCTGCTGGTTTTTGAAAGGCTTGAAGGTGTCGCTTGGTTCGTTGTCAGGCCAACCTCTTTCCAGCTTAGGACTCGTGCCAAACAAGGATCCTTCCTTGTTTCTGAGGCGATGTCTTGTGCAGTCAGCAGTGGTGAAGGAAGAGTTTCAATTTGTAGCATAGCGAGGGTTGGAGCTGGGTCGTCTATGACTTCTGGTAATGGAGAACAGCTCAAAGCATCAATGTGGGGAATGGCTTTCCCCGGGTGGTGTAGCAGTTGGTAATTGTATGCGGCTAGAAACTCTGACCAACGTGTCATTCTTGATGATAAGATGTGGGGAGTTGGTTTGTCTCCTGCTAAAATGCCAAGTAATGGTTTGTGGTCGGTAATTATGGAGAAAGACCTTCCATACACATATTCATGGAATTGTTTGATCGCAGACACAATAGTGAGAGCCTCTTTATCAAGTTGGCTATAGTTTCTCAGTTTTAGGTAAAGTTCTTGAAAAGAACGCAATAGGTGCCTCAGTACCGTTTGATAGGACATGGCTCAGGATGGCTCCTACTCCAAACGGTGAGGCATTGCAGGTGACAGTTAAGGGCAAAGTCTGATTATATTGTATCAATACAGCATCTGAAGTTAACAGGTCTTTTACTTGCTGAAAAGCTCACTCTTCGTGATGTCCCCAGATCCAGGAAGCCTTCTTATCGAGGAGCCTATGCAGGGGTTCAGCAACAGTCGCCTTCTGGGGCAAGAAGATGTTATAAAAGTTAATGAGTCCCAGAAAGGTTTGGAGGTCTGTTTTATTCCTAGGTCTTGGGGCATTTTTTATTGCAGTCAGTTTTTTCTCCGTAGGGTGAATTCCCTGTTTGTCAAGAAGGTACCCAAGGAATTCAACTCTCTCAGTGCATAGTTGGCACTTGTCCTTCTTGACCTTCAGGCCAGTGTCTTTAAATTTCTGGAGGACCATTCTGAGTCATTTTTCTAGTAGGCTTTTATTGGGGGCAGCTATTAAGACATCATCGAAGTATGGCATGACCCCTTTTATGCCTTGAAGCAATCTTTCCATCAGACTTTGGAAGATGCCAGGTGCTATACAGACTCCGAATTGGAGTCTATTACACTTGAATGTACCTCTGTGCGTGACTTCTGCAGTCTCTGCATCTACGGGCAACTGCTGGTATGCCTGAGTTAGGTCCAATTTTGCAAATATTTTCCCACCTCCCAGGGAATGAAGAAGATGTTGGACCACAGGTACAGGGTAAGCGCTCTGCTGAAGCGCATGATTTAGGGTGGCCCAGTAATCCCCACAAATTCTTAAAGATCCATCAGGTTTTATGGGGGTTACAATTGTGGTCTCCCATTGGGCGTGATCGATCGGTTCCAACACATCCTGGGCTATTAATTTGTCCAATTGTTCATCAATCTTTGGCTTGAGTGCAAAGGGCACTCAACGAGGCTTAAGGCAAATGGGTGCAACATCAGGGCTGAGATTAAATGATATGGGGGATCCCTTGCACTTGCCTAGCGTCTCAGTGAAAACGTCCTGGAATTCCTGGACGAGGGCCACTTCCCAGTCATCGCTTCTGGTTTGGTTGATGCCCACTAGTTCAATTCCTAGTGGCGCGAACCATTGCAAATCCAGCAAACTGGGCCGATCTCGATCGACGATGGTAAGAGGTAGGGTTGCGGTGTGGTCTTTGAAGGATACTTGGACGTGGCTGGATTCAGCAACTGGAATTCTGTTAGTCTTTTAATATGATTTTTTGAGTGCTGAGGTCCTGGCGATGAATGTCAGGGATCAGCTGTTTTAAGGTTTTCCAGGAGACCATTGACAGGAACGACCCGGAGTCAACTTCCATAACATATGGTCGATTCTCAATGGTGACCTTCACTCAGATTTTCCTTGCATCAAGGAATGAAGCATGGCTGATGGTGATGGTTTGATGGGCTTCTTCTTGTCTGGTTGAATTGGCGGGTGCTCAATTTCTGTAGTATTGGTTCCATTGGTTGTTTAGGCAGTCCCGATTTACTGGTGGAGTGCCTGTTGTATGCTGGAAATTGTTTTCTCTTCGGATTGGGCTGGACCCTCGCTTGCTTCTGCAGACCTTTGTGATGTGGCCCCTCTTTCCACAGGAATGGCAGAGTGTGTCTAGGAATTTGCAGTCTGATCGTGGTTGATTTCCCCCGCATCCAGCACATTGACACGAAGGCTTATGATTCCGCTGGTCTCGCTGGTCATGTTCTGACCTGAGTCTGTTGACCTCTTCTTCCTCGCTTTCTTATGAGGATTCGAGGTCTTCATGGTGGGTGGTCATTGTGTGCCTCTCGGAGAAAGGCATGGTGTCACTGGCGAGTTGGCAGTGCGATGCATTTGCTCGGTGCATTCAAGCGGCTGACTTCCTGGTTGCTTCTGCTGCAGTAGCATCAGCAATGACATCTGTGAGGTCGATGTCTCCCTTTGCCATAATCTTGCTCTAGATCATGGGGTCTTTTAGGCCCAGAACAATTCGATCTCTCATGGCTTCCTCAAGGTTTGCGAAGCCACAGAGTCCCCCTAGGTTTCTAAGGTCAGCGATGAAGTCTCCAACACTTTCGCCTTCCTGCTGGTCCCTCTGGTAAAACTCGTGTCTCCTGATGAGTGTTGGCACTGCTGGTGCATAATGAACCCATAGGATTGGGCGAGGTTGTCCCAGCCCATTGTCTTGACTTCTGCTGGTTTCGCAAGTGCCTTTGCCATTTTAAAAATGGCGGGCCCGCAATGGGTCAGAAATACAGCTCATTTCTTGCCAGGCGTAGCATCTTTCAAATTGTTGGTCTCCAGGAACATCTGGAACCTGTCCATATACGAGTCCCAGTCTTCGTTAGCTGGGTCAAATGGAGCGGGTGGTATCGCGCTGCTGGTCATTCTGCCGCTTTTCGGTGTGCTCTCAGCCACGTGCTCTGTTAGCATTTGGTGAGTGCTCAGTCAGCTCTATCATCTCTGCATCCCACCTTCATCGCCAGTGTTAGATCTGGGGCATGGGCGCAAGGAACGGAGACGAGGCATCGAATAGTGACTCCAACTCTTTATTAGTGACTTCAGAACAGAGCGAAAATACTGGGGCAGCAGCAGCTCCTTTTATAGAGCTGGCTGCTGTCACAATAACCAATGATTTGAGTTTGTCGCGTTGGTAGCGTCCAATCAGCAGCGATCTGCTGTCAGCCAATCAAATCAGTCAGAAACGTCCAATCACAATTCGTTGTTCATGGGCCAATCAGAAGTGCAGGATTACGAGCCTGCTGTGGAAGCAATAGTATTAGGATTTTAAACTAACGCGTTTGCTTAGTTCGTAACACATATAGCACCAACTCTTTAAATCAAAAGTTTTTTTGGTGGAGCATCATATTATATCAGTTAGGCAGCTTCTCAAACCTGAAAAAAATAGACAAAACTGTTCTCAGAAGATGCTGAAAGTGAGAAAATAGCAACCCTGCATATTCTGAAGTATTTTCTCCCTTCTAAATCAAAGTCAATCCCAGCTATTTTTTTTGGTGGTAAGTTGCTTGATTTAATAAATTGGTTCCTTAGTACATTCTTTGCCACCTCTGAAACAAACTTTGATTCCAAAGCAAAGGATTTCCTTCAGTTTAAATTTGTATATGGAAATCTACTAATTCTGGCACAGCATGGCAGTTGTTTAGTTTAGTTTAGTTTAGTTTAGTTTAGTTTAGTTTAGTTTAGTTTAGTTTAGTTTAGTTTAGTTTAGTTTAGTTTAGTTTAGTTTAGTTTAGTTTAGTTTAGTTTAGTTTAGTTGGGCCGGGCCTGGCCTGGCCTGGCTTATCTTATCTTATCTTATCTTATCTTATCTTATCTTATCTTATCTTATCTTATCTTATCTTATCTTATCTTATCTTATCTTATCTTATCTTATTTTACCTTACCTTAAGTTTAGCTTAGCTTAGTTTAGCTTAGCTTAGCTTAGTTTAGCTTAGCTTAACTTAGTTGGGCTAGGCCGGGCCTGGCCTGGCCCGCGAGGCTCAGCTTGGCTTGGCTTAATTTGGTTTAGCTTGGTGTGGCTTGGTGTGGTTTAGCTTGGTTTTTAAGTTACGGAACCTGCCTGTTTGGAATGCCTTTGTCCTGTATCATTTAATGTACTGGTAAGTTTTACTTGACCAGTGACAAGTGCTGTTGCCATCAAACCTCCCTTTAGTGTAATCTTTATACAGACACCTACCCTAAAAGTCCAAACACACAAATGAACCAGGAAAACAATACAATAAAATTTTGAGAAAGGTGAATTTATTGTTCAAATGCAACCAAATGCTCTTCTCACTTCCCTTGTTCTCTGTACCTTCCCAAGGCACCCAGCTCTAGTATCTTCTCATTTCGGTTATTGTAATATATTTTGGTTTAAAATTTATTTGGATGGCTATCAGAGACTGTATTTATGTGGAAAGATCCACATTATTTTATTTCTGACTAAATTTGATAGTGCTAGCTTATGAACTACAAATGGACATTGGACAGATGAACAAATGCTTTTTTCCAGCTATCACACAACTTTTCCATACCTTTCTTTCACTCTGTTTGGCAATATTCCCCCCTTCTCTGATCCTGAAAAAGAAAATTAGCAAAAAGCAAAGGAAAAGTGTGAAGATTTCTGTAATATATTATGTTGTGAATGAACAAATGTGTAATAAAGTTATCTAGAGCTTGAATCAAGTGCAGGGTTCTGGCCCTGCACTTCTGATTGGCTGTTAAATGGCGAGATCAGATTGGTCTGTTCAGGAGAGTCTGATTGGCCATTAATGAGCCATTCTCATTGGTCAACAGAGCTAGCGCTCCCAGGTTTTCATTGGTTGAATAGTTAATAAGTTTCCTATATAAGGAAGGCTATAGCAGCCATCCAGTTTGAGCTGTCACACCATGTAAATAAAGAGTTGAAGTTCACTGTTTCACCGGCTCGTCTCCATTCTTCGCACCCATGCTCCACATTTAACACTGGCGACGAGGATGGGATGTGGAGACGTCAGAGCTGACTGAACAACCAAGCACGTGGCTGAAAATGTACAACGGCAGAACCATGTCCGGTGGCGTCATACCACCCGCTTCATTCGACCCAGCGCAAGAAGACTGGGAGTCCTACATGGATCGTTTCCAAATGTTCTTGGAAACCAATAATTTGAAGGATGCCACAACCGGGCCGACCATATTCAAGATGGCCAAGGCACTAGCAAAACCGGCTGAAGTGAAGGCTATGGACTGGGACGTCCTCGAGCCCCTACTGAGGGCCCACTATGCACCGACCGTACCAACGCTTGTAAGGCGGCACGAGTTCTATCAAAGAAATCAGCGGAAAGGAGAGAGTGTTGCCGATTTCGTTGTGGACCTCCGAAACTTGGGAGGCCTCTGCGAGTTCGCCGACCTGGAAGAGGCTTTGAGAGACCGAATAGTTCTGGGATTAGATGCGCTAAACATGCAGAGCAAGCTGATGGCGAAAGGTGACATTAGCCTTGCCAATGCCATCGCTGATGCTACTGCAGCAGAAGCAACCAGGAAGTCAGCTGCCCAACTGAGCCGCAACCGCACTCTGGTACACCAACCGACCTGCGACATTTCACCTAAGTCAGAAGGACAGCTTTTGATGGCCCACCACGAGGACCTCTCTTCGTCATCAGACAGCAACGAAAAAGAGGTCCATCGACTGCAGTCCGATTGGGACCATTACCCGAAGTCCCAACACCCATGCGCTGGCTGTGGGGCCAACCATTCCCGGTCCGAATGCAAATTCCGCAATGCGCTCTGCCATGAGTGCGGGAAACGAGCCATATCGGATGGGTCTGTAGAAGCCTCCTAGGACCCAGCCAGACCTCGAAGGGGGCTAACTATCGCCAATTGACAGGAAACCATCCTGTAAGGTGAGAACCAGTAAACCACTCCTACAGAAACTGAACCATATATTGTCCAACAAAGCGAGAAGAGGCTCACCAAACTATCACTATTGGTCACGCCTCTTCATTGGATGCCAAGAAAATCTGAATTAAAGTGGCCATCGAAAATCAGCCCTGCCAAATGGAAGTCGACTCGGGATCGTCTCTCTTGATGGTTTCCTGGAAGACCCTCAAGTAACTCATCCCTACTATCCGGCACCAAGACTTCAGTTCCCAAAGACTCATACTTAAAGAATATCAGGTGAATAGGATTCCAGTCATAGGATCCAGTCGAGTCTGGGTCTCGTTCAAAAACTGCACAGCGTACTTACCCCTGACTGTGATGGACAAGGACCAGCCTAGCCTGTTAGGCCTCCAATGGTTCGCGCCACTCGGCATTGAAGTGGCAGGCATTAACCGAATCGGTGGCAGTGACTGGGAGGAAGACTTCATCCATGAATTCAGGGATATCTTCACAGAAAAGCTAGGCGAGTACAAGGGGACCCCGATTTCATTTAACCTTAATCCAAAAATAGCTCCCATCCGCCTTAAGCCTCATCGAGTTCCATTTGCCCAAAAACCAAAAATCGACGAACAGCTTGATAAGTTAATCGCCCAGGGAGTGTTAGAGCCAAACGATCACTCTCCCTGGGAGACCCCAATTGTGACACACATTAAGCCGGATGGTTTGATTAGAATTTGTGGGGACTACCGAGCCACCCTGAACCACGCCCTGCAGCAAAACGCATATCCGGTGCCGGTGGTACAACACCTCCTCCATTCCCTGGGGGGCAGAAAAGTCTTCGCTAAACTAGACTTAGCTCAGGCATATCAACAACTGCCAGTTGATGAAAAAATGGCACAAGCACAGACGATCATGATGCACCGAGGTGCCTTTAAATGTACACGGCTCCAATTCGGAGTGAGTGTAGCCCCGGGGATCTTTCAGAGCCTGATGGAAAGACTATTAAAAGGGATTAAAGGCGTTGTCCCCTACTTTGACGATGTGTTAATTGCTGCCCCGACTTCAAAAATTTTACGGGATCGTTTAAGATTGGTTCTCCAGAAATTCAAAGACGCAGGCCTTAGAGTGAAGAAAAATAAGTGAAAGCTGTGTACAGATCGTGTCGAATTTTTAGGGAATCTATTTGACAATCAGGGCATTTACCCTACCGATAGCAAATTGAGAGCAATAAAAAAACGCTCCCAGCCCCGGAATAAGGCCGACCTCCACGCGTTTCTAGGCCTTATCAATTTTTATAACGTATTCCTGCCGCACAAGGCAACTGTCGCTGAACCTTTACATCATTTACTGGACAAAAAAGCACTTTGGGTATGGGGTCATAGAGAAGAGCAGGTGTTTCGTAATGTGAAAAAACTACTGACTTCTGACGCTGTACTAATGCAGTACAATGAGACCTTGCCATTAACTATCACATGTGATGCACTGCCTTTCGGAGTGGGCGCCATTTTGAGCCATGTATTGCCTAACAGTAGTGAAGCCCCTGTTGCCTATTTTTCAAAGACGCTTTCGAAAACTGAGCGAAATTATAGCCAGACTGATAAAGAAGCCCTTGCAATTGTGTCTGCTGTCAAAAGATTTCATGAGTACGTGTACGGCCGGGCTTTTACTATAGTGACTGACCACAAACCTTTGCTGGGAATAATAGTGGGGATAAGCCAACCACCTATATATTATCTCCCAGAATGACTCGCTGGTCAGAATTCTTGGCTGCTTATAATTATTGGCTGCAATACCGCCCTGGGAAAGCCATTCCCCATGCCGATGCATTGAACCTAGCACCACTTCCAGAGACTATTGACGACCCCATGCCAATAGTGACAACGTTGCAGATTGAGGCATTTCGTACACCGCCATTAACCGACCGTGATATCGCGAGAGAAACAAAACGCGACCCCGCCTTAGCATGAGTCCTCACTTGGGTGGAACGCGGATGGCCATTGGACCAAGTATCAGATGACTTCGCACCATTCAAAAGTCGACAAACAGAGTTGTTTTCTCAAAAGGGTTGCATCATCTGGGGCAACAGAGTCGTTATCCCAGAACGACTCCAACAAGCAGTACTGAGAACCTTGCATGATGGCCACCCCGGCATCGTGTGCATGAAAGCCCTTGCACAAAGCTACGTGTGGTGGCCAGGCATCGACAAGCAAATCGAGACTTGGGTCAAAGCTTGTCATAGATGCCAGGAAGTAAGCAACGCCCCACCAAAGGCAATCCCAACCGAATGGGAAACTCCGCGGGGACCCTGGTCCCGTATCCATCTGGATTTTGCTGGGCCAATCAAAGGCCACACCTTCTTGTTAACCGTGGACACCTACTCAAACTGGCTCAAAATCCACCGAATGAGGAACACAACAACCGAAGCAGTCATTAAGAAACTGGAAAGACTGTTTGCAACCCACGGATTACCAGACGTTCTGGTATCTGACAACGGGCCCCAATTTACCGCGCTGTCCTTTGAACAGTACCTGGCGGACCGCAATATTCGACATGTGTTGACTTCGCCGGTGCATCCTGCGGCCAACGGAAGGGCCGAGCGCATGGTACAATTCGTCAAGAAAACGCTACAGAAAGTGGACTATGACAACATCGAAGAAAAGATAAACCGAATCCTCTTTTTACAGCATATCACTCCGCACAGTGTCACCAACAAAACTCCCACCGAGCTGCTAATGGGACGAAAGCTCCACTCCCACCTCGACCAGTTACACCCAGTGTACGAACCGGAGAAACCACTCGGATCCAGAGGCTAATGCTGTACCTTCCAGGTAGGCGACTTGGTGTTCGCTAAATATTTATCGGGCAATCCATTATGGGTAGAAGCGACTGTGGTCCATGTAACCGGCCCGAGATCATATCTTGTACAATGCCGTGATGATAGACTATGGAAGCGCCATATCGATCAACTACGATCAAGGCTGCAGTCAGGGATCTCCGAGTCCCCTAATAACCAACCTGAGGGGGGTGGAGATACAGAGGAAGATGAACTTCAATTAGCAGAAAACCTTTTTGAAGGGAACGATAGCGGAACGGAAACATGAGAACAGGAATCAGGGATGGGAGTGAGTTCATCTCAGGGTGATACCGAAAATGTAGGTGACAATGAAAACGCGAACTCAGAATCAGAGATACCCCTTTCGCCAAACAACGCCCTACCTCAACAAGAGTGCAGCCAAATACCAGGTGCACAACGAAAATCAAAAAGACTAGCAAAACAACCGTCCTACCTCAAGGACTACGTGACCGCACCCCGTAAACGGAACCTGGTGGAAGGGGTGCTGTGAATGAATAAATGTGTAATAAAGTTATCTAGAGCTTGAAGTCAAGTGCAGGGTTCTGGCCCTGCACTTCTCATTGGCTGTTAAATGGTGAGATCAGATTGGTCCGTTCAGGAGAGTCTGATTGGCCATTAACAAGCCGTTCTCATTGGTCAACGGAGCTAGCGCTCCCAGGTTTTCATTGGTTGAATAGTTAATAAGTTGCCTATATAAGGAAGGCTATAGCAGCCATCCAGTTCGAGCTGTCACACCATGTAAATAAAGAGTTGAAGTTCACTGTTTCACCGGCTCGTCTCCATTCTTCACACCCATGCTCCACACTTAACATATTACATCCACATTTTTCCAATAGAGGCATGAATCTAATGAAATCATTCACTGTTATCCAATAATTTTAAAGATATATAAGTTATACTTTCATACAAGTCATTTAGGATGACTGTAGATATTCATGAGGAGTTTTTAAAGTCACTTTTTAACAGTTTAACCTTTAAAAACCTTTTAAAATCCTCTTTAAAAATATTCTCAGTAAAATAAGTGCCTTAACATTCTTCTAAACCAGGGGTGCCAAACTCACATCATCATGGCAGTGTCATGTGATATATCACAACTTTTTTCCCCATCACTAAACCAGGTGTGGGTGTGGCCAGTGCGTGACACATCTGGGCTGTGGGACATGAGTTTCACAGCCGTGGTCTAAACTATAACAAACTGCACTCGGTCCTAGTTCTAATACTAAGCAATTCCATAACTGGACACTATTGTGGGAAAGGGAAACATTAATATCTACTTACTAAAATGTATTTTTAAAAATAATTTATAACCAATCTTCTTTTCACAATTTCAAAAAGTATGTATCAAAGCAATGAATCAATAAAACACTGGCATAAATATAGCACAAAATGGAAAAAGCATTATGTGTAAAAATAAATTTTAAAAACCCTCTTAATTATACATAAGACCTCCACTGTTATTTTTATGCTCCATATTTCCAACTTAAAACCACAGTGACCAACCAAACCAATCTTTGAAGATTTACAAAATGGCAGCCTGTGCATTCTATAGATTCCTGTGAATTTCTATAGATTATAGACAGAAAAACTTTGCTTTTCCACCCATAATCCATGCGGGTAAGAACTGAATTATTCCCATTTGGTCCACTTAGATGAACAATATAGCTAGATTTATTTATTTATTTATTTGTTTGTTTATTTGTTTATGTATGTATGCATGTATGTATGTATCAGAATTTTTGAAAATATTTCAAGTACTTTGGAGCTAAGCCATGTAGCAGGTCCAGCATCTTAAACTGAATTGAGAACTATATTGGCTGTCGATTCAATATTGCCATCTTCCTGTTACATCAGGGATCCCCAACTGATGGGCCACAGCCCACTAGGGGGCCATGAAGGATTTGCAACCGGGCCACGGAAATAGCTGGCAAGCGCATATATATGCACACACATCCTCACTTGTGTGAGCAGTGGGCAAGTGCACGCTCCATTTAAGTGAGCAACAGGCAGGAGTGCACACTGTTTGTGTAAATGGAGCTGTGCATGTGCACCAATGGTGGGATTCAAACTTTTTTACTACTGGTTCTGTGGGTGTAGCTTGGTGGGCACAGCGTGGCTTGATGGGCATGGCAAGGAAAGGATACTGTAAAATCTCCATTCCCACCCTGCTCCATGGGAAGGATACTGCAAAATCCCTTTCCTTCCCTACTCCTGTGGGAAAGTTACTGCAAAATCCCATTCCCTCCCCACCCCACTAACCTGCTTTCCAGCTCCGTTCTCCTGTGCAGGGCAACAAAAGAAGACCCAGCCAATCAACTGAGACTCAGGAGGCAGAGAATAGATGGGGGTGGGGCCAGTCAGAGGGAGTATTTTTCGGTTTTCCAAAGTACTCAAAATTTCTGCTACCAGTTCTCCAGAATGGGTTAAAACCTGCTGAATACCACCTCTGATGTGCATGCGTGCTGATCCCTCATGTGGAAATGTCTCCTTTTGTCCCCTGCCAGTCCTCAAAGCCAGCAAGTTGGAGAACTCTATGTTAGATTGTTCAAGTAGCACTTGCTGCAACATTCAAGGGGCTCCACTTTGTACCAATGGATATTGTTGCCATTATGTGCTCCTGATGTGACATTAAGATATCATGAGACTTATAAAACCTACCTCAATAGGGACCCTACTTGCATAGGCAGCATGAAAACCACCGGATGTACAAGCAATCTGGGTATTTATAAAAAACTCTTGAATGAACTCCAGAAAGCAATGTAGCATTTCAAAACAGATATGATCTGTGACCCTTTTAGAAACATTACTCTGTATTGACACTATTGTATTCTGTGCAAAACTGGTAGCAGAAATTTTGAGTAGTTCAGAGAACTGGCAAATCCCAACTCTGACTGGCCCCACTCCCATCTATTCTCTGCCTCCTAAGTCCCAGCTGATTGGCTTGGTCTTCTTTTGTTGCCCTGCACAGCTGGGAAGCAAGTTAGTGGGATGGTAAGGGAATGGGATTTTGCAGTATCTTTCCACTGACATGCCCACCAAGCCACACCCACCAAGCCATGCCCTCAGAACCAGTAGTAAAAAGTTTTTGAGTCCCACCACTGGATTATATGGTTTTTCTCAATCACAAAATGTTATTTTTTTTTTCTTATTTCATTTTTCCTTCTCCTTCCAGAGTTTTAATTAAGGAAGAGTTTTGGAAGAAATGTACCAGTTTTTGAGATTACATTTACAAAGAATCTTAATTATAATTATTAAATTGCCTAATAAGTAGCTTTAAAACTGGATAATTATTATTTGTTTACTAAATTAATGCAACTGGATTCTGGATTCTCCAAATCTGGCCCGTTTTTTTGCTAATCAAATCAATATGAGTTTGCTACCAACAAAGTGCTAAAGACATAAGAAAGAGATCTCAATCTTATCCAGCAGCTGTGTCAATACTATAATACATTATGAACCATAATATTGTGCAATCTGAAAATTAAGTTTTGAGCCTATGCTGCTCTAAAATCATAATAGTGATTAGGTTTTGAGCCAACTATCTGGTTTTAACATAGATTTTAAACATGAGAAGCTGTCTGCATGAATTCAAAGCATTTGGCCATTTGGGTTAAATAATTTCATAAACATTATCCAATTATATTTTTTCAATTAAATGAGAGAGAATTGCATTGGTATTAATTAGCAACTTTTGATAATGATACATTACTGTTGCAAATTGATTTATAGTAGCTAAACAAAGACACATTCTGTTGAGTCCTTGGTGCTCTCTGAGGTTGCTTGCTTGCAGAATTTCATTACCTAACTAAACAACATCATCACCTCAGAGAGCACCAAGGACTTCACAGGTCAACCCTGAGCTACATGTATTGTCTTTTATTGAAGAAAACAATTTGCATGTGTACTTACCGATGTCAGAAGCATGTACTGTTACTATGAGAAGATCCCTGAAGAATGCATGAGGCACATCTACCAACTGTGATGCAGCACTGGTGTTGTAAAAGTGCCAACATTTTAATTCATATACCTGCATTGAAAAACTCTGCCTTCTCTACAACCCTGTAATTCCATAATTCAGGGTTTAGTCAGGGACCTGAGCCTTTACTAGCTGGATGCCCTTCCTTTTTTAAAAAATAAGATTTTATTCAGTTTTCCACATATTAAAAACATCTTTTTTCAGTGAACGACATGATTCCAGGTTAACACATTTCCATACAAACATGACTTTAGTTTAATACTCATCTTTCACATTTAAATTCATATCTTACTATTACTTTTCATATTTTCTATCATTTTATAATATACTTTCCTCTCTCTCTCTCCTTCCCTCTTTCTCTCTCCCTCCCCCTCTCTCCCTCCCTCCCTCTTTCTCTCCGTCCCTCTCTATCTCTCCACTCTCTCTCTCACCCTCTCCTTCCCTCCCTCTCTTTCTCCCCCCCTCTCTCTCTGTCTCTCTCCCTCTCCCTCTCCCTCTCTCCCTCCCTCCCCCCTCCATATATATGTATGTATGTACGTATGTATATATGCTAGCCTACCAAATTTGCTAGCACCAAATTTAAAACAGAAATGGCTGTGAAAGTCTGATTCACAGATGAACACTATACAGAAGCTTGATGATGGCAGATGAGATTCTGCCGAAACATTGCTACAACTTTAAAAGCACAACTATAATGACGTGGGAAAATATCCAAACAAAGCTGAATGCCATACATGTAAGTAACCGTGAAAACTTAAGAATATATAAATATATATATATGTGTGTGTGTGTGTGTGTGTGTGTGTGTGTGTGTGTGTATGTTTTCTGAGGTTCTCGCGGGTATTTGTATGTGGATCTTTGGATATTCGGGTTTTCTCCCGCGTAAGATTGGAAGTATCTAGGCAACGTTTCATGAAGTCTCATTCATCATCTTCAGGCTTGTGTCTTCAGCTCTGTGCTTCTCAGAGTGATGTGAGCTTGTAGCTGCTTCTTCCTTTTAACTGCTAGTGGGGGTGTGACTTCCAATCTTATGTGGGAGAAAACCCGAATAACCAAAGATCCACATACAAATACCCGTGAGAACCTCAGAAAAAAAATATTGCACCTCTACAGGGAGGAAACCCACCATCTGACCAGGACTTATGAAAAACTTGAAGTCCAAAGAGCTTCCATTTTATGTGACCTCGCATTTCTATGCAACTGCTGAGATCAAAATTTAATTCCCACAAGCTTCCAATTGAAATTCCACACCAACACAGCAGCTACCAAACGCATCCTAAAAAGAACAGAATTGGCCCTAATTAGAAAAGAACTTGACACAAAAAGATTTCTCCTAGACCAAATCAACAAAGGTCTCCTCACACTTCACCTCAGACTCAGCAACAAGATTCACCCCTTACTTTGGGACAAATCCAAACAGCTCGCTGTCTGGAGAGCCGAAACACAGACCACCCACAAGACAGATACACACACCAACAAACTCAGAAAACTACAACAACGCCAGAAACCAACTCCTCCCCCCTCACAGCCACACATGAAACAAACAGTGCACAACATCTCAGACAAGATCCTCACCGAAGCTGAAAGCAAGGTCCTTTCTAAAGGATTCAACTTTGCTGTCGCTCCCAAACACATCCCCACAGAAACCATCATATGCGGAGTCGAAACCAGCCTGACCAAAACCAACCCTGATGAGGCTAATAGAATCAGACTCAAAATCACCAACATCCTCTGCACTAGCAAACCACCCAAAAGCAACTTATCCAAAGAAGAACAAACTGCACTACTTAACCTGAAAGAAGACACCAGCATAATAATCCTACCAGCAAACAAGGGCAACGCGACAGTGGTTATGAACACATCTGACTACCAATCCGAGTTAACCAACCTACTCCAAGACCCCACATACAAACCCCTAAAGACAGAATTACCACCTACCTAGAAAAAACCACCAGATCCAAAATAAAAGCCTCCCCCATCAGTGAAGAAATCCAGCAAAGAATCATACCCAGAGAGAAATCATCCAGATGCCCTAAACTTTATGGTCTCCCCAAGATACACAAAGAAGGAACCCCACTCAGACCAATAGTCAGCTCCATAGGCTCACCTCTACAAAACCTAGCCAAATTTCTCACCAAATAACTACAGCCCTATGCAGAATCCATCAACTCACACGTAAGAAACTCATTCCAGTTCATCGAGATCATAAAGAAACAAAACTTACAACCCAGTGACCTACTAGTGAGCTTCGATGTCATATCCCTCTTCACCCAAGTGCCAATAAAAGAAGCCTTGACAGCCATCCAAAACAAATACAACCCCCCCAAGCACATCCTAGATCTGACCAACCACTGCCTATCCAATACATACTTCACCTACAATGGACAAAAATACAAACAAATAGAAGGAGCACCCATGGAATCACCCCTCTCACCTGTCATCGCTAACCTCTACATGAAACACTTTGAAATACAAGCTCTAGAAAAATATGATCACAAACCCAAACTCTGGCTCAGATACGTAGATGACACCTTCATAATCTGGCCACATGGGAAAGAAAAACTGAACAACTTCCTCACACACCTCAACAGCCTACACTCCAAAATACATTTCACCATGGAAACAGAAGCTAACAACCAACTTCCCTTCCTAGATGTCTTGGTATACAAAAAAATCCAATGGCTCCCTAGGACACACCATCTACCAGAAGAAAACACATACAAACTGCTATCTACATGCACTCTCACACCACCACCCAACACAGATCAATTCCGTAGCCGAGACACTCATCTCCAGAACAAAATGGTTAGCCGACGAACAACACCTAGAGACCGAACTACACACTCTCACCGGCGTGCTGACAGCCAATGGATTCCAAAGAAAGAAGATCACCCACCTAATCCAAAAAGAAACCCCAACCAAAATCCAAGACAGAGAACAAGAGAATGGCAAAGCCCTCCTCCCATATATAAAAGGCACTACAGACAAAATCAGAAGATCCTCCAAAAACACAACATTAAGACAGCATTCTGCACAAACAGAAAGATATCCACCATCCTAAGAAACCCGAAGGACAAAATTGAGTTAGAAAATCAAGGAGTATACGAAATCCCTTGCATTGCCTGCCCCACCATATACATTGGACAAATTAACAGAAGAATAAGTGCACGCATTGAAGAACATAAAACTCAATCAAAAAGAAAGAACCGACCTCTTCCCTGGTCCAACACCTCAAAGCCACAGGACATGAGATTGACTTTAAAAATACCAGAACTATCGCCAAAACCGAACACTTCAGCAGCAGAATAATCAGAGAAGCCATAGAGATAGAAAAACACCCACACAGCATGAATAAACGAGATGATACCTCCCGCCTACCAGCCATTTGGAAACCCACCCTCATGAACAGACGAGTACCTAACATGAAGAATGACACCAGACCCACACCCCTGAGAGCCACACAAGATGCCACCACCACACTTCCATGTAGAAAGCAGACTCACACCCACACAGAAGATAAGACACGACTACGGACCAGAAGCCGCACTGCAGTTGCATCATTACCCACTTCAAACCCCTCTGAGCCATACATGAAGTGAACTGACCCCCACCATGAAGTTGCACCATGACCACGAACTTGAAGCCAAACAGCAAGATCACAGCTCACCAGCTCAAATCCCCCAGCAACTAAGACTAATCTGAGCACAACCAAGCCCTCACCTGAACAGAACACACCCCCACCCAACCAGAACACAGCCAAGCCCCCACCCAATCAAGTCAAACCCCCACTAGCAGTTAAAAGGAAGAAGCAGCTGCAAGCTCACATCACTCTGAGAAGCACAGAGCTGAAGACCAAGCCTGAAGATGATAAATGAGACTTCATCAAAACGTTGCCTAGATACTTCCAATCTTACGTGGGAGAAAACCCGAATAACCAAAGATCCACATGCAAATACCCGCGAGAACTTCAGAAAATATATATATATATATATATATATATATATATATATATATATATATATATATATGTATGTATGTATGTATGTATGTATGTATGTATGTATGCATGCATGCATGCATGCATATATATATATATATATATATATATATATATATATATATATATATATATATATATATATATGGTATTCAGCTTTGTTTGGGTATTTTCCCATGTCATTATAGTTATGCTTTTAAAGTTGTAGCAACGTTTCGGCAGAATCTCATCTGCCATCATCAGGCTTCTGTATAGTATTTGTCTGAGTCAGACTTTAAGTCAGGTTTTCCAGGTCAATTTTATAGCAGCCAACCTTAGAAACCCCAAAGATAATATTGACCTGGAAAACCAAGGCATATACGAAGTCCCCTGTGCATCATGCCCGGCCACAATCATTGGACAGACCAAGAGAAGAATAAGCACCTGCCTGGATGAACACAAAAATGCAGTCAAAAAGCTGGAACACACTTCCCCACTTGTCCAACACATGGAAGCCACAGGTCATTGCATCAACTTCAATGGCACCAAAACCCTAGCCACTATAGAAAATCCCAGCCACAGAATCATCAGAGAAGCCATAGTGATTGAAAAAAGACCAGAAAGCATGAACAGAAGAGGTGATTCCACCAGGCTGTCAATCATTTGGAAGTCTGCACTCACAAACAAAAAAATCTCCACACCACAAGCCAGGCAAACACCTGGGCACAAACAGATCCCCCCTGATACCTCCAGCTCAAACACACCCCAACCAGGCACCCAGATGGAACCCAGCTTCCTAACTAATGATAGCCGTCCATTTACCCGAAACCAAGCTGCACTAAAGGCCTCCAATAAAGTAACACAATGTTGCCAGCCAATCAAGGTACAAAAAGAGCCAAGAAAACCAGACAGAAGATGTTAGGGATAACATTGGTTTACCCTAACTGGTTTAGGTAAATAATAATATGTAATCATAGTTTGTATGTTAAAGTGTCTGCAACTTTAACTGTGGGATAGTAATTAAGGGAGTGGTTGTGAAAGCACTTTAAAAGAAGCAAGGCTGCAGCTTGCTATCTATCTGGCTTTGATAATACCTGATTACTGCAAGGACACAAGACTGCATTGCTCGAACGGGAGAGAAAACAAAGGACTCACTTGTAAGTGAATTGACATAGGATATTCAACATGGACTTTGCTAACTGAATATCCCTGAATGGACTGACTAAATGATACATGACTATTGGACTGTTATTTTGACTATGCTATGAACTCATAATGGAATAAACTATATATTTGATAGCACAAGCGTATCTGTCATTTTTACTGTATGTTAATAAACATACAAGCTTAGCTCACTCATTTATCTGTGTGCCTATCTGACTAACGCTGCACATTCTGTTTAGCTTGTCTCCCTAACCCTGGTTGGGGAAACCAAGCTTAACACTGGTTATGGGCCCAGAGGCAGCAAAGTCAGTTTAACTAGGATAAAACAGATTTATGTAAAAGTGAGAGTTTGTGTTGTTATACATTACAGTAAACAGACAGCTGTGTTTTATTAATTATAGTTTTATATCCATATAAGAAAACATGGCACAAGTCAATTTACAAAGTTTGTCCCTTATATCCAGGCTGGATGGAACAAACTATGTATCATGGTCTATGAAATGTAGTCTGCTTCTTCGAAGAGAAGGTTTGTGGAACATAATTGAAAATCCACCAAATGTAGAAGAATGGGATCCAGAGGATGATGAAGAAAGATTAAAGATAGAAGAATTTATGCATAAAAATCAACAAGCTATTTGCATTATTGCTTTAACCATAACTGATATGCAGCTTGTTTATATCCACGGAGAGAAATTAGCTGTTGGGTGTTGGCAGAAGCTGAAGAGGATTTATGTTCGAGATAATGTTGGTGCTCACATAAATCTAACACGGAAACTTTTCAGTACACATCTCCATAAGAATGGTGATATGCTGAGTCATTTAAAAACTATGCAAAGCATTTTTCAAGAACTGCACGAGAAAGAGCTTATTTTCTCTGAACTACACCAAGTTTACATAATTCTATCTTCCCTTGATGAAACCTATGATAACTACGTAACTTCACTTGAAATATTGCCAAAGGAAAGCCTAACTTTAACTGATATAACTGGCAGATTGATTGAAGAGGCCAGAAGAAGGCTTGAAAGAGACGAATTAAGGAGGCAGCAACCTCAAAAAGAAGATAATGAATCTCCTACTGCATACGCAATTAAAAAGTGTTTTAATTGTGGAGGAAGATGACATTTGGCAAGATTTTGTAAAAAGGCAAAACGCCAGAACGCTGGCCAGAATACTAAAAGTCATCAAAAGATAAATAAAAATTTAGAGTTAGCCATGTATACTAACGGAGCTGTAAAAAATAATTTATGGGTGGTTGATAGTGGAGCATCTCATTGTATATCAAATGATAAGAAACATTTTATCAAAATGTCCCAGAGTACACAGCAGATATCGTTAGCCAATGGCTGGAAACTGAAAGCTAAAGGTCAAGGTATAGCATATTGTTCTTTTATAAAAGAGAATGTAAAAATGTTATATGTACCACAACTTAAGTTTAATTTAATTTCAGTAAGAATTTTGGTTAAACTAGGATATGTAGTTACATTTAGGGGAGATAACTGCATAATTGAGAAAGAAGATAAGAGAATTACTGCATCTTTAAGAGGTGAATTATATGTGTTAAATGATGATGGTTTAAAAGTGGCTAACACAGTTTATGAAAATAAGAAACCTCATGATGAATGTATTCACTTGTTACATCGAAGGCTAGGGCATTTAAATTTTAAAATACTTAAGAAAACTGTTGAATTATCTAAGGGAATAAGTTTGAAACCTTGTAATAAGTATTTGCAATGTAATGCCTGTAATCAAAGCAAAGCAAGGGTTACACCGGCTAATAGAGTTGATGGATTTACTACCAAAGAACCTTTAGAAGTAGTATTTGCAGATTTAATAGGTCCTAAAAAACAAAGTGTAGGAGGAGCTCGTTACATACTAAGTATAATGGACCACTATTCTAGATATGGGTTTTGCTATTTAATGAAAAGCAAAACTGAAACGTATCAAAATCTCTTTAATTGGATAAAATTTGCAGAAAGGAAAACTAAAAAGAAATTAGTAACTCTTATAACAGATAATGGTATGGAATTTACAAATAATAAATTCCAGAACAGACTAAGAATGTTAGGTATTCAACATAAAAAGTCTGCACCATATAAGCCACAACATAATGCCTTTATAGAGAGAAGAGGTCAAACATTACAATCAATGGCACGAACTATGATGTCTGATTCAGGATTACCTGAAAATTTGTGGGGAGAAGCAATAATGTGTGGTAATCATATATTAAATAATGTTGTTAATTCAACAACAGGTAAATTACCATTCACACTGTGGCATGGTACAAAACCTGATTTAAGTTACATGCACACATTTGGAGCACTAGCATGGGTACATATCCCTACACAACTTAGATACAAAAGACAACATAGAGCTAAAAGATTATATTTTGTAGGATATACATTTAATCATAGATCTTATAGATTCTGGGAACCAGGTACATCTAGAGTTTACACCAGTGCTAGTGCAAAATTCCTAGAACATGTAGGATGGAATAGATTAGAGCAAGTTTTAAATAATGAAGTAATTATTGAACCCTACAAAAGGCAGAAAGATCAGACTAGTTATAAGAAGAGTCCAATTAAAGAAGAAGTCCACGAAGAGCAAATAGGACCAGAACAAGAGGAAACAGTTGATCAGGAAGAGTTAGATAATCAAGAAGAGTTAATAAATGAAAGTTCACCTGTAAGTCCTGTAATACCTAGACGTACTACACGTGTAACTAGACCACCTGATAGGTATCAAGCAAGTATAGTTTGCCAAGTAACAAAAGTTCCAACTAGTGTAGATGAACTTAGGATGTATCCTGCTAAGGATCAGGAGAATTGGCAAAAGGCAATGGAAAAGGAACTAAATTCTTTAAAGGTAATGAAAGTTTATGAAGATGCTAAATTACCTCCAGGAGAAAAATCCATTGGGTGCAAATGGATATTTAAAGTAAAAACTGGAAATGATGGGACTGTTACCCATAAGGCTAGGTTAGTAGCTCAAGGATTTAATCAAACTGCATCTGATTATGATGAAGTTTTTGCACCAAGTCTTAAAGCAACATCTTTAAGAGCAGCATTAGTGTGGGCAGCTAAGAAAAACTATGTCATTAACCATTTAGATGTAGAAACTGCCTATCTGCATGCACCATTGCAGCACACTATATATTTAAGAAAACCAGTAGGTATAAAAGACAATAAAGTAAATAATAATGATTGTTGGAAACTCAAAAAGAGTCTTTACGGGTTGAAACAATCTGGGTTTGAGTGGAACCAATATATTGTGAAAGAGTTAAACAATATAGGTTTTAAATCTGGTTTAGCAGATCCATGTGTGTTTAAAAGAGAAAATAATGGAACGGTGTCATTATTGTTATTATTTACAGATGATATTGCTTTGATAACTAAGACTAATAATGAAGCTAATGAAATTATATCATTATTAGCCAAAAAGATAAAATTAAAGCATTTAGGTGAAATTAAAAAGTATCTAGGATTGACAATTAACAAAACAAAAAATGGATTTAAGATATCTCAAGAAGATAAAATTTGCCAATTAATTAAAACGTTTAAAATGGAACTTTGTAAACCGGCAAAGACTCCAATGAGTCAGGAAGTTTGCCAAACTGATGATCAAAGTCCCAAATTTGATAAGTCCATATATCAATCTTTGATTGGAAGCTTATCATATATAAGCAATTGGTCTAGGCCAGATATAGCTTATAGTGTAAATCAGCTGGCACATTTTAATTCAGATCCACATCAATGTCATTGGCAATCATTAAAGAGAATTTTAAGATATCTTAAAGGAACAATGAACCATGCATTGTATATAGAACCAAAGGGTGATTTGAGTCTTAGTGCCTATGCAGATGCAAGTTTGCAACTGATATAAACACTAAAAAATCAACATCTGGGATGGCTATATTATTTGGTAACACACTAATAGGGTGGAGGTCAATCAGACAACAGCATATTAGCTTGTCAACGATGGAAGCGGAATTTTCATGTCTGTCATTACTATGCACTGACTTGATTTTGTACAAACAGTTATTATTAGACATGGGTATAACTGTAAAAGATTCCATTATTGTGTACGAGGATAATCAAGCAGCTATAAAATTAGCTACTAGTATTGCTGTAAAAACTAGATCAAAGCATACTGATTTAAGATACTTAAATGTTAGAGAATCTGTAAAGAATGGGCTAATTAAATTGGATTACTGCATGACGGAAGAAAACATTGCAGACCAATTTACAAAAGCTCAAGGAGTAACTAAGTTTAAAGAGAGTTGTAACAAATATGATTTAAAGATGTAAATAGTTATATTTATTATTATTTCCTAAAAGGGGAGAATGTTAGGGATAACATTGGTTTACCCTAACTGGTTTAGGTAAATAATAATATGTAATCATAGTTTGTATGTTAAAGTGTCTGCAACTTTAACTGTGGGATAGTAATTAAGGGAGTGGTTGTGAAAGCACTTTAAAAGAAGCAAGGCTGCAGCTTGCTATCTCTCTGGCTTTGATGATACCTGATTACTGCAAGGACACAAGACTGCATTGCTCGAACGGGAGAGAAAACAAAGGACTCACTTGTAAGTGAATTGACATAGGATATTCAACACGGACTTTGCTAACTGAATATCCCTGAATGGACTGACTAAATGATACATGACTATTGGACTGTTATTTTGACTATGCTATGAACTCATAATGGAATAAACTATATATTTGATAGCACAAGCGTATCTGTCATTTTTACTGTATGTTAATAAACATACAAGCTTAGCTCACTCATTTATCTGTGTGCCTACCTGACTAAGCTGCACATTCTGTTTAGCTTGTCTCCCTAACCCTGGTTGGGGAAACCAGGCTTAACAGAAGATATTAGAAGCAGAACACAGCAAACTCCAAGACCAATAAACACAGACCAAGACTCTCAACCAATCAGGAGGAAGAAAAAACCATTCTGACACAGCAATAGGCTGCCCCAAATTTAAATCTGAAACCACTGTAAAAGTCTGACTCACAGACAAACACTATACAGAAGCCTGATGATGGCAGATGAGATTCTGCTGAAACATTGCTACAACTTTTAAAGCACCACTACTATGATGTGGGAAAATACCCGAACAAAGCTGAATGCCATACATACATACATACATATGTACGTACGTACGTACGTACGTACGTACGTACGTATGTATGTATTTATTTCATTACTTGATCTATTTCCTTAAACTTTGAATAACTCTCATATTTTCATATTCATTATACTTTATAGTTTTCTCTGTCAGGTTTGCAAGTTTATCGCATATATTTAATTCATCATTACAAAACTTCAATATCAATTCAAACATTTCAAGAAAGTTTCCCCTACTATTATCAATTTGAGTGTGTCACCCCTATAGCATACATATCATGTAATTAATTCCCCTTTAAAGCTGACTAGCCTTCCTGATGCTATGTAGAGTTTCCAGCAGATGTTTTTTATCTTTGTGAGAAAGGAGAAAAATACCAGCTACTACCTAGGATAGAACTCCCAACCTTCTGAATGGGAGGCCAGTGTGCTCAGCACTAGGCCACCACATCAATCTATTTATATCTGGACTAAAGACAAGAATATTATGTTATTGACATTATGCTTTATGGTCCTGACTAATTTGTATAGTTCCAATTCACATTGGTCCAATGCAGCATTATGTCATATTTTTCTTGAATTAATTTACTTGCTTCATCCTCAATGTATACTCACTAATATACACTTAACAATGTGATAAATAGCACTGTGTAGTAAATTTATTTCCTAGGATTCAAAAAAATTTCCATGTCACAATATACATTTCCCAATTTCCTGCTTTCCCTGCCTTAACACACATTCATGATTATGGTTAATTTTTGGATGAATAGATTTTAAATGTAGCCAAATATTTAAATTCAAAGGGTTATTCATGTTTTGAATTAGACTTTATTGATTAATCATTACTCAACCAGAGATTTGATTTCTGAAGGGGAGTTTAAGATTCAGCATAAATTATTCACACAACTGAGAAGCAATAAGGGTGAGATTCAGAGACAGCAGCAGTGTGTATTTTAAAAACTTTCAAAAGAATAAACTGATTTGGTCATTATGTCCCAAAATACATCTACCAAACAAAACCCTCCCTTCAACATTTTCTACAGTTCTTTCTCCTCCCATCTGCTTTTAGTATAGACACAAGTCTAACCCTCCTCCCTAAATATGAAAATATGCAGTATTGGCTCAATTTTTACTTTGGTTTGAAAGACAACCCAATGAGTATCTTGTAGCATAATCTGGTTTAAACACAAAATCTGGCTTTTGGATCTAAATAAACTGGCTTCTTTATTGGTTTGATGATGTTGTCAGGATTCTGACAGTTACCACAATTAAATCATGAGTCTCGACCCAAACTTTTAAAACTTCAAAAGGATTTATTGGGAGTTAAAATGTCCAGCACTGCCTGGGTGTAGCCGACTCTGAGACACATAATTCATTGTCAACCTTGACCCTGATTTTTCCCCCCCTCCTGGGTGTATCGTACTTCATATTCTCCAATGGGACACATCCATAGCTAAGAGTCATCAATCATTCCCTCCTGTTAGAATTTTGCACGACAGAAACTTTAGTTACCAGTTACTATCCTTGAAAACTATTTATGGAATGCACTTTTGGTTTCCAAGTTGCCACACTACTCCCCTCTCCCTTTCTGTTGGCAACTCTAAAATGACCATATAAATATTTTATGAGTTGACAGACGTATTAAATACAAATTCAGTTCAGTTTAAGAAAGAGTATCCAAGTAACTAAGAATAATTTAGGTATGATGAGTAGTATAGAAGTGTGATGAATGAATGGATGGATGAATGAATGAATGAATGAATGAATGAATGAATGAATGAGCAAACCAACTAAAGAACTATGTAACACTATCATAAAAATGAGCAGACTTATATTGGACATCTGGGGGAAATCTGGAAAACCCCCCCCCATCAGATCTCAGGGGTATAGAGCAGAAATTAGCAGAACTCATAGGCCAGCTCAATCTTGTAAGATTGTGCTGTTCAATAGAGGGGACCTGTCAGTTTGGTGGAACAAGAAGAAAACCTCTGCTTTGCTTGAGCAGAGACTGTACTTATTTATTTACAGTACAAATACTTTATTCCATCTCTATCTTTTTTTTTTTTTTCATATTTACTTTATTTTATTGTCATTGCACCTCGTACAATGAAATTAAAAATTCCCTGCAACAGTTACTTGATGTGGTATTTTGAGTTGAAAAAAATAGGTGGGCTTGAATCTGGGTTGCCCCAGTCTTCACCCCCACATTTTAATTGTCATACTGACTCTGTTTAAGCAACATTATAGTATGGAATAGTAGATGCTGCACACTTTGGCCTTCAGTAGGGAGTCAATTTAAAAATGATCTGTAGGTGCCCTAGCTACTGCCTCATGACAAGACTTTTCTGTTGAAGGTAAAGTAGACTAATTCATTTCAAAGATCTATTAGTCAGTTTTGGCACAACAGTAAACCCTTGGAGAATACATTTCCAACCCAGGGTGAAAGGTTTTACTGGTATATCTGTGTCACGTATTGTACAAAAAGAAAAGAAAAAGAGTTGATGAATGTTATGGTTTCTTCTCACACTTATTTAGGTCCAGAAAGAAAAAGTTTTTGTTAAGTTTCCTGCTGTTTTGTACCTTGGAGAAAATAATTTGTTTTAAATACCGTATATACTTGAGTATAAGCCGAGTTTTTCAGCCCATTTTTTGTGCTGAAAAACCCACCCTCGGCTTATACTCGAGTCAGCCGCTACGGCACCATGCCTCGCCTGCGCTGGCGTGGCTGCAACCGATCGCGCCTCCAGGGCAGCATCGCCGCCGTGACTGTCTACCCACTGAGGGCCACACAGGTGACCCCAAGCGGCCTCTCCTTCCCCATTAATGGGCGCCCGGGGCCCCCGCGAGCTCCTGCGTTGCGCGCTTCCAGCTTCGCCAACAAACCGCTAGGCTCAGGCAGCCTCCTCCGCCCCCTACCCTACCAGCGAAGAGCTGCTCTGGGGGCTCCCGCCACGGCGCAGCCAGGCACTTTGTCTCGCTGCCCCCAGAGCAGCTCTTCGCTGCTAGGGTAGGGGGCGGAGGAGGCTGCCTGAGCCTGGCGGTTTGTTGGCGAAGCTGGAAGCGCGCCCGTTAATGGGGAAGGAGAGCCCACAGCTCCGAAAGTCTTTTCACCATTGGGGACTGAACAGGAGAGCCGCAAATGCCGCGATCCCCAGGAAAGGGCGGCCCTCTTCCTCTCGGCGGCTCCCGCCACGGTGCAGCCAAGCACTTTGTCTCGCTGCCCCCAGAGCAGCTCTTCGCTGCTAGGGTAGGGGGCGGAGGAGGCTGCCTGAGCCTGGCAGTTTGTTGGCGAAGCTGGAAGCACGCAACGCAGGAGCTTGCGGGGGCCCCGGGCGCCCGTTAATGGGGAAGGAGAGGCCACTTGGGGTCGCCAGGCTCAGGCAGCCTCCTCCACCCCCTACCCTAGCAGCGAAGAGCTGCTCTGGGGGCAGCGAGACAAAGTGCCTGGCTACGCCGTGGTGGGAGCCGCCAAGAGGAAGAGGGCCGCCCTTTCCTGGGGATCGCGGCATTTGCGGCTCTCCTGTTCAGTCCCCAACGGTGAAAAGACTTTCGGAGCTGCGGGCTCTCCTTCCCCATTAACGGGCGCTCTTCCAGCTTCGCCAACAAATGGAGCTGCAAATCTGGTAATTGCTTGCGGAGCCTCGGCACGAACCCCCTTTCCCCTCACTCCCCCCCCGCACTCCTCTGGCAGCAGCAGGCGGAGAAAGCCCCGCTTCCCCCTGGCTTTGATGGCATGCGTGAGTTGGCTTCCTACTCTTTTTTTTTTAACTCTCCCCCTCCTCCTCCTTCTCCTCCTCCTCCTCTCCTCTCCCCTTGTTGTCTGGTCTTCCCTAAGGAAACTCGAGGGCTCACACTTCCAGGTGTTTCTCCCTCTCTTTCTCCCTGTCAATGATCTTTTCTTCCCTTCCCTTCTCTCAGCCCCACACTCCTTCACCTTTGTCACCACAATCCTGAACAGATGAAGTTTGTACTTCTCAAGAAAGGTTGGATGTTCCTTTTGAGGAGGGAACCTAGTGTGACATCTGTATGTTGACCTACTACTGAGCCATGGCATGTGTGCACATGCAATGGAGGCATGAGGGAGAGCTATGAAAGAGATGGTGGCTCTCCAAAACAGGATGTACATGCAGCACATACACATGCTTTTTTCTTGCAAGGGAGAGAGTGACTCCTGCCTCCCACTGTCATCATCATCATCTTTTGGGTTAGTGAATCAATTAAACCTTTCATGATAGTGAGATCGTTTCCCAAATTTCCCTTAAATCAGGGAAGAAATCAGAAACAAACCTTTGGACTGAGAATAAGCCTGTTCCTATGATGCCATTTTTGTTCACTGCAGTGTGAAAAATGTGAAAAAACACACTTCTTTTTCTTCATCTTCTTGTTTCCTATTTACTGGTCTCTTTCAAAGAGAAAATTGTGAACATCAAGCTTATTCTCAACTGTCCTAGTGAAAGTTTTCATTAGACAATAATTCCCTCCCACGGCATTATTATGGATTATTTGAGAAACACTTTGCCATGGAAAAATGTTAAGAATGTGAACATGTTTGATTTTAAATGTAATGCCAGTTAAGATCTAAAGTTTCCTAAGAGGACTTTCATCTGTCAGGCACTTCATCTGTCATGCACTAAAAAAATAGTTTATGGAAAGCAAAACGGTGTGCCTGTGTGTGTGAAACTAACCTCATTTACATTTTAAAGCACTCTAGCCTGAATGAATATCCACTTTTGTCCATAAATATAACATAAAGATGATGATGAGGAATCCAGTTTTGAAGGATTTTAACTCTTGTGTTTTAGCTTGGTTGCTGATTGAGCTAAGGTTTTTGTACTTTTAAAGTTATTGTTGATACCATATTGGTTTTGTTGGCTCTCTTTTCCACTTACAGAGCTAGTTTACTGTTTTTCTTTGAAATAAATATTCAAAAACATTTAACCTACTGATGCCTCAATTCATGTAATTTTATTGGTATCTATTTTTATTTTTGAAATTTATCAGTAGCTGCTGCATTTCCCACCCTCGACTTATACTCGAGTCAATAAGTTTTCCCAGTTTTTTGTGGTAAAATTGGGTGCCTCGGCTTATATTCGGGTCGACTTATATTCGAGTATATACGGTATTCCTTTATGCATACCTCTTTATTTGTTCATAGATTTTCTCACATTTTCCTATTCATCAAAAGAATGGAATGGAACAGAACAGAACAGAACAGAATCTGTAATGGACCTTGGAGGTCTTCTAGTCCAGCCCCCTGCCAAAGCAGGAGAACCTATACCATTTCAGACAAGTGACTGTCCAGTATCTTCTTAAAAGTTCGCAGTGATAGAGCACCCATGATTTCTGTAGGCAAGCTATTCCACTGGTTAATTGTCCTTACTGTTAGGAAGTTTTTCCTTAATTCCATTCTGCTTTGATTAGTTTCCAACCATTATTTCTTGTCCTTCCCTCTGATGCTTTGGAGAATAATTTGACCCCCTCTTCTTTGTGGCAGCTCCTCAAATACTAAAATATTGCTATCATGTCACTGCTAATTCTTTTAATTCTAAAATGGATAGTTACAATAAATAGGTAGTTAAAGTAGTTACAATATATGTCACAAAATTGTCTTCTCGCCCTGATGAGTAGTAAATTGTCTTATTCAATCTGAGAAGCCTGGGAATTTGAGGATTCTGTGCAATATCTTAGCTGTTTGATCCTAGCACTGCACTGTTTTGGACAAAAGAGTGCTGTGCCAAGTGACAGCATCATAAGGAGGAGTTTGGAGCTGTGGTCCCTAAGCTGGGAGAATGGCTACAACAGTTCCAGGAGTTGTTGGGAACCTTGGAGCCATTCTCCCAGTTTAGGAGTCACAGCTCCAAGTACTTCCACCACCATCACTGGGACCACTTTGCCCTTTACTTTCCATGTCCTCTCCAGTTTCTCCTTAAGACTTCTAGCTTCTCCAACTCCTCCTGATGTTTCTTTCACTTGGCACCACTACATCTATCACAATTGGTATCTTCTGGCCTTTCTCTACTGCCATAATGTCCAGTTGATTGGCTAGCACCTGCCTGTCTCTCTGGATCTAGAAGTGCCAAAGAATCTTAATTTTCTTATTCTCCACAACCTTCTGTGCGATCTCCCATCTGTACTCTGTACTCCCATATTCTCTGCAAATGTTCCTATTCCTAAGGTGCTTTTTCAAGAGGCAACTGGACTTTCTGGTTTTTCTTTGGAGAAGCTTCTCAGATGAAGTCTTCAAAGAAAAAACCAGAAAGTCCAGTTACCTCTTGAAAAAGCACCTTTGAGACAACCATGACCTGGATGACTGAGAATGTCCATAGATGTTCCTATATAAAATGCCACTTGATTGTGCTGTTCAGTATATGCTGTTCCCATCTTACATCCTGCTACTATTGTTGGACCTTACAGTTGGGGTAGAAACTTCCATACACTGTGAGATGTTTCCAGAGCCTCACATTAAAAACTTCCATGTCTTTCTTTGGCCAGGTCAATATACAGGCAAGGTATTTGATGACTAGTTGGGCATACATGTTGATGGCTTGTTCTTCCCATCGAACTGGCTCTTTAATACCTATCTGAGCCTTTGTTGATATTTAACTGTTGCTGTCTTCCTTGCCTCCCCATTGTGATTCCCATGTGATTGTGTACTTGCAACTGGTCTGTATCTCTGTATATCAGCCTCAGGTAGTTTCACCTCATCTGTTTCACCTTATCCCTCTCTTGATTACCATCTAGTCATACTTACCGAATGATGTAGATTTATCTTTGGTGGATCAGTTAGTTGATGTTCACTACTAGCATGCAACTTGATTCCATCCATATGCAGGAGGTGACTGGTGGTAGTTCCTCTCTTGGAACTTGTATCTATTGTCAATCCTTCTGAATATCTGGCTGAGAGGATTGAAGTCAATGCAGAATGGCAATAGGCATTGGGTCTCCTTGGCATGGCTGCATCTGTGAGCTATCATGATTGAAACTTTAGTGTTATCTTCCTCAGTCTCATTGAGTTCTTGAGGAAAGTCCTTAGTATCTTATTGACTTTGTACAGCTCCAGACAATAACAGATCCATGTTTGCGTCATTAAATCATAGGCTTTCCTATAGTCAACCCAGGCTTGTGCATCTCTCCCTCTCCCTCTCCCTCCCCCCTTCCTCATTCTCTCTCTCTTTCATCCAGGGGTAGGATTCTACTGGTTCTGTCCAGCTTTGTAGAACTGGTAGCTCTGAAGAGCAGCAGACATAGAACAGGTTCTATGTCTGCTGATGTTTTGGCCCGCCCGTTCACCCGGGCTCTTACCTGACCTTTATTTTCTGCTTTTTCAACCTCAGCTGCTGTACATGGCATAGCTGCAGTTGAAAAAGCAGGGGGAAAAACATTTTTCAAACATTTCTTCTCTGCATGCTGCTCAGCTGTCCAGACAGCAAACTGATGATGATTTACAGGCACATGTGCAGGGAAGCACATAGTAAATCACCCAACCTCGTAAATTACTGAACCGGTGGTTAACCCTGTTGGATCCCACCCCTGCTCTTATCCATCTATTGCTATCTATTTCTATATAAATCATCATCTCTATCATCTCAATCTCTATCTAATCTGTCAGTCGATTTGTTTCTCTATTTGTTTTTTCTCTTTCATCTATTTATCTATGTAAAATTGAAATTAATATGTTTTATTGTTCTACACATATTGGAAATAATCATAAATTGCAATTTTTTCCCCAAAATTGTGGATCAGCAAAGATAATAAATGTTCATAGTAACGATCTACTTCCTTCCCATTCCAATTTATGCTTTCAATCGAAAACAAACAAATGCGTTGCCACGTGCTGCCTTAGCCCTGAAGCTCATCCTTTAGCCCCAAACTAAATTAAGGGCCGTTGAGTTCCTGAAAGATGAGACAAACATGTATTTATTTTTAATGCAATGGTTTACTCACAGACATTTCATTACCCAACTAAATAGTATCATTAATTCAACTCTGGGCAACATAAATTCTCTTCTAAATATATATCCCTGCCATGAGATTTTGAAACAAGCTGATCCCCATTATTCTTCCTTTCTTGTCCAAGGCTCTTAGTTTTTGACTCTCCTTCACCAATTAATTCTTGCACCTTTGTGTTAAAGATGAATAATTTTGCTAAATGAAAATGAAGGAGAGTTATGTTTGATTTTGGGGAGGAAAAGGATGTAGATAATTTTAAATAACCTCTAGTGACAATATCTTGGGTCTCCTTTCTGTTCTTATTTTTGTTTTAAGTCTCAGTTTCTCATTGTCATTGTCTCATTGTCAAGGGCATTTGTAATTTGAGTTTGAGTTTGCTCCCTTTCCTTATATCATCATTATCATGAGACACACCCTACCACACCTATACACAGTTTGAATTCTGGCCACACTTAGCCCATTATCCCTAAATGCTATTAACCCCATAACATGTCTACATCCCTACCCTATTCTGATCCTCATTAACTGATCCCCACCTGGTGCCACCTTCACCATATTTTAACCTAAGTCCTAATTACCACCTATATGTGCCCCAACCTTCTTTATCAGTATGCATCAATAAAGAGCCAGTTCTAACAGCCCCATAGTTATTGCAGAATCCATCCTGCAGCCCTGAAGTTGTTGCAGAATCCATCCTCAGCTCTGCTGAGTCATTCTAAAGCCATCAGCCAGCACACAAGCAGAAATACAAATCCAGCAGCAGCAGAGATAAGGTGACATGGCCAGCTGACTTGCTGCAAGGCATATTCTTTTCAGCACTCTTTTCAAATTTGGATACTGTCCTCTTTGTAAAAATATTACCAGTCTACATGGACAGATTACCTATCTAGAATCTCTAATCTGAGCTCTCCAAGCAGAAATTAGATGCCCAATCCAGCCATCTATTGAGCTGCTGTGCTACCAGCCCCCACTACCACAAAGATCCTATAGGAAAAGGGCAGTATGGACAACCATGGGATCAGAGCTGTGAACCATAAACACTTTTGCTGTGTCCCAGCATTACAGTGCCCTTGCTGACCTCAATAGGGACACTAAAGTGACAGGACAAGGTAGTTGTGATAATGATAACTCAAGTAAGCCGGGTATAATGGTCCTAGAAGAAGAATTTTCTTTGGAAAGGAGAAAGTGTGAATCAGGTATTACACACCAGTCACACAAGAAGAGCAAGACATCCAAAAAGAGAAGCCACCTTCTGTTTGGGGACTCAATTGTAAGGGATGTAAATTTAGGAAAGGATACTGAGGTTTTGAAAGAGGTCAAGTGTCTATCAGGTGCTACTGCTGGCAGAGACAAGAAGTGTATTCTTAAGATAGTCAAGAATGCCAGCAAGGACTGTAATGTTGATGCAATTATACATCTTGGTACAAATGATCTATCCCAGAAGGATGTACTTTCTGTTCAGAAAGACTTCCAGAGTTGGGGTATGAACTTAGTAATATGGGCTGTAAGCTTATCTTTTCAGAGGTTCTACCAGTATACAAGGAACAAAAAGGGAAAGGGCAGCATGTAGCAGAGTTTAATGTGTGGCTAAAGGAGTGATGTAAAAGGGAAGGCTTTGGTTTTATTAGCCATGATGTCTGCAGCTGGTCCAATGAAAAATTATACAAAAGAGTTGGTTTGCATCCATCAAAGAAAGGGACTGAGTTACTTGGCATTAAATTCACAGATTTCCTGGATAAATATTTAAACTGAACAGTGGGGACAGAGAATTAATGGATTCAGAACATTTCTGTCCCCAGCAACCTAAAACTAATAAGGATACCAATGCATGCAAATTAGATGTTTGCACAGGTAACATTACCAACCTTGGTGCCAACCAAAACCAAACATTTAATAATGAGTGCCATACCATGTGCACTAATCAAACAGGTGTCAAGAAAGTAGGGGTAGGCAAGCACAACACTGGTTATGTAGACAGTAAACACAGTGTCAGACATAAAGATCTCAAGTGCTTATATACAAATGCACAAAGTCTGGGAAACAAACAGTGTGAACTTGAACTACAAAAACATGAAGGTAAATATGATATAGTTGGAATAACAGAAACTTGGTGGGATGAAACCCATGACTGGAATATACTGGTAGAAGGATACAAACTATTAAAAAAACCCAGACCTCATAAAAGAGTAGGTGGAGTTACACTGTATGTAAAAGACCACTATATTGCTACAGAAATGCATGAAACCAAAGATGAAAACCTCCTAGAATGCATATGGGTCAATATAAAAGAAAAAAAGAATGACATGGCCATAGGTGTATATTATAGGCCACCCAATCAAGCAGAAAAAATAGATGTCCTTTTTGCCAGCCAACTAACAAACATACGTAGGAAACACACAACAATAGTAATGGGAGATTTCAATTATCCTGATATCAATTGGAAATCTAATTCTGCACCAAGTGAGAAATCAAATAAGTTACTAACCAACCTAGCTGCAACTTTGTTGTCCAAATGGTAGAGGGTGAAACTAGAGGGATAGCCATACTGGATTTAATTCTTACAAACAGAGAAGAAGTGATAGAGGGAGTTGAAACTGCAGGAACCTTGGGTGAGAATGACCATGCCATACTAGAATTCAACATAACACAAAAACAAGCAACAGAACATAATGACACCAAAATCTTGGATTTCAATAAACTCAGAGAGAACTTGGGAAAGATTCCATGGGTGAAAATCCTAAAGGGGAAAACAACTCAAGAATCTTGGGAAACTCTGGTTTTTCTGGTTCCGTGTGGCTTCGGTGGCAGCAGGAATTCACGACCGTTCGCGATTCCTGCTGCGCTTGCTGCCGAGGTACCCCCGATCCAAATGGGTCAGGGGGATATGGCTGCCCTGTAGGGACAGCTGAAGAGAGAGGGGAGCCAGACAGGGGGTTGGGGGTGCCGCAGACCCCCTCCTCATCCAGAAAAACCCCTTTTTCCCAAGGTGGTGGAGATTGTGTTTTTATATGTGTATTTAGAGTATAAAATTTACTGTGTAATTTTAGAATCTACTAAACAGAATCCCAAGATAAATTAAGTGTTATATGAAGTACTTTTAAGTTAAGGTAATGAGTTAAAGGCGTCACTCCAATTAGTGTGTAGGAGAAGTATAGTAAAAGAAAAAAGATGAACGGATAGTTGGAAATAGAACAGACAAAGAATGTTATTGAAAATGGTAATAAGATATGGAAGGATATATAAAGGTTTTGTTATGGGTTTTTTTTTTTTTTTTGTATATTGATAAAAGGCAATAAAATTTTAATTAACAAGAAATAATTTGGATGAAAAGGAGAAGCTGGGATAAGATATGAAGTTAAATAGATAAAGTAAATATTGATATTATAATTTGGAATCATTATGTTCTATTGGTTTTCTTCTTTAATTATTATTATTATTATTTTTAGAAAAGAATTTATAAGCTGTTATGCCTTGATTGTTTGTGCACTGTTTTTGTAAAATTGATAAAATTGTTTTTTTTTTTTAAAAAAAATGATAATAAGATATGGAAGGATATATAAAGTGAATATGATGTTTGAATTTGTGTCTCTGTGAAGAGTTTCAACCTGGGATCAGGCAGCCTTCAGAAAAGATGTTTTAGTTTTGTTTATGTTTTGTGTTTTGTATGTTTATGAAAGGCAATAAAATTTTAATAAGCAAGAAATATAATTTGGATAAAAGGAGAAGTCTGGATAAGATATGAAGTTAAATAGATAATGTAAATATTGATATTACGATTTGGAGTTATTTTATATGTTCTATTGGCTTTCTTCTTTAATTTTTTTTTTTTTTTTTTTTAAGAAAAGATTTTTCAAGTTGTTATGCCTGGATTGTGTATTGTTTTTTGTAAAATTAATAAAATTTGTTTTTTTTAAAAAAATCTTGGGAAACTCTAAAAAGTATAATCATAGAAGCCCAGACCAGCACAATACCACTGAGAAAGAAAAACAAGAAATCCAAGAAGAAACCAGCATGGCTGCACAAAGATCTCTCTGGCAAATTGAAAGAAAAAAAGGACAAATACAAAAAATGGAAAGAAGGACATACAACGAAGGCAGAATATCAGCAGATAGCCAGAATTTGCAAAGATGAAGTCAGAAGACCAAAGGCTTAGAATGAACAAAGACTTGCAACAAAAGTCAAAGATAACAAAAAGTTTCTTTCAACATATAAATAACAAGAAAAAAAATCAAGGAAACAGTTGGTCCACTAAAGAGAGAAGATGGCAAGGAAGTAACAGGCAACATAGAGAAAGCAGAACTGCTTAACTCATTCTTTGGATCCATCTTCACGCAAAAAGAAACTATAGCTCAACCCACCAAAAACATAACTGTAAAAGACAGACCAGAAATAAAAGTTAAAATAAGCAAAAAAATTAATCAGAGAACACCTGTCTGATCTTGATGAAAACAAATCACCAGGGCCTGATGGATTATATCCCAGAGTTTTAAAGGAGCTGACAGAGGTCATCTCAGAATCACTGCACCATATCTTTCAAAAATCCTGGAGCACTGGGGAACTACCAGAGGACTGGAAAAGAGCTGATGTGTTCCCATCTTCAAAAAAAAGGAAAAAATAGACCCAGGAAACTATAGACCAATCAGCCTAACATCAATACCCAGGAAGATACTGGAAAAGATAATAAAAAAAACAGATCTGCCAACATCTAGAAACAATTAAAGTAATAACTAAGAGACAGCACGGGTTTGTTAAAAACAGATCATGCCAAACCAATCTTATTTCATTCTTTTTTTTTTTTGTAAAAGTTTTTTATTGATTTTAACGACAGACAAAAAACATATAAGACATAAAACATAACATAAAAAAGAAAAAAAATTATATCATTCTTCATAAATTTACAGTGTATCGGTTGGCTCTTATTTGACTTCACTACAAATTTCAAAGCCAAACTTCAAATATTCATTTAATAATAGAAATTCCAAAGAGCACCTGTATAAACATCCTCCAGTACTCTTCCCTCTATCTTATCATTTCCAGTAGCCTTGAGAAAAGTTTTTCAAACAAAAGTTTTTCAACTTCAAACGGAATATTTTCAAGCCTCTAGTTGGCAGTGTTACAAAGTTTCTTCAATCCACTCCCCCTTCTTCCCCCCTAAAAAAAGCCTAAAAAGAGAGAAAAAAAAAGTATGCATGTATATTTATGTATATTAAAAAAAAAATTAAAGGGGGCCTCTATTTTAAAAATATAAACAGTCAGAAAGGCGAAGAGAAAGCAAGTAAATATAAAAATGTAAAAGAAAAAAACCAGTCTGATTAACTAGATCGCAATAGAAATTCAGTAAAGAAAAAAAAAGTAAAAATAAAAAGCCAAGACTCACTTTGACATTACTAAAAAAAATCGCTGCTGAACCAAATTCTGTCAATAAGTTTACAGATTTCTTCTCATATTAGAGTGTTCTTCAGTCCCAAGCAAAAAAAAAAAAAAAAAGATCCTCACCAGCCGATACACTTCTTTCTATCCCGTTCTTCCGGAGCTGTCCCAGCTTCAGTAGCCTAATGGCTGCCTCTCCGCCGTTGGCAAAAGGGCTTCTTCTGGATCGACCAGGGACTTGCGATGTCCCCGGAATCTACAGAACGTGCCCCTTACTGTCACCGTCACTACGAGACGGTTTAGGTCCGTTGGAACCAACCAGGGGCGAAGATATCAGCTGTGATCTCAGAGCCCCGAGATCACAGCTGTATCGCGGTGATGAAGCTCCGCCTCCTCCTTATTTCATTCTTCAACACAGTTACTAAATTAGTAGACCAGCAAAATACTGTGGACATAATATATTTAGATTTCAGCAAGATATTCGACAAAGTAGACCACAACCTACTTCTTAATAAGCTAGAAAAAAGTGGAATAGATAGCACCACCACTAGATAGACTCACAATTGGCTGGCAAACCATACTCAACGAATAGTCCTTAATGGGTCTAAGTCTAATGGAGGGAAGTAAGCAGTGGGATGCTATAAGATTCTATCTTAGGCCCAGTACTCTTCAATATCTTCATTAATGATTTAGATGAGGGAATTGAAGGGGAACTTACCAGATTTGCAGATGATACTAAGCTGGCAGGAATAGCTAACACCTAAGAAGATAGGCTCAAGATCCAGATGGATCTTGACAGACTAGAACACTGGGCCACATCTAACACAATGAAATTCAATGTAGAGAAAAGTAAAGTCCTATACTTAGGCAAGAAAAACCAAAAGTACACATATAGACTGGGTGAAACCAGGCTCAATAGCAGTAACTGTGAGAGGGATCTTGGAGTCTTAGTGGACAACCAGCTAAATATGAGCCAGCAGTGTGCAACAGCAGCCCAAAAAGCCAATGCAATCCTAAAGTGTATTAACAGAGGGATACAATCAAGATCAAGGGAAGTACTAATACCACTCTATAAAGCCTTAGTAAGACCACCCCTAGAGTACTGCATCCAGTTTTGGTCACCACATTATAAAAAAAATGTTGAGACTCCAGAAAAAGTACAGAGAAGAGCAACCAGGATGATTAGGGGACTGGAGGCTAAAACATACAATGAACGTTTGCAGGAACTGGGCTTGGCTAGTCTAGTAAAGAAAAAGACCAGGGGAGACATGATAACAGTCTTCCAATATTTGAGGGGCTGCCACAGGGAGGAAGGGGTCAAGCTATTTTCTAAAGTACCTGTAGGCCAGACAAGGAATAATGGATGGAAACTGAACAAGGAGAGATTTAACCTGGAAATAAGGAGAAACTTTCTGACAGTGAGAACAATCAACCAATGGAACAGAAGTTGCCCTCGAAAGTTGTGGGAGTACCATCAGTTGAGACTTTCAAGAAGAGATAGGACTGCCATTTATCAGAAATGGTGTAGGGTCTCCCACTTGGGTGAGGGGTTGGACTAGATGACCTACAAGGTCCCTTCCAACTCTGATTATCTGTTTGTTTGATGTTCGGAGCTGACGGGCTCTGGGTGAACTTGGAGCCTGACACTAATAGTAAATAATCAGGCAGCTGGGAGTAGTGAAAGGGAAAACTTTTGAAGGCTCGGTGCAATCATTTTTAGATCCTTTCTTGTCCTTTTGAGCAATGTGCGCATGAATAGTAGGTAGTTCTATAGCCAAGGAAGCTATCTAAGTATATCTGTGCTGCCCTCTCAAGATCTATGACATTGTCCACATTTCAAATAGAAACTTCAAAAGTTTTCTCAGCACTAATGAATAGCATTTGATACTAGACATCTACTTTAAGTTTCAAAAGTGCAGAAGTTAGATGGTGTTGGTACTTTGTAAACGTCTTTACACATACACAATATTGATCCATTTATGAACATAGAATAACAGAGTTGGAAGGGACCTTGGAGGTCAATAGCAAAGCAACAACTATATAGAAAAGAAAATTATCTACACATCCTATCAAATTAAATAAGCCTTAATTTTAATAGCTCAGGTTTGTAATTCAGGATTATTATTTTAGGTATCATATCATCATCTACCTATCAGCAATTTTTATGTGGTCTCCTTGACAGATTCTGAATAATATCCTAGAAGATAATATCCCATTTCACTAATTACAATTAAACAAAATACTTACTAATAGTTCTCTTTTTATCTTGTTATGGTTTTTGTATTGTTTATTGAGTAAGCTGTTAAATTCTTAGAAACAATTTAATACTGTATTCAGAGAGAATGTTGATTATGGGGCAGATTAGAAATGTTGGGTCTCACATCAATTTGTTTGCTACAATTCAGAGGCTAGTTTCATGGTTATTTGTGAATGTATGCAGTGACTGTAAGACAGTACTATGTAGGCCAGATTCAACTGGACTGGAAACTTCAAAAACATTCAAAATTAAAAGCCAGACGTAAAGAAAACAAGTATCATCTACATGACTAGCAAAGTCAATTGGCTTTGAAAATTTTTTGTCCCAGGGAGTGTTGTATTTTAATTATTGTATAGTGATCTCTCTGTTTCCTTTCATTTGAATGCACCCTTCTTTTCTGGAGCTTTGTCTATAATACTTAAACAAGGACCATTGGTTTCACCTTCCCACATGATGCACTCATGCTGAGCTGTGAAATCACCCTGCAGAGATTGACAGTCCCACCAGCTTTCCAGAGAGCTAAACAGAAAACATCAAAAGGATTTTCTAACCTCCTGGCTATAGCATGTCTCAGCTTTCTAGCAGTAGCAAGATAGCAAAACACAAAACAAAACAAAACACTGAAACACTGATTTAATCTACTGCCTGTGTATTTCTTTAAATTTAATCCCTTCTGGAAATGTCTTCTTTTAAAAGCATACACATTGAAAACAGAAGTCCATATATGATATGCTGGAAAGATAAAAAATAATTCTTACTGTCTGGAAAATAGGTCAAAACAATTGCAGAGTACATATCTGATGAATTCATTGGAGAGTCTGATGTATAAATTGTTGGGTCTCTTTAGGATCTTTAAAGCAGAAGTTTTTGTTGTTATGTCCTGTGCTATTTGCAAAAGATTTGGGTCAATATAAATTAGTAAGAAGCACTGAGTATCAGAACCACCAAGCAGAGCACATTATGGTTTGCTAGAGGGACTAATGGTTTATCAGATGGCTTCATCTCATGCAACATTTATATGGTTCTAGAATCGATAGCATACAACCTCACAATGATGTCTGTGGTTTCTTACAAATTGCTCTATGGAGATGGGGAGGTGTGAGAATTGCAAACCAATGGGAATTTTTGTTTCCCTATTTTCTACCATCTGAACTTCGAGATCTACAGCAGGTTTACCAACAAATTTATCTTTCGGGTCAGCTTATTTAAGTAGTGTGATTTGAACCCTTGCTTCACTCAATCTCACAACCAACTTTGTCTTCACCCTACAACCATGTCTCCAAACAAGTTATTTAAATGCAAAGTTCTTCAAAAAATATTTCTATTAAATTTGCATTTTTGGTATACATTGCTAAGAAAAGTACAGTAGACTTTGAATTACAGTGAAATCCAGTGGTAATAAGGGTCCCATCTGAACAGTTTGAACCAACTGATTCTACATAGGACTTTATAAAGAAGAAAAATTTTCACATACAACTATTGCACAATATCTTTGTTTTTTAATTATAATACAAGTATTATTAAAGGTAAAGGTTCTCCTCATACATACGTGCTAGTTGTTTCCAGCTCTAGGGGGCGATGTTCATCTCTGTTATAAAGCCAAAGAGACAGTGCTGTCTGAAGATGTCTCTGTGGTCATGTGGCCAGCAAGACTAAATGTCAAAGGTGCAAGGAATGCTCTTACCTTCCCACCAAAATGGTTCCTATTTTTCTACTTGCATTTTTACATGCTTTCAAACTGCTGGGTTGGCAGAAGTTGGGACAAGTAACGGGAGCTTACTCCATTATGTGGTGCTGGGGATTTGAACTGCTGAACTGCCAACTTTTCTGAATTTGCTCAGTGTCTTAGCCACTGAGCCACTGCATCCAAATTATCGCCTTGGCTGAAAGGAATGATATTTCCTTTATAGATCCCATTTTGTTTAAATGTAACCCATAATTACATGAATTAATGGATCATTGGAAATTTTAAAAAAGTTTAATATCATGGTCCCATTTGTTATGACTTTTGGTTACAGCAATAAAATTACCTCCTTACTTAATATCATGGTTGTATGGCTGCCTTGAAATTTTCAACATCTTGTTTGTGCCCTGGCATTTCATCTTTCAAATGTTGTATATGAAGAATATATTAACAGATGGTGCCAAGTATCTGTATATTTATGCATTATAAGAAGCATATTACAGACTGGGACTTTCGGTTGCAAGGCTTCGCAGCGGCAGGAATCCACATCTCTGCGGGTCCCTGCTGCGCTTGCTACTGAAGTACCCCTGATCCAATTGGATTTGGGGGTTGTCGCTACCCCGGAGAGGTAGTGGAAGATAGAGGAGACCCAGGCAGGGGTCTGGGGATATTGCAACCCCTTTCCCCAGCCAGCTAGACTCCTTTTTCCTGAGGCGGTGGAGCGGCTATCAGTAATGGCAGCCACAAAGAGATCTTCAACCGGACAAGATTTGTGCAGGAGGAAGAATTAGAAAGAAAAAGTATTTTGGCTGAGCCGGGACATTAAGATACATTTAAACACACTGGAAATCTGATTTTTTGATTGATACATTTGTTTCCAAAAGAGGCTATTAAAGCTGCGAATGAAAGTGCTGAAGGGAAAGTTCACTCCCTTTCCTTACAGAGATAGCAAACGGACATTGAAAAACCTGCTTCTTTACAGAAGGTAAAAATAAGCTCTTATAAGTGGGAAGGGAGAGGACTAAAAAATCTTTAAGAATTTGTTGGAGGAGATGCCTTGATGATTACAAGACCAGAAATTAACTGTAATAAGGCTTTAAAATATATTTTGGCATTTTGCCCCAGGAGGAGAAAGTGCAAAGAGAAGAAGAGGAAATATTTTGTGTCTGTTTGGATTGCTTGATAACTTTGGAACGCTTGGAAATTACTTTAAGATTTAAAACATTTGGGTTGTTATTTAAAAAAAAATAGAAGAAGAAAAAGTTTTACAATGGCACTATCTGTGGATGAATTAAAAATGGAATATGAAAAATTAAAGGAGGGAGAACAAGAAGGCAAAGATTCTTTAGGAGCTGTCTTCCACTTTTTAGAAATGGTGATTTCTACTTATCAGCAACTACATGGGGAAGGAGGAGGAAGAGGAGGAGAGGAGGAGGAGGAGGAGGAGGAGGAGGAGGAGGAGGAGGAGGAGGAGGAGGAGGAGGAGAAGGAAGAAGAAGAAGAAGAAGAAGAAGAAGAAGAAGAAGAAGAAGAAGAAGAAGAAGAAGAAGAAGAAGAAGAAGAAGAAGAAGAAGAAGAAGAAGAAGACATCTTTAATGGACAAAAAAGTTCAACTAAGAAAGAAAATAGGAGGAGGGGAAGGAAAATTGAGAATTTAAGATTTAACAAAACAACCAAGAAAGATAAAAATAAGGTGAAAAAAAGGTACAATGTTAGAAAGCAACAGAAAAGAGAACAACAAAAAGAGAGCAACAGAAAAGAAAGCAACAGAGAGGGGAAGTTAACAAAATGGAGGTTGGGGGGGGGGGGCAAAAAAGCCAGACAGGAGAAGAAAGGGAGGGAAAAGGGGAAAAAAAGTCACAAAGGCTTGAAAACAAGATGCTAAAAAACAGATCTTTTTCAGAGATAAAGGGTAAAGCATAATTAAAGAAAGATTCTACAAGAGTACATAAGATAGTATTGTAGTATTTGCATTTGAAATAGTCCATTGGAATATTATAAGATTTAATAAAATATTAAAATATTAAAACGTTTAATAATGATAGATCTCAATATTCAATAAAATATTAAAGAGAATGTGTAAAATGATTAATGTTTACTTATAGTTTAATTTGTTATTGTCTTAATGCTATTATAAATTTACTATTTCATTTTCTTATTTTAAAATAATGTATTAAGTAGAATTAGAATTAGAATGGAAAGTTTTATGTTTTATGTTTTGTGTTTTGGTTAGCTATGTTTGATTGAGAATTAATAAAACCTTGGAGGAATAAAACTAAAGGGAGAAACAATGAGAAATTTGGAAAAGATATGTGTTAAGTTCTGTGCATTGGTGCAAGGAGCGGAGACGAGGCAGTGAACAGTGAACTTCAACTCTTTATTAAGCATACTGAACAGAGCAATCACCTAGGGCAGCAGCAGCCCTTTTATAGGTTTCGCTGCTGTCCTATTAGCCAATGAAAAACATGGAAGTGTTAAACCCTTGAACCAATGAGAGTTGGCCCATTAACAGCCAATCAGATGTCCCAGAGAGGACCAATCCGATGTCGCTATTATTGGCCAATCAGAAGTGCAGGATTAGAATCCTGCTTTATGCTTAAGGCTGTTAAAACTTTATTAAACACCTTTATTAGTTCATAACAATATGTACAAATGATAATTAATGAGGTTTTATGTTTTTATGTCTTATTTTATGTTTTGTATTTTGTGTGTTTATGTTTGTTTGAGAATTAATAAAACCTTGATAGAAAGAAATATAATTGAATAAAAGTGAAGGGAGAAACAATGAGAAATTCGGAAAAGATATATATCTCTTTCAATGGAAATGAGATAATTTGGAACTATGTTGTATAAAACAATGTTTTATTTGCTTTCTTAAAATCTACAAGCAGCTTTTAGAAAGGAGGTTTTATGTTTTTATGTCTTATGCTTTGTTTGTCAGAAGTTTTATCTCTTATGTTTTGCATTTTGAGTGTTTATATTTGATTGAAAATTAATAAAACCTTGATAGAAAGAAATGTAATTGAATAAAAGTGAAGGGAGAAATAATGAGAAATTTGGAAAAGATATATATGTGCTTAAGTGGAAATGTGATAATGTGGAACTATGCTGTAAAAAATAATGTTTTATTTGCCTTGTTAAAACTTATAAGTAATTTTTAGAAAGGAGGTTTTATGCTTTTATGTCCTATGTTTTGTTTGTCTTTAAAAAATCAATAAAATTTGTTTTTTTAAAAAAAGAAGCATATTACAGACTGACAATAGATTGGAATATGTATAGCATGAAAATTCAAAGCAAAATTCGAATTTTGTATTGTCAGCTATATATTTGTTATTATAGTTTGTAATAAGTAAGGAAGTACATATATGATAAATGAATTGATATTTTAAAAGTGCTTCAATTGGCCTTGACAGCATTGCTTCAGGCCTTGCAGCTTTATGAAGAACTATTGAATTTTCTTTAAGTGTGAATAATAGGGCAGGTAATAAAGCCAAAATAATAAAGTAATTGAAACAAATACAAAACTTTGTATCAAGCCAAAAATACACTGTGATCTATAAATTGCCTGAGTCTTTTGTGTTCTCTAATGATCAGAATATTGATTAAGGAAGTAATATTTGAAATGATTTTGACTAACTTTGAAACTGTAGTTCTTAATTATATTCCTGTAGTGGTTAAAGGAACTAGATTTAAAACTGAACAATTGTAAATTTTGGTCCTACCTTCGGCAGAAAAGCCAGTTGGGGGCTTTGGGACAGTCACTTGGTCTAGCCTGTAAAAAAATATACTGACACACTAGTTCCAAAAATATTGCCAATATAACAGCGGAGATTTGTTCTTGTGTCAGCAGGAAAAAGGGTTGATTCAATGGACCATAACAAAAAAACCAAAGCAGTATAGTGTTCAGGTATTATTCTATACCTCTAATGAAATCTGCTCAACTGAGTTTTAGAAAATTATTATAGGTTGAACTTTTGCTTTCCATCATTGGAAATTTCCATTTTAAACTCAAACAGTAAAAAAAAAAGTTTCAGTTTGTAATATCAAATGTATTTATAAAAATGTCTATAAAATTGTTTATAAAAATATGCAGAGACCCACAGAATCTTTTAGAAAATATGAACAGAGAATATCAGCAAAATCAGACTATGGAGAATATCAGCAAGATGGCTTTTGATAAAGAGATGTTTTATCACTGGCTTTGACTATCATAATGGAAGATACTTTGTAAACCACACATATTGTCAATTCAAACTTTTCTCACAGAGACCCCAAGAGTATTTACCTTATTCTATAATTTAAAAATAAAAAAAAAATTACCTTTTGTGTATCCTCCTTCTATCAACGCTTCATTCCTCTCCTATTTATTTGTTGGCTACCCCATTCAGTTTGGCATGGGTTTTTAACCCTAATTTTAAATTGGATTATTTGAAAAGGATTCCCCATCAGTTCACTAGTGGAAGATAGGATGCAAGAAAAAAAAAAATTAGTTAAATAACATTTGAATTAGTTAAATGACATTTGAACCTCTTAAAAATGAACTACAACTTAGTTATTGTTATGAACTAATTAAACACTAAAATAAAGTTTTATCAAACCTTTAGAAAAAGCAGGGTTCTAATCCTACGCTTCTGATTGGCCGATAATAGCGATATCGGATTGGTCCATTCAGGAGAATCTGATTGGCTGTTAATGAGCCACTCTCATTGGTTCAAGGGTTTAACACTCCATGTTTCTCATTGGTTACTAGATCAGCAGCCTGCCCTATAAAAGGGCTGCTGCTGCCCTAGGGTTTTGCTCTGTTCAGAATGATTAATAAAGAGTTGAAGTTCACTGTTCACTGCCTTGTCTCCATTCCTTGCGCTCATGCGCAGAACCTAACACTGGCGACAAAGGTGGGATGCGGAGACGTCAGAGCTGACTGAACACTACAGAGCACCAAACAGAGCACGTGGCTGAAGACACATCGACAGTGGAAACCATGTCCGGCGGCGCCATACCACCCGCTCCATTTGACCTGGCACAAGAAGACTGGGACTCGTACATAGACCGGTTCCAGATGTTTCTGGAGACCAACAACTTGAAGGATGCCACTACGGAAAAAAACCGAGCAGTATTCCTGACCCACTGCAGACCTGCCGTTTTTAAGATGGCCAAGGCACTGGCGAAACTGGCTGAGGTGAAAACCATGGACTGGGACATCCTCGAGCCCCTCCTATGGGCCCACTATGCACCTACCATACCAACGCTTGTCCGAAGACATGAATTTTACCAGAGAGACCAGCGGAAAGGAGAGAGCATTGCAGATTTCATCACGGATCTCCGGAACCTGGGAGACCTCTGTGGGTTCGCCGACCTCGAAGAAGCTCTGAGAGACCGAATAATTCTGGGATTAGATGCACCACATGTGCAGAGTAAGCTGATGGCAAAAGGTAATGTCAGCCTTGCAGATGCCATCACTGACGCTACTGCAGCAGAAGCAACCAGGAAGTCGGCTGCCCGAATGTGCCGCACCAACGCAACACTCTGCCAACTCGCCAGTGAAACCTCACCTCGCCTAGAGAGACACACAAGGGCAACCCACCATGAGGACCTCGAAACGTCATCAGAAAGTGAGGAGGAGGAGGTCAACCGGCTCTGGTCTGAACGTGACCAACGCCACCAGCGGAATCAAAGACTACAGCACCAATGCGCAGGTTGTGGGGCAAACCACCCGCGATCAGACTGCAAATTCCTCAACGCGCTCTGCCACTTTTGTGGGAAAAGAGGCCACATCGGAAAGGTCTGTAGAAGCAAGCAAGGATCCAGCCCACTTCAGAGGGGAACCAACTACCGCCAAACCACAGGAAATCATCCTGTGAGTCGGGAACATTTGAACCACTAATGGAACAACCACTCCTACAGAAATAAACCAATGGCCAATTCAACGAAACGAGAAGAGGCACACCAAACCATTACAATTGGTCACGCCTCATCACTAGATGCAAAGAAGATCCGAGTGAAGGTCACCATCGAAAAACAGCCCTGCATGATGGAAGTTGATTCAGGATCGTCCCTCTCGATGGTTTCCTGGAAGACCCTTAAACAATTAATCCCTGCCATCCGGCGGCGAGACCTCAGAACCCAAAGAATCATACTCAAGGATTATCAAGGGAACCGAATTCTGGTCGTTGGATCCAGCTTAGTCCAGGTCTCATTCAAAAATCGTACTGCATCTTTACCATTGACTGTTGTCGACCATGATCAACCTAGCTTGTTAGGCCTTCAATGGTTCACCCCACTCGGAATCAAGGTAGCCGGCATTCACCAAACCAGAAGCAATGACTGGGAGGAGGCCCTTGTCCAGGAATTCCAGGACATCTTTGCAGACAAACTAGGCGAGTACAAGGGGACCCCGATATCATTTAACCTTAACCCTGAAGTAGCCCCCATCCACCTTAAGCCTCATCGGGTACCTTTTGCCCTTAAACCAAAGATTGACAAGCAGTTTGATAAATTAATAGCCCAGGGTGTTTTAGAACCAACAGACCATGCTCGTTGGGAAACCCCAATCGTAACACCCATCAAACCGGATGGATCGTTAAGGATTTGTGGGGACTACCGGGCCACCCTGAATCACGCCCTTCAACAGAACGCTTACCCGGTGCTGGTGGTACAACACCTTCTCCATTTCCTAGGGGGCGGAAAAGTCTTTGCTAAATTGGATTTAGCACAGGCATACCAACAACTGCCTGCAGATAAAATAACAGCAGAGGCACAAACGATCGTTACGCACCGAGGCGCCTTTAAATGCAACCGACTCCAATTCGGAGTTAGCGTAGCCCCAGGGATTTTTCAAAGTTTGATGGAGAGACTCTTGCAAGGGATTAAAGGGGTCGTACCATACTTTGATGATGTTTTAATTGCTGTCCCGAACAGAGAAATACTAGAAAAGCGTCTTAAATTGGTTCTCCAGAAATTTAAAAACTCCGGCCTTAAGGTTAAAAAAAATAAATGTCAACTGTGTACAGATAAAGTAGAGTTCCTGGGGTACCTAATCGATAAACAAGGCATTCACCCCACCAATAGCAAACTAAACGCTATCAAAAAAGGCCCAAGACCCAGAAATAAGACTGATCTCCAAGCTTTTCTGGGGCTCATTAATTTTTACAACATCTTCCTGCCCCACAAAGCGACTGTAGCTGAGCTCCTACATAGACTTCTCGACAAAAAAGCAACCTGGATCTGGGGGCACTGAAAGGAGCACGCGTTCCAACAAGTGAAAAACTTATTAACCTCAGATGCTGTTTTAATGCAGTATAACGAGACTTTGCCTTTAACAATTACAAGTGATGCATCACCGTTTGGAGTAGGAGCCATCTTGAGCCATGTGTTACCAAACGGTAGTGAAGCCCCTATTGCCTATTTTTCAAGGACCCTATCAAAGGCTGAACGTAACTATAGTCAAATTGACAAAGAGGTTCTTGCTGTTGTATCTGCTGTGAAACGGTTTCATGAATATGTGTATGGACGAGTTTTTACTATTGTTACCAACCACAAACCTTTGCTGGGGATTATAGCGGGAGACAAGCCAATCCCCTATATATTATCACCTAGAATGACTTGCTGGATGAGTTTTTGGCTGCGTACAACTATAGACTACAACACCGCCCGGGTAAAGCCATTCCCCACACTGATGCACTGAGCCGTGCACCACTTCTGGAAATCGTCGATGACCCAGCTCCAACCCTTATGACACTCCAGATTGAAACACTACATTCACCACCGCTAACAGCCAGAGACATTGCGATTGAAACAAAATGAGATCCTGTCTTAGCACGAGTTCTTAGCTGGGTCGAACAGGGATGGCCAGTAAAACAAACCCCTGATGACTTCACCCCCTTCAAGAACGGGCAAGCAGAACTTTTTTCGCAAAAAGGCTGCATCCTATGGGGAGATAGAGTCGTCATCCCAGAGTGGTTACAACGAGCAGTATTAAAAACACTGCATGACGGTCACCCCGGCATCGTGCATATGAAAGCACTCTCACGAAGCTACGCGTGGTGGCCGGGCATCGACAAACAGATCGAAACCTGGGTAAAGACTTGTTTAAAGTGCCAAGAAGTTAGCAGTGCCCCACCTAAAGCAACTCCAACAGAATGGGAAACACCCCAGGGACCGTGGTCCCGCATCCACGTTGACTTTGCGAGACCTACTAAGGGACATACGTTCCTCCTAACAGTGGATGCCTATTCCAACTGGCTCGAGATCCATGAAATGAAGAGTACTACAACCGAGTCTGTCATCCGGAAATTGAACAGGCTATTCGCAATGCATGGGCTGCCAGACGTTCTGGTCTCTGACAACGGACCCCAGTTTACCGCTCTACCCTTTGAACAATACTTTGTGGACCGGGGTATTCGCCATGCGCTAACTTCACCAGGCACCCTGCAGCTAACGGAAGAGCCGAGCGCATGGTACAATTTGTTGAAAAAACCCTCTACAAAATGGACTATGGGGACATTGAAGATAAAATAAACAGAATACTCCTAATCCAACACATCACTCTGCACAGCGTCACCAACAAGACTCCAGCTGAACTATTGATGGGACGTAAGCTCCGTTCCCACCTCGACCGGCTTCACCCGTCTTACGAGCCAGAGAAACCCTGTGGATCTAATGGAAAATGCTGTGAGTTCAAGATAGACGACTTAGTTTTCGCCAGAAACCTTTCTGGCGAACCGTTGTGGGTCGAGGCAACCGTAATTCAAGCCACCGGACCCAGGTCGTACCGTGTGAAAACCTGCGATGGAAAAATATGGAAACGCCATATAGATCAGCTTCGCTCCAGGCTACAACCCAATTTCCGCAACTCCGGTGGCTCCCAAACTGAGGGGGGAGGGGATGTCGAAGAAACCAAATTCGAGATGGTGGAAAGCAGGAGCGAAGGAAGTCAGCAATCGGGCGTGACAAACAAAGAAGAATCAGGGAGGGGAGTGTCCTCGCCACAGAGGAATGCCTCAACAGAAGCAAGCCCACAAAGATCGGAGGACAACAACGAGAACATTAGTGGCACCGAGTCGTCCAATGAGGATGCGGAACCACCGGTACCTGATATGCCCAAAAAGTCCCGCCGAAACCGGATTACAGACAGGAACCAGTGGGACAGCGCAAGTCTAATAGACAGTCAAAATAACCTTCATACCTCAGGGATTACGTCACCGCACCCCTTAAATGGAACCCGGGGGGAAGGGGTGTTATGAACTAATAAAACGCTTAAATAAAGTTTTATCAAACCTTTAGAAAAAGCAGGGTTCTAATCCTGCACTTCTGATTGGCCGATAATAGCGATATCGGATTGGTCCATTCAGGAGAATCTGATTGGCTGATAACTCATTAGTTCAAGGGTTTAACACTCCATGTTTCTCATTGGTTACTAGATCAGCAGCCTGCCCTATAAAAGGGCTGCTGCTGCCCTAGGGTTTTGCTCTGTTCAGAATGTTTAATAAAGAGTTGAAGTTCACTGTTCACTGCCTCGTCTCCGTTCCTTGTGCCCATGCGCAGAACTTAACAGTTATCACTTCCAATTTGCAATTCTATAAGCTAAATGTACCTGAAGATGTAATATACAGAACTTCATTGCTTTGGGTTATGAATTTCCAATTACAAAAAAAAAGATATACAATTGAAGATATAAATTAATAAATTTTGAAGGTATCTTGGAGGTCTTCTAGTCCAATCCCCTGCTCAAGCAGGAGAACTTATACTATTTCAGACAAATGGTTGTCCAATCTCTTTTTGAAAGCCTCCAGTGATGGAGCACCCACACCTTTTAAAGACGAGCTATTCCATTGGTTGCTCTTACCATTAGGAATTTTCTCCTTAGTTCTAATTGCTTCTCTCCTTGGTTAATTTCCATCCATTGTTTATTGTCTTGCCTTTTGATGCTTTGGAAAATAGTTTGACCCCCTCAACTTTGTAGGAGCCCCTCCTATATTAGAACACTGCTATCATTTCTCCTCTAGTACTCTCTTAATGTAGTAATAAAATGATAAATGTGCTTGGAGAAATGAATACCAAAGTAAATATAAGTTCAATATAGATTTATATTAAATATAATATAAATATAATTTATTATATAAGATATAGTATCATATAAATGTTTTAATAAATGAGTAAATAATATTGTTAAATATTAACAAACTTAACTTGATTTAGTTACCAAAATTAGAAGATGGAACAGAGGAAATTAAATCCCTATTTTATTAGAAAAAGAAAAGAGAAAAGAGGAATCAAGGTCCTAATAGAAGATAAGTCCCTTTTATTCTTATTCTATTCAATTTTGTTTTTCTATCCATCTATCATAAGCAAACCCTTGGAGAAATTGCTCACCATTGATATAAGTCAACAACAGCAGTAAAAATTGCCAGCAAAGGACTCATCAAATAGTTAATGAAATTCTCTCAAAATAATTTGCCTTTCAATTATGTTCAGGAATTTTTCCTGTTTCTCAGATATGTATCAAAGTAAAAAATGGTGAGCTATCATGCCTTGAGGTAGGAGAGCATTCAATAATATTTCTGTTTCAAAGATAAAAACTGCATATGAAAACAATCATAGACTCAAAACAGGGAAATGTGATCAATAATGTATAATAAGTAAGAATCTGAATCCTTGTTTCTATTGGCATTCCAATGTCAAACTGTGGACTGGAAGAAATTTAATTACTTCTTTCCTTTTCATCTTATTACAATGGAACAATATTTAATTTAGTCGAAGGACTGACCCTAAATATATGTATGGATACATATTATTAACTTGCAAATATAAAATTCTTACATTATTAATTTAATTGCAGGGAGTTAATTTGGAATTAAACATTCTCAAAAGAGAAGAATGAGAGATGTGAAACGCCGCATGTTGTGCTGAATGCTATGGAGAAATGGAGTTTGTTGATTTTTTTAACCTTCTTATAAGTCTTCCATTTTATTTTTTATTTTCTTTGTGTTTCAAGCCTTTGAATTGAGATAACCTTGGATTTGAGTCTCTCCGTTCACTTTAAATTGGGAATCTAACACAAAATCCTATTGTAATCACCTCAACAATATCAGAAATGGAAATACAGGGGTGCACAAAGGCCAAGTATTCTATATCAGGACAGGATCAAGTCCTTTGAAAAATTATCACTGTGCTCTGAGTTACTCTGGGAATAGCCTGATTTAACAAAGGTTCTGGAGCAGAAAAAGGTTAGATAAAATAGTGTTCTTCTTTTCAAATTTGATAGAATTTTCAGATTCTGGAATGAAAATAAGTGTTTCTGGAAAGAATAGAAAGAAAAGTAACAAAGATGATTATGGGCCTGGAGGCTAAAACATATAAAGAACAGTTCCAGGAATTGGGCTTGTATAGTCTAATGAAAAAATGGACTAGGGGTGACAGGATAACAGTGTTTCAATATTTCCAAGGCTGCCACAAAGAAGAGGTCCACCTTTTTCAAAATATCAGAAGGTAAGATGAGAAACAATGGATGGAAATTAATCAAGGAGAGAAGCAACATAGAAAGTAAGGAGACATTTTCTAACAATGAGAATGATTAACCAATGAAATAGCTTGCCTTCAGACGTTGTGAGTGGTATATCACTAGAAGCTTTTAAAAATAGATTGAATAGCCACTTGTCTGGAATGCTATAGAGTCTCTTAATTGAGCAGGGGGGATTGATTAGAAGACCTCTAAGGTCCCTTCCAAGTCTGCAATTCTGTAAACCTCTTTTACTTTAATGAATTTAAATTTATTTATTTTAAACCCACAAGAAGCTGATGTGGGAGAAGAAAATACTTCTAGTGTTTGCCTCACTTCCTAATTTGCTATTTATTAGGAATGGACTGAAGTCTGATATAACCCCAGGCCTATCATAAACTGGAAGAGAAACGTTAAATTAACAGTGAGGAAATCTTGGCACATTTTAAAGTACTCCCCCCCCTTCATTTTTTGATTTTTGCTTACACTTTTAAATTACAGGTTCTATGGTCTTTCTCAGCAGATATATATAGCTTGGGAGTGTTATAAGATGCAAATATAAGGACAAATAAATAAAAGTAGTCATTCCACATACAAGGTACTTCCAATTCTGCACACAACAAAACTGGTGCACAGATAAAGATTACAAATGAAGGCAAATATATATGTCCCAGGATAATGTTTTGGGATCCAATCCGGGTCAGTTCCTGGGATCAGAACTTTTGGATTTCTTTTCTTTCTTTTTTTTTTTTTGAAAACAATTTTATTAGTTTTTAAAGACAAACAAAACAAACAAAACATAAAAACATCCAGCTTTCTTTCATAAATATACAAACAGTGTGTCGGTTGGTTTACTAATTTTTGTGCATCCATTTCGCAGTCTCAATTACAGTTACATTACATAATAACTCATATTATCAATCAGAAATTATATACCCTAGTATCACTATTAAACAATCATTTGACTATGATTTTATTCATTCATACTTTGCGAGATAACTATAATTTACTTAGTTTATTTTATAACAAATCATATAATCATACCAAATCTATCCTGAAGACATTTTATAACTATGATATCAAAGAAAAAAGAAAAAAAAATCTCTTTACATATTCATTATTATCTAAAATTCTAAATATTCTATTATTGTATTTTATCATCCAACCATTGATAGAAAAGGTCCCAAATTTTATAGAATTGTTTATCCTCTTGTTCTCTAATTTCAAATGTCAATCTACTCATTTCAGCACATTCCAAAATTTGTTAATAATTTCTTCCTGCAATGGTATTTTCTCATTTTTCCAGTTTTTAGCAAATACAATCCTAGCCGCTGTTAATACATTTACAATCAGATATTTCAAATCTTTACTATATGTATCAGGTAAGATTCCCAATAAAAAGATCTCTGGTTTCAAATCTATATATTTCTTTGTCATTTTTTCTAACCACATGCGAATTTTAGTCCAGTATTTTCTAGCGTCCTCACAACTCCACCACATATGGTAATATGAGCCAGGTATCTGATGACATTTCCAGCATTTTTCCGATTTATTCTTGAACATTCTTGCTATTCTCGTCGGGGGAGAACTTTTGGATTTCTGATGGAATCCATCCTCAGGAAACTTTACCACATCCCTGAAGATGGGCTCCAGTACAAGTCCTAAAGCTCGGAAGACTACACCTCTGGTCCCAGTCACCAACTCAGATTGGATCAAATAAAGATTACTCAGTATTCATAATAGTACAAATCTATGTTATTCTTTGGGGAAACCTCCAGGAGGAAGGGCAAGTAGAGTTGCCCTTCAACAATTTCTCAGAGTCAATTTACTATTTTTTTTTTTCTTGTTGAAGGGCTAATATGAATGGGGGAGGGGAAAGGGAAGGAAAGAAAAGGGAGAAAATAATTAGAGGAAATGTGTTGATTTGTGAATCAAATATCATTCTCTTTCCTGGTCTCTTTCTCACAGTCACACACATCCTATGAATCCCTTGTGCTTGCTCATTGTTATGTAGTAGATGTGTTGCAATAAAAGTGCTGCCTGAGACAACCTTCAGTGCTGCTTTTCTTTTTTAAAAAAATAGAACAATTGTGGCCTTCACATATAATATTTTTAGTCCAGCTGAAGTGACAGTTATTATTTTTTTCCCAATAGCCTTGCTCTCATAATTGCTTTGACCATGAAAACACATATAGATATGAGAAGCTACTCTGATGCTACATTTCAGAAATATTCTAGTTAGCTTTCCACTTACCCTTTTGACACCTGGCATGGACTTTGACCACATTCCTTTAAAATTATAGTCATTCACGAACATTGCACAAATTAAAGTGAAGTCAACTGAAATGTTTATGGGATGGTGCTTATGCAAAAGTGCTTATTAAATCTAATGCATTTGTTCATATAACAGAAGGGAGGGAGGAATGAAGGGAGGAAGTAGAATAGAGAAAGGAGTAGCTGGTTGATGATTTTATAAGATGAACACCTAATGGAACACACTGTTCCAATTTCAAAAAAAGAAGCTTCTTGTTTGAGAGAGAGAGGGAGAGAGAGGGAGAGGGAGGGAGGGAGAAAGAGAGAGAGAGAGATGCACAATCTGAGTACAACCTGGATTGACTATAGGATTTAATGAAACAAACATGGAGAGAGAGAAAGAAAGAGATATTCCAGTATGCTACGGTATACTCTATACATGAAGTTGGTTTTATAGTTTCAGAGTTTAGATGTTCAATTCATGTGACTTTCCTTAAATTAAATTGTATGTTGTCTTAGGTGCCCATATGATAGAAAGAAAGCCAACACATTTTGTAAGCAAGTATATATATATATAGGTACGATTAAATGGGGACGCTAGGACAAGGACAGGAGGCACAATGGTGCACTTATGCATTTCCCTTTCAGACCTCTTAGGAATGAGGTGAGGTCAATAGTGGATAGTTTGAGGTTAAAGGTGTGTGGGTTTGAGGATGTAACTACAGAGTCAGGTAGTGCATTCCAGGCATTTACCACTCTGTTGCTGAAGTCGTACTGTCTGAAATCAAGTTTGGAGAGGTTAACATTAAGTTTGTATCTGTTGTGTGCTCTTGTATTGTTGTGGTTGAAGCTGAAGTAGTCATTGACTGGTAGGACATTGTAGCAGATTATTTTGTGTGCTACACTTAAGTCCAACTGTAGGCAGCGTAGTTCAAGATTGTCCAAGCCCCAAATCTCAAGCCTGGTGATATAGGGCAGTGGTCCCCAACCTTTTTTGTACCAGAGACCAGTTTCAAGCAGAAACACTTTTTCAAGGATGGGGGGGGGGATCCGAGTTTGGTGGTTTGCTTGCAGATGTTTCATTACCTGATTAGGTAACATCTGATGTTGTTACCTAGTAGGGTAATAAAACGTCTGCCAGCAAACCACCAAGTTCAGGGAGCGCCAATGCCTCTTCATTGCAAACCTGAGTGACAGATATTCTCTTCTATTGGGACATTTAAAACGGAGGGTTTCAGTTGCAGATTCAGGAACTGTGCCTTGCTGAGGAACGCCTTTAAAACTGAGCGCTGGGTGGCAGCAGCCCACGGCTCTCGGCCCTGCCTTCCTCAGCCCCATCCCTCAGGTGTCTCCCTCCCTCCCTCAGATGTCTGCCTCGTTCCTCTCTCAGTCGCTCTCTCACTCCTCCACCAGCCCAGGAAGAAACTGCTTCAAAGAAGGCAGCAGCGTGGCTTTTCCTGTTGGCGCAGCTCCTCCAAAGCGTCCGTTCACCCCCACCCAGCCACCCGTGGTTGAATCCTGTGCTCCATTCTGCCTGCCTGCCTTTGTTTCTGGTTGTTTCGGAGCAGTTTCGGCTGAGAATAATAACTATTTGCCTCTTTTACTCAGCCAAAGCTGCCCCAAAACAACCAGAAACGAAGGCAGGCAGGCAGGCAGAACGGAGCACTGGATTGAACCATGGGCGATTGGGTGGGGGTGAACAGGCACTTCGGAGGAGCTGCGCCAACAGGAAGCCACCCTGCTGGCTTATTTGAAGCAGTTTCTTCCTGGGTGGGTGGAGGAGCGAGAGAGCGACTGAGAGAGGAACGAGGCGGGAGGAAACCGAAGCCGCTGAGCCAGAGAGCAGGGCAGGCTTTGGTTGCTTCCTCCCTCCCCTTCTTTCATTTGTGTCCTTGATCCCTGATCCCAGCAGCATTCACCGAAGGTGAAGAAAGCCGCCATTTTTTTAATTTTATTTTCTTTGCGGCCCGGTACTAAGTGATCCATGGACCGGTACCGGTCCGCGGCCTGGTGGTTGGGGACCCCTGATATAGGGTATTCTGTTGAGAGCAAAGGAGCATAGTACTCTTCTCGTGAAATACTTCTGGACTTGCTCAATTCTATTAATGTCTGATATACAGTGCAGATTTCAGACTAATGAGCTGTAATTGAGTATTGGTCCAACAAAAGTTTTGTATGCTCTAGTTAGCAATCCAGAGGAGAAGCTTCATAAGATTAGATTTACAACTCTTAATGCCTTTTTGGCAATGCTGTTACAGTGAGCTTTGTCACTCAGATCATTAGATATGAGTACTGCTAGGTCCTTGACAGAGTGAGGGTCATCAACGAGGTCATATCTGCCTAGTTTGTATTTGGTGCACTGATTTTTTAAAAAATATTTTTTATTGATTTTACAATTAAAACAGACCAACAACACATACATAAATGTAAGAGAGAAAAAGAAAAGAAAAAAAGAAGAAAATAGAAAGAAAAAGATAGAAAACTATTAAAAATATTTTCATCTTCAACAGTTTGTGATACCTCCTTTTTATCCTTATTTTATGCCATATACACACTTAATCTATACATGTATCTGTATATCACTACTGCAATTTTATCCTATCCTCTTTTGCCTTTTAGTGTGAAATCTTTCTTTGGTCTATCCATTTGTACCAGCAGTTCCAACTATTGTAGTATATTGAAGTCTTTATTTTTTAATGCCAAGGTTAATTTGTTCATTTCTGCACAACTTGAAATTTTTTGAATAATCATCTCCTCTGATGGAATATGAGGCTGTTTCCAACATTGTGCAAAAGCCAATCTGGCTGCTGTCAAAATATGTATTTTTATATATTTCACTTTTTTTGGTATTTGTTTATCAAAGATCCCTAATAGAAAAGACTCTGGTTTGAATTCGATCTATTCTCTTGTCATTTCTTCCAGCCAATTTCTAATTTTCTGCCAACATTTTTGAGCTTCTGTACAGGACCACCACGTATGGAAAAAAAGTTTCGTCTTTTTTTTTTTTTTTTTTTGCATTTCCAGCAATTTGGACTCATATTGGGATCATCTTCGCTAATCTCGAAGGAGGAAGGTACCATCTATAAAACATTTTATAGGTGTTTTCTTTGTGTGCTACCGGTTTTGTAATTTTATTAGTTCTACCCCAGACCTTTTCCTATTCTGTTATGGTGATGCTACGTCCTATATTCCTACCCCAGGCTATCATGTTTCCTTTTACAATTTCTTCTTCTAATTCTACTTCTAATAAGTAATTATAAAATTTTGTTATTTTTTTTTGCCTGATCCTAATAAAATTTTATCTAATTGCTGGAGTTTATTGTTAATTCCAAATTTTTTCTTGTCCTGTTTATATCTACTTTGAATTTGAAGATATGGCAACTGATCAATTTTTAATCCCTGATCTTGAAGTTCTTGCCACAATTTCAGATTTCCTTGCGTATCCAATAGGTCCTTATATTTAATCATTTTAGTAATATCCAGATTATTTGGGAGAATCATCGCCTCCATTGTTGAAATCCAAACTGGTATTTTTAAATAGTGTTTTTTCCGTATTTTCTTCCAATTAATAATGAATCTCTAATTAGGTGTCTGTGAAAATATTTCTGGCTAGTTTTCCCAACTTCCCATAAAAAAGCATGCCACTCCCTCTGTAAGTCACGGCCTTCTAAGAATAATATTCTCTTATTGGTTAAATTCACCCATTCCTTCAACCATACTAAAGAGGCTGCACTATAATACAATTCCCAATTTGGAAGTGCCAGCCCTCCCCTGCTCTTCATATCCTGCATTGCCTTTAAGTTTATTCTAGGTTTTTTTTCCCTTGCCAGATGAATTTTACAGTTATTTTATAAAGTTCTTCAAAAAAAAATTGTGTACTTTGATTGGGATCGTCTGAAATATATAGAGGAATTTTGGAAGAATATTCATTTTAATAGCAGCGATCGTGCCTAATAATGAAAGTTGCAGCTTGCCCCATGTTTCTAAATCCTTCTTTACCTGTTGCATCAATTTATCATAATGATTTTCCTTAAGTGTCTTACAATGTGCTGTCAACCATATTCCTAAGTATTTAACTTTATCACTTGTATTCCCATAACATCTTCTAGTTCTAATTCTGTTTTTCTGTTAAATTTTTGGTCATTAATTTTGTTTTCTTCCTATTAATTTTTAGTCCTGCTACTCCTCCAAATTGCTCTGATTCATTCATCAATTTTTGTCCTCTTTCTGTTGGTTCTTCAATGAAAAAAATCATATCACCCGCAAATGCTTGCAACTTATATTCTTCTTTCTGAACCTTTAATTCTTTTATGTCTGGATTCTGTCTAATTCATGTTAATTGTTGTGAATGCATAATACAAATAAAAGTTATCATTGAGCTTGAAGTCCAGTGCAGGGTTCTGGCCCTGCACTTCTGATTGGCTGTTGATGGCCCGATCGGATTGGCCCATTTGGAGGCATCCGATTGGCCACTAGCAGACCATTCCTATTGGTTAATGGAGCTAGCGCTCCAGGTTCACTATTGGTTGAGTAGTTAATGAGTTGCCTAAATAAGTAAGGCTTGTTTTTAAGATGGTTTTTAAGATGGCTAAGGCATTGGCAAAACCGGCTGAAGTGAAGACCATGGACTGGGACATCCTCGAACCGCTACTAAGGGCCCACTATGCACCCGCTGTTCCAACGCTCATAAGAAGACACGAGTTCTACCAACAGAACCAGCGGAAAGGAGAAAGCGTCGCCGACTTCGTTGCAGACCTCCATAACCTGGGAGACCTGTGTGAATTCACCGATCTGGAGGAAGCCTTGAGAGACAGGGTAGTCCTAGGGCTTGACGCCATAAATGTGCAGAGCAAAATAATGGCAAAGGGCGATATCACCCTTAAGGACGCCATAACTGAAGCCATGGCAGTGGAGGCAACCAAGAAGTCAGCTGCCCAATTATGCCGGATTCACACTCACGCCCACCAGCCGGCCGGCAAAGTTTCACCTAGCACAGAAGGGCAGCTTTCCACGGCCCATTATGAGGACCTCTCTTCGTCGTCAGCCAGCGACGAAGAAGAAGTCCATCGCCTACGGACCGATCGGGAACGACGCCCAAAGTTCCAACCACCCTGCGCAGGCTGCAGGGCCAACCATTTTTGCTCTGCCTGCAAATTCCGCGACGCACTCTGCCACAAGTGCGGGAAACGAGGCCACATCGGACGGGTCTGCAGAAGCCTCCTTGGATCCAGTCTGACCTCGAAGGGAACCAATCTCCGCCAACTGACAGGGAATCGTCCTGTAAGGCAAGAACCAGTAAACCACTCCTACGGAAACCGACCCGTGAATCGTCTAGCGAGACGAGAAGAGGCGCACCAAACACTCACTATTGGCCATGCCTCTTCACTAGATGCTCAGAAAATTTGTGTCAACGTGAATATTGAAAATCGGCCCTGCCCAATGGAAGTAGACTCGGGATCATCCCTCTCGATGGTCTCATGGAAGACCCTCAAGCAACTTATCCCCACCATCTGGCGCCAAGACCTACAATTTCAATGGCTCATCCTAAAGGACTACCAGGGGAACCGAATTCCAGTTGCAGGATCCAGCCGCGTCCAAGTTACCTCCAAGAACTGCACAGCGTACTTACCCCTGACAGTGATCGATAAGGATCGGCCTAGCCTGTTGGGCCTACAGTGGTTCACACCACTCGGCATCGAAGTGGCAGGCATTAATCGAATTGGCGGCCATGACTGTGAGGAAGACTTCACCCGTGAATTCAGGGACGTCTTCGAGGAAAAGTTAGGCGAGTACAAGGGACCCCGAAATCCTTTAGTCTGAATCCAAAGATAGCGCCCATCCGCCTTAAGCCACATCGAGTTCTGTTTGCGCTAAAACCGAAAATCAACAAGCAGCTAGAAAAGTTGATTGCCCAGGGGGTCTTAAAGCCAACGGATCACTCCCCTTGGGAAACACCGATTGTAACACCCATTAAGCCGGATGACTCCATTAGAATTTGCAGGGACTACCGGGCCACCCTGAACCACGCCCTGCAACAGAACCCATATTCGGTGCTGGTAGTGCAGCACCTCCTCCATTCCCTGGGGGGGCGGAAAAGTCTTCGCTAAATTAGACTTAGCTCAGGCTTACCAGCAATTGCCAGTTGACGAAACAACAGCACAGGCACTGACTATTGTAACACACCGTGGCGCATTTAAGTGTACAAGGCTTCAATTCAGAGTCAGTGTGGGCCCAGAGATATTTCAGAGCCTTACGGAGAGACTGTTACAGGGGATCAAGGGCGTTGTCCCCTATTTCGACAACGTACTTATTGCTGTCCCCACTCAAAAAAATTTGCGGGAGTGTTTAAGATTAGTATTGCAAAAATTTCAGGAAGCAGGCCTGAAAGTTAAAAAAAAAAATTGCAAAATGTGTACCGTTCGTGTTGAATTCTTAGGGTACCTAATTGACAGTCAGGGTATTCATCGTTCTGATAGTAAATTAAGAGCAATAAAAAACGCTCCCAGACCCCAGAACAAGACCGACCTCCAGGCGTTCCTAGGCCTCATCAACTTCTATAATGTTTTCTTGCCACACAAAGCTACTGTTGCTGAACTGCTACATCGTCTTTTAGACAAAAAGGCAAACTGGGTATGGGGTCACAAAGAAGAGCAGGCGTTCCGTAATGTGAAAAAACTACTGACTTCGGACGCCGTGCTTATGCAATACAATGAGACTTTGCCATTAAATATAACTTGTGATGCATCGCCTTTTGGAGTAGGCCCCATTTTGAGTCATGTGTTACCTAACGGTAACGAAGCCCCTGTTGCTTACTTTTCAAAGACGTTCTCAAAAACCGAGCGAAATTACAGCCAAATTGATAAGGAAGCCTTGGCAATTGTATCAGCAGTTAAGAGGTTTCATGAATACGTGTACGGTCGAAATTTCACCATTGTAACTGACCACAAACCATTGCTGGGGATCATTGCTGGGGACAAACCAACTCCCTACATACTATCTCCCCGAATGACCCGCTGGTCAGAATTCTTGGCTGCCTACAATTATCGGCTACAATATCATCCGGGAAAAAATATTCCCCACGCTGATGCACTGAACCGCACACCGCTCCCTGAAACCATCAACAATCCTGCACCAACGATGACAGCGTTGCAGATCGAGACACTACACACACCGCTATTGACTGCCCGTGACATCGCGAGAGAAACAAAATGTGATCCCATCTTGACGCGAGTCCTCACATGGGTGGAGCGTGGATGGCCATTGGACCAAGTACCAGATGACTTTGCACCATTCAAAAGTCGTCAAACAGAGTTGTTCTCGCAGAAGGGCTGTGTCATCTGGGGTGATAGAGTCGTTATCCCAGAACAACTCCAACAAACGCTGCTAAGAACCTTGCACGATGGCCATCCTGGCATCGTGCGCATGAAGGGCCTCGCACGAAGCTATGCGTGGTGGCCAGGCATCGATAGGCAAATCAAATTATGGGTAAAAACGTGCAAAAGATGCCAAGAAGTAAGCAACGCTCCACCAAAGGCAACCCCAACCGAATGGGAGATGCCGCGGGGACCCTGGTCCTGCATCCATCTGGATTTTGCTGGGCCGACCAAAGGCCACACATTTCTGCTAACCGTCAACGCCTACTCGAACTGGGTCGAGATTCACCAAATGAGTAGCACAACCACTGACGCAGTCATCAAAAAACTAGAAAGACTTTTTGCAACCCACGGATTACCAGACATCCTGGTATCCGACAACGAGCCCCAATTTACCACGCTACCTTTTGAGCAGTACTTGGCTGACCGGGACATTCGACATGCGCTCACTTCACCTGCGCACCCTGCTGCAAATGGTAGGGCTGAGCGCATGGTTCAATTCGTCAAAAGGACTCTGCAAAAGATCGATTACGATAACATCGACAAAAAAATCAACCGGATACTCTTCCTGCAGCATTACATCTCACAGCGTCACCAACAAAACGCCCGCTGAACTGCTAATGGGACGAAAGCTCCGCTCCCACCTCGACCGTTTACACCCAGCCTACGAACCCGAACAGCCACTCGGATCCAGCAACCAATGCTGTACCTTCCAGGTAGGCGATCTCGTATTCGCTAAAAACTTTTCGGGTGACCAACTGTGGGTGGAAGCGACCGTAATCCGCATAACCGGCCCTAGATCATACCTTGTTCAGTGCCCCGATGATAGACTTTGGAAGCACCACATAGATCAGCTACAATCGTGGCTACCCCCTCGCAATTCCGAACTCCCTTTTGATCAAACTGAGGGGGGGAGATGCAGAGGAAAGCGAATTATTAGTCGAAGGAAACCCCTTCAAAGAGACTGATATTGGAACGGGAACGCAGGAACAGGAACCTGGGACCAGAATGAGTGCACCTCAGGAAATGGCCAGTGACATTGATGACAACGAGAACGCGAACTCAGAACCAGAGGCAACCTTACCGCTAAACAACGATCTACCTCAGCAAGAGTGCAGCCAACCAACTGGCACCTTACGAAAATCGAAAAGACTAACTAAACAACTGTCCTACCTTAAGGACTATATAACCGTGCCCCGTGGGCAGAAGCCGGGGGAAAGGGGTGTTGTGAATGCATAATACCAATAAAAGTTATCATTGAGTTTGAAGTCCAGTGCAGGGTTCTGGCCCTGCACTTCTGATTGGCTGTTGATGGCCTGATCGGATTGGCCCATTTGGAGGCATCTGATTGGCCACTAGCAGACCATTCCTATTGGTTAAACGGAGCTAGCGCTCCAGGTTCGCTATTGGTTGAGTAGTTAATGAGTTGCCTATATAAGTAAGGCTTGAGCAGCCTTTGAGCTGAGCAGTTACAACATATAAATAAAGAGTTTGAAGTTCACTGTTTCCACCGGCTCGTCTCCATCATTCGCACCCATGCACCAGACTTAACATTAATAATGCTTCTAGTGATAATATGAAGAGCAGGGGTAAGAGTGGGTAGCTCTATCTGATTCCTTTTTCTATTTTTACTGGCTGGGTATATTCCCCATTTATTGTAATATTAGCCTGTTGTGTATCATAAATGGTTGTTATAATATTTTCAAATTTGGTGCCTAAATTAATAGTATAAATTTTTTGGATTAAAAATTCTCAATTTAAATTATCGAAGGCCTTCTCTGCGTATAAAAACATAAGTGCAATTTGTTTTTCGGGGTGGGCTTCATTAAATTTTAAAATTCTAATACTATTCTTAAGTTATTCCTGATTTGTCTGGTTAAGAGAAATCCATTTTGGTCTTCATGTATATGCTCATTTAACATTTTTTTTAGTCTACTTGCTATAATAGAAGTAAATATTTTGTAATCAGTATTTAACAATGGCCTATAATTTTGTATATATCGAGGATCCAAATCCTCCTTCAGGATCAGCGAAATCAATGCCCCCCTCCATGAATCCGGCATCCTGGCTGCCAATAAGACATCATTAAAAACTTCCACCATAAGAGGTCCTATTTGTTCTGCTATTGCCTTGTACAGCTCCCCTGGGATCCCATCAGGTCCTGGGGATTTGTTGTTTTCCTGGTTCTCTATTGCTGATTTCAACTATTATTGTCTTTGTTTAACAATTCTTCAATTTCTTCCCCAATTGCTTTATCCTTCATTTCATCTAAATAGTTTCTTATCCTATCTTCCTTAACTTCTTCCTTTTTAAATAACTCTTCAAAATACTTATGGGCAATTTCTTTTTTCTGTTCTATCTCCTGTTGTATATCCCTCTTTCCATCTATTAGCTGGTATATCAATCTTTTTTCTTTCTTTTCTTTTTTTAAGTCTTATGATAGCCATCTCCCTGGCTTATTAGCATGCTCAAAATAAGTTTGTCTGGTTGTATTCAAATTTATAATCATTCTCTCTTGTTCAATTAAATTAAATTTATGTTTTGTTATTGTTATCTGATTTTGCAATTTTGAATCCTTTGGGGTACTCTGTAATTGAGTTTCTAATTCCTTAATTTTTTGTTGTAATTTATTTTGCTGGGGGTATTTTTCCTTATTCCTCTTGGCATTATAAGAGATTGTTATACCTCTTATTACTGCCTTCATTGTATCCCAAATATTTTGTTTTGTAGTTGCTCCATTATAATTTTCCTTTAAAAAATATTTAATTCCCCCTTGAGTTTGTTGGTATATTCTTTTTCTCTTATTGAGTATTTAACATCCATCTTTTCTTGGGGTTTTTTCCTACCCTTCCATATTATCTGAATTGGATTGTGATCTGCCCATTCATTGGGTAGAATTTCAATCCCTTTGATCTCATTTGCTATTTCCCCATTCATCCATGTCATATTAATTCGTGTCCATATTTGATGAGGATTTGAATACAATGTAAATTGTTTTTCCTTAGGATGTAATCTTCTCCATATGTCAATCAATTTTAACTCCTTCATCATTTCCATACATATCTTGGGAAGCTCTCTTTTTTTCCCCTTTGTTCCTTCCCCTATTACTGTGGTCTTTTTGATAATCAGCAATAGAATTAATGTCCCCTATAATACAAATATTTCTTTTTTCCAATCCTACTATTTTTCCATAAAGATGCTTAAAAAACTCTTTTTGATCTCCATTGGGGGCGTAGATTACCATTAAGAGAATTGGGATGGCATTAATCCAGATCTGCAAAACCAGAGTTCTTCCCTCAGAATCCGACCATATTAAATCTGCTTTCAAATCCTCTTTAACATATACTGCAATCCTTTTCTTTTTCCCCGCGTCTGCTGGTGCGGTGAATAGCTTCCCTAATTTCAGACATTCAAAGTATTTTTCATCTGTTTTCTTTATATGAGTTGTTGTAGACATACTATATCAGCATTTTTTTTGATTAGTTTGGCTATTATCCTTTTCCTTTTTATCGTTGAGTTTAAAACATTTATATTAATTGATAGTAGTTTCTTTTCTTCTTCCATTTAATTAGTTCGGTTTTGCTCTTTGTCTTGTAATGACTCCAGTTTCTCCTTGTGCCTGAAGATGTGTCCTACTTTCTTCTCTCTCCTGTTGTAATTATTTCCTTGATTTCCTAAAGTTCCATCTCTGTTCCTATGATAGCCTTGATCTTCCTGGGAGTTCGTTTCCAGTTCATCCTTACTGCTCTGGTCTTCTGGTCCTACCAATCGCTCATAAAATTCCTGGGCCTTTTCCATGGAGTTTATTTTGATTTTCCTTTCATCCCAAGAACCTAACATCCCCTATGAGATAAGCCATTTAAAAAAGATTCTTTTCTGATTTAGGTAAGCTGCTAAGAATTTATAATCTTGTCTTTGTTTTCTTATTCTTCTTGGTATTTGTTTGAGAACCAAGACTTCTTTGCCTTTATACGTGATTGTTTCATCTCTTGACATCCTATATATGATATCCTGAACACTCCTCACAAATCGTATATGGACTTCTCCTGGGCATTTGTGGCATCTTGCATAATTAGTGCTAACCCTTTAAACTTCATCAAACTTCCTCAAGATGTCATCTTTATCTTTTCCAATAGTCCAGCCAATATTCCTGCCATTAGTTGTTCCAAGTCTTCTTCTTTGGATTCCACTACATTTTGGAATCTCAAGTATATAGCAGCTTTATCCATCTCTAGGTAGACCAGTGAGTCCTCCATTTCTTTACTCACATTATTTAATTCTTCATCGACCCTTTCTAATTTCCTTTTAGTTTGTTCTGTCCTTTTCTCTACCTCTTTTATTTGTTGCTTGATTTTTCTCCAAGGCCTGCTGTAATAATCCAACTTTGTCCTCTACTTTGGAGATATCTGCTTTCATTTCTGTTTTTAATTTCCCCATCTCCTCTTTTAGTTCATTGATATCTGCTCTCGTCTCATTATGATTTTTCATCATTGTTTCTTGCAGCTTCATCATCGATTCCTGTAAAGTCAGCAGAATTGATTGGATGTTGGCATTCGAGATGTTAGCTTGTTTTTCCACTGGTAATGTTTCTTCAATGGTTTTTTTCCCACCAAGCCATGCCATGCCCACCACATGCCCACAGAACCAGTAGTAAAAAAAATTGAATACCACAATTGTACACCATATTTCTTTAAAAGACTGCATCAACATTGGCAAATAATGGAAACGGACATTAATGTAATGTCTTTCAAGCTTCCTGCTTTTGAGGAATTCTTTCTAAGAAGAATCTGATACCCAAGTACAGAAGAGTTGACCTCACCTCATGTAAAGTATATTTGTCCCTGATGTTCTCCAAAACAAGTTCTTGAGAAATTAAGAACAAAGCTACTCTTAGCATTTTTCTTCTGCTTATTAAGCTACATATTAGAGGTTTTTGATGAACTAATATCAGAGATATTTTTTAAATGTTTTATAATTTGGATACATGTATTAAGGACATATTTTTGCTCTATTTTTTTTCCAATGAAGACACTTTCCCTCATTCTCTCACAACTTAAAGTTTTAGATGGGAAAAATTGTTATTGATGTCAAAGGGTGTTTAACATTAAATTCCAATTACAGAACCAACATTTTTTTATAAAAGGAACATATAAAGTATAGTCTTGAAATAAGACATATTCCTCTTACCATCACCATCACCCTGCCTGTATTTGAATATAAGTTATCAAAAACAAAATGTAGGGTTACAGATTAACATAGCTAGTTTTCTACAGTGTTTTTTTCAAAGACATATTAAACTTTATACCAAGAGCCAATATTTGAAGCTCTGTAAAAAAAAGCATTTGTTTGTCAGGCCCAAATGATTTTGAATCACTAAAAATTCTTAAACAGTTATGAATTTTCCCTCTGAAGTTCACATATTATGAAGAGGGGGGATGGAGAAGGAGGGAAAAGAAGAAAAGAGGAGGGAAAAGAAAAAGAAGAAGAAGAAGAAGAAGAAGAGGAGGAGGAGGAGGAGGAGGAGGAGGAGGAGGAGGAGGAGGAGGAGGAGGAGGAGGAGGAAGAATCCATTTTTTTATTATTATTGTCAAGTCATCTGTGTTTTAGAAGTTGATTCATTAATAAAGTATGTTGAACAACATACTTAGACTCTCTCAGGAAACTTTTATTTTCTTTTTAACATCTCCAGAATTCCTAAGTACAAGAATAGATAATATTGTCCTCTATTTCCAAGAAATTACAAATACCTATGGGTGTTTTCCTCTGTCATTTCTCAACACCATAATATCTCATATGCTTGCAGTTATCACACTTTCAATGCTATGTTGGTTCAAGAAAGGAAATATATAGGAAGGAAAATATAGAGATTATGGTGGTTTCAACTGAAAGGACACTGAAAGAGATGGGTGAAACATCTGGAAAGGACTAAGATTAAATTAGGAAGCAGGGAGCAATCCTTAAAAGCAGAAACTGAAGAGAAAACATTTTTCTTTCTTGAATGCACTGAAGAGAATTACCATTCAGTTAGCCATACTATAGGTTGAATAGCAGTCTGCCCTGTTCCCCAGACAGCCACAGAATCCAGGAAAAATGATTGAAGTCAGCATAAGGAAAAGCTAAAAACAGCACAAAAGCCTACCAACTTAGCTGATGTGTGGAATTGGCCCTTGATGCAGTTTGATATATTGACACTGAAAAAGAAACTTCAAATGAGTTTTTTTTTCCTTATTCCTCTGTTGTTATGAAGCTGACTTTGCAAAAAAAACAAAACAATGAAATTAAGAATTACAAACCCTTGCAAAATCTGTGAAAAGAGGATATAAGTTGGACAAAGACTTATAAAACAACTGGATTGCCACTGAACATGCATTTAGCAGCAAAATAGCTTTTGAAAAATGTGTGTGTGTGTGTGTGTGTGTGTTTGTGTTCATGCTTGTGTCTGTGTGTTCATCTTTCAAAGTATTATATGGTTTTTTTTTTTACCTTACATCAGCAGTCAAAATTCAGACAAGAGTGGATTTTAACTTATAACTACAATCTTGTTTGCATTAAGGCTTGAAAAATGTGAAATGGGTAAATTGACATTGACATGAGGATTGGATCAATTTATCTTCTTTCCTAGCGAAGACTTATAAAGTTGGCAGTGGAAAATGTATGTAATACACTTCATGAACAATACATTCTTCCTACTTCTACTTTCAATTTTCTGGGGGAAAAAATATCCAGATAAATGAGGAACCAAAGTACTATCTTGCTCCATCAGAAGAATAACAAGATTCTACTGAACAGAACACATCAGGAGATGTACAGTGGTGAGATGCTGCTGGTATAACAACTGTTTTGGTGATTGCACTTGTGTGCACTGTTAAGTCCTGGGCATGGGCGCAAGGAACGGAGATGAGACATCGAACGGTGACTTCAACTCTTTATTAACAGGAAAGAACAGAGCAAAATACTTGGGCAGCAGCAGCTCTTTTATAGAGCTGGCTGCTGTCAAAACAACCAATGAATTGAGTTTACCGCTTTCACAAGCGTCCAATCAGGGGGCCCCATTAACAGCCAATCAGAGTGGCCAAAAACGACCAATCACGACTCGCTATCTACGGGCCAATGAGAAGTGCAGGATTACAAGCCTTCTGTAAAGTAAAGCTGTTGATGGTTGTATCGCTGCATTGGCTTAGTCCATAACATGCACCAAATACACGCTGTGCGTGCATGAATATCTTCTAGAAAAAAATTACCTGCTATGTTACTGCTGGGGAGTAGCACAGTTGAGGAGCGGCAATTTACTCTGCTGCGCAAATCAGCTAAGAGGATATAGGTAAGTACAGCGCAAAGCTGTTTTGACCCAAGCCTTGTTCAAATTAAACAAACATAAACTGTGTATAAAAGCAAACCTATTTTAATGCAGGGCTGGGAATTCAGTGCATTCCCAGCCAAGAGACATTGAAACCTAATTGTCTGATAGCAAAAGAAAGCCCTTTCAAGGTTGCAAAAGGCTGCCAAGAACAGAAGACTAATTAATGATTAAATATCCACCAACAGAAGTTTCAAAAACAAACTGGAGTAAGCAGGGCTTCAATGAGGACTACTTTGAGAACTACTTTGCTTCCTGCAAAGAACACATCCCCGAGGGATGGTTTTTATCCCTTATGGGAAGGGCCATCACCTTCCAGCCTTACTCCCAAGTCACCCTTGCTGCTTCAGCTGCTCTTTCCTTCAAGCGGCCCTGCATGCACATGCACTGGGCACAGGCTCCTCAGGGTCCTCTGCATCACTGCTGTCAAACTCCACAAGCTCCAAAGGTAGCACCCCACTCTCTGATAGTCCTGGCCCCATCCCTGCATCACATGCAGGCCCCTCGTCCGAGTCCTCGTTATCAGAGACTTCTGCCATCTGCACCTGCTGCCAGTGAACCACAACAAAAGGTAGGCGGGCAGGCAGGCCCACATGATTGTTGCAGCAAATCGATTTGCTGCCAGGTGATCATCGGAGCTAAGGCTTTACCCAAACTGGTCCAAACCGGTAGAATCTCACCCCTGGAGATGTATGGTGGAAACCCCTGGAATTGGTTTATAAAGTTGAGATCATAATCAGAGGTAGAATATAGATGAGGTTAATTCAACTACAAGAAGAAAAAAATGAACAACAATGTTCCCACTTTTACGAAAAGCATTTTTCCCTAATTCCCTAATTTTCATTATTCATTTAGCATTTCTTTATTTTTGAAAAGAGTGAGAACAGAGCAAACCAAACCAAACCAAACTGTATTTTGCTCACTATTATCCTCCCCCACCAGTTATGCTGGTTAGCAATGCTCCTTTGGGGGGGGGAGGTTAAACTGTATTGCTGTAATAGGTGATGCAAAAAAAAATCTGTCTTAGACAGCTCGATAAGAGTATTGATTTACTCCTCCATTAAAGAGTAAGATGAGACAATGGGCAAGAAAGGAAATTATTCTCAAGGGTGAAAGGGATTTGTGGTGAAAACATATTTCAGTTTAACTGCAATACACATAGCAGACTCGAAGAATAAACTTGTCTGAAAGAGATTTTTTTTCAGCCTTGTGGTGTATTATTCTCTAATCAGGTTTTCTTGCTTCTGCGTACTGAAAGGACATGTAGAATTTCAGAAGGGAAAAACAAAAAACAAAAAGGAAACGATGCAATATTTCACCATGCAACACCCACAAAGTTTAGTTCAATTAACTTACTTCCTAATGCAGCCTCTTCTAATTGATCTGAGCATAAAAAGCCCTACTGAACGTAAAACACAGAACATCAGAGATGGAGATAAGAGTGGTGGGGTGGCCTTGAGGTACAACTGTCGCCTCACATTCAGGAGGCTGTGAGTTTGATCCTAGGTAGAGGCAGATATTTCTCTCTCTGGGCACACTGAGAATTTATCTGCTGAACAAAACTCCTCATTGATGACAGGAAGGGCATCTTGTTAGGGATAACATTGTTTACCCTAACTGGTTTAGGTAAAATAATAAATATGTTATCATGGTTTATAAGTTAAAGTGTCTGCAACTTTAAATATAGGAATGTAATTAAGGGAGTGGTTGTGAAAGCACTTTAAAAGAAGCAAGAGGACAGCTTGCTCTCTCTCTGGCTTTGATGATCCCTAATTACTGCATGGACTCAAGACTGCGTTACTTGAACTGGAGAGAGACAAAGGACTGATTTGTAAGTGAACTGACAATTGGATATTCTACACGGACTTTGCTAACTGAATATCCTTGAATGGACTGACTGATATGATACATGACTAATGGACTGTTATTTTGACTATGCTATAAATGGAATAAACTATATTTTTGATAGCACAAGCGTATCTGTTATTTTTACTGTATGTTAATAAACATACAAACTTATCTCACTCATTTATCTGTGTGCCTATCTGACTAACGCTGCACATTCTGTTTAGCTTGTCTCCTTAACCCTGGTTGGGGAACCCAGGCTTCACACATCTGGCCATTAAAATATATGCTAGCTCCATTCAGTTGCCCAGACTCCACCCCATTAAATAAAGAAGATGATAAGAGTTGTAGATGACCTTGGAAATATTCTAGTCCAACCTCCTGTTCAAGCAGAAGATCCTATACCATTTCAGACAAATGGCAGTCTAGTCTTTTCTTAAAAGCCTCCAGTGGTGAAGTACCTATAACTTCTGAATGCAAGTCATTCCACTGGTTCACTGTTTTCATGGTTAGGAAATTTTTCCTTTAGGCTCTAATTGAAGCCAAGCAGCTCCACCGGTTGATTATTTTTGTCCTTAGGAAAGTTCTTCTTAGTTCTCGGTTGAGTCTTTTCTTGGATAGTTTCCATCCATTTATTTTTCTTTTGCCTTCTGGCGTTTTGGAAATTAGGTTGGCTCCCTCTTATTGGAACACTGCTATCTTATCACCCTGGTCCTTCTTTTCACTAGACTAGTCATACCCAATTCCTGCAACCCTTCTTCATATATTTTAGCTTCCAGCCCCTAATCATTTTTGTTGCTCTTCTCTGTACTCTTTCTAGAGTCTCAGCATCTTTTTTATATCATAGCAACCAAAACCAGATGCAGTATTCCAAATGTGGTCTTACCATGGTCTTATTCAGTGGTACTAACTCTTCATATAATCTTGATTCTATCATTCTATTAATTAAATTAATATTATTAAAATAGAATTTATTTATATAGGGTTTCCTGTATAAGTTTTAGAAATAATTGTGTTATATCTTTGTCTCAGAATTGATGAATCAGGTAAGGAATATCTGTGTGTTTTTGGCTGCTAAGGAAGGTACAAAACCTTTTATGTGTTGCTAATTTTTTTCCTACATGGGAAGGGGCTCTTTTGCTTATCATTGTTCTTTAAAAATTCTAGCTAGCAACCTGACTTGTCTCTCTGAGAACAGAATATTCTCTTCATTCATAGATGATGATGGTGATGAATCGAGATAAAAAGTCCATCAGGGGGAGTAGGAAAAGAGTAGAAGTTTACCAATTCTCATTCTTCAGCCCTGATGATGCTACTTCGTTGGGTAATGTCTGCAAGAAAATAGACAAGCTCAGAGAGCAACAAGGATCCATAGATAATGCTATGACATGAATCAGATTTCATACTTCTCATTTTTCTATGCATTATAAGAGTAGTAACTATTTTCTGGAGTTAATTATATGACCATGTTGAAAAACCAAGCACAGCTTCAGTGGGACAATGTAGAGAAAACCATGCACACACAGCAATAAGGTTTATATTGTAAGAGTCACTTTGGATAGTGAAATGGGTGACAAATTAATGTACTGAATGAATGAATGAATGAATGAACAAATAAATAACTTTATGTAGGTTGATTTTCTCGGTTCACATCACATAAGAGTTACTTACTTCCAGTAGTGTGTGAAATCTCTAAACTTTTGCTACAGTCAAAATCCTAGAAAGCCTTCTGAAATTCCTTCTGAAATAATTCCTATCTATTTTTACCATTTAAAAAAACACACAAAAATTATTAATATGTATGCTGCTGCTTCATAGCTTTATTATATAGATCTGTATATCATCTTTCTTCTCAAAATGCTTGTTCTCAAAAGCAACACCACTGAAAAGAAGAAACAGTACATTTACTAAAGGATTGCCTCAATAAACATCTTTTCCATGCTATGTTCTTTGCTGGATACAATGGAATAAAATACATTATGATTCATCCTCACAGTCTGACAGTTGCAAATCTGGACAATGAGAGATTCATAAATGCTATCACACTGAGCTTCATAGTAATGTTTTTTTGACAGCATCTCTTTATAACATAATGAGCATACTATTGGCTATGCTTCTCAGAGGAGTAACTGGAGCAGCACTTTCTTCATGGACCTACACTGTTATTTGGAAATTCACAAGTGAATCATCCTATGTAACTGATACCTATAAATCACCCTAAGGAACAGAAGTGTAGTCATGAGAATTATCAAAGAAAAGAGAAAAAAGACAGGAAAAGAATGGGGAAATGTTAGGATATCTTTCCAAACAATGGAAAGTTGGAAAGAAAATTGCAACCCTGTCTTTCTGTCATTCTGCAAAGTATTCATTTAAAACTAAACAGAACTCTTTGCTAAGGGAGAATGATGGATAAAGAAAGGTTGAGCTCAAAAATGGGCTAGATCTGGCTGGGAGACTCCAGAGGAAAGATAATTCAGGAGAAAGTGCATCCTCAGTTGCTTGGAATATTGAATCATCTTGCGTCCTCTTTTCTGCAGTAACTCCCCTTCTTCCTGCCCCTTAAGCAGAAATATTATTGACTGAAGAATTCCAACAAGAAAAAAAGTCAAGAAAACAGTTGGGCCACTAAAGAGAGAAGATGGCAAGGAAGTAATAGGCAGTAGAAACACAAAAGATGTCGATTAACCTTGGGAAAAGTACAGAGCAACTAAAGCGATTAAAGGCTTGTAGACTAAAACATATGAAGAATGATTGCAGGATTTGGATATGGCTTGTCTAGAGAAAAGAAGGACTAGGGGTGATATGATAGCATTATTCCAGTATTCGAGGGGCTGCCACAAAGAGGGAGATCAACTCATTTTCCAAAGGATCAAAGGGCAAGACATGAAACAATAGATGGAAACTAATCAAGGGAAGAAGCAACCTGGAATTAAGGAGACACTTTCTAACAGTGAGGACAATTAACAGTGGTGGCACAGTGGCGGTTTGAATGCAATAGTGTAAGCTAGCTCACTGCTCACTCCAGGAGTTTGATTATGAGTGGCTCAAGGTTGACTCAGCCTTTCATCCTTCTGCAGTCAGTAAATTAGGACCTGCAATATGCTGACTCTAAAAACCACTTGGAGAGGGCTGTAAAGCACTAGGAAGTGGTATATAAGTCCAAGTGTTATTGCTAACCAGTGAAACAAATCAATGGTGGGATTCAAACATTTTTACTACTGGTTCTGTGGGCATGGCTTAGTGGGCATGGCATTTGCTGGTTCTCTGAACTACTCAAAATTTCTACTACTGGTTCTCCAGAACTGGTCAGAACCTGCTGAATATCATCTCTTAAACAAATTCCATATTGAAGTTGTGAGTGCTTCATCGTTGTAGGTTTTTAAAAAGAGAGTGGGCAGCCACTTTTCTGAAATGGTATAAGATCTCCTGCTTGAGCAATGGGTTGGACTAGAAGACTTCCAAGGTCCCTTCCAACTCTATTCTAACGAAGTCCAACAGCAAGCTAGAATACACTTCCTTCCACAGCCTAGGAAATAGGATGGTATTTTGCAAAATATTACAGGGATAAATTATCTACATATTTTTCTTTTATCAAGAATTGGGTAGCAATCACCCCAAAAAGCGGAAGCAAGAAGATAAAATAATCCCTACTTTAATGAACTTACTCACAAATGACATGTTACACCTATCCCTTATATAGAACGCTGCAGCCTGACATCCATTTCCTGTCAATAAATCTGGTTAATAAGACTGTCAGAATCTTGCCTTCTTGGTTGAAAGGAGTTGCTTGGGGCTTGACCTGTGCACTGCTTGCTTTCCCAACTTAGACTTTGGTTGATGGATATATATCTTCAAGAAATGCACAGTGGGCACAATGGTGAAGTCGATAAAGCCAACATAGTAAATAACTGGGACCATAGCCAAAGGTAACACAGCTTGGTTATCACTTCCTTTGACTGACGGTAAAAGGAGAATATATCTATAATGCCTTGTGTGGAACTGCAATTGTTTTAGGTTGAAAATCCAGGAGGGTTAGGTATCTATTTACTATTGAAATAATTCTGCCAAATGCCAGTTACAAAACTGATTCTGGAATAATTGCAACTGTCTTTTAGCTTCTCAAATATAAGAATGGGGATAGGAAGATGGTTCTTATTTACATGCATAAACAAGGCATGATGTATCATTTTCTCAAAAAAGGTTGCAGGCCTAAATTATCATATTGCATGAATATGGTTTTTTTTTTTTTCTCCTTAAATTCCTACTGATCAAATGCTGATGATGTTATGAAGGTGGCTACATCAAAGCATACTGATTTCTCCTCCTTACCTTTTTAATAGGAATTCAAAGTTGCTAATTACAAACATAATTTGACTCCTCTGTCTGGAAAGTAATCATAAGCTTTGCACAGTGGGTTTTTTTTTTTTTTAATTTGAGAGACATGATTTTGTAATTTATCTGCATTCTTTTTTTAAATATAGATAGATGATAGATAGATAGATAGATAGATAGATAGATAGATAGATAGATAGATAGATAGATAGATAGATAGATCGATAGATGATAGATACCTTCAGACCTGTAATTTTTCATTACACTTTTAATAAATACAGCTTAAGGACCTTGCATAAAAATTATTGTGCTCTGGAAAAAATGGACTGGACTATTCTCTCTTTTTTTCCTTCCAGCGATCATATATTACATACAAATATTCTCTAGATTTTTATAGTTTCAAGCAAATAAGTAAAATTCACTCAGTTCCCTCGTTGCCCAGCATCCCTGCAATGTTGACATTTTCCACCATTGAGTATAAATTTAGATGTTGAAACAGATGCTTGGTATAATTGATCTTGACATGAAATTCAGTAGGCCACTGTCTGCATCAGAGATAAGAATGGCAATATCTGTGTACTGCAGATTAGAACTTTACAAGTCATCAATCACCAGCTTGTCCTTGTAGCTATCTACTGGATACCAGCTTTCTACCTAAGTACAGTAAAGGTGTTGACATGCATTTTGCATTTGTCTGATATAATTTTCATTTCTATCACACCTATATTTCCATCCTTCCCCACTTTCAAAGTTTTCCTTAAGCCATGTTAGTGTCTTGATTTTTTCTCCCTGTTTTCAGGCATTTGAAGATTTAACAGAACAGAATAACAGAATAACAAAGTTGGAAGGGACCTGGGAGGTCTTCCAGTCCAACGCCCTACTCAAACAGGAGACCCTATATCTTTCCAGAAAAGTGGCTGTCAGTCTCTTCTTAAAAGCCTCCAGTAATGAAGCTCCTACAACATCTGAAACTGAAATAGTATTCAATGTTACTAGACCTAAGTATGCTAAATTATATTAAATTATGAAACTTATGGATATCTAGATCAACGGTATATGACATACACTAAACTGGGGCAAGGAAATTACTCCTAATATTGCTAAGCTAAAGATCCACTCAAGTGAAACAAACATGGACAACCTTCCAAAGAAGCATGGTGTCACAACTATGCAACACACGCATTTAGATCGAAGCCACAGCAACCTGAAGGATGGCATTCCTCTTCATCAGAATAAACTCTGTATCATAATAATATGGGCAGTCTATGTAAGATGTTGTGAGGGAAAGCTCTACACATTAACCACGATTCATGTGATTGAGTTCATACGAATAATTATCATTAATAATGGTAATCATGGGTAATAAGGGTAATCAGTGGTAATGAAGAGTAATGAGGGGAAATTATTATAAATGTTGAATCCCAGGAAACTCGGGTTAGATCCAACCTTATTTTGTTTTCTTAGCTATTATCTCGGACTCCTTGCAGAGGAAGGAATAAACAATATGCTTTTGTGTTACCAAATACTGAAGCGAAGAGTGTCTTATTTTCTCCCTGCATTTGTGCCAAAGAGTAGCTGAGGGGAAAGTTGAATCTCATACATCCTGTAATATTTCATTACCTGTGATATTATGGCTCAAGGTACTACTGTTGACGGAGGTTTTGAGGACGTTACAGAGGTGGATGCGGATAATGCTGTTGGAGGGGCTGGCATGGTGCCTGAGCAGCCCTCAATTCAGCTGGACGATAATGTGGTGTCTTTGGAAAGTGGACAAACAGATAATGCGAGATGAGAAGAGGATCCTCAGCCTTGATATGGCTGAAAATCTGGAAGGAACAGAAATTGGGATTGGAGTTGAAGGATGATGTTAAGGAGAAGGTTTCACAAGGGAAACCTCCCACTTTTATGCTGCTGCACTCCGGGATGTTTGAGAAGTGGAGGGAATGATGGATTGCTGATGAAGATGAGTGTAGTACTTCTACGACCTGTTTAAATGCTAGTACGTTGGAACTGCTCCATGTCAAGTATGGTGTCTTAAGCATTCGTGACTCTACTCCCCAGATTGTTTGGGACAGTCCATGGAGGGGATTTAGAATGGAAGACATATCTTTCTTTAGTTCAAGTGCCAGAGATAGCAGGAATATGAGTAGGAGGAGGTTGGAGGGAGCATTTTCTATGGAAGTAGATGAATCATTAGCAGATGTAGTAGGAGTATCAGGAACTCAGAGTAAAACCTCTAAACCAGTCCCAGGTTCCAGGGTTGAATTTAGGGATGCGCAGATGGGGAATAGACAAAAAATTCACTCCTGGGGTCCATCAGGCACTTCTGGATATTGGCCCTAAAGAATGGTTTGGGGTGGTCCTCCTCCTATAAACACTTCCTTTGATGGGAACCTGATAGGTTAGCATTATTTTTAAGCCAAATTGTGAACCACCTAGAATCATATTCAAATTGCTATCCTTCTCAATGGTCTATTATAGTTGCGATAACTACAGTGTTAACAGGTGATGCTGCCAATTGGGCTGCAGAGTTGCATAGTGTGCATGCAAAGGAATTGATTGATGTTGGTTTGTTTTTGGATGCACTCAAAGTTCAATTTGAAGATAGGTCAAGGATACATCAATATGAAGAAGTATTAATGTCATTGAAGCAGTATGGGAGGCCTGCTGTGGAGATGTCAGAGAGTTTCAGAAATTGGCAACTAGGTTGCACACCTGGCTGGAAAGACTATTGATTAGAGAATTTAGATCTGGTTTAGATAGAAGATTGAGGCAGGCTTGTCTTTAGAGGGGGGTTTCCCAGAAACTGGGGGAATGGTATAAAACAGTTGTAGAGTTGGATGTAGGACTGAGGGAGTTCCAACCTACATTTGGTGGACCCCAAAGATGACCAATAGGAGCAGTAGCAGCATGGGATAAGGTGGGGGAGGAGACTAAAAGAATTGGTAGGGGAATGGGGCCCATAAGGTTTTTCCGATGCCAAGGTCTGGGACATAGGTCAATGGAGTGTCTATGTATAGAACTAGATAATAGAAAACAGTTGGCTCACATTCCTAGCACCACAAATAGCAATTTATTAAGTGGTGTCATGCCAGGTGGTATGAAACAAGGGACAGTTACCTCTGAAAGATCTCAAGGGGTGTCACAAAAAATGAACACCGAAGTAATGACAAATAGATGTGAGAAGAAAACACCTGATGGCAAACAACTACCCAAGGTAGTCTCGGGGTTATATGATCTCCACGATAGTGGAGATGACAGCCTGGATGAGGATGATTTGGTGAGTAATCCTGTGTGACCATTTGTTATACCAGTAGTATTGGAAAAATTAACAAGCAAATTGAGGAGTCAGTATGGAACATTAATCAACACTGGATGTACTAGATGTTTAATTAGTAAAAAAGTGGTTGATAAATTACAGTTAGCAGTGGAAGAACTGCCTAAACCTTTGTGTTTTGGATGGTTCATTATTAGGTGGGAGTCCTGCTACAATAATGACAACCCCTATCAAACTAGAGACAGGGAGTCATTGGGAGTCTTTATGATTTATTGTAGTACCACAGATGGGGGAGGCACTAATTTTAGGTCTAGTATGGTCAGACAAATGGAAGCCCACGATATGGTGGGAAGACAGCTTTAGGAAGTTACGAATTGCAGTTGTCCCCTCCATATGTAAATAATAGGGAAGTTGTAACAGCTATAGACGATTCTGAAGAACTATGTTATCCAGAGGAATATAAAGACCTGGCAGATGTGTTTAGCAAAAAGGAGTGTGAAACATTAGCACCACACAGAACAACTGATTGCGCCATTGTTTTAATTCCTGGAACAAAGTTTCCTAAACCAAGAATGTATTCCATGACTCCAAAAGAGATGGAGGAAATGAGACAATATATAGATAAAAATATGGCGCATGGATTTATTCAACTCAGGAAATCACATATAGCTGCTCCTGTTTTATTTCATGAGAAAAAAGATGGTGGCTTATGTCTTTGTGTTGATTTCCATGGGCTCAATGCTATTTGTATAGACAATGTATATCCTTTACCACTAATCAATGATTTTTTAGCAATGTTAGCAACTGACAGGTATTTTACAAAATTGGACTTACGAGAAGCCTACTATTGAGTTTGAATACAAGAGGGGGATCAATAGAAAACTACTTTTAATTGCCCCCTTGGAAGTTTTCAGTTTAACGTTATGCCATTTGGGTTGCAAGGAGCACCCGCTGTCTTCATGCAACTTATAAATGAAGTATTACAGGAACATTTATATCGTGACATTCTAGTATATTTAGATGATATTTTAATTTATACCAAAACAATGGAGGAACATGTGGCCTTAGTGAGGAAAGTTCTGAAAAAAATTACTTGATGCCAAGTTATATGTGAAACTTTTGAAGTGCGAGTTTCACTGTATGTCATTGGATTATTTGGGGCACAGAATAAAGTCTGAGCTGTAGTTGATTGGAAAGAACCAAAAACATGAAAGCAATTACAAAGTTTTTTAGGATTTGCAAACTTTTACAGGTAGTTTATTCCTAAATTCGTGCAAATTGCTTTACCACTAACAGAATTGTTAAAAACTAAACATCAAGTGCCAAAACCCAGACCTAGTCAACCCATTTTGTGGTCACAGGAGTGTCAGCGAGCATTTAGTGACCTGAAAGTTTTATTTGCTCAAGAACCTATTTTAAAACATCCTGATACAACTAAAAGTTTTGTATACAAGCTGATGCAAGTGATGTGGCTGTGGGGGCTGTCCTCTTCCAGTATAACAATTTCAGCCATGTGCATATACATCATGAAAATTTACAATCACAGAACGCAGGTGGGCTATTTGGGAAAAGGAGGCTTTTGCCGTAAAATGGGCACTTAGTACACGGAGACACCTGTTAGAAGGGTTGAAAAAAAAATTCAAAGTTTGGACAGATCATAAAAATTTACAAGCATTACAGAAACCGAGAAAACTATCCCCTAAACAAGTAAGATGCGCTTTGTATTTTAAATGTTTTGATTTTCAGTTGCGATATGTTTATTGATTTTCTCTTTCTCTTTCTCTCTCTCTTTCTTTATTTCTCCCCCCTCCCTCCCTCCCTCCTTCCCTTCCTCTCTCTCTTTCTTCATTTCATCATTCCTACTTTTCTTGAACTGTTTCTTTCACATTAGGAAAGATCTTTGCTCCCTTAAAATATAATTCATGATTACATGAATGCTTAAGGTATGCAGCTAATAAGTTATTCTTAAAATTCCTTTTGGCATGTATGTGAAGAAATATATGTACATACAATATATTGATAGTTATTTTTGTTCATGATTCTGTAGAATTTATATATGCATGTATATAAAAGTATACAGCAGCTAGATCCATCTGCCAGTGTTAGAAAGTATCTATGCATATGCATCTAAAATTATAAAGTAGACAGTGAAGTTTAGGATTATGGTGTGGCCAATCCTCTATTTTTCTCTTTTACAAGAAAAAGGGTTAAATGTACATAACAGAAAAACAAAATTGAAGCATTCAACTATTTAATAGATACTTCTCGCTAGAAATGGTTGTTTTTTGCTGAAACAATTCTAATTAGGAAAATATATTCATACTCATATGAACTAATATTCTCTCTAGTATCCAGTATTTTGTGTGGGAAAATTTTGAATAAATGGTTTGCATTCGTCCAATTGAGCTTCAAGACATTTTTATAGAAAAATTTGCAGTGCAAACAGGGTAGAACTTCAAATAGCTTGTTATTTGAAAAAAAAAAAAAAAAGCAGAACCTTTTTTTAAATTACTGAGCTGCTGTTGCACAAAAATAACCCAACCATATTACTAAAATTGAAATATGATATCATTTCTTTCCAACTCATCTTGCAACATATTGGGATTGATATAGTTTCAGGCATGTGTTAAATGAATGGAGACAGTCTTAGTTGGTGAACTTTCAGCTCTTTATTACATGGTGACTTAAGACTTTAATAACAACAACTCTGCCTTATATAGGCAACCTTAATGCGAAATAACCAATAGGGAGCTGTAAGACGCTAGCTCCAAACCCAATAAGAGTCCTTCGTTAAGGGCCAATTGGATTCTCTGAACCCAACCAATCTGATCGAGCCGTTTAACAACCAATCAGAAGTGCAGGGCCAGAACCCTGCACTTTACCCCAAGCTCGCTTTTATTTTAACTATTTACATACATAACACCCCTTCCCCCTGGCTCCTCAATTATGGTGTGATTATATAGTCCTTTAAATAGGACGGTTGTCTTTTGGGTCTATCAGATTTTCTTTGGACTGGCTGCGTGCAGTCCTGTTGAGGTAGAATGTTGTTTGGCAGTGGCTCAGCTTCTCGTTCTGGTGTGATTTCCCTTGGGGTGTACGATTCTTCCTCCTGCTCCATTTCCTGAGTTTCACTTGATTCATCGCTCTCTTGGAACAGGTTCCCTGGAATGTCGTCTTCTTCCATTCCTTCCCCCCCTTCAGTTTGGTCATAGGGGAGTTGTTGGCTGGCCGATATGAGTCGTGACCATAATTGGTCAATATGTCATTTCCACAGTCTTTCATCAACACATCTTACAATATAGGATTTGGGCCCAGTCTCGCGTATTATCGTTGCTTCAATCCAAACTGGGTTGCCCGATAAATTTCTTGCATAAACGGGGTCACCTACCTTGAAGGTACGGTAGCGTCCGCTGGATCCTGCAGGGTTTTCTGGCTCGTAAGCCGGGTGCAGTCGGTCGAGGCGGGAACAGAGTTTTCGCCCCATGAGAATTTCTGCGGGAGTTCTGCCGGTTACGCTGTGCGGAGTGATGTGTTGTAGAAGTAGAATGCGGTTTATTTTTTCGTCAATATTCTCATAGTCCACTTTTTGCAAAGTCTTTTTTACAAATTGGACCATGCGTTGGTAGCAGAATGCGCTGGCGAGGTGAGCGCATGGCGGATGCCATTATCAGCAAGGAATTGTTCAAACATTAGCGCTGTAAACTGTGGTCCGTTGTCGGACACCAGGACGTCCGGCAATCCATGAGTTGCAAAGAGTCTATTAAGGACTTTAATGACTGCTTCGGCGGTTGTATTGGTCATTCGATGAATTTCTAACCAATTAGAGTATGCATCGACAGTCAACAGCAATGTATGTCCTTTAATCAGCCGTGCAGAATCCAGGTGGATTCTGGACCAGGGTCCGCGTGGTGTCTCCCATTCGGTCGGTGCAGCTTTTGGCGGTGCGTTGCTGGTTTGTTGGCACTTAGTGCAGGCCTTGACCCATTGCTCGATGTGTCGGTCCATGCCTGGCCACCAAGCGTAGCTCCGTGCGAGTGCTTTCATCCACACGATCCCGGGATGTCCTTCGTGCAAAATTTGTAACAGCGTCTTTTGGAGTCGTTCTGGAACGACGACTCTATCGCCCCAGATGACACAGCCTTTTTGCGAAAAAAGTTCAGTCTGCCTTGTTTTAAATGGCGCAAAGTCATCTGGGACCTGGTCCAATGGCCATCCACATTCTACCCAACCTAGGACTCGAGCTAGGGTGTGGTCTCGTCTGGTCTCTCTCGCGATATCTCGAGCGGTCATAGGGGGCGAGTTGAGCGTCTCGATTTGTAACGCCGATACTGTTGGTGCCAGATCGTCAAGAGTCTCTGGTAGCGGTGCTCTGCTGAGTGCGTTGGCATGGGGAATGGCTTTCCCCGGGTGATAAAACAATTGATAATTATAAGCAGCTAGGAACTCGGACCATCGAGTCATTCTTGGGGACAATATATAGGGGGTTGGTTTGTCCCCAGCGATTATCCCCAGTAAAGGTTTGTGGTCAGTTACAATGGTAAATGTCCTTCCATATACATACTCATGGAATTTTTTTACGGCTGACACAATTGCAAGAGCTTCCTTATCTATTTGTCCATAGTTACGTTCTGCATGGGAAAGAGTCTTCGAAAAGTATGCAACGGGGGCCTCGTTTCCATTAGGCAGCACATGGCTCAGAATGGCGCCCACCCCAAACGGTGAGGCATCACAAGTTATAACCAATGGTAATGTTTCATTATATTGCATAAGTACAGAATTAGATGTAAGTAAATCTTTTACATTTCGAAACGCTTTTTCCTCCCGGTAACCCACAATGCTTTCTTACCCAAACCCACAATGCTTTGTTATCTAATAACCGGTGTAACGGTTCAGCCACAGTCACCTTATGTGGTAAAAACACATTATAGAAATTGATAAGGCCTAAAAATGCCTGGAGATCTGTTTTGTTACGGGGTCTGGGAGCATTTTTTATCGCCCTTAATTTACTCTCAGTAGGTTGAATACCCTGACTATCAATGCGATAATCTAGAAATTCAACACTGTTGTTATACAGATGACATTTATCCCTTTTTACTTTCAGTCCCGCTTCTTGGAATTTTTTAAGAACACATTTTAAACGATTCTGCAGAATTTTTTAACTAGGAGCTGCAATTAACACGTCATCAAAATACGGAACCACGCCCTTGATTCCCTGCAATAATCGTTCCATTAAACTTTGGAATATTCCTGGGGCTACACTTACCCCGAATTGCAATCGGGTACATTTAAAAGCACCTCTGTGCATTACTATCGTTTGAGCTTGGGCTGTTTTATCGTCCACGGGCAATTGTTGATAGGCTTGAGCTAAATCTAATTTAGCAAAAACCTTTCCGCCTCCCAGGGAATGAAGGAGGTGCTGCACCACCGGCACTGGGTACGTGTTCGGCTGGAGGGCGTGGTTTAGAGTGGCCCGGTAGTCCCCACAGATTCGGATTGACCCATCTTGCTTAATGGGGGTTACAATAGGAGTTTTCCTTGGAGAATGATCAATGGGTTGCAGTACCCCTTGTTTAATTAGTTTGTCAAGTTGTTCACCTATCTTAGCCTTAAGGGCGAACGGAACTCGACGGGGCTTTAAACGGATCGGGACGACCTTAGGGTCGAGGCTAAATGAAATTGGGGTACCCTTATACTCGCCCAGACGATCTGCGAAGACATCGCTGAATTCAGAAATAAGGTCCTCCTCCCACTCGCAATCACCAACTCGGTTCATGCCGGCTACTTCGATGCCGAGTGGCGCAAACCATTGGAGGCCCAACAAACTAGTCCTGTTCCTATCGATGATCGTTAGAGGTAAGTATGCCGTATGCTTTTTAAATGAGATGCGGACTCGACAAGACCCAACCACAGGGATCCAATTCCCTTGGTAGTCTTTAAGGTTGAGACGTTGCATTCGAAGGTCTTGGTGTTGGATGGTAGGAATGAGTTGCTTTAATGTCTTCCATGACACCATCGAGAGGGACGATCCCGAATCGACCTCCATGTGGCAAGGTTGGTTCTCTATGGTTACTGTAACTCGAATCTTCTTAGCGTCCATGGCTGAGGCGTGACCTATAGTGATAGTATGGTGAGCCTCTTCTTTCTGCAATGCTCAATATCTGTAGGAGTGGTTTGCTGGATCTCGTCTTACAGGACGGTTTCCTGCCGATTGGCGAAAGTTGGTTCCCTTTGAGGCCTGACTTGGTCCCGGTAAACTGCGACAGACTCGACTGATGTGGCCTCGTTTTCCGCTCTCATGGCAGAGTGCGTCGCGGAATTTGCATTCGGCCCTGGCATGGTTTGCTCCACAGCCAGCGCAAGGGCGTAAGGGCTTAGGGCGAGGATCCCAGTCGGACCGCATTCGATGGACCCCTTCTTCGTCGCTGTCTGACGACGAAGAGAGGTCCTCATGGTGCATCGTAACGAGCTGCTCTTCTGACTTGGATAAAATGTCGCCTGTCGGTGGGGTCGTTGTGTTTCGGCTTCGCCGTAGTTGCGCCGCGGACTTTTTGGTCGCCTCAGCAGCAGTGGCTTCGGTGATGGCGTCAGCAAGGCCGATGTCGCCTTTTGCCATCAGCTTGCTTTGCATGCCTAGCGCATCTAATCCCAGAATTAACCGGTCTCTCAGTGCTTCATCTAAGTTTGCGAACCCGCAGAGGCCTCCTTAGTGTCGGAGGTCTGCCACGAAGTCAGCCACACTCTCTCCTTTTCGCTGGCTTCTTTGATAGAACTTGTGGCGTCTCACGAGTGTAGGTATGGTTGGTGCGTAATGGTCTCTCAGGAGAGGTTCAAGGTCATCCCAGCTCATTGCTTTCACTTCTTGAGGTTTGGCGAGTGCTTTCGCCATTTTAAAGACAGCCGGGCCGAAGTAGGTCAGGAACAGCGCCCGCTTCTTGGCTGGTGTGGCGTCCTTCAGGTTGTTTGTTTCGAGGAACATTTGGAAGCGATCCATGTAGGATTCCCAATCCTCTTGGTTCGGATTGAACGGAACGGGTGGTATGATGTCGCTGGGCATGGTTTCCGTTGGTGGCGTCGTCTTAACACGTGCTCTGTTTTTCTTCCAAGTTCCTTAAGATCAGATGTCTCCAAATCCCATCCTCGTCGCCAGAGATATAGTTTCAGGCATGGGTTAAATGAATGGAGACAGTCTTAGTTGGTGAACTTTCAGCTCTTTATTACATGGTGACTTAAGACTTTAATAACAACAACTCTGCCTTATATAGGCAACCTTAATGCGAAATAACCAATAGGGAGCTGTAAGACGCTAGCTCCAAATCCAATAAGAGTCCTTCATTAAGGGCCAATCGGATTCTCTGAACCCAACCAATCCAATCGAGCCGTTTAACAACCAATCAGAAGTGCAGGGCCAGAACCCTGCACTTTACCCCAAGTTCGCTTTTATTTTAACTATTTACATACATAACAGGGATTATCTGTTTTTACCACTTAAGCTTGTTCTTATAGAGAAATTATATGTTTAAAAATTATGTAAAAGCAATATTTTTGAAGGAATTTTTTATAAACCTAGGATGTAAAGGAAAGATCTGAGATTGTGGTTCATTATATAATTTGAACACAAATATTTCATCTTTAGCAATGTTAAAAAAACCCTCCCAATTCCTATTTGAAACTTGGTGGCCTCTGCCTGCCAGTGTAGACAATGCTCTATAGAAATATTAGTATGTTGTTTAACATGTGTTTTCTTAAAAGATTATCACAGAGACAGGAGCTTTCATCATCCATGAGAAGAACTCCATGCTTTAAATGTAACTGAAGGAAAATGATCAGATTATTATTTTCCCACCTACATATCTATAGTCTATAGTCAAGGGTGACCTGTTTATGAATCTTGTTTTACTTTCTGGAATTACAAATGGACTTAAATATAAAGTATACACAATTTCACAAATAGACTGCTGGCTGAAATATATCATATAAGCCTAAAATTTCCTATAGCTCTAAAGATAGTATTGCAAAGAGCTGCCAGGAGACAAGAAAATTAAACTTATTGCAACCACTATGTTTTTCATGCAAAAACAAAAAAATAGTAAAATCAAATGAAATTAATCCTGGGTTCTTTTTCTATCATTCACAGGTATGACTTTAAAAAAGCAACTCACCATGGTTCTCAGTAGCTGTTTTTAAAATCCTTAATTCTTGTGAGGGATTACAAAGCTTTCAATAACAATGTAATGATCAGCTGTATATAATGGCAATAGTTTGGAAATTTTGTTTTCATTAATTTTCATCTAAATGGATATTGGTGTAGATGTTTTCTTCCTATGTACTTTTCAATCATTGGTGGGATTCAATTTTTTTTTACTAGTGGGTCTGTGGGTGTGACTTGGTGGGGATGGCTTGGTGGGCATGGCAGGGGAAGGATACTGCAAAATCCCATTCCCTCCCCACCCCACTAACCTGCTTTCCAGTTCCATTCTCCTGTGCAGGGAAACAAAAGAAGACCCAGCTTATCAGCTGGGACTCAGGAGGCAGAGAATAGATGGGTGCAGGACCAGTCAGAGGTGGGATTTGCCGGTTCTCCGAACTACTCACATTTTCTGCTATCATTTCTCCAGAACTGGTCACAAGCTACTGAATACCACCTATGTTTTCAATAGAATTTCACCGGTTGCTGAATGAATCAAAGTCACATATTAGTATTGCTTTATATATTCTTAGCAAAATCACCCTTGGAATGCTGAATCCAGTTGTGGTCACCACACTACAAAAATGGTGTCAAGACTTTGGAAAAAGGGCAGAGAAACTAAAATGGTTAAGGTCCTGGAGACAAAAAAAAAAAAACATATGATGGACAGTTGCAGGAATTGGGTATGGCCAGTCTAGAGAAAAGAAAGACTAGGGGTGACATGATAGCAGTATTCCAGTATTTGAGGGGCTGCCCCAAAGAAGAGGGAGTCCAGCTATTCTCCAAAGCACCTGAAGGCAGGACAAGAAACAATGGGTGGAAATGAATCAAGGAGAGAACCAAGCTAGAACTAAGGAGAAATTTCCTGACAGTGAGAATAATTAATCAGTGGAACAACTTGCCTCCAGAAGTTGTAGGTGCTTTATCACTGGTGGTTTTTAAGAAAAGACTGGACAGCCATCTATCTGAAATGGTATAAGGCAGGGGTGGGCTGCTGGGGGTTTGCAAGGGTTTGAGAGATCCTCTAGCTAAGATTCTGCACAGTTTGGAGAACCCCCAAATCCCACTCCCTGCACACCCCACCTCGCCCCTCCCAGGAGTCCCCATGTGGCTCATTTTGGATACAGGTAAGTGCAGGGCACAGGTGGAGGCTCAGGGAGGGCAAAAAACGGGCCTCCTGGAAGTTAAGGAAGGCTGGAAATGGGCCTGTTTCCAACTTCCAGAAAGCCTCCAGAGCCCATTTTCACTCTCCCAGAGTCTCAGGAAAGGCTCAGGAAAAAGCAAAAACACCCTCCTCACCATGGTACAGGAGACTGACTAGGCCATGCCCACCCAGGAACTAGCCAGAAATCATGGCTAATTTTTTTGAAGCCTACCCCTGGTATAGGACCTCCTCCTTGAGCAGGAGATTGGACCAGAATATCTCCAAGGTCCCTTCCAGCTTTATTCTGATTGATTGACAGTAACCTGATGGAAGCTCTTTACGATCCATTTTTTAATGTGTTTCAGTTTGGCTAAAATTATTGAATCTGTTGCCCAGCTGTCACATTCAAGCTGCCTTTGGAAGGACATGAATTCAACTGCACTTCTGACTTTGTTTAATTGGAGTAACTGTCAACCTTAATAGCAAGGAACAACTTTATGATTTGGGCTGCATAACAGGAGTGCTTTAGTTGAAGCTTCACTGAAATGAAGTATGCCTTCAAAACTATGCACACTTTCATCTGTTAGGTATAGTCTAGGCTTTGCTGGGCATGAACTGTGAATGTGCATAGAAGCTGGATCCTATATTTGAATTCTTTCCATGACTTCTTCATGTAGAGTACCTCCTGCATCAGGTATGGAGGCTATTCTCACATTAAGCATAACAAGTAAAGATGAAAAATAACATAACCTCCAGCCACATGTGAAAGCTTCCGCACAGGACTAATAATAGCAATTGCACTTATATACCACTTTATAATGTTTTACAGCCCTCTCTAAGTAGTTTACAGACTCAGCCTATAGCCCTCAACAATTTGGGTCCTCATTTTACCTACTTCAGAAGGATGGAAGGCTGAGTCAACTTTGAGCCTGGTGAGATTTGAACTGCCAAATTGCAGGCAGCCAGCAGTCAGCAGAAGTAGCCTGCAGTACTGCACTCTAACCACTATGCCACCAAGGCTCAACTAGGTTTACATGTTAGACTTAACATGAGATACTTATATGCAATCTCATTTCCCAGTTCCCACAATTTAAAAATGTATATGTCAGAAATGAAAGTTTGGGTACAGATTCATGCTGGGAAAATTCTGATCCCTCTTAGCATATCTTTCTAAACCTTAATTCCACCTTTCAAACCCTTATATTAAACCTACGAAGTAGAGGAATGCAGATTTCCTGTTCTAGAAAATGCTCATTTTAAAACAAAACCAGAAATGGATCTTGATTCGGTGATTCTTGTCACCTCACCAAGTTAATAATCACCATGCCTCTCTTTTCACACATTATAAAGACAGGATTGCCAGTTTTTATGTAATTGTGATGACTGTTTAGATTGAAAATTACAGTTAATATAATAAACCACGAACCAGGCATCAATTGGTTGAGGTTTCAAATAGCTATTATAATTTGAATGGGAAATTTATGCAGTGTAATGTATAACTATAACCATCAACAGTTAGAATAGCATGTTTCAGATGGGAAGTTAATCAAAAAAGAGATATGGACAAATTAGATGAAAATTTCTCTGCTTTTAATCCTTGTGTTTATGATGCATCAATATAGATATAGATATAGAATTATCTAAAAATGAAGGGAAAGAGGGAGGGAGGGAGGGAACTTTCTGAATGATCAGAAAAGACAATGTATGCACGGGAAATGCCCAATTACTACAGGTTAATATAAAGATTAAAAGCCTTCGTTAAATTCCTGCAGAAATGAAGTACTATATGCCGGCAACTCCAAGGAACAACAAAATGTGGTTTAAAAGATTTCACAGCAGTGTAATTGAAAGGGACACAGTCAAGTCCCATTTAAAAATTAAAACACAAAATAAGCATTTTTATTTCTATTGGGAATTATTACTCATTGTGACATGCAGCCTCTTTGCCCAGAATTGTATTAATCTCCATCAGCTTCTGGTTAGACTGCTCTGGTTGGTTTTGAACACCAGATCTGCTGAGGCTTCCCTGATTGCCTTTTCCAATGTTTTTCTGTGACTTAGCTTTGGATGATCTATAGTAGGTTTGGAGACATTTTGGTCTTTCCATCTTTGCTTCCTCTTTCACTTAGCACCTTGATAAAGTCCACAGCCCTCCAAACCACTGCCTCTTTTGATGTGTGAGATCTGCTTATAGCTACTTTATTTGAAGTCACAGCTGTTGGACACATGTATGCACCAAATAGAGTACTGATAAGTGAGGCTCCACTATTTATCAAATGGGAAGGGGGGATTGATTGATTGCTCATCATTTACTCTTGCATTAAAACAATACAAAACAATAAATAGTGTGAAGTGAAAGATGATGCTTTCCCACTTTATTTTGTACAGACCAGCTTTATCAGGGCAGGAAAAGAACAAAAGTCAATTTCCTGGTTTCCTCCTTCTGTATAAGCAGATGATGTCAAAATGTAGATGCTGAGGGGATAAAGTCCCAACTCAATGCCACCTAAATTAGTAGATGATATCAACAGATCAAATTGAAAATCATGCTGTTTGTTCTATAACTGTGATGGCGAACCTATGGCACGCGAGCTGCAGGCAAACTTAGGATGGAAGGATTTATATTCTTTGCAGTCATCTGGTCATTAGCACTCTTTCTGAGAGCCATTGAGGCTATTTTGAGGCTTATCTGTGCCCTCTGGGTCACCTGAATAGTGCAAATGGATGTGAAACCTTCATGGGATTGCTGAAAGGACTGTGTTGGAACAGAAGGTAGGTGGTGCTGTCTCCCTCCACTTCTATTGAGAGAGGGCTGTTCAATGATGGCCTCTTTGACCCCTCTTTCAAACCAGCAGGCCTCTCTGTCCAAAATGTGGACTTTGCTGTCTTCAAAAGAGTGAAATTTGTCTTTCAAATGCAGATGGACTGCTGAATCTTGTCCTGATAGGTTTGTTCTCCCATGTTGTGCCATGTGTTTATGAAATGGTTGTTTTGTTTCTCCAATATACATATCTCACTGAATTGTGCTGCATATATCACATTGCTCAGTTTATGTTTGGGTATTTTAACCTTGGGGTGGACAAGCTTCTAACTTGGTGATTTTGGGGTTCAACCAACACAATATAAATGCACACTTTAAACCCATATTATCTCAGTGGATATACTATGTATAGGAAGGATCATTCTTTTAATATAGAGGCATTCACTTTCTTGTCTGAGTCATCTTAAATATCATAACTAAGAACATATTAAGTCCCAAATCCCATCTCTTAGTGTGTATGTATTGTTATTATAGCTGCAGTGACTTGTACATATAAGTCTTCCCTCATATTTCTATTCCACTCTAAAACCCTCTAAACAACTGGGATGCTCTGGTTACTGTCCAAGTAAATTAAAAATATAGAACACAAAGCAATGATGAGCACTACATAGTAAAATGTAGATAAATTTAACAGTAAGAAGGAAAACAATGAGGCATATAAAAGTTCAATAAAACAAGAACCAAAATAAACAGTACAGAAATGTTCAAATTAGAAAGAGAAATAATAAAAAGAAGAAAAGAAAGCAGTTCTTAAAATGTCTAGGAAAGTAAAATGCTGAAGACCAAAAAAATTAGGATGGAAACAGCACATCATGAGGAGAATATTCCAAGGAAAGAATGTTATGGCTTAAACCCACCTGTTTCAATCATCTTTCAGTGGAGTTTAAGGTGAATGTCAGACAAAAGACTTCAAACTTGGAAATAAATACTACTACTACTACTACTACTACTATGACTACTGTGGGACTTCCAACTACAGATTGACAAAGTTTTGGAGCACAATTCCCCAGATATCACGATTGTGGAAAAGAAAAAAGTGTGGATCATAGACATTGTCATATACCTGGTGACAGCAGAATCAATGTGAAACAACTTGAACGACTTGAGAATCGAACTGCAGAGACTATGGCATAAACTAGTTTATGTGGTTCCAGTGGTACTCAGCACATTGTGTGCTGTGCCTAAAGACCTAGACAAGCACTTAAAAACAATTGGCACTGACAAAATCACCATTGGTTAGCTGCAGAAGGCCACCTTACTGGGATCTGCTCGCATAATCCGCCAATACATCACACAGTCCTAAACGCTTGGGAAGTGTTCGACTAGTGATTTGTGATACGAAACCCAGAATAGTTATCTTGTTTGCTGTGTACACTGTCACTTTTTGTGGATGATGGTGATGATAATATTGATGATAAGATCTTGTGGGACTTTCGAACACAGACAGATTTTCATTTAGAACACAATATGCCAAATATCATGGTTGTCAAACACTGAAACATACAATGTATTGATATTACTGTACCAGGAGATGTCAAAGTCGAAGAAAAACTGAAAAAAAAAATCACAAAATATCATGACCTGGCCATGGAAACTATGTGATTCTGGATGAAACATGTAACAGTGATACCCATCGTCATTGGGGCACCTGGTACCATGTCCAGGAATTTTGCAAAATCAAGAAGTTGCAGCTTCCTCCTGTAGTGCCAGCAGAGCTGCAAAAGACTGCACTAACATACATTTTAAGAAGATACTTGGTTGATACCTAGGATGCTGGCAGCAATCCATAACAACCGTCAGAGCCAGTCAATGATATTTGTGATACATTTTTAAATGTTCAGTTGACTGAGTTTCATGTTTAATGAATAAAAGTTTTATTAATAATAAGAATGATAATAATATAGTTAATACCTGCATTATGTACTCAGTTTGAAAATATATGTGCGTATATAAACACATACTTATCATGCTATTCTATTTTGGGCTGTGCAACATTATGTAAGGCACCAAAAAACAAAACCAAAAAGGAAGTAAGAGCTGTAAATGTACTTTTCTTTTCTTTGATCTGATTGGTTTAAAAATGTAAGGAGGAAAGACAGGGAAGAATAAATGCCAGAGGAAGATTGGAAAAATGATTGGTCCATAATGGTTCAGAGGAAGGGAGGGGCTAAGAAACAGTCTTCTGTCTTTGAATGACTGCTGGATGTCCACAAGGATGGAAGGATGACAAGCAATAAGAAGTGTTAGATCCTACAGGTGGTAAGCATTTCTTAAGTCCTTCTAAAAAATTATAATCTCAGGGGCTACCTCTCTTTTCTTGACCAGCACAAGATGCTCTCCTAGTCTTGGAAAACTGAAAGAAGAGAGCTTTATTGGCCATATAATACAATTTGGGATGAAGGTGTAAAGTCTGACATGTGTGTGCTTTTGTAATGAAGTTTTCAGGTAGAAAAAAGTAAGGGGAAAGCAAAACAATATTAACAAATAAGCATTATTAGGAATCTGATCAATTGTCCATTTCACTGTGAATTAGCACTGGCTTTGCACCAAGTATTTGTTCTGAGTTTTATTCCCCAAGCAACTGTTTTTCTGGGATAGATTTTGTAAAGAGCAGAGAGTGAAACATGATTTCTCTCCTCCTCTAAAACTAGATTCAGTGTCATTGCTCCCTTGGCATCATTGTGCTTCTGCTTGTGCTGCTATCGTTTAACTTTCCGGCTGAGTAGTTGTTAATCCTTTCTAAATTAGTTGCATCAGTCACATGCTAGGCAATCAAGGGTAACATACTTAACAAAATGGCAATCACCTATCCACTAACAGGGTTTGCACGATGAAGCTCAAGAATAATTAATCCACATTGTATGAGCTATGCTCCATTCACACATAATTAAGATAAGTCCTGAAAATCACTGTCCATTTGAAAAGAGACAGATCTGTTGCTCTTTAGTTCCTGTCAACTTGCCAGAACAAACTGAATAATATTCTCCAAGCACTTTTAATTCCTTTACACAGTTGAACTTGGTCAAAATTCTGCCTACACTGTTGTCATTTTCCTCCAGCAACTATGCCTATTATATATATATATAAAGAAATAATTATTATAATTGCTTAGGCTGAAGGAAAACACTAACTGTATATATGAAGTTATGGAGGAAAATAAATCCTTTAATTTTTTATAGTAGTATGTGGGATAGAAAAGAAATCTTCATTTATGTAAGCTCAAACCTACTTCAATTTTATTTGCTGGCATGAGACATTTTAAAAGTAGGCTTCAAATGTTTGTAGGCATCTAAATTTGCAAAAAGTTGAAATAAAACTTCCAGTGCTTTGCATTTGTCGAAAAGATTCTCCAAAAGTGGAAATGCAGTGTGCACAGGGTGTTGTAAACGTTGTTTAAAAAGCATTCCAGTCACTTTGAAGATGAAATTAAAAATAAGCATCAAGAATGTTTAATTTTCAAAGGAACTACATATATCAGGCATTGCACTTAAAACCATCCCCTTCTATATCTCGTTGACATTTGCATTATGTATTTTATGGACACCCAGAGATAAGAAGCGTAAAAAAATTCTGATTACGAGGCAAAAAAACCCAAGATAAAAATCAATACTTTTTTTTTTAATAGAAATGAGTTGGGCTTACATAATTGTTACTGTGTTCATCCTCATCCTCATCCAAAATAGGAATAGGGCCAATATTTGTAAATGTAGATTTTGCAACCAAGTACATTGTTCTGGACTCAGCAATTTTTAGCATAATCATACAGGACATATGTTCTGCCAAAGCCATCAATCATACCACATTTATGCTGCTTCCACAATCTGCTTAGTTCCTCTCCTTCTGTTGTTTATTTTAAAAAGAGAGAGTAGGAAGGAATAGCAGTCGCCCTTTCCTTAAAGTTCATCTTCCATCTTCACATGTCATCTGCTCCTTTCTATTTTATGAGTTGGCTTCCTTGCTGTAATTGCTAATTGTTTAGTGCAATCAACATCTCAATTAAATACATACTAAAGGCTGTGTCCAGAATAGGACCTGTAAGCACATACATTTTCAGATACTAATTTTGAGTAATGTGAATACATTGGGCTTTGCTTTATTGAATATTTCAGTCCACGGAAGTGGTCTTTCTCTATTCTCCAACATCAAGCACGTTCTTTAAAAACAAAATAAAAGCTGGGAGGGGTGTGTTATCAAAACTTTGTAGCGCATCTGGACACACCTCATCATTTATTTAATTCAAATTCAATCTCCAAAAAGCCAGTTTCTATTATGATTTTTAAGAAGCAAGATGACAAGTGAGTGTTTCCAAACTGGAGTGATCCCAATGTGAAAATAGCTTTGGTAAGATTTAAACAAGATTGACTTTCTTAGGGACAAAATTTCTATCAGCTTCTCTGTCCATTTTTTCTCTCTGAAAGTATCAATTGTAAGTCTAATCTTTCTAGTCCTCTGCTTCCATCATTTGAGATGCACATATACTTGTTCTTATCAGCGTAAAAGTAGAAGAAGCAGAAGGAGAATTGGTGTTGCTTACTTTTCCCATTAAGCTTCTTAAATGATAACTGAGGGATAAACATAGAATACTGATTGTAAATAAATAAGGTGTTTCTCTCCCCTCCATCTACATTAAGAAATAAATATTTTCTTTTTCTTGGACTAGAACAGGGGTCTCCAACCTTAGCAACTTTAAGACTTGTGGATTTCAAATCCCAGAATTCCAGATTGCTGAGGAATTCTGGGAGTTGAAGTCCACAAGTCTTAAAGTTGCTAAGGTTGGAGATTCCTGGACTAGAAGACCTCCAAACTCCCTTCCAATTTTTATGCTCTATGTTCTTCTGCAGTTCTATCTGCACTGAACCACACTCACTATTTGAAAAAGACAAACTGTATGTTCAAACATATTTCAATTAATGTAGAGAAACAATACTTGGTTTAGAGAAACAAAGATATAGCATTGCTGTCTTTAACATTCCAGCTTTCTACAGAGATATTTTTTGTCCCACTTGCATGTAGATGTTATGTAGTTACAGAATATGATTCTTTAGCATTTCACATCATTACAGCATACATTTTTAAATGTTGTACAGAAAAGGAGACAATCATCTTTTGTTTGGAAAGGAACATGAAACTGTATTTGCATGACATGATTCCAAATAATCAATGACAACAATAGGAGAGCTGTAATGATGGATTCCAAAAACATCTTGTCTTTGGGTGGAATAATTAATCATCTTTGTTCAGTGGCAGTTTTCTGATGGAAATAAATTGTATACAATGTTCAGTATTAAGGCCACACATAATAAAGTGGTTTTGCTGAGTGAAAATTGTATTCAGCCTTAAAAACAGAATGATTACAAGTTAAGAGTTAGACAACTCATTTAAGCACATGGAGTTTTTGAAGATATGTCATGCAAAATCATGACACTTTAATTCCAGAACCTTTTACCTCATTTTTAACATGGTTAAGATAAATATGAAAGCTTATACTCTCATTTTATGTCAAGAATTTCAAACCCTAATCTGGAAATAACCTGAAATCATGGGAATTTTACTAGAAATTTCTGATAAAAATCCACTGAAAAATAGGTAACATAAAGACCCTAAGCTATTTAAAGAACTTCCATATGTTTTCTATTTAGTGTTCTTTTTATTTTTCATCTGTAATAATTAGAATTAGCATATTTCTATGTATACTTGCTCCCAAAACAAATAGTGCTGTATTTTCCACCAGGCATTATTTTTAAACATCTGGGAATGCTACTCACACCCTAGTCACTTCAAGGTTCAGCTATTCATATGTTTTCTATTTAGTGTTCTTTTTATTTTTCATCTGTAATAATTAGAATTAGCATATTTCTATGTATACTTGCTCCCAAAACAAATAGTGCTGTATTTTCCACCAGGCATTATTTTTAAACAACTGGGAATGCTACTCACACCCTAGTCACTTCAAGGTTCAGCTACAGCAGGGGTCTCCAAACTTGGCAATTTTAACATTCGTGGACTTCAACTCCCAGAATTCCTCAGCTAGTCATGCTTGCCGGGCAATTCTGGGAGTTGAAGTCCACAAGTCTTAATGTTGCCAAGGCTGGAGACTCCTGAGCTACAGCAAAGTGCTCCTCATGAGGCTATCCTTGAAAATTATTCAAATGCTTCTCCTGCTCCAGAATGCAGCAGTGGAGGCAATGATTCTCATCCTTTTGAACGTTCATGTGGTATTTCTGAGATGCACTAATTGCCAGTAGTGCAGCTGGTTATCTTGTTCTTGTCAACTCATAAAACATTTTGTATACATGTTTTATAGGTGACAACAGAAAGAAGGAGGGGGGAGTTCAAAGAGCAGGCAACAGTGTGAAATCAAAAATACATTCCATTCATATTTTCTTCAAAGACTGATTAGATGGCTGAAGCTTCTGCCGCAAAAAAATCTAATTGGAGAGCATGATTGATGACTCTTGGCTATGGACGTTTTTCATTGGATGATATATCCAGAGAGGTGGGGGGGAAAGCTGGATCAAGGGTGACAGTGAATTACATATCTCAGAGTTGACTACGCCTAGATTAGTGCTGGACATAGAATGTTACCTTCAAATAAATCCTCTTTAGTTTTGGGAGTGTGGCTTAAGACGCATGATTTAATTAGAGTAATTGCCGGAACCCTGACTATTCTCTTTCATATTGGATTTTTATGGGCTCTTATATTAGGAGCCACCCAGAGCCACCTAAATGTGTTGTAAAAGCCATGGTAGCACAGTGGTTAGAATGCAGTATTGCAGGCTACTTCTGCTGATTGCCAACTACCAGGAGATCAGCAGTTCAAGTCTCACCGACTCAAGTTTAATTCATCCTTCCACCCTTCCAAGGTCAATAAAATGAGGACCTAGATTGTTGAGGGCGATAGGCTGACTCTGTAAACTGCTTAGAGAGCAGTGTAAAGCATTGTGAAGGGTTATATAATAAATTTCTCCCAGCTATTCAAGATCAAGGGACAGCCAATCCTCTAAATGCATGTGTGTTTAAGCAAAAATAAAAATAAAAAAAATCAACAAACACATCACTTATTGCACATCATATCAAGTCTCAATGGTTTCAATTTAATAGCTAAATTGCTTTGCTTGTAATCAGTTTCAATCTTCTGCTTTTATGATCACATCTACACTAGAACCAAGCTGAATCTTTTCATGATTGAAGGAACATTCATCTTCAATAAATCGTTGACATTTATGATTCTGCTTTGTAAAAGCTTAGAACCTAATTTTGTTTTCACTGTGTTTTATTAAAGTCAATATATGAGAAGTGGGACAAATAATCCACCCCAATCCACAATCTAATTTACAGATACAGATTCAAAGATAATAATTTGATGATATGGGGACCCCATGAGACAAGGTACAAAATCAGTTTTAAGGGACTGGTTTAAATAACTATTTATTCCTTTTATTCTTGAAAGATATTTAATTCACCTTTCATTTATGCCTCTCTAAGGCAGGGATGTCAAACTCAATTTTGTTGAGGGCTACGTCAGGGTTGTGTTTGATCTTGGGGGGCTGGGGTGGGCATGGCCAGCTCAACATCACTCATGTCTAGGGCACAGGTGGTGGCCCAAGCCTTCTGCCAGTGAAAATGGGCTCCCAAGCTCAATTTTCAGCTACAATGGCCTCCTGCAATCCTCTGTCAGTAAAAACAGAGCTCAAGAGGGTCATGCACAGTCAGTCCTTCATAGTTTCCAGGGCAGCCTTGTGGGCCAGATCTAAGAACCCCGCAGGCTGAATCTGGCCCCTGAGCCTTGAATTTGGCACCCCTGCTCTTCTAAAAAACCTACACTTCTAAAAAAATATTGTAAAATCACATCTGGGTTTCAGTTTGCTCTGTAAATAAGCTACTGTAGTAATTGTTTCATAGAAGTTTCACAGAATAACAGAGTTGGAAGGAACCTTGGAGGTCATCTAGTCTGCTTGAACAGGAGAGTCTATACCATTTCAGACAAATGGCTATCTAGTCTCTTCTTAAAAGTCTCCAGTGTGGGCCACCCACAATTTCTGGGGGCAAGTCATTCCACCAGTTGATTGTTCTCACCATTAGGAAATTACTCCTTAGTTCTAGGTTGCTTCTTTCTTTAATTAGTTTCTGTCCAGTGGTTCTTGTCTTGCCTTTTAGTGCTTTGTAAAATAGTCCCCTTCATCTTTGTAGCAGCCCTTCAAATACTGGAAGACTGCTATCAAATTCTCCCTATTTCTTCTTTTCAGCAAATATATTTTTTCCATTCTTATTGATTCTATATGATCAGAGGTGGTATTCAGCAGGTTCTGACCAGTTGTGGAGAACCGGTAGTGGAAATTTTGAGTAGTTCAGAGAACCAGCAACTCCCACTTCTGACTGGAGATTTTACAGTATCCTTCCCCTGCCACACCCACAAGCCATGCCCACAGAACTGGTAGTAAAAAAGTTGAATCCCACCACTGTATATGATGTCACTGTCTTCCCACATTAAGGCAGAAGTGGTAGAAAACAATATTCCTTAGAAAACTATATTCCAATTTCTCCTAAAAATGTTTTGCATGAAGAAATCTGGCAATTTTACAATTTCTCAGTAATCCAGAAAATGAGGGATTTCCATTCTAACATAACATGGATTTTATCTCTGCCCCTGAGGAAGACAGAAAACGGATGTCAGATATTCCATCTCTAGTTGTAACATTCTATAAAATCCCATGGATTAACAAGTTTGAAATAGGACAGAAAAAAGGTATAAACAAAAACAAGAAATAATAATATAACAGCTCCTTTAAAACCACCTCAAAATTTGATATTGTTCTTCCCTTCTCCTGGGAATAGAATAAGTCATACATTACTGAAATTATTTTTCTCAAACATGTACACATTTTTTCCTCTCTTTGATCTGCACGTATAGCTATGAATTATGCAGGCAGAAATATCAATGTTTTGTAATAAAAACATATTGTTGTTTTTACTGTTATTATTCTACATTAGTAATTTGCCCACATTTTTCAAGTTCAGCACAGGTTCTACAAATCATTAAAAAAAATATGATTAGAGACAGTAAAGTAATTGACTATGTTTGTGACATGTTCAGTATGTTAAGGTTTTTCATTTGTTAATACTTCCAATGTAACCATATTCCAAGAATGATCTTTGTTTCTTTGTAATTTTTAAAATAATCATCCAATCTAACTCTTTCTCCTTTGTCATGCACACAGAATCACAGTGAGAGTTCATTAGATTTTCTCCACAGTAGAGCAAACTCTAGTTTATTTTTTAAATCATATTTTAAAATGCCAACCACAGTATCACTTTTGTATTAAGAAATAACTCACCAGTCTGTTTTCTACTTAGCATGTGATATAATATGAACAACTGCAAGGACAGTACAATCCTTCTGTGTTATATATACCCTTAGCTTTTTCCTCCAGCATCTACAGTCATCTCTCTCCCTCCCCTCCCTCTTCCTCTCCCCTTCTCTCTTTTCCCTTCTCTCTCTCTCCTTCCCTCCCTCCCTCCCTCCCCATTTGTCTCCATTCCTATCCCCCCTTCCCCCTTGTTCCCTCTCTTCCCTCTTCATTTTTTTTTTTTTGAATTTATATATCACTCTGTACCTGTATCATACAGTTCTATAAAACAAGCAAATGATAAATTTTACATTTGCTTTCATAGACATCTCCTATCCTGCCCTGGGTGCAGCCGATACTAAATCACATCATACATTTCCCCCCTTGACCCAGGTCTTTCCCCCATCCCCTGGATGTGACTTCTTCAATGGAACACATCTGTCTCCAAGAGTCATCATCCATCATGGTCTCCAATAACCTTCTTATGCTCCAACAACTTTGAGCTGCCGAGGTAATTATCTAGGCATTTCAAGAATTCCTTGTTTTCCCCCACTCCCTTTTTAAGCTGGCAGTAAAAAAACCAAAGGAGCATCTTTTTAATTGACAGTCGTAACTTCAAGTGGTCATTAAAGGAATAGTTACAACATCAGGACTAGCTATATTTGGCAAGACATCTTTCTCTGCAACATGCAGTATCTTTCTGCATGTCTTTCAAATCTCTTTCATCTGAAATATATGCTGAATTTGATATAGCCGATTAGGCAATACATTCTGGCAGAACATAGGCAGCAAACCCTTCATACTACCTCTTCAATATTACCAACCCAATACACCCTAGAATCTTTTTATTTAATCTACTAAATGTCTTGCCATCTGCAATACTGGAGAAAAGATATATAGCTTCATAGTGCTTTACAGCCCTCTCTAAGTGGTTTACAGAGTCAGCATGTTGCCGCCAACTATTTGGGTCCTCATTTTACCAACCTTGGAAGGATGAAAGGCTGAGTCAACCTTGAATTACTCAGGATCGAACTTCTAGCAGTGGGCAGAACCAGCTTTCAATACTGCATTCTAAGCACTATGCCACTCCTTTTACAGACTGAACCTTACTATGTGACTTGGAAAAATCTGAGGCTTTTAGCCCATATGCTTTCTGCAGCAACTTCTGCCCTATCCTTATAATTTTGCTTGCTAGCAGAAATTTCCTCTATTCTGAATATGTTCTCATTTACTCATAATTTTGAATCAGACCAATAACATTTCTAGGAAATTTGCAAGATTTTTTTCAGCTGCCATTGCTTTACAGACAAAAAATGCCTCTTTTCATTTTGGGACTGCAAAACTCTGTAACCTTTTTTATCCTTTCAATGTTGTTTTATGTTTTCATCTTTTTTGTTATATTTCATTTGTCACCAATCATGATAAAGTATACACACATACTCACTTAGTAGCTCAGGAACTCATTATGTTTAGAATGGCTGCATTTTTATTCACAAAGTAGTTTTATGATGTAGATAATTAGTTTTAAATATTTGTACTTTAGTATTTGTAATGTTTAATAGTCTGATCCATTTTATGTACTTCTATTAATCTTCTAGAATATGTTTATCTATTTTAATGTAAGCTTCAGAAAATGTATAATATGGCTTGTAAATATAGTAAATAAAGCAAAAAAAAATTAAGGAAGTAAATTCTGTGAATAATGCCTTCATTCATGCAATAACATAATTTATTCAGAAGATACCATTTCACTTTTTAAAAAAAAATCCATGACAGATTTTTTTTCCAATATCAAGGAATGATTTAATGTTGTGGTATATATTTTAAAATTATACTGATTTTTTTTTAAAAAAAATTAGCAACATTAAATGGACAGATTAGGAACATTCAATGGATGAAGAAGAAGGGTGGATGTATGTATTTCAATAAATAAATAGCAATAGCACTTAGACTTAAATATTGCTTCACAGTCTTTGACAGCCCGCTCTAAGTGGTTTACAGAGTCAGCATATTGCCCCCAACAATCTGGGTCCTCATTTTACCCACCTTGAAGGATAGGAGGCTGAGTCAAACTTGAACCTGGTGGGATTTGATCTGCCAAATTACAATAGGAGTAGCTTGCAGTACTGCGCTCTAACCACTGCGCTACCAAGGCTCCTATGATCATAGTCTATTATAAATATGAATCAATATTCTGAATTAAAACTACAGTTATTCTTGACTTAACCACAGTTTATTTTGCGACTGTTCAAATTTATGATGACACATAGTACTCATTAATAATATTTTCCTCAATAAATTTGTTTATCCCCAATTAAAGCAATCTATATATCTTAATGCTTAAACAATAGAACAATAGGTGAGAAAGACAATATGATGGGGAGAATATTTTTTTAATTTTTTTAAAATGTTTTTTATTGTACATTTTTCTTCATTTTTATTGTGCATTTTTCTTCATTTTTATTGTGCATTTTTCTTCATTTTCTTCATTAGGTACCACAGTTTCAGTTTTGCAACAGCAATATACAGATTATATCAACATTTTTGTTTTACAATATACATCCTATAATACTTCCTGTGCTCAACCATTTAACTCTTTAGAAAAAAAAAAAAAAACTTTATTCATTTATTCCAATAATCATTAACATTTCTTAAGCATATTCCTCTACTTAATTTTCTATTGCACTACAATTATTACACATTAATTTTTCTATTGATTCTCTATTTCTTACTTCTTACCTATATCACTTGTTACATAATACATTTTCTATTAATTCTACACTCAGTAAATATAGCTTCATATTATTTAATTAGTTATAGTACTACTTTTCTTTCTATTGTCAAACCATAAATACCAGGCATCCAGACTGAATAACACATACATACATACAAACATACATACAATATATCTGTTGTGAACAGTGGTGGGATTAAAAAAAAATTACTACCGGTTCTGTGGGCGTGGCTTGGTGGGAGTGGCAGGGGAAGGATACTGTAAAATACTCATTTCCACCCCACCCACTGACCTGCTTTCCAGCTCTGTTCTCCTGTGCAAGACAACAAAAGAAGACCCAGCCAATCAGCTGGGACTCAGGAGGCAGAGAATAGATGGGGCGGGGCCAGTCAGAGGTGGTATTTACCGGTTCTCCAAACTACTCAAAATTTCTGCTACTGGTTCTCCAGAACTGGACAGAACCTGCTGAATACCACCTCTGATTGTGAAGAGTTATTATCAAGAGTGGGCTGCTGGAGGTTTGCAGGAGTTTGTGAGAGCCTCTAGCTAAGATTCTGTGCAGTTCTGAGAACACCCAAATCCCAGCCTGGCTGGCCCCCCCTTGACTCACCCCTCCCCACACAGCCTATTTTGGATGCAGGTACGTGCAAGGCGCATGCGGAGGTTTGGGGAGAGCAAAAAACAGCCTCCTGGAAGTTTGGGAAGGCCAGAAATTGATCCGTTTCTGGCTTCCAGAGAGCCTCCGGAGCCCAGGGAGGCCATTTTCGCCCTCCCGGAAGCTCAAGGAAAGCCTCCGGAGCCCGGGGAGGGCAATCCTCCCCTGCTGTGGTGCAGGAGGCTGACTAGGCCACGCCCATCATGGCTACGCCCACCCAGCAAGTGGGCACAGAACCTGTTGTTAAATTTTTGAAGCCCATCCCTGGTTATTACCAAATACTCAAAGCACTGAAATAGAAAAAGAAATGCCTTGTTTCTCAGATTAATGTGATTTAAAATAAACACACACACAACAATGCTGATATTTCATTTTTGCGTTAAACTAGGATGGCTCACTCTTTGACATGAGTAAGAAATCAAAGTTATTGTCCATGTTTCTTTTTATCCTCTGGAATATTGTAAAATGATTTGGGTATAATTAATATATACCCAAAATATATCAAACAGTTTATGTTGTCAGTTTTTTTAAAGCATCATTTAGAAGAAGATGGATAGAATTTCCTATCTTAGAAGTTGCAAGGGCATCCACTATAAGTGACAGTAAAAAGTGTTTACCTATGTCATATTTTTTTTAAAAAAACTTGGCAACTTTAGGTTGTATGGATTTAAATTCCCAACAATTCTGAGAGTAGAGGGCCACATGTCTTAAACTGCAGGTTGAACACTGTCCTAAATTCACCAACATTTCTCAATGAATTCTAACAATGCTAAATAAGTATTTGCAAATGCAATTTCTATTTTTACTGAGATAAATAAGGTAGGATAAATTTAAGTATAATTATTTTGAAGGGAAATTCATTTTTAAAAAAGTAAGTAAATCACACTAAAAGCATTAAAAAGTACTCAGTGGATAATAATCAAGAACATATTTATTAAGGCAGAAAGCTGATTAAAAATTATTATTAAAAATAAACACATTATTTGGCGTTTATTAATTCTTTCTGCCCACTTACAAATACTTTTTTGTTTTATTTATATTAATCCAGCTGGTATAACTGGGTTATGAAATGAAGGTTGAAGATAAGCTTGACTTTAGCCTTTCTGTTGCATGCATACATATCCCATCTGTTTTGTCTTTCACTGAATAGAATAATTTATCCACTGAAATGAGTCAGTAGGAAATGGGTAGGAAGAACTCATTCTGTTTCTCTGCAATTAAAAACAAGTTCATAAATAAAAAATGAGCTAAAATGAACAAATAACTGATAAATGATGCATTCTTTTCAACCATGCCTATCCATGGGTTATTCATTCTGAGATAAAAATGTTAACACAGCAACTACACAAATAACGTTCTTCATAAGGTGAATACATTTTCCCCTTCTCTATTTTTCTTCCAATTGTGTAGGGTTTTTTTTTTCCCTTCAGCATTTTTTACACAGTAATTGTGACTTCTCCAAGTCCAGTTGCTCCATCTTTTTTTTTTTTTTTAATAATCCAGTCTAAAACACAACAACTAGTAGTGGAAGCTATATGGGACAACTTTCTTCCCTTGTCCTTAGCAAAGTCAAGTCAAAATGTCTTGATCAGTGAACAAAGAAGTACCAGTGAACAAGAACAGTTCCACTGGAGAAACAATAGTATACAAATAAAACCATATGAATAGAAGAATATTTTTAAATATCATCAATGAATATTGCTATGTCCTGCAGATAGTCCTGCTGGAAACACACACACACACACAAGCAACTCCCCCCCCCCAACACAGAACATTTGAGCATTGCCCAATAATAGTCCCGATTGCCTTGCAACCTCAGCTTCTCTCTTTCTTTGTTCTTCTTGTTGGACAGGTTGCTCCTCGTCCTTGTCCTCCTCCTTCCTCCTCCACCTCCTCTTTCTCCTTCTCCTCCTCCTTCCTCCTCCTCCTCCTCCTTCCTCCTCCTCCTCTCCTCCTCCTCCTTCTTCCTCCTCGTCCTCGTCCTTCCTCCTCCTCCTCCTGCTCCTCCTCCCCCTGCTTTCCTCCTCCCAGACTTTTGCTCTTCCCACAAATCTTCCACAGAAATCTAGAAAGGTTGTACCAAATTTTATCTCCAGAGTAACTATCCCCACTTGCACAATGATTTATGGAATATAAGAAAAATACATTTGCCTTTTCATTTCCTTGGCATTACAACCTTTGTTTTCATTATGAAAAATCTAGATTAAGAAAAAAAATTGCCATTGAGTAATAGCTGTTGGGAAACATGGAACATGATCTTCCACTTTTTAAGCTTTTGAAGTATCACTATGAGAAGTAAAATATCTGGACCAGATACACCTTTGCTCAAAGCCAGCAAGAGTTTTTTTGTGTGTGTTAAGATTGTCTCTATTTAAATCAATAATAAATTTTACATAAAGATTCATAAAGATTACATAAAGATATCAATGCAGAGGTAAAATTCATTTGTATGTTTTCTTTTTCATTCTTATCTACAGACAGCAGATGATTAGATGATGCTAATTAAGAGACTCTAATTAATTTAGCAATTGTTGACACATAGCATAAGCTTTTCCTGACAAGCCTGGTCTGATGAGACATGAGGAAGTGCTTGATATTATGGCATGGAAAATTAATTGCTCTCCATCTTCAATTTAAAACAATTCATAAAAGTCAATTGTTTAATATTCTCTTTGGAAAAAAAAAATACAGAGTTGGATTGGTGAAGAGAGGAAATAAAGAAAACCATTAAACCTAGGGCAGGAATTGTTTTCTAAGCTAATGTATTTTCATACTCTATCCTGGGGCAGGATTAGGCTTGGAAGAAAACTCATAACCAAAATCTTCTTTGAAGCTTATTGAGTCTGTCTGTACTCAAGAATCCATTGAAAACCTTCAGCATTTGCATAAGCAAACAATCTGGGAAAACCCTTGAAACAGTATTTTTCAAACTTGGCAACTAACTGTAAGATGTGTGGACTTCATGTCCTAAAATTCCCAGCCAGCAAGCTGTCTGGAAAATTCTGGGAACTGAAGTCCGCACATCTTAAAAGTTGTCATGTTTGAAAGACAGTAAGTTAGATCAAACCTTGTCAAGTTTGTTATTGCTTCAACAATTCAAAAAAAGTACTTTATTCATGCTACAATACATTGTGTAGGACTACTCCAAATGAGATCTACATCCTTAGCATGTAAGGATGTAGATGTATAATACATTCATTTGTATTATATGTTTTATACACAGTGGGAGAGATTACATCCTTCCTGTTATATTTTGCTATCTGTCATTCACATGGCTACGCTCTATGGAATCACTGTTCATGTCAAACTATCTGAATTCATTATGTGGGCATTGCTAAGCAACAGAAAGAGTGGAAACAAGAAACACATTTTCCCCTTTATTTGGGGTTTCTAACCTACAAGAAATGCAATTTGAAATATTAAAATGGCTAAAATGTGGAAAACCTTTTGAATGGAACAGATTTGCTGCCTACTTTTTTTTTTTTTTTTTAGCAGCACTCTGCAGGTTGAAAAGAAAGCATCAATGTGCTAATATCTGCAAATCTATTCTAAGCTAGTTGAGTTTCTTCCACAATGGCCTGCCTGTTTGGGTGTGACCCGAATTCTGCCTTGCCAGCTGCCCTTTTGTATTCCTAGTTTCACTAACAAGAAAGAAATAGATAGATGATAGTGTTGGAAGAAATGTCCATCTGGTTCATTCCAAGTGGGGAGAAAGACACTGTAAACATGGAGGCTGATTGGAAAGATGGTTTAATGAAGTAGAAGAACCATCAAGCACATGATCCTGGTGGAGCTGACCACATGGAGCTGAGACAGAGGATTATTTATACCCTCTCTTGGGCTTTGAACTTGAGCTTCCTAGGCATGCTATTGGCTGCTGTAGAGGGCATAACTAATCTTGTTGTTTTTTGGTTGAAGTTTGCAATGAAGAGGCTTGAGTTCAAAAAGGGTGTTGTGTCTTAGTGGCTTTGCCCTGGTTCACATCTTGAGTGAGGGCTAATCCCATCACCCTGAGTCTGAAGGTCTTTTGTCTTGCGGAAAGGCTGACCCAGTCCTGCTGGGCCTATCAAAAAAAGTGGGGCTTCTCTCCAAGAGCATGTTTTTCCTTTTGGGAAATATAATATTCTGCCTTTTTAATATTTCCCAAAATATTTCATTCTTCTAGAAGGGGTGGGTGCTAACTTTCTACAATAGCTAGCTAGCTAGTTAGCTAGTTAGATGATGGATAGATAGATGGTGGAGAGAGAGAGAGAGAGAGAGAGAGAGAGAGAGAGAGAGAGAGAGAGAGAGAAAGAGAAAGAGAGAGAGATGATATAAAGAACATTTAGCTATAAAGAGTTATAAAGAACATTTAGAAATGAATCTAAGTTGTTTCCATGTCTTTTATATTTATTAGTACCAAATAAGCAAGGAATAACAGTTGCTCTCAGAATATTATTCATAATTGACTTGTTCTGATTCTGATGATGGTAGATTATTCTCTGATCAGATTGACATCATGCTATGTATAAATGGACTAATAGTAGAACTTTATTGTAATGAAGTAATTTTTCTCGATAGCACAGTTCCATTTCCCCAAACATTAATATTCTAGAAGGGTTTATTCTAAGAACAGATGTATGCTGTTTAAAACTGTTTAGAAACAAGGGCCCTACCCAAGCACAATGTGAAAATGTGATATTTGGTTAGGCAAATATTAGGCAAATTGTGGGGGAACAGATTACAGGAGATATTGCTGTTCACAGACATAAAATATCTGAAGATGAGCAGTAACAGATACAGGTGTCCAAATGAATGCTTGGAGAGCACAGACAGCATAGATGACTGAGGATTTCCTGTTATCCCTTTCTCTGCTCAATTTTCTCAGCTTGTTGGAAAGGGGAGAATAGCCATGGTGGCTTCCTCATTTTGAGGGCTGCATATTTTAGTCCCATTTTCTATCCAAGTTGAAGTCCTTCAAATGTTCAACTTGACACCTAAGCAGGGAGACTGCAGGTCACATAACTTCCATTCAGTTCTGGTGACACAGTGACAATACTGCAGGCTATTTCTGTTGACTGTCTGCTGCCTGAAATTTGGCACTTCGAATCTCACCAGGCTCAAGGTTGACTTATCCTTCCATCCTTCCGAGGACCCAGATTGTTGGGGACAATATGCTGACTCTGTAAGCCTCTTAGAGAGATCTGTAAAGCACTGTAAAGCAGTATATAAGTGTAAATGCTATTGCTATTAAGATACAATGCTAGAACCTAAAAATCTGCCATCCTAAATTTTTCCATATTAAACTTTTCCTACAAGGAGAAATACCATAGATACTATGCTATGCTATGCTATGCTATGCTATGCTATGCTATGCTATGCTATGCTATGCTATGCTATGCTATGCTATACTATACTATACTATACTATACTATACTATACTATACTATACTATACTATACTACATGTGAATATTGGACATTGATTGTATTGTAAGTTAAAATATTAGAGTTGGACTGGGAAAAAAAACAATGTTTATTCCACATGATCAAGAATTCTCTATGTGATTTTAGTCCCACTACTTTCTCTTTCAGCTTCATATACTTATGATGTAGGGCAGTGATGGCTAACCTTTTTCACATTGCATGCCAAAAGTGCACCCATGATGCAATGTGCATGCGACTCCCACTCCCCAAAACATGGACGCATGACCCCCCGCATACTGCATGCCTCTGCACATGTGTGCAGTTTTCCCATCCCATGCATCTCTCCCCGCGCATGTATGTCAGATACCTGACAATCAGCTGGCTGGCGGGGAGCATGCATGCAGAGTGGGGCTCTTCCAACAACCTCTTGTGTGCTAGCAGAAGTGGCTCTGCATGCCACTTTTGGCATGTGTGCCGCAGGTTCGCTATCACAGATATAGGGTTTTATTATAGGGATTAAAAATATGGGGATCATCTATATAAAGCAACTTTAATTCTCAAGGGGAAAAAAACCTTCGTAAATACTTCAACTACATGTAAATTTATTACCCCTACTAATGTAGGCAATTTATAGCTGGCTCTATGTGCATTTATTCAAATACTATTCCCTTTTTATTCATTTGTTCTTGCTTTTAGGGAAGTAGCAAAGATAAATGAACAAAAGTACGTGATGTTAGAAGTGTGGTCGTATCTGATAACTTATTCTTACTGAGTACATTTGAAATCATTTTTGTCTTTGTCAGATGGTGATCTATGGAACAAAATCAGCACTGTAATACCTGGCTTGTTCTGTACTTTAAACTTCTAAACTTGGTGTACCTTTGCAAATTATGCACAACAGAAAAAAAAATGGAGGCAAATAATTGATAATGATTCAACTTTATGTTAGCGTTGCTCTTCAAATTATCAGCTAATGTGTTCATCTTATTCTTTGAGAGCAGATTCTCTGCCAGCAATCATTTTCCCAGCTGAGCTCTTCAATATGCTAAATTATTTGGCACTCGAGTATATTGTGAAAAGGAAAGTAACAGTAGAGGGACTTTTCAAGTTCCTCAAGGACTTAGATCCCTATACCAATAAGATATAACAATTGTTGATGAAAAAAAAAAAAACAGGCAAATACTGATCCCAGAAGGGGATGAAAAAGGTAATTACAAAGTGATTGAAAGATAAAGGAGAATATTTGTAGGATTGAAATGAGGGGTCCTTGATGCTTTCTGAGTCTGGTTGTTTTCTTACAAAATTTCATTACCCAAATTGGCTGCAAGAAAGCACTCAAGCTCAGAGAGCACCAAAGACCCCCTGTTTAGAACACCCAAGACAAGATGTGTGACTACAAAACACAGTTTAAAGAAGAATTGCTTAACTTGTATCAGTGGCGGGATTCAAAATTTTTTACTACCGGTTCTGTGGACGTGACTTGGTGGGCATGGCAGGGGAAAAATACTGTAAAATCTCCATTCCCACTCCACTTCAGGAGAAGGATACTTGTTAAGCCTGGTTTCCCCAACCAGGGTTAGGGAGACAAGCTAAACAGAATGTGCAGCGTTAGTCAGATAGGCACACAGATAAATGAGTGAGCTAAGCTTGTATGTTTATTAACATACAGTAAAAATAACAGATACGCTTGTGCTATCAAAAATATAGTTTATTCCATTATGAGTTCATAGCATAGTCAAAAAAACAGTCCAATAGTCATGTGTCATTTAGTCAGTCCATTCAAGGATATTCAGTTAGCAAAGTCCGTTTAGAATATCCTATGTCAGTTCACTTACAAGTCAGTCCTTTGTTTTCTCTCCCGTTCGAGCAATGCAGTCTTGAGTCTTTGCAGTAATCAGGGATCATCAAAGCCAGAGAGAGAGCAAGCTGCAGCCTTGCTTCTTTTAAAGTGCTTTCACAACCACTCCCTTAATTACTTTCCCATATTTAAAGCTGCAGACACTTTAACATACAAACTATGATTACATATTTATTATTTACCTAAACCAGTTAGGGTAAAACAATGTTATCCCTAACATTACTATAAAATCTCCATTTGCTCCTCACTCCTGGGAGAATTGGATTCAGTTGGATTGGCATCCTTCAGGCTCAAGAGACTATGGCATTATGCTGTGAAACCGGTAACTGCCATTTCCCATGTTGTTTCAATGCTGTATGCAAAGCTGGAGCACGAGGCCTGGGTAATTTAATATGGAGGATAAATTGTTACCCAAGCAGCAGATCCTCCCTCTCCACATCACTGAAATAGTCTAATGGAAAGGCATTTCCTCTTTCTGGGGTAAGGTTACTGCAAAATTCCATTCCCTCCACACCCCACTAATCTGCCTTCCAGCTCCATTCTCCTGTGCAGGGAAACCAAAGAAGACCCAGCCGATCAGCCGGGACTTGGGAGGCAGAGAATAGATGGGGGTGGGGCCAGTCAGAGGTGGCATTTGCCGGTTCTCCTAACCATCAAAATTTCCGCTACCTGTTCTTCAGAACTGGTCAGAACCTGCTGAATACCACCTCTGAACTGTACCAATACAACATTGTAAAACAATGTTTCACAGTAAACTAGTTGAACTGATATTTATATAAACTAATACTCTTTCAGAACTATACATTTGATTCCCGTAATGTGTGTCAAATACTATATCAACCAACAGAATGCAGGACATACATTTAACACAATACATTAGTTTGTAATTCAGTGTTTAGAATATTATAGTGAACTACTTAATGTCACAAATACAGGACTATTAAAACCTTACCATTCCATATGAAATAGAAGCTCTGACTATACAAATGGGACAACAGAAATAATAAATGAGGAATGAATAAAAGGCACTTGTACATAATCTCTGAGTGATATATTATAGATTTTCAAAGTTTATAACCTGATGTTATTCTGTTGTTGCTGTTGTTACTGTTTTTGTTTTATTTATAGGGCTAACAAAATTCTGTGCAATCCTTGATTGTATACTAATCACTCAGCACTTGTATTTTCCACCTATAAACTATGGCTATCCATTAAATCTTTATGTCACCTACTGTCTTGTTTAAAATTTTGTATTAAATTCCTCTATAATATTTAAGAAGATCTACAGTTGTACATGCAAGGTTATGGGATATATACATTCTATAATGAACTTTGCTTCTAGAAACGCCATTTTGTGGATCCCACTGTTCCCAGTTCTAATTTGCATTTTGATCTTGTTGATGGATCTTGAGTTTTAAAAAAATCACACAATCCCCAAGGATTATGAACCCTGACTACCTTTTCATTTCATATTATCTTATTCTCGGAGAATCCCACAATCATTTTTATGAATACTTGGCATGTCATTTGCATTTTTATTAACTTCCTCAACATATACACATGGGAGTTAACAGCGTCAAATTGATGAGTAGAATAGAATTTGTCTCCAGTGCAGAAGCTCTCAGTGTACATACAAACAACATACAAAAAAGTGATATAATCATAAGATACCAATAGAAGAAGGTAATAAGAAAGATGAAAAGGATAATAGTAACCCAGCCCTGTTACATGGGTAAATATTTTTTAGGCATAAGACAGAGATGAAGGAGTTAGGTGTTTAGCAAAATGATGGCATTCGGGAAAAAAATATTTGTGTCTAATTGCTTTGGCTTCCTATGCCCTATAGCATCCTTCTGGGGGGAGAAGTTGAAACAGTTCATGTCCAGGACATGAGGGACAATCTTATGAGTGCACTTTGATAACATGGGTTTTGTTATTTGTTAACTAACATAATGACCTTGTATTTTAATTTAATTTATTTTCTCTCCTTTAAAATGATGTTCAGATTTATTAGCTTTTAACATTCCTAAACTGATAACAAGTGGAGACTACCTCCAGATAAGAAAAGTTTGTTAGTACAACTTGGGGTCTGGCTTATCTCTTTTGTGGACTCTGAACACAATTTCCTTTCAATTATGCCCCTTTTAATGACCTCATTTTAATGAACATGTGTAATATTATGAGATACTGTATGTAACATATTTAACTAAGTGTAACTGATTTCTTATGCAAAGGAGAAGTTACTTTTAATCTGTTCAATCAACTTTGCATTTTCTTTGTTGTGTTAATTATAAAAAAGAAGGAAACATGGGTGTTACGGATTGAACCATCACAGAGATACAACCAGCTTCATCTTACAACAGGCTTGTAATCCTGCAAGTCTTATTGGCCTGTGAATAGCGAGTCGCGATTGGTCAGGCTTGGCCAGTCTGATTGGCTGTTAACAGAAGCCCCTGATTGGACACTTGTGAAAGCGATAGACTCAGTTCATTGGTTATTTTAATGGCAGCAAGCTCTATAAAAGAGCTACTGCTGCCCAGGGTTTCGCTCCAGTCTTTCTTGTTAAATAAAGAGTTGAAGTCACAGTCTAATGTCTCGTCTCCATTCTTACGCCATGCCCAGGACTTAACACTGGTGACAAAGGTGGGATGTGGAGACGATAGAGCTGACTAGGACATCTCAGACAAAGAAAGAGCACGTAGCAAAAGAGCGCACAAAACAGACGGCAAGATGTCTAGCGGTGCCATACCACCCGCTCCATTCAACCCAGCAACCGAAGAATGGGACTCGTATATAGACCGTTTCCAGATGTTCCTGGAGACCAACAATTTAAAAGATGCCACGGCTAGTAAGAAACGAGCGGTATTCCTGACTCATTGCAGCCCCGCCATTTTCAAGATGGCTAAAGCACTAGCAAAACCGGCAGAAGTGAAGACCATGGATTGGGACACACTCGCTCCAATCCTCAGGGCCCATTACGCACCCGCCGTACCTACACTGATACGAAGACACGAATTTTACCAGAGGGGCCAACAAAAGGACGAGAGCATTGGTAATTTCATAGCTGACCTCTGGAACCTAGGAGGCCTTTGTGGTTTTGCAAACTTAGAGGAAGCCCTAAGAGACCGAATAATTCTGGATTAAATGCACCTCACGTGCAGAGTAAGCTGATGGTGAAAGGCGACATCAGCCTTGCAGATGCCATTGCTGATGCTACTGCAGCAGAAGCAACCAGGAAGTCAGCCGCTCGAATGCGCCGAGCAAATGCACCGTTTCTCCAACTCGCCGATGAACTACCACTTACCACTGAGAAGCACGCTACCGCTACCCACCACGAAGACCTCGAGTCATCCTCAGACAGTGATGAAGAGATCAACCGGCTCCGCTCAGAACGAGAGCAAAGGAACCAGCAACGTCCGCACCAATGTGCGGGTTGCGGGGCAAACCACCTGCGATCGGACTGCAAATTCCTCGACGCACTCTGCCGTATCTGTGGAAAGAAAGGCCACATCGCGAAGGTCTGTAGAAGCAGATGATAATCCAGTCCCAGCCGAAAGGAGAACAACCTCCGTCAAGAGATAAGCAAACTTCCTGAAAATCAGAACCATCTGAACCACCAATGGAACAACCACTACTACTACAGAAACCAAGCACCTGCCTTTTCAACGAGATGAGAAGAGGCCCACCAAACCATTATCATCGGCCACGCTTCATTGCTCGATGCAAAGAAAATACGAGTGAAGGTCACTAAATCGACCATGTGTGATGGAAGTCGATTCGGGATTGTCCCTGTCGATGGTATCATGGAAAACCTGCCATCTCCCGCCAGGAGCTCAGCACGCAGAGAATCATCCTGAAAGACTATCAGGGAAACAGAATTCCAGTTGTTGGTTCCAGCAACATCCAAGTATCATTCAAGGACCGCACAGCAACGCTTCCCCTAACTGTCGTCGATTGTGACCGACCCAGCTTGTTAGGACTACAGTGGTTCGCCCCACTCAGAATTGAACTAGCCGGCATACACCATACCAGAAATGATGACTGGGAAGAGGCCCTCATCCAGGAATTACAGGATGTGTTCACAGGAACATTAGGCAAGTACAAGGAGACCCCTATATCATTTAGTCTCAGCCCTGATGCAGCTCCCATTCGGCTTAAACCCCATTGAGTACCTTTTGCCTTAAAACCTAAAATCGACGAGCAGCTAGATAAACTGATAGCCCAGGACGTATTGGAACCGATTGACCAAGCCCGTTGGGAAACCCCGATAGTAACACTCATGAAGCCAGATGGTTCGTTAAGAATTTGCGGGGACTATCGGGCCACCCTAAATCATGCTCTTCAGCAGAGCGCTTATCCAGTACTTGTGGTTCAACACCTTCTTCATTCCCTGGGTGGCGGAAAAATATTTGCGAAACTGGATTTAGCTCAGGCATACCAGCAACTCCCTGTGGATGCAGCAACTGCAGAAGCCCAGACAATAGTTACACATAGAGGCGCTTTTAAGTGCAACAGACTCCAATTCGGAGTAAGCGTGGCACCGGGCATTTTCCAAAGTTTAATGGAGAGACTATTACAAAGCATAAAAGGTGTCATGCCTTATTTTGACGACGTCCTAATAGCTGCCCCCACTAAAGAAGTATTAGTACAATGGCTCAGAAAAGTCCTGCAGAAATTTAAAGACATGGGTCTTAAGTTAAAACGAGACAAATGCCAGCTTTGCACAGAGAGAGTGGAGTTCCTGGGATACCTTCTTGACAGACAGGGAATCCACCCCACCGAAAAAAAAACTAACTGCAATAAAAAAAGCCCTGAGACTTAGGAATAAGACAGACCTTCAAGCTTTCCTGGGACTTATTAACTTTTATAACATTTTCTTGCCCCAGAAGGCAACTGTAGCCGAACCCCTACATAGACTCCTCGATAAAAAGGCTCCTTGGGTTTGGGGACAGCGTGAAAAGATAACGTTCAAAGGGATAAAAGACCTTTTAACTTCTGATGCCGTATTAATGCAGTATAATGAAACTCTCCCTTTGACGGTCACCTGTGATGCTTCACCATTTGGAGTAGGAGCTATCCTAAGCCACGTCCTCCCAAATGGAAATGAGGCACCCATTGCGTTCTTTTTGAGAACTTTGTCTAAAACTGAAAGGAATTATAGCTGAAAGGAACTATAACTTGATAAAGAGGCCCTCACTATTGTATCCGCAATTAAACGTTTCCATGAATATGTATATGGGAGACCTTTACCATAATTACAGACCACAAACCGTTACTTGGAATCTTGGCATGAAAAAAACAAACTCCCCATATATTATCACCAAGAATGACACGTTGGTCAGAATTTTTAGCCGCCTACGATTACCGTTTGCAACATCGCTCAGGGAAAACCATTCCCCACGCTGAGGATTTGAGCTGCTCGCCACTACCAGACATTATAGAGGACCCTGCTCTGACCATTACCGTACTACAAATAGAAACTCTCAAATCGCCACCATTAACTGCTCGAGACATAGCCTTAGAGACAAAAAAGGACCCTGTTTTGGCATGAGTCCTCAGTTTGGTAGAACGCGGTTGGCTGATAAGTGAAACTGATGACACGTTCAAGCCATTTAAAAATCGTCAAACGGAACTGTTCTCCCAGAAAGGTTGCATAGTATGGGGAGACAGAGTCATATTTCCGGAAAAGCTACAATATAGGGTATTGAAAATGCTGCACGAAGGACATCCAGGCATCGTGCGGATGAAGGCATTGGCCAGGAATTATGCATGGTGGCCTGGTTTAGATAGACAAATAGAAATGTGGGTAGCAAAATGCAGTAAATGCCAGGAGACTCACCCTGCTCCCCCAAAGACTCCCCCAACTAAGTGGGAAACACCTCGAGGTCCGTGGTCCCGTATCCACATCAATTTTGCGGGACCCACAAGAGGACACACTTTCCTTTTAATGGTGGATGCCTATTCAAAGTGGCTTGAAGTCCAAAAAATGGAAAGCACCACCACAGACGCAGTCACTAAGAAATTGAATAAACTATTTGCTACCCACGGATTTCCTGATGTCTTCGTCTCAGATAATGGCCCCCAACTCACTGCTCGGCCATTCGAACAATACCTGGCTGATCGGGGCATCCGCCATGCTTTAACATCACCAGCTCACCCTGCAGCCAATGGTAGGGCTGAGCGAATGGTTCAATTTGTAAAACAGACCCTGCATAAAATGGACCACGGCGACATTGATGACAAAATAAACCGAATGCTGTTTATTCAACATATAACCCCAAACAGCACCACAAACAAAACCCCAGCAGAACTCCTGATGGGCCGGAAACTTCGCTCGCATCTTGATCATCTCCACCCAAACTACATGCCAGAACAGCCCCCGGGATCCAGCAGTAAGTGTCAGGCATTCCAGGAAGGTGACTTTGTGTTTGCGAAAAACTTCTTGGGCGACTCATTGTGGGTCCCCGCTACCATAACTCAACTTACAGGACCCCGATCATATCGTCTACTAATGGCAGACAGGAAGATGTGGAAACGCCACATAGACCAACTCCGTTCCCGATTAACGCCAGAACCTCCAGCTGGGGGGGGGGAAGGAACATGGAGGAGGACGAAGAAGAATTTGAAACCCAACAGCCCAGGGGATACTCACCATCTGAGGGAGAACCGGATCGGGGAGCGGCCTCACCACATGACACCGTGAGGGAGGCGGATCCAGGGAACCCGGAAGACAGCACTGAGGAGGGCAACCCGGAACTACAGTCTTCACTATCCAGCCCAGCGAACAGCCCACCAGAGCCAGAACCAGAACGAAATCTGGTGGAACAGCGCAGGTCAAGCAGACAGGTGAAGTGGCCTGCCTATCTGCATGAATACATCACCCCACCCCTCAGACGGGACCAAGGGGGGAGGGGTGTTATGGATTGAACCATCGCAGAGATACAACCGGCTTCATCTTACAACAGGCTTGTAATCCTGCAAGTCTTATTGGCCCGTGAATAGCGAGTCGCGATTGGTCAGGCTTGGCCAGTCTGATTGGCTGTTAACGGAAGCCCCTGATTGGACGCTTGTGAAAGCGATAGACTCAGTTGATTGGTTATTTTAATGGCAGAAAGCTCTATAAAAGAGCTACTGCTGCCCAGGGTTTCGCTCCAGTCTTTCTTGTTAAATAAAGAGTTGAAGTCACAGTCCGATGTCTCATCTCCGTTCTTATGCCCATGCCCAGGACTTAACAATGGGGCTCAAGGTTCTCTCTTCCTTTTTGATAGAGAGATCCCATTTTATCAGGGTACCCTAATAAACTGCTTTTAAATGATTTTCTAAACTTAGTTGCTTATTGGAAAGGTAAACTGAAGCAGAACCGAGAACCAGATTTGACTTTCAGTTAGGATAATCAAAGTCGCATACTTTTTATGTACGTGCAACACAAGTTAAAAAGTTTGTAACTTGGATTTCCCTGTTACATTCTAATATTGTTGAAACACATCCTTGCATAAGCCCTATTGGTAACTTGCCAAATAATTCCATTTGCTGTAGTCTTTTCATGGTCTTGCTTGAACTGATATATAATAGGGAGGGCAATGCTTGCTATGGAACTGGCTGAAGGACATTTTGTGATGGTTCTAGATGTACATGGTAGGATTCAAAATAACAATCTGTTGGGGGAAAGAACTATTGAAATTCCACCCCCACAAAACCCTGTATGAAATCTAGAACTTTCCACCTTCTTCAAGTGACATTGGCAATAAAAACATGATAGGGAAAACTGATAGGGAAAAAGTAGCTGCTATCTTCTTGAAAGCCATTTAATTGAGTGGAAAAGAATCAAACCAGGAAGTGGAGTGGGTGCAAATGAGATAATTATGTAAAATAACTGATTTCAGAACTGAGCTTGAAAAGTCTTCACAGAAATCATCACTTTGCTATAAACAACATAAGGAGACAAGGAGATATTTTTTAAATGTCCAGGTAGTCATGAGATACTGCAAAACATGCTATGCAAAGGTACACATTGACAACATGCTTTACAGCCCTTTGCCCCACTTTTAGGCCTAAATATGGGTGTGCATAAGCGCACAATTGTGCCTACCATCCCTGTCCTATTGTCCCCGATTATTAGTTCCTATCTCTTGTATTTGAACTTCTGTTTATTCTTGTTTCTGTTGTATTGTAAACTTTTGACAAATAAATTTTACTTCCATTGCGGAACGCGCATTGCGGATATGAGCAGTTCCCAAAGATTTTAAAATGACATGAGATGGGATTACTTTCCCAAAGGTGCAGACTCCTTTCCATTGTGCTGGCATGTGATCATAGGCCATCCGTCCACACAGGAACCATAGATTTGCTCCCAGGAGATGACCAACCTTATTTGGTTCAACATAGATTAATTGTGCAAAGGATTCCATTAACATAGCCAAATAAGTGGGTGGTGGTGCGTATTTCCCATTTGCATATTTGGGCAGCTGGTTTTCTCTCGTGGTGGGACAACATGTGGCAGGGATAAATGGACACCCATTTTCATTGATCAAAGATATGATATCAAATTTAGAAATATTATGTGCAAAGTAAGTGAGATTTTTAGTCTTCATGTCATCCGGATAAACCCGACTTCCATTGCCAATAATAATTGTTTTGTTACAAAATGGATATGTTTCCAAGTAAGTCATATTCTCTACTGTCTCATTGTGGGTGCAGCAGATACCTGCCACCTCTTGGATTCGGCTTCCAAGATGCAATGTATTTATGTTACTTGTAGTCCAACTGTTAGACCACATCCCTGAACAACCATAGCATTGTCCCTTATACCAGTCACCTTCAGCCAGAGGTACTGCAACCATTGGAAGCCCTGATGTTTTGTGAGTTGGCATGTGCATACATATCCAACAATCAGTTTTATTATGAAGGTTTGCTAGCTTCCCCATGTCCTGGATCAACGTGTTTCTTTTCCATTCCTCCAAATCCATCCCCTTGCTCCTTTGGCTGATGATAAGGATGCACACAGCGAGCAGGAACCCAAACAACTGTCCCCTCATCTTCAACAGCAGCATATCCTCGGCCGCAAGTTATCAGCGGGACAGGTCCTTTCCACGTTGGATCTGGTAGTCTCTTATACCGAACTTTCGGTCTTGGCATACCTGCAGAAGGGGAGGAAGCAAAATGCCTACTGGCTGCTGTAGCAGCGGGAGATCCTGTCATGTTTAAAAAATTAAAGTGTATAAGGTAATATTAAGAATGTTTTGTATGTATGGCAAGCCATATCCATCCACTTCCCCCATTTTTGTTTTTGTGTGAAGGAGTGCTTGTTTTAGCGTCTGATGAGCTCGTTCCACAATGGCCTGACCAGTGGAATTGTAGGGAATGCCAAATTTATGTATAATTGACCATTGATGACAAAATTCTGCAAAGGCGGTGCTAATGTAAGCAGGGCCATTATCGGTTTTGATCTCCATTGGTGGCCCCACATGTGTGAAGGTATGGAGGCAATGGTTGACTACATGTTTTGTAGCCTCTCCTCATTGAGGTGTTGCCATAATAAATCCTGAATAGGTATCAATGGTGACATGCAGATGGTGCCATTGTTTGAAGGGAGGGTGTTGTGTGACATCCATCTGCCATAGTTGACAAGCAGATGTCCCCTGAGGATTTACTCCTTGAGGAAGAGAAGTGCAACTAGGACATTGTTGAATAATAGCTGCAGCTTCTGCAGCAGTGAGACCAAATTGTTTACAAAGAGCTTTAACATTTTGATGAAAATAGCTATGTGAGTCCCATAGAGTAGCAGGAGAAAGCGAGAGACAGGACATGGCCGAGGCCACTGCATCAGCTACGTCATTCCCTTCCTGCAGCTCCCCAGGAAGTGGCTGGTGGCTGTGAATGTGTGCGATATGTAGAGAATGTGTGCGAGAATGAAGACAGCTTTGCAGAGCTAGAAACAAACTCATAAGATTAGCATCAACAGATGGAGAAAGATAAGCAAATTCAATGTTAAGTATCAATTGATAAACGTAAAGAGAATCCACAATAAGATTTAGCGGTTCTTGTGCAAATTCCTGTCAGGCCAAAATAGCAGCAGCTAATTCAGCCCTTTGTGCTGATTGCTGAGGAGGGGTAATTTTTGTTTTCCATACCCCTTCCTGTCTCCATGCACAAGCCCCGTAGGTCTTACCACCGTCTGCATAAACGGTCACTCCCCCAACTGGCTGCTTAGCAATAACTGAATTAAAATTTACAGATATGTTTCGAATCAACTGGAAATGAGGGTCAATGGGGATGTGGCAAGAAATCTTCCCTGGCCAATTTTCAAGAGCAATTTGCAATTCAATGGATTGACTATACCAAGTTTCCCACAGAGTGAGGGAGATAGGTAAAAATAACTGAACTAGATCTATGCCATATAAATGCATACTGCGATTTCGGCCTTTGATGATTAACTCACTATAAAGGATAGCCATAGTAGAAACTGTTTTTTGGGGAGTATTTTGCAAATGTAACCATTCAATGATATAAACCTGCGCTTCATGTAATTGAAATAAAGCTGCAGTAGGCAAGGCTGGAGTTTGTAAAATTGCCAAAGCAAATGGAGTATCAGGAATGCATCGATCAACCCAATGCTGCATTAAAACCGCATTTACATGTGTCAGTACCTTCCTTTGTTCTGCTGATAAGGTTATAGCAGAATCCGGTCTCGCAGAGCCCTTTAGGGCCAAGAACAAGGGCTGGAGTACTGCTGTAGTTAACCCCAGGTAGGGTCTAACCCAGTTAATTGTTCCTAGTATTTGTTGTAATTTTACTAGAGAAATCTTTTCCTCAATTTTGATTTCCGGAATGACCGGATGAGCATAGGTTGCAAGGACCTTATGCCCTAAATGAATTTTTTCTGGGGCAATATGAAGTCCAAATTGTAATAATACCTCTTTAAGGCAAGGTAACGCTGTCTTAACTGTTCTCGGTGGGCCGGGAGCTGCAATTAAAATATCATCCATGTAGTGGTAAACCTTCCACCTAGGATGAGAGGTTCTGAATGGAGCCAGAGCCATTCGAACATATGACTGGCACATCGTTGGACTGTTTAGCATTCCCTGTGGCAAAACCTTCCATTGGTAACGAAAGGTAGGTGTATTGTTATTCAACTCAGGTACGGTAAAGGCAAATAATTTCTTGTCATCTGCATGCAAAGGGATAGAAAAGAAGCAATCCCGTAAATCTACTTAAACTAGATCCCAATTACGTGGGATCAGGTTAGGGTTAGGCAAACCACATTGTAATGCTCCCATTGGTTGAAGCATTGAGTTAATGGTTCTCAGATCATGGAAAAATCTCCATTTTCCATTTTTCTTTTTAATAACAAATACCAGAGTGTTATATGGACTAGAAGTTGACTCAATGTGTCCTAATTGTAGCTGCTCAGCTACCAATTGATGTAAAGCTGTAAGCTTTTCTTTTGGAAATGGCCATTGGTCAATCCAGACTGGCTGAGAGGTTAACAATTGTAATTTTTCCATTATCCAATAACAATTTTTGTGCGAAATTGTGACAGCAAATCTCTACCCCACAAGTTTATATGCAGGGGCAACACAAGAGGTTGAATCCTTGCAGTCTCACCAGTTTCTCTATGCAATGCCTTCAACCAACGAACAGCTGGAGAGTCCTCAAGAGCCCATTCATTTGGCCATTCCTTTTGGCGTAACACAGAGACATCTGCTCCGGAATCTATAAGGCCAGAAAATGATTTTCCCTGAATTTCAATTGTCATTTTTGGTTGGTCTGTAGTCAAATTTTTTGTCAGCGCTGGCAATTCTGCAGCAACTGGAGAACTTGCCATTGCAGTGGACCCAAAACCACCAGTTCATGGGATCCCAATTAAAGGATTAAAAGGGATGTATGGAAGCAATAATAACTGGGCAATAGAGTCACCGGCCATTAATGATGCAGGAGTATCAGAGTACAATTGTATCTTAATAACCCCTTTATAATCTTGATCAATAACTCCTGGAATAAAAACCCTTTTTCTGATGCAGAAGACCTGGGAAGTACTAATCCCACTGTTTTTTCTGGCAGTGGCCCATGCAAATGAGTCTCCTCAATATACACTTGATTAGGAAAGGTCACATTAATTGAGTTCAACATTTTTAAACCCAAACCTGCACTCCCAGGCGATGCTTTTGTGACAGCCTTGGAAGCGGGGCTAGCTGCATGTCCCAAATTTAGTTTCCCGGATTTTGGTTCTGATCAGAGCGACATTGATTTGCCCAATGAAACCCTTTTTTTGCATTTTGGACAGACGTCCTTAATTTTGTTTTTGTTAAATGCCATCCCCTCCCCTGGGGCATGGCACTGGGCTTTAAAATGGCCAGGCTTTCCACAATTAAAACAATTCCCTGTAGGTTTCATCCCTTTTTGCAATGCAATAGCCAAAGTCTCCATGTTGTAAGCCCGAGAAACCACCACTGCACATGCCTTTAACAGATCAGCCAGAGTAACCTCACCTCTAGCCACCAAGGGCTGTAAGATACGCTTGCAGTCAGAGTTTGCATTTTCAACTGCCAATTTCAGCAAAAGTTCTTTTGCAGCTTCCTCATTAGAGATTTGCCTAGTAATAGCTAATTGTAGCCTTTCCACAAAATCATTATAAGATTCAGATGCTGTTTGCTTAATTTGAGAAAAAGACCGTGCTGGGGTTCCCACATCCTGGATGCAGGACAACGCCCCAAGGACAGCTGCCATAACCACTGGAAATACATGATCAGACAAATTAGCAGCTTGATCAGCAGTGGATTCAAACAAGCCTGCCCCATAGATTTTTTCTGGCATATACAGCCCCCCCGAATTCCTTCCCCTAGTGATAACTTCCCTTTGGTATTCTGAGTCAAAAACCACATACTGAGTAGAGCTCAATATCATTCTCATTAAATCTTTCCAGTCACTAGGAATCATGCGTGAGGTAGCCAAACTTGTCAGGAGCCCCTTTGTAAAAGGACTTTGAATACCATAATCTTTAACTGCTTTTTAAATTTCCCTAAAAACTGCTAAAGGAATCGAAACCCATTCAGTCTGCAGATTGCCTTGAGCACCCACTTGCCTATTGACTGGAAACAAATTCATCAGGCTCTATTTTCCCCTCATTGAAAGCCTGATGTATCATTGCTTGAACTTTTCCCATTTTTGGTTGGATTTTATCATCCACAGGCATAGGTGCTGTTGGAAATGATAAAGCACATTCCAGTTTTGGGGTAGGAGGGTGCAATACAATTCCTTTATAAGGAGGAGGTTCTACTAAAGTTTTTAAAAGAGGTTGTTGCTGGATCTCTAAAGCAGTCATAACAACCTTCCAATATATCAAAATTTCAGCTGTTGCCCGTGGCTCTTCATGAAGGATAGTTCCAATTCTCCTCCATGTGTCTAACTTTAAAGAGCCTTTCTCTGGATACCAGGGACATTGCCGCCAGATCTCTTGCAGCAGCTCTCTCACATTATCTTTTGAAAGAACTATTTGCTCCCCCCCAGAGGGTTTAAAGATAAAGAAGTTTGTCCTGACTAACTTCAGCAGCTCACTAACATGCCGTTCCTGTGGCTGAGAGAGTTTTCCCCCCATGTTCCCTGAAAAAATCCTATTGTCCAGGAATATTTAAGTACGTACTTTACCTATTCCAGGCAAGGAAACACAGAGTTCCGGACACATACCACCTGCAGTGGATCACGTCAGGGTCACCACTTGTGGTGGTCTCCCATGGAAAGAATGAGACACAGGCTGGTGTACTTGGGATGGGAGTCCAGAGCAAATTCTAGTTCTCCCTTTTATTGAGAATTTTGTACATAGTAAGCATTCACATTGTGGATTAAAATAATTACATATAGTACACAGAATTGTTTACAGTCGTCTGAGCTGCTTAAATGTTTCTGGTGTTTGCTTTTAATTTCCTTGCTTTATCTCAGTGACCCTTAGGCAGACATCTATGTATAAGGTCTTAGACTAATCATTACCCAATACTGAAGTCAAAGTTTATTCCCACAAGGCATAAGCTTCTTTGTCTCTCTCTCTTTCTCTCTCTGTGGGGAATCAAGGAAGATATATATTTATCCCATTTTAAAGGATAACTGATGGAGAACACAATCTGTCTGTTACTGCTTCTATCTGACTAGGACATATATTTCCAGGTTGCCCAATTTTGTTGCTATTGTTTTCTGTATATGTCCTACCTATGGTTGTAATTTAAATCTTTAAATTTGCCACCACTGTCTTTATTATAATTAGTATAATAATGCATTTAGATAACTTCATTGCATTTTTAAAATTTTTATTAATAATTACCGGTTCATGTATTTTATTGTTATGCTTTCTGGCCCAAAGGCTATTCTAAAGATTTGATTTATTTGTGTGTCAAAGAAGATGGGGGAGAAGAAGGATGCTTTCAAACACTTTACTGTTTAAAATTATCACCTCTGAAACACCCCTTTCATTGTTTCCTTCCTTGACTCGAGTCTATTAAGCTGAGTGTTTGGGACAGTGTCAAGGAAAGACAGCCATAGAACTGATAATTTCATCCAAATGATGAATTAAGCATTTTAGCTTTGTTATACAAGTTCCGCTCTTCAGTTACAATGCATACATAGTACTAGACAGGTACAAAAGGGCTGAAGCTGGCACAGATGCCTCTTCTTTAATCTGGAAGGAAACATGTAGGCATGAAAACCCAGCATTGGTATAACTGTATTCAATTTAAATAGGCTGAACTTAACTTTCCTTTCCTTTCTTCCTCCTTTCCTCCTTTTCTTTCCTTTCTTCCCTTCCCTTCCCTTTCCTCCTTTCCTTTCCCCCTTTCTTTCCCTCTCCTCCCCTCCGCTCCCTTTCCTGTCTCCTTTCTTCTTTTTCCTCTCCTCTCTTCCTCCTGTCCCCTCCCTTCCTCTGCAGTGCTGCTTTATTCAGCAAAATGCCTGGAGAAACATGGTCTTTTGTTCTGTATCCACTCATGGGAGAAAGAATTCTGCTGAGGCCATGTCCTCTCCCTCCTGCTGGGAGAAATTATGTTGAGGAAGAGGGGGGAAAAAAAAACCTTATGTCTGAAATGGACATGCATTGGCATTTTGCCCATTACCTTTTTATTTCTTCCCATAAATTACAATATATCCATATTTTTGGCAAGCCAGTGTCCTCATTTTGAGCAGTGCATTCACTGGCCCTCTTTTTCTTTTCTTCATAATTGAGGAAATTATCTAATTCAGGCTGCTGAACACTTGTTCAAACAATTTTTGAGCAGAATAGGGAGCAATGTAATGTGAGAGAGACATAGGTCAGAGAGAGAGAGACAGAGAGACAGAGAGAGAGAGAGAGAGAGAGAGAGAGAGAGAGAGAGAGAGAGAGAGAGAGAGAGATGGAGACAGAGAGACAGAGAGCTAATGCTAAGAGTGTCTTTTTCAAGACATATGCTTCTACAGCAATCTTTTTTTTTTTTCTGAATGCTTTAGGGCATACTTGAATAGGTGGAGCTAATTATCTATTCACGTCCCTAATTTTACAATGAAATGGTTAGATGTGAAGGACTATTGAGACTATCATTATTACCTTTTTTTCTAATGCATTTAAGCCCTGCTTAATGAGACTGATGGATCTAGAGAGTAAGTCATAATAGAATCAATGTGAGGCCAAACAAGTGTTAGAATGCACAATTATACCTACTGTACAGTGAGAACGGTTACTTTGTTATCTCTGTTGCATGAAGTAGCTTTAATAGCTGTACATGTATGGATTTATATTTCAAATTTTCAGAGCACTTTGAGGTTAAAATCATGTCAAACTAAATGCTGCCTTTTTTTTTTTTTCAATAGCATCTAGTGCATCATTTTGTCCCCCCCCCCCTCTCTCTCTCTAGTTATTTTTGCTCCTGACACTTGCCCATAATAATTCATTTCAACTGGAAACATACTTGGATGAAAGGCTGGTCCTGGCTATCCTTAGAAAATGCCATGGCAGATCTTGAAAATAAATAAATAAGCAAACAAAAACAAAATCTCCATAGACTGAGAAGAGTTAATATTAACACCTTGAGAAGGTGATCAAATGGTGATGATGGGCTAGCTACAAGCATTTTGGACAATGTTTATTCCAATGTTTATTCCATCAAATGTAAGTTATTGTTCTATGATGGCACAAAATTGGTCTTTGTCTCCATCCAAAATTATATTTATTGGAAATATTACTCAGATGTTCTCTCTGGATTTCTAAATGTTGTTGATCCTGTATTCTGAATAGAATAAACCTGGAAGGGACCTTGGAGGTCTTCTAGTTGATCCCCCTGCTCAAGCAGGAGACCCTATGCCAATTCAGACAAAGGGCTGTCCAGTCTCTTCTTAAAGACCTCCATTGATGAAGTACCCTCAATGTCTGAAGGCAAGTTGTTCCATTGGTTAACTGTCCTCATTGTTAGAAAGTTTCTCCTCAATTCCAGATTGCTTTTCTCCTTGATTAGTTTCCATCCATTGTTTCTTGTCTTGCCCTCTGGTGCTTTGGAAAATAACTTGTCCCCCTCTTCTTATGACAGTACTCCCCTGGGTTGGAAAGTGGCAACATTCCAATTCAGTAACTATACTGTGATGGGCCATCTGCTAAAATAAAGCCAGATCATGGCATAAACTTCACAGTAAATCAGGAAGCCAGCAATTGTGGAGTCTGCCTAGCAAGATCAAAGACTCCTTATTCACAGAAGATATGCAGATGTAACTCCTGTAACAATCCTGGCTAATTGGAAAGTTGATAAAAGTAATACCAGTTAGCCAACTTGCATTGCTTAGGTAAAAATTCCCTGCAGTAAATCAAATATATCTTAGATAACTCCTAGGGATTTCATTAGCCAACCTAGGAATAGAGATAGTTAGAGACCAAAGGAACAAATTGTAGAATTATTACCAAAAATGTTTATTAGAAGATATTTCTTATTATTGTGCTTTGTCCCACCTTCTCCTTTAGTGAAAAAATTATAAAATTTACTTAATCTTTTGTTCTAGGCTCTTGGCATTTTGACCAGGAGCCCTTTTCCTTGGAGTACTCCAATAAAAAGCAATCAGAAAACCTGCACCTCGTGTCTGGCATTCATCATTGGCTTTGGCACCAGGATCAGACCCAAATTGGGGACAACACCATTATCTAAAGGCTAGGCCCCAGATATTAGGAAAATTAAAGTTTGCAAGCGTCCCCAAAGTGCTGAATGAAAAAGCATTCCCGCTTTTCAAAAGGGAACAGGACTTTCTTTGCTTTTCTTTGAAGACATTTTGCTTCTCATGCAAGAAGTTTCTTCATTTCTGAACTCGGTTGAGAAATAAAACATCTTCATGGAAAAACAAAGAAAGTTCAGTTACTGTTTGAAAAAGCACCCCTGGGACAACCATGGCATGGATAACTAAGAATCTCCATAGTTATATTAGCTTGTATAAGATTGTTCAACATACCAATAGGTCTCCAGTGCCATTTAATATCTTTAGGAAGCCATTGGTCATCTATAGGAAATATTGATCAAATATAATTAAGCATGCTATTAATATTCAGAACTATTTCACTGAAACTTCAAATTCAAGTACATAGCTTAAATTTTTACTGTAATATTGTCTAGCGTGTGCCCTGGATCTATCCATGTAAGATAAATCTCAGATGATCTCTTTTGTCGTGTCCGCAAAAAGACGCCAGGAGTCGGTGACTTCGTTCAAAGCTCTTTATTACAAGGATTGGAACCGAACCGGCGAAAAGAAAAAAGCCCACGGCTTTTATTCTTTTCGCCGCGGCGGCTGCGGCCAATGGCAGCGTTTCGAGTCTCCCGCGCTTGGAGCGAGCCAATCGTGGGAGACTCTCAACGAGCCAATCGGCGCGGCTCGCCTGACCAATTAGAAATCCCCGCGCTTTGGCCAATCAAAACACGGGGATTTCGAGTATGTAAATTAGGACAGAACACTCCTCCCCTCTTGGTATAGTCCTTATGTTGCGTAGTCACGTAGGTAGGCGGGGCTCCGTCGGGTCCTACATGACCTGCGCAACTCAGTCGTCAGCGGAATCCCAGCCTGTTCGGTCGGGTTTTTGGTTGTTCCTGTTCCTGTGCGAACCGGCTGGTTGATCGGGCCGGTTCCTTCTCCGTGGCTCCCACCTGGGCCTTCCGGGTTGGTTGAGCTACGGATTTCGCCGCTCCCCCTCGGTCTTTCCGGGTCGGTCGAGCTGGCTTGGCAGTTCTTTTCCGGCGAGGGGTCGCGATGGCTGCGTCTCGGTAAGTACTGCTGGTTTATTTTTTCTTGCGCTTGGTTATTCGGGTATTCCCTCCCCCCTTGGTTTGCGTTTTGGGAGGTGGGTTCTTTTGCTGTCCTGGACCTGAGTTGGTCAATGTGTCGTTTCCATGCTCGCCCGTCTGTGGTTTGGAGCAGGTACGAGCGTGGGCCTGTAACTTGGGTGATGATGGCTGGGATCCATAGGGGGTCCCCCGTCAGGTTTTTGGCATACACGAGGTCCCCGGGTGTGAACGTTCGGTATTTTGTACTTGAGTCTGGGGGCCGCTCCGGGTTATATGTTGGGTGTAACCTGTCGAGTGGGGACCTCAGCTTTCTACCCATTAGTAATTCGGCTGGGTTTTTGTTGGTAGTGGTGTTCGGGGTTATGTGTTGTATAAATAGGAGTCTGTTAATTTTGTCTTGGATCTCCCCGTGGACCATTTTCCGGATGGTTTTTTTGGTAAATTGGACCATCCGTTCCGCCCTACCATTCGCCGCCGGATGCGCTGGTGCTGTTAGTGCGTGGCGGATGCCTCTTTCCGCCAGGAACTTCTCGAAGTCGAGGGAGGTAAACTGGGGCCCGTTGTCGGAGACGACGACGTCTGGGAGGCCGTGTGTTGCAAAGAGTTTGCAAAGTTCTTTGATCACGGCCTCCGTGGTTGTTGCCTTCATGTCGCTTACCTCCAACCAGTTGGAGTAAGCGTCAACCGTTATGAGAAAGGTATGTCCATTCGTGGGACCAGCAAAGTCTAAATGGATTCTGGACCAGGGTCCCCTTGGTGTTTCCCACTCCAGGATGGGTGCTGTGGGTGGGCTGGGTCTAGTCTCCTGGCATCGCTGGCACCTAGCTACCCAGGCCTCTATCTGCTTGTCCATCCCTGGCCACCAAGCGTAACTTCTGGCCAGGGCTTTAGTTCGTACGATGCCAGGATGCCCCTCATGCAACATTTCCAAAACCTTCCCTTGTAGTCTGTCCGGAATGACCACCCTGTCACCCCATAAGAGGCACCCCTTAAGCAGCGAGAGTTCGGTTTGGCGGTTCCTAAATGCCTTGCTGGACTCGTCGTTGTCCTTTTCCGGACACCCTTTTTCCACCCAATGCAAAATCCGCGCCAGACGCCTGTCTTTAATAGTTTCCCGGGCAATGTCTGACGCGGTTATGGGTAGGTTGGGTAGGGCCTCGATGCTGAGGGTGGTCGTTGTTGGTGCTGGGTCAGGGTCGGAGTCTGGTAACGGCGAGCGGCTCAAAGCGTCCGCATGTGAAATCTTCTTACCCGGTCTGTGTATAAGTTCGTAGCTGTAGGCTGCCAGGAACTCGGACCACCTTGTCATCCGGGGAGACAGAATGTTCGTGGTGGCCCGATTCCCTGCAAGGATGCCCAGCAACGGCTTATGGTCTGTTACAATGGTGAAAGGGCGGCCGTATAGGTATTCATGGAACCGTTTTACGGCGGCAACTATAGCCAAAGCCTCTTTGTCCAGTTGGCTATAGTTCCGCTCTGGCTTGGTTAGGGTCCGTGAAAAGAACGCGATGGGTGCTTCTTTTCCGTCAGGGAGGGTATGGCTGAGGACAGCGCCGACGCCGAAAGGTGATGCGTCGCAAGTGACGGCCAGGGGCAGGGTTTCGTTGAATTGAATCAAGACGGCGTCGGAGGTGAGGAGGTCTTTAGTTTTTTGGAAGGCTCCCGTTTCCCCCAAGTCCAGGTTGCCGCCTTATCCAGGAGCCTATGCAAAGGCTCCGCCGCTGTTGCCTTTTGGGGTAGGAAAACATTATAAAAGTTCAGTAACCCCAAGAATGCTTGTAGTTCAGTTTTTGATTTAGGGGTGGGGGCCTCTTTGATAGCTCTGACTTTTTTACTTGTGGGGTGAATGCCGTGTCGGTCTAGGAGGTAGCCCAAGAATTCCACTCGTTCTGTGCACAGTTGGCATTTCTCCCTTTTTACTTTAAGTCCCGTTACTTTAAATTTAGTTAGGACCTCTCTGAGTCGGCTTTCTAATTCGGCTTCGTTTGGCGCCGTCACTAGAACGTCATCGAAATAGGGCACCACCCCCTTGATGCCTTGCAACAACCTCTCCATCAGGCTCTGAAAGATGCCTGGTGCCATGCTGACTCCGAATTGGAGTCGGTTGCACTTGAAAGCCCCCCGGTGGGTAACGATGGTCTGGACTTCCGCCGTTTGCTCGTCGACCGGCAACTGCTGGTATGCCTGGGCGAGATCGAGCTTGGCAAAGACCCTGCCCCCTCCCAGTGAGTGCAGCAGGTGTTGCACGATTGGGACGGGGTAGGCGCTTTGTTGCAGCGCGCCATTTAGGGTGGCCTTATAGTCCCCACAGATCCTCACCGACCCGTCTGGCTTGACCGGGGTCACTATGGGGGTCTCCCACCGGGCATGGTCTATTGGTTGCAACACCCCTTGTTTGACGAGCTTGTCAATTTGCTCGTCTATCTTAGGTTTTAGGGCGAATGGCACCCGCCTAGGTTTTAGTCATTTGGGGGGGACGCTAGGGTCTAGGTCAAACGAGATAAGGGGCCCCTGGTACTTGCCCAGGCTTCCGTCGAAGACTTCTCGGAACTCCTGGGTTAGTCGCTGTTCCCAGCCGTCGTCAGTGACGTGGTTGACTCCCGTGAGAGAGATGTCGAGCGGGGCGAACCATTGCAGTCCCAGCAGGCTTGGGCGGTCGCGATCGACGATTGTGAGGGGGAGTTGTTCGGTGCACCCCTTATATGTCACGTTAAAGTTTTTGGTGCCCACTACCGGGACGCGGTTTCCCTGGTAGTCTTTTACAATAAGTCTTTGGGCGTCTATGTTCCTCCTTTGGAGGGTAGGCACCAACCGTTTTATCTCGTGCCATGCAATCATGGAGAGGTAGGACCCGGAGTCTACCTCCATTTGGCATGGCTGGCCTTCGATGTGGACCTCGACGTGGACTTTTCGGGCGCCGTCGGAGATGGCGTGGCCGATGGTTACCGTCTGGTGGGTCTCCTCTCTCCGTCGGTTGTCGCCGCCTCTCGAGGATCGTCTGGTCCGGTCCCATCGGCTGTCCGAGTGGCGATCTCTGGGCCGGGGCGGTGTGCTTTCCCTTCTCCGGTCGTGTTGGTCCCATCGGGGTGGACTGTGAGGTTTCTTCTGGCGGCAAACCCGGGCGATGTGCCCCTTTTTTTCACAATGCCGGCAGATGGAATAAAAAAACTGGCATTCTGACCTGGGGTGGTCGCCGCCGCAACCGGCACAGTTGGTCCTCGACCTACGACCTCTGCGGTTCCGTTGGTCGCGCCCCGTCTGCAATCGATGTATGTCTTCTTCGTCTTCGGACGTGCTGGATGCAGAATGGAAATCGCCGTGGTGTGTGCTTGTTTTGGTTTTTTGTTCGGTCGACCTTGCCGGGTTGTTGTTCCCGCCGCGGTCCTTCGCGTCTGGTTTACGCATGCTGTCTGCGGAGGTGCGGGTTGCTTCTGCGGCTGCGGCTGCGGTGAGGGCGTCTGCTAAACTGATGTCACCCTTAGCCATCAGCCGGCTCTGGAGCGCGGGGTCCCACAGGCCGAGCACGAATCGGTCTCTCAGGAGGTTGTTCAGGCTGTGAAATTTGCAGAGCCCCCCTAGGCGCCGCAGCTCGGCGACGAAGTCGCTCAATTTTTCACCCGGTTTCTGGTCCCGCCGGTAGAATTCGTTGCGCCGGATCAGGATGGGGACCTCGGGAGCGTAATGGCGCCGAAGGATAGGTTCGAGGACATCCCAGTCCATGGCGGTTGCGTCGGCAGGCTTGGCCAATGCTTTGGCCATCTGGAAAACTTCGGTTCCGCAATGGGTGAGGAAGACGGCGCGTTTTAGCGGGCCCGAGGCGTCCTTCATGCCTGTGCACTCGAGGTACATGCGGAAACGGTCAGAGAACAATTCCCAGTCCTCGGTGGCGGGGTTGAAGGGGGCGGGCGGTGCGATTTTCGCCATCTCGGTGCTAAGTCTGGCTTCCGTCGGACACGGGGTTCGGTTCAGGGTCTGGATCCCACCCTCGTCGCCAGTGTCGTGTCCGCAAAAAGACGCCAGGAGTCGGTGACTTCGTTCAAAGCTCTTTATTACAAGGATTGGAACCGAACCGGCGAAAAGAAAAAAGCCCGCGGCTTTTATTCTTTTCGCCGCGGCGGCCGCGGCCAATGGCAGCGTTTCAAGTCTCCCGCGCTTGGAGCGAGCCAATCGCGGGAGACTCTCAACGAGCCAATCGGCGCGGCTCGCCTGACCAATTAGAAATCCCCGCGCTTTGGCCAATCAAAACGCGGGGATTTCGAGTATGTAAATTAGGACAGAACATCTTTGAACCCAATTAATGGCTGACACAGCTGTATTTGCTGTCAGTGTAATGTGAGAATTCACAAGACAAGAAAGCAAAAATGCAGAAAATGTTTTAAAAAGAAAAGAAAAAAGAAAACAAAACTCACTTCCCAATAGAGGGAACAAGGACATGTGAAGAAAGTATGTCCTATATATATTTCTTAGCAGCCAAAATTATAAAAGGGCATGAGACATTTGGATTATAAAGCTGACATAACACTCCATCCTGCAGAGAAATTATTTGATATGGCTGCTATATTTTATATGAAAAAAGATAAATCGTTCCTAGCTTTCCCCTTGTTTCTGTTTAGTCATTTTCTGGACAGGGATAATATTCTCTGCCCTCTGAATGCTCTTCACTCAATTTCCCTGAATATTCCTTGTTTATAATTAAAATGAAACTATATCATTAGAATGGAATTATTTGCAAAAGCTAACTTAAGAGAATGCAAATGAATGCATAATTTGCATTAACTACAAAGTTTAATGGATAAATTATAGCTTCTTAAAGGAAGTGATTATTGAACAAGAAATGAAAAATGTGCTTTCATTATTACTGCCTCTTTAGAGGCAATCTTTCTTTAGAAATAAATAAACAAAATATAGCCCCCATATGCAACAGTTATGGGCAACCAGGGCCTAGCCCTGTAGAATTGTTGGAATTACTGGAAGAACAACAACCACAAAAAAGTAAAACATATTCTGCATTTGAAAATTGTACTACTACTGCATGTTACTGTAAATAAGAACCAACAAAGTAGAGATACTCTGGATAACTTTTTTTCCAGAGTCAAATATCATTGAACAGTGATTAGTGATCAAAGAAGATTCATAATTAAAAATAAAATATTCAGGGATGCAGATCACTGGTGGGATTCAAAAATGTTTACTACCGGTTCTGTGGGTGTGGCTTGGTGGGCGTGGCAGGGGAAGGATACTGTAAAACCTCCAGTCAGAGGTGGTATTTGCTGGATTTCCGAACTACTCAAAATGTCCACTACCGGTTCTCCAGAACTGGTCAGAACCTGCTGAATACCACCTCTGATGCAGACCCAAAAACAATAGTAGAAGAAATTTAGATAACATCAGTTGCAAATAGTCAGAATGAATTGCAGAAAAGATAACTTAAAAGAAATTACAACAGAATCAGAAACAGACCAGAACTGAAGCAACCTATGAGTTGACTCTCCTCTTCAAATAATAATAATAATAATAATAATAATAATAATAATAATAATAATAATAATAATAATAATAATAATAATAATAATAATAAAAATAAAATAAAATAAAATAAAATAAAATTATTTATAGAAAAATAAGCAGTAGGTTAGCATTCCAAGTATCTTAAAGAAATCTCTCTCTCTCATTCTCTCCCTCTCTTTACTGTGCCAAATTTAATTTATTTATTAAATTTACATTCCACCCATTTTACTATGAAGAGTGAGAATCTTAGAATTAAATTTTCTAGGCTTTCCCTTCTCCCTCTCTGTAGCTCTACAACTCATTCTTAGCAGGTCCCTTCAACAGCTGCAGAATAACTTACCTGCCTGACCATAATCTTTTTTTTTAAGTCTTTAACTCAGGGAATTCAATCCTCTCTTTGCAGAAATGGTCCTTGACAAACATCAAGCAGAGTCATTATCTCTACACATGGCAGTGAGATGGGTGAACATCTGCAGTGTCTGTGATTTAGCTTGACTCTTCATATCTCTCCTGCAAACAGCAGCTCAAAAGAATGACAAGTGGGATGTAACTGAATAATGAGAAGATATTAATGCAGACCAAACAAAGTGGAATATTTTTCTTTGCACTGCTCTAGCATCCAAGGTAGCTTCTTTTTGTGGGAGAGAAATAAACTAAACTAAAATAAGACCTTAAAGTCTGACACAGCAATGTTTTTTGATTAAAATGCCACTTAGTCTCATTTTAGTTCTTTCTGAAAGGTCCTACACATTTTAATGGCTTGCCCCTTTAAGCTATGATCTGATGGCAGGATTCCCCCCCCCAATAAAGTCCTGCATACCCCCCTGCCTGAGCTATGCTAATTCATTGTCAGTGAGTTTAATTAGCCTTTTAGCCTTCCACTGATTAAGATGCATTCTGTTTTACCCCCAAGCCATTCCTGACTTTCAGTTGATGGTCTACAACATTGTCCGATTTTAAATAAAGTGAAATTAAAATAATAATAAAATAAAATAAAATAAGCCATATGGAACAATGTCAAATAAACATTTCTGCTTTAGGTTCAGTGACACGTTAATGTATTTTCTCAAAAACTTTTAAACAGAGGTAGGATCTATCTGGAAAATGGAATATATGTACACAATTTTAGAAATGAATAGAATGTAGAATAATAGTTCTATTTAGTACAGAAAGAACTAAAATAATAGAGTTAGAAGGGACCTTGGAAGTTTTTACTCCAATCCCCTATTCAAGCAGGAGATTGTATAGCATTTCAGATGAATGGTTGTCCAGTCTCTATTTGAAAGCCTCCAGTGATGGAGTACCTACAACTTCTGAAGGCAAGCTGTTCCATTGGTTGATTGCTCTCATATTAGGAAATTTCTTCTTAGTTCTAGGTTGCTTCTGTCCTTGCTTAGTTTTCATCTCATCCAACTCCTTATCACCCATCCCCTCCCACTTGTGACTGTATGACTGTAACTTTGTCACTTGTATACTTACGATTTATACTGTCTCCTAATATGATTTGATTGCTTATTTTACGCTATGACCATCATTAAGTGTCATACTTTATGTTTCTCAACTTTTGACAAATGTATCTTTTCTTTTATGTATACTGAGAGCATTTTCAGCAAGACAAATTCCTTGTGTGTCCAACCACACTTGGCCAATAAAGTATTCTATTCTATTCTATTCTATTCTATTCTATTCTATTCTATTCTATTCTAGTCTAGTCTAGTCTAGTCTAGTCTAGTCTATCTTTAGATGCTTGAATAAATATGTATCTGAGGAGCTTGCAACTTTAATGCTATTTCTTGCCTTTCCTGCTTTGCATGTGCCCAGAAAAATCCCACAACAGTTAAGACACATGGGAAATAGAGGCCTGTAAAGATTCTCAGTCATCCAAGTCATGGTTGTCCCAAAGGTGCTTTTTCAGGAGGCAACTGGACTTTCTTGTTTTTTTTCTTTTGAAGATGTTTTGCTTTTCATCCAAGAAGCTTCTTCAGCTCTGACAGGATCTTCTTCATTCATCTTCTTCCATTCACCACTATCCTGTCAGAACTGAAGAAGCTTCTTGGATGAGAAGCGAAACATCTTCAAAAAAAAAATGAAAAACCCAAGAAAGTCCAATTGCCTCCTAAAAAAGCACATTTGGGGCAATACTCAGAGAGAACATTGGTTTAGCTTGTCTTCTCAGCATTGGCTATAGCACCATTGTTCCTACCAATGAAGTTTTTCTGGGGTTCCTGCTCTACTAAAACAAGTGGATAGCTCAATAGAATAGAACTAAAATAATGAGAAATTTGGGTACTGCTATCATACTGATTCAGAACACTGGGCTCTCTAGTAATCTGTACGAGCTGATCCCATCTCTTCATCTTTATTTAACAGAAATCCACTGCTAAAAATTTGCTTTTGAAGGAAATTAATGATGTTTTTTTATTCCAATGCTTTGCCCAAATATATAAGCATAAAACTAAAATTGTCAGAGGGTAGACACCAATTACCTAATCTAAAAGGAACACATTGACAAGTTACAAAAGAAACAATTTTCCCCTTTTTCTTTCTGTCATTTTAAATCTTTACATAAATAACAAAGGCAATTTAACATGAATATAGGGTAAGCTGTAAAGTACCATCTTGGTTTCTTCACAGTCAGTCTATAATAGCATTAGTTGTAGTTATACACATGGCAAAAGACTAATAGTAGATTTATGTTTATTGATTACTTCATTGAAAATCTCTACTTTATTACATGTTAGAGAAGCTGATTGGGCACAACCATTTTAATGCCTCTCTTAAATGAAAAGTCAATATTTTTTTGCTATGTCAAGGCTATAATTTCAAATTTATTTAGTGCCCTTCCATTTGAAATGAGGTCCATGAAATTCGTATCTGCAGTAAGGTAATTCCATAATCTATGTGAGAAGTTCCTTCCATAGACCTGTACAGGAAATTATTGCAGAGGTTTGATCGATTATCTTTTTCATTCCTTGTCAGCAAACACAGTTTTCATGATAGAATAACTTCAGCAATTTATAAATAAGAACCTTTGACTAATCTGTTGTTTGGCATGCTTGCAATTTTTATTTTTTAAAGAAAAGGGCAGTCTTGAAAAGAATGATTGGATGTGTTTCCTCCTAATACAAATGTCATAAGCATAAAAACATAACAGAATAACAAAATAGCAGGATAACAGAGTTGGAAGGGACTTTCTAGTCTAACTCCCATGCTCAAGCAGGCAATGACCCAGAGAAATGGTTATCCAATATCTTCTTAAAAGCTTCCAGTGATGGAGAACCCATAACATCTGAAGGTAAACTGTTCCACATATCTGATCACAGTTGAAATTGTAGCTAGGAGTGACAAAACGTTTGGTTCTCCACATGACATTAGAAATAAATGTCCATCAGCTACAACTTACTTCAGTATTGATCAAGGATTATGAGTATTGTAGCAACATTGCAACAACTACATATTGGGCATTTCTGGTTTCAATTGCTGGAAAATGCAATAAATTCAAACCTTGTGATAAGAAGTAGAAACCCCAAACATTTTGAGAATAGTCATTGACACGTTTGTTATTGTAATTAATAAGCTTTCTCTCATTGGTTTAATTTTGCATGTTTATAATTCCGTACAAGCAAGTCTAATTTCTATAAATAAATGCAGAAAGAGCCGTACAAGGATCCACTGTGAATCCATGGGAATTCTCTCTGTCTCTCCAAATGAGGAAGAGTGGGGGATAATAGCAAATCATATATGGGTGATGCTATCATGCAAATTTCCTGACCTGAACAGTTTGTATCACAACTCAGGACGCAAGCATGTAATTATGGCATTTATGATGTCACTACACTCAGGTCATTATTTGTGATGTAGACCTAATTAGGATGTTCATGTTGCCAAACACTCATTTGGAGAGACAGAGAGGAAGGGAGGAAAGAAGAGAGTATGTGTGTGTGTTTGAGAGAGAGAGAGATGAGTTTTGTTTTCTTGATTGTCATCTGCTGAGGATTCTGTTAACCAAATATGGCCCTATGCTCAGACTCTAATAAGGCACTGAGATAGTAGAAAAGAAAAGTACAAGAGCAAAGCTGATTGAACAGGACAGTTGTGACTTCCCCTTTGCATAAGAAATTGGTTACATGTAGTCAAACATGTTACATGTATGATTATTTAAATGAGGCCTGAAAAAAACAAGGGCAAAAAATTTAAGGTGTCAATGAGAGGAAATAAAAGTCACAAGGTTGCTTGGAGTTCATGGAGGAAGGCAAATTGTGTACAAATTAGCATTTTTTTTTCTTATCAGAAGACAAATTCCAGACACCCTATCCTTTCAGTTTAGGAATGTTGGAAGCTATCAGTCAATCCAGAAACAGTTTTTTACATTCCAGCTTGCAATGCTTTGATCATTTAAAAGAGAGAAAAAATATCAAATGAAAATAATTACAAAAAATCTCTATGTTAGTTAGCAAGTATAACAAGATTATGATGTCCATGTTGTGTGATACCTTGTTTGGCCCTGAATTCTCTTTATTGTATGGTATCTATTTCACTTATTCACCATGAAAATCCTGCTGATAGTTTAGGTTGTTGAATTCAGACTGATATTTCATTACTTTGCTAGCATCCAGCTCTCCATGAAAGGATCAAGTATATGTACATATTATTCTAAAATAAATCTAATTTCATATTTAGTGTATCGATTGATCTCTGAATTGCAGCTGGATGAAGCTTAAGCTAATGCTTTACTCATTTGGCTTTACTCAACCCTTTGATTCTATAGTTACACAAATGTCATTTCCCATACAATCTAATAAAAAATGAAAGTGTGCGTGTGAGAGAGAGGGGGGAAGGGGAGGGAGAGAGATTATATTCATCTTTTGTTCCTAATCAGGAGCTGAAATATTTAAGAGTTATCGTTTGAAGTCAAAATGTTTAAGGCTGTTAAATGACTGCGGCAAGATATATGCCCTGTAAATATTTAATTACGCATCTTCTTGAAGTCTGATGCTATGATTCAGGATATAATTCAATTGAACCAGGTTTCCCCTAAGAAGGAAATTGAGAATAAAGTTATTTCACATACACAAAAATACATTTGCTTCTGAATCAAATACAAAGCAATCTTAAAAATTAAAATTTCCATCTCCTTTTAATCAGTGTGACCTTGTAAGAACCAAAAAGATACTGCTGTCTTCCTACAGATCAAGTGGGAGGAAAAGGAACGAAGGAAGAGCACATTGAATAGGAATCAATCCTTTCCTAGTGAATATTTTAAATTATAATATTTAAGCTAGTATAACTTACAAAAACAAACTAGTATAACTTAGTCTGTAGTTCAAACGTTCAGATGATCAGCAGAATTGCTGAAAAATCTTTTCTATCTACTATTGTTTATTTGAAATTTTATAGCCCAATTATGCCAGACCTGCATTATCAGAGTATTCTTATTATTAGCCCTTTAAATAATGTTTTTATCAATGTTAATTCTTTAGTTCAAGCCTTAAGAAACAGAACGCCAAGAAAAATAGCCATCTCTAATCTTTGATACATCTAATCTTGCATGATTTAGAATGAAAACATATGCAGAATTAATGAAATAGCTTGAGATAGAGTCATACTATTGAAATCCATAGGAATTGGAATTAAAAAATCCATGTGTAATTGCTCCAAATGATGAAGTGTATATTAAATGAGATACTTACAGATCTACAGATGACATCACTGAATATCTTCCTACATAAAAAGTCATCTGCATATCACAAAGATCAGTTCAGTTCAGTCAAACTCCAAAAAAAATAGATTGTGTTTATATTGCAACCATATATCTACTAATCATGCTGGAATATGTTCTGGATTCCCAGGAGAGAGGGGATGTATTTCAGAGGGCAAAGAGGCAATTAAGTTTAGATAGTGTGGTTGGTAGAAGGAAAGTTGGGGTTCTTTAAAATCTTATTTCTTCTTCCAAGTTATTTTTATTACATGCCAAGACACTAATTATTACTCATTTGCTGACTTAATTTCTTTCCTTCAGATAAAATTTTGTTCCATGTTTCTAAAACTGAATTAAATAAAATATAGTTTCCTTAGCTCCTTCTTTTGAATTAGACTTTCATTTGGGAGGTGTAACATGAAGGGGTGGGAAGTGGATAAAGCTAAAATGTGTTGGTAGGATCTCCCTTCTCAGGTGTTAATATAGCTGAGATAAGCAGTCTTGGTTATTGATACCAAGTCAAATTTATTTTCAACACCCCTTTATTGCCCCTTTCCTTTTAGAGTGTTAACTTTGCAGTCTTGTAAAAATCTCCACTGAAGCAACCGTTCTTGGAAAATTTATGGCTGAGGACTAGCAGAAAAATCAGTGTGATTAAAAGTAAGCAAAGAAAGAACTAAAATAATTTGCTCTAACAGACTAGGAAAAATGGTTAGATTCAGGTATAAATGGATTCACAAATTTCAGAAAAATTCACTGAGACATACAAGCAAAGCTGGATGAATTCATATAAAATAAGACTACTACTTGCATTAATAGACAGCTGTAATTATTAAGCAATTTATACATACATAAATATTAGGAAATCTTCCAATCTGAATGGATGATTGATAATTGATTGATTTAGTTCAATCAATCATTTGAGATATCTGTCATTTGAGATATCTGTCCTCATATATCCACTGACTTCTGTTGACTGTATGTAGTGTAGCTACTGGGCAAGGTGGAAACATTTCATTCTAGGCGAAAGAGTTATGATATCACCATGTTTTCTCAAAGCAAAGGATGGACTCATTTGTAAACTAAAAGGAAAAGTGATGATAATACCATTCATCCAGGAATAATATTTTACACAAAGATGTTCCAATATTTGAGGGGTTGCGACAAAGTTAAAAGATTCAACTTATTCTCCAAAGCACCTGAAGACAGTACAAGAAGCAATGGATGGACACTAATCCATGAGAGAACCAACCTATAACTAAAGATAAATTTCCTGATGATGTAAACAAGGAACCAGTAGCTTGCCCCCAGAAGTTATGGCTGCTCTAACACCAGAGGATTTAAAAAAGAGATTAGACACCCATTTGTCCAGAATGATATAGGGTCCCCTGCTTGATCCTGGACTAGAGGATCTCCAAAGTTCCTTTCCTCATTTTAATCATATTTACTGAGTCCAAGAGAAACTTGCTTGGTCTTCCTTTATTTACCTCCAACTTCCTTAAGATATTGAAACTCAGTTCCGAGATTTTCACATTAGTAGGTTCCAGATATTTGAAAATTCATTTGTTGGCACTGGTCCTTGTTGACTCAGGCAATGACTGTCGCAATACAATTTCCCCCCTTTATGTCGTGCATAGATGCTTTTAGCCTGGTTTTTCATTTGACGTTTATCTGATATAGATGATCCTACAGCAGGGAAGTCAAACTGGTGGCCTACAGGCCAGATACAACATGCATAGGCCAAACCCACCCCAGCTCCACAAATGGGAAAAAACATCACTAAACATCCCATGACAGCAGTGTGACGCAGAGAGTTTGACATCTGTGTCCTACAACATAACTCTCCAATTCCTAAGAGCAGGTAAGCCTGCTCCATCCTTTGTAGACTGTTGTTTTATTTTCACAATCTTCCTTTTTTTGTTTTGTTTTGTTCAGAGGTGCATTGCTTACTAATCCAAGCATACACATACACAAACTTTCACCCCAGATCCCAAATAGCCCATAGGGTCTTTTATCACAAACAGTATGAAAAGATGAGGATTGAATAGTCACATACCATTACATTCAACATTGCCAGACCTGACATTCTATCATGGGTTCTCAGCTGGGAAGCTGTCTTAAACTAGAGTTCTATGAGTAAGGCAAGGAGGAAATGCTTTGGGATGAATGTATTAATAGTGAATATAAAAATTTGTTTAGTAGATTCTAGCCCTTTTGCTATTTTAGCTGTGCATCTGGGTTGGTGGTTATGTGATTTGGTGACATTTGAAGCATGGCTGGATTGGAGTGCTTGAGAGGAGAATTTGGAGTGTATGTTTTATTTGACTACATTAACAAAGGCAGGAAATTGGTAAAAGTGAATGTAAAGAATTGACTTATTCCTGCTCAAGAATTTTGCTTTCTTCAGTCTCCTGTTGGTCCTGGCATCAATCTAGAAGACAATGTGTGATTGTCAAAGAAACAAATAACTTTAATATAGTTGACTTTAACAGAATTAGAAGGGACCTTGTAGATCATCTTATCCAACTCCCCCAAGGAGGAGACCCTATGCTATTTCTGAGAGTTGGCAGTTCAGTCTCTTCTTGAAAGCTTCCAGTGATGAAGCTCCCACAACTTCTGAAGGCAAGTTGATCCATGGGTTGATTGCTCTCACTGTCAGATCCTTATCTTCAGGTTCTCCTTATTTCCAGGTTGAATCTCTCCTTGTTCAATTTCCATCCATTATTCCTTGTCTGGCCTTCAAAGGTGCCTTGGAAAACAGCTTGACTCTCCTTTTCTCTGTGGCAGCCCCTCAAATATTGGAAGACTGCTATCATATCTTCCCTGGTCCTTCTCTTCACTAGACTAGCCAGGCCCAGTTCCTGCAACTGTTCAGACTTGCAATAATGTGTTAGTGAATTATTGTACCAGAATAAATAAATGTGTTACTGACCAGCTAATTAAGTTTTGGTAATTGATGTACTCTTTTTGAAGTGTTTATAGATCTTTATGGATAATTTGAGTGATTTTATGATACTCCTAGATACTGATGTCAAGTTGAGTGGTCGGTGGTGAATCAAATCTTCCTTAATATTTTTTTTTTAAGTTTTGAACAATTATCAGTGTTGAATTGCTATGTATATACTCTGTTTCTGCCTTCTTCTTTTTTACTAAGTTCTATTATCATTCTCCTGCCTTAACAAATACAGTCAAATAAAACATACACTCTGAACTTTCCTGTTAAGCATCTCAATCCATCCCATTGTGAGTTCCATTAGTACCTTACTGTTCATTCTGGATTTATTCCTTGTTTAATTATTCTTATTGCTTTAGTTTTTATTATGATAGACCTTTCATTTTATCTAAAAAATATTTTTTTCTGCTCAAATTTTCTTAGTTCAAGTATACCTATATGTTTGTACTGACTGCAGAACTCCATTGATTTCTAAATGCATTTTGGAATATCTGCTTTATCATATCTTATTTCATTTATTTAATGCAGTGCAATTTGGATTAGGATTTCCTGGTTGAGCAGGGGGTTGGATTAGAAAGAGCTCCAAAATCCCTTCCAATTTTGTTATTCCATTATATATGCATAGTCGAAGTTAAGTTAAGGAGCCATGGTGGCACAGTGGTTAGTATGCAACTCTGCCCACAGCCAGGAGTTTGATCCTCACTGGCTCAATGTTGACACAGCCTTCCATCTTTCCAAGTTTGGTAAAATGAGGACCCATATTGTTGGGGAAAATATGCTGACTCTGTAAACCGCTTAGAGAGGGCTGTAAAGTGGTATATAAATGAAAGTGATATTGCTAATAGTCCTGTTTTATAGGAAGTTGATGAAAATAACATTTTTTTTAACCTGTATGAGAATAACCTTGAATTTCTTGCCCTTGTAAACCAAAGGATGAAAATGAATAATGTAAAATTAATCTGCAGTGTTCTTAAAATAACAGCAATAAGAGCAACAAGCAGTGTTTGGTTCATAGTGGACACCTCAATGAATTATCAGGCTTGGTTGCAGTTGTTCTGTTATTGGAAATAAAATTCAGGACTTGGAGTATTAGCTCAGATAAGTTGTTCTTACCTTTGAGTTGGTATAAACAGGATCTTAACATAACTCTAGCTCAATCTCTCTACATTAAAAAAATTGTTTTTTAAAAAACTTTGTTCACTTTTTAGGAATCTTTTCAGAAGTCAATAATGATGGCATTCCATGTTCCATCTCAGTATATAGTCATGCTGACCATACAACCATAGAAATGTCTTGAGACAACACAGGCTCCCTGGCCTAAGAAACTAGAATTCCCCACAACTGGGGAAACTTTTATCTTTACTCAAGAATCGTGGAATTTTTTTTTTGGCATAAATAAAAAAGAAGAAAAAAAATCTATAACTTCTTTGCAGCAATGGAGAGCTTAAATGTGTTGTTTTTCAACATTAAAATTAGCTTTTTCATGAACAATCAAGAAAATGTTTGAACAATATGGTTACAATTTCTAATGATTGTTTGATTTATAAATAGAGCTAACATAATTACCAGACTATCTAGATTTTTCTTTCTTTCCTTTGTTTAAAAAATGTCACACTTATCAAATGTATTCATTTTTATTCTGCATTACTATCTCTGTTGTTGATTGGCTTAACAAAATTAAATTTAATTAAATCCCCCTCCAAAAAAAGAAATCTTGTTCTCTCCTTAAGTTTATTTATTTATTTATTTGATTTGATTTGTCAATCGCCTACAATAGGTATAAGTATATACACAGTTATGAATACATGAAATGGGTACATATAAGAAAAATAAAAGAAAGGACAGGGATGGTAGGCACGTTGGTGCGCTTATGCACACCCCCTACAGACCTCTTATGAAAGGGGTGAGGTCAATAGTAGACAGTCTAAGGTTAAAGTTTTTGGGGTTTGGGAAGAAACCACAGAGTCAGGTAGAGTATTCCAGACATTGACCACTCTGTTGCTGAAGTCGTATTTCCTGTAATCAAGTTTGGTGCTGTTAACCTTGAGTTTGTATCTATTGTGTGCTCTTGTGTTGTTATGGTTGAAGCTGAAGTATTCATTGACAGGTAGGACATTGCAATGTGTGTTTTTATATGCCATATTTAGATTGGACTGAAGGTGGTATAATTCTAGGTTTTCTAGGTCTAGAATTTCAAGTTTGGTGGCTTAAGGTATTCTGCAACGAGGAGTGGAGAACTCTTCTTGTGAAATATTTCTGGACTTTCTCAACTGTGTTAATATCAGATACGTAATGTGGGTTCCAGACTGATGAGCTGTATTCGAGTATTGGTCTAGCAAATGTTTTGTATGCTCTAGTTAGTAGTGTGATATTACCAGAAAAAAAGCTACGTAGGATTAGGTTAACAACTCTTAATGCCTTTTTGGCTATGTAGTTACAGTGGGCTCTAGCTCTTAGATCATTAGAGATGAGTACTTCAAGATCCTTGACAGAGCTTGGATCATCAGCAAGATCTTGACTATTCAGCCTGTATTTTATTTTCTGATTTTTTTTTTTTTTGCCAATATGTAAGACAGAGCATTTATTTGTTGAGATTTGAAGTTGCCATTTGTTTGACCATTCTGATACATAGTCAAGAACTTTTTGAAGGGTAGCAGTATTGTCTGTGGTGTTGAATAGCTTTACATCATCAGCGAAAAGAACGCAGTTGCTCTTAATATGATCACAGAGGTCATTTATGTAGAGTATGAAGAGAATCGGTCCTAGAACACTGCCTTGGAGGACACCACTATTGGCAGGTACAGAATTTGATAGAACACTCCCAATTTTGACCATTTGTTGTCTGTTCCTAATCCCAAAAGTAATTGGATAGGTGGAAAATTTTGGAGGAACTAGTCCTTCAAATAACCAGACCTTTTCTAAGGCTAGAAATCAGTAAGAAATATTAGTTCCCTCTAATTGCCTATGTGGTGATTCAGATGCAGTGATTCAGATGCGGTGGCTCAGTGGCTAAGATGCTGAGCTTGTCAATCAGAATGGTTGGCAGTTCAGTGGTTCGAATCCCTAGTCTTGTGTAATGGAATGAGCTCCCGTTACTTGCCCAGCTTCTGCCAACCTAGCAGTTCGAAAGCATGTAAAAATACAAGTAGAAAAATAGGGACTACTTTGGTGGGAAGTTAACAGCATTCTGTGCACTTTCGGCATTTAGTATGCTGGCCACATGACCCCATCTTCAGACACTGGCTCTTCAGCTTTGTAATGGACATGAGCACCACCCCCTAGAGCAGGAAACGATTAGCATGCATGTGCAAAGGGAACCTTTACCTTTTAATTGCCTACATCTGTTTTTATTGTTAAATTTGTTGATTCTGTTTTAACAGTATTATAAACAGCCATTATATATCAATAGACTTGGCAATACATATCCCTGTATGCTGTCGGACTGAAGCTGTCATCTGACCTCCGGTATCCATGATGTTCTGGCTGATGATTTATTGGGTGTTGAATTTCATATTAGACATTATTTGATTGTGTTGAATGAAACACTATTTCCCATCCATGTTGGCTGTTGCATCCAGAATCCTGAGATGACTATTCTCTGAAGAATGGTCTGAAGTGTCTCCTAATCCAGGAATGGGCACAATTGGTGTGCTAAAGGAATCTCTTTGTTCAAGGCTAAAGATTAAGCACACTTGGCTGCTTTTCCAGTTCCATGATATACCTGAAGGATAGGAGGAGCTGCAATGGAGTCATCTAAGAGGTTTAGATAGGAATTACATTCCTATGCTGCAATGACATAGAAATAGTGGCCGTAGATCCTCCCTAAAAAGAGTATCCTACTTTACAATTTAAATTGTACATTTACAATTTACAAGCCCTGTGAATTTTTACATTCACCTAAAGCAAGGGTCTTCAAACTTGGCAAGTTTATAACTTGTGGACTTCAACTCCCAGAATTCCTGAGCTAACATGACTGAAGGAGGAATTCTGGGAGTTGAAGTCCACAAGTCTTAAAGCTGTCAAGTTTGAAGACCCCCTGACCTAAACATGACAACAATGTTTGGGTCAAGATCATCATCATCTTTTAACAACCCCATAATCTTTTATGGGGTGGAGTCTGGGCAACTAAATGGAGCTAGCAGAGTGTTTAATGATTGGATGCCCTTCTTGTCACCAATGAGTTTTGTTCAGTTGATATATTCTCATTGTGCCCTGAGAGAAAAACATCCATTTTTACCAAGGATCAAACTCACAACCTCCTGACTGTGAGATGAGGGCTCCACTTTTAGGCCAGCGCACCGCTCTGCCTTTGATGTCATTTCAGCCATCATGTAAATACTGATATACTCCCTATATATGATCCTGGGCTTTGTAAATATGCAATGCTTAATATTTCTTTCCTTACATAAATGTTCCATGGGCATAATAGTGATAAACCATTACTGGTGTGAGAAATTTAAGAAGTTCTTATCCAAAACTCACATTATTAAACTTTGCAGTCAATCCAAGTGTTTCAGAACTCATTCAAGACTCAGCTTCTTCTTTTTAGACATCTTCTAGTTAAAATGCAGATATATGTCACTAATGGTGAATAATTTAGATATTTTTTTTAAAGGACTAAACAAATTCATGGAGGAAAGTGCTTTCAATGATCACATCTGATATTGGTAGTGGTAAAATTAGAGGTGCTTGAAAGGGCATTACAATATTCATTAAAATCCTCACACACAAAAACATACATTTTTATTCAGTCATCACATTAAAATCTGCAGTAGCTGCAGGTGTTGTATAACTTGGTACAGACACACTTCATATTTACATTTCAGTGTTACATTGATAGGTTAAACAAAGCTATTAAATAGTGGCATTTAACTAATCAGCTAGCTAAGAGAAAGTTATGTTTCTTTAATAAGGCATTACAGAGATTAGGGTTTTTTCTTTAACTCGGAGTAATTGTAATCACTTGGGATACACTTGCCATTAGCACTTCCTTAAAGTGGAAACTGATTTGGCAACAATATGCTTAGTGGAAATTTGTTAAAAAATTTATGGATGACATCCCAAAAGATTGCATTAAGTGCCATCAAATGTACAAGAAATTCTGATATAAAATGAACAATACATTGGGGTATCATAATCCTGAAAATGTTGATGCAATTTTGGATCATGGCTATTGTTCCCCAGAGGAACATCATCATTTGGAAATGAAGATCATCTAGTCCAACCATATAGAAGCTAAAAAAGAATATGCACCTAATATATAATTAATAGATAACTTGTTAATTAGATGTAACCACGTAAGCAAGCACTCTACCCTGTCAGACTGCAAAAAGAGACTAGTGTTTTCATATTTCTCTTCACATCTACATTGTTATTGTAAATAAATAATTAGTAATAATAGTAGTATTAGCCGCAGTCATGTGGAAGCACTATGTTAGCAGAAAACTGATAGGTATTTGCACTTCCAAGATTTCTTTTCAAAGCAACCAGAAGTATATTGATACCCTGATACTCAACTGCTTTGAACTCATCCAATTTGGTATTCAGTGCATTACGATGTGAAAATTTGGGCCCAGTACTCATTATTTGTTTGGTGCTCAATGCAAAAGTAAAACTTAGCTTGATATCGGCTGTCTTGTGATTCACTACATTATTCCTTTGGGGAAAAATGTTGTTTGTTATTCATCAGTTTTGGTACTTATTGCACCTGCCAGAACCAATGAACAATGAATACCGAGGAACCACTGTAGATATAGAACTATTGTTATTAATTCTAGACTCAAAATGCAAAGAAAAAATAGCCGTTGTAATAACATGTACCAAAAAGAATCACAATATAAGTCCCAACAGCATAAGAGGAAGGAAGGAAGGAAGGAAGGAAGGAAGGAAGGAAGGAAGGAAGGAAGGAAGGAAGGAAGGAAGGAAGGAAGGAAGGAAGGAAGGAAGGAAGGAAGGGAAGGGAAGGAGGGAAATAAATTGTAGCTCCATCCTATGGATTTATTTATTTTTTTTTGTCCCTTCTATACATGAGTTAGTGACTTAAACAAGTTTCACAGAGACAAAAAAGTAATTGTCCTTTAGATTAGTTTGATCACAGTGGTTTTCTTCTGTCCATATTCTGAGATCAGCAAAAGCTCCAAAAAAATAAAGCTTTGGGTTATGACATAGATTTAGCTATAACACATGTAATAGAGTGGGAGACATAGTACTGCTATTTTTAAGACAAAATGTAATGCTTTATGTTGTGCTATAATTCCACATGGAGTCTTGAAAACAGGATTGAAATGGAGCCATGTGATTAGAATGTTGTGTTTGGCAGTAAAAAAAACCCAACTTTTAAAAGTGCATGACACAAAGGACATTTTTTGGTCATTCTCAGTTCATTCAGTTGTTGAAACATACTGACATCCATATAAAGATCTCTTATTAATGTATAGGGCTTTCAGAGGCAAAAAAAAGCTACAACCTGGTATTTTAGGAAGGTGGACAAATGCAGTGAGCATGTGCAGCAGCCCTGGGACATCCACCTCCTTGCCTGCTCTCCTGGAGCATGCTTTCTTCCTTCTCTCAGCGGACGCGCCTCTTCCAGCCCAGCCCAGCCCAGCCAGATAGAAGCCAGTCACAAGATGCCTGCAGCTGCTGTGGGCTTTTTGGAGTCCAGCCCCACTGAAAAAAGCATGGCCTGTTCTATATGCCAGGCCCGGCAAGTCCGAGCAGCCAGCACATAGAACAGGGTGGCACCAGACAGTTGGAGAAGCAGAGCAAAACTGGACATCAGTAATTTTCACTGCAAGAAGCCTGCAAATGCTGTGTGTTCACCAGCCTCACTGAAAAAAGCACAACAGGCGCCGGCCCATTGGAGAAGTGGAGTAGCAGCTAAAGGGTTCTTGCACCAAAAAAGGGGTGGCTGGAGGAGACTTCTTACACTGAAAAAGAGGTGGCTGGAGGCGACTCTTTTTTTGTGCAAAAAGCCTCCTCCAGCCACGTCTTTCAGCGTGAGAAGTGTCCTGCAACATGGCTGCTTCTCTCCTCCTCCTCCTCGGCCATACAGAACAAACAGGCAGAGAAGGAAGAGAGCAGCTGCCATGTTAGGGGAGGCTTCTTGCCCCAGAAGAGGCAGCTGGAGACCAAAAAAAGAGTTATCTCCAGCTGCCTCTTTTTCACAAGGAGTGTGAAGGGAGGCAGACATTGTGCCTCTGAGGAAAAGAGGAGATGCTAAAGATACTGGAGAGGAGATGCTATCACCCAGAAGGGGACTGCAGAGGGATACATCACATGCCCCTGTTGCCCCCACTTCCACTAGTTTTGCTCTCGGTTCTTGGTTTCTTCCATGGGGGTGCTCTTAAAATCGATCTTTAAAAGCTGGAGGACGTTTCATTAGATCACCGCTAACTCATCATTGGGAGAGATGTAGCCCCTGAATACACAAGAAGTCTTGGACAAAGTTCTCTGACTTTTAAAACTCATCTGTGTGGTGTCTGCCTTCCTTCATGCTCCTTGTGCACACTGGGAACGCCTAATCAGAGAGAAAGAGAAAGCAAAGTTGGCTTCTGTAGGGCAAGTGCCTTGGTTTCCCCTCTTGCTCCTCACAGTCGCCCTGAGCCGGTGTGGTTCTTTACTTGGGCAGCCAGACAACCACAACAACGAGGTACAATAAGATTTGATGGTGCAAATTTATCTCTGAGGGGCTTCTGGCAAAAAAACAAAAACAAAAATCACCTCAAAACAAAACCATTCAGCAGGCAGACTTGGCAGGCAGTCGCCATCTTTATTTATATTCTGCCTGGAAAAATAGAATGTCGGATATTGAAAAGCTAAATCTAAATCTAACATACTGTATATAAAGGCAATAAAACATCAATATTGTACAAGAATAGCTTTTATACCAAATCTTCCTAATAAGAAAAAAGTTAAATGAATGGCAATGTATTTTTTTAATAAAACAATAACAACAATAACAATAACAATAACAACAATAACAACAATAACAACAATAACAACAAACAACAACAAATAATAATAATAATAACAATAATAATAATAATAATAATAATAATAATAATAATAATAATAATAATAATAATAATAAAACAGGCTGCAGCTCAGAATTCTCCAAAATACAAAGGAAGGAGTTCAATTGGCTCTGCTAAATTTTAAGTTATACTATCAAGTGTCTATGGAGATTCTCAATCATCCAAGTCATGGTTGTCCCCCCCCCCCCCACCTCAAAAAAAATTTTTTTTTTTGTAAAAGGCAACTGGACTTTATTGTGTTTTTTTTTTCCTTTGAAAACTTTTCACTTCTCATCCAAGCAGCTGAAAAACTGAATAAGTTTCTTGGATGAGAAGTGAAACATTTCTCATCCAAGATGAGAAAAAAGCAAGAAAGTCCAGTTGCTTTTTAGGAAAAATATATATATATATATCCCTGGGACTATACAATCAAGCAAACTCTTCACAAACAGGGCTATATTATAAAATGGCATGTTTATTTCTACGAAAGGAGTAGGAATTTTAAAAAGCCGACTAAATCATTTGAAGATGCAAATAGAAGCATTTGGTGCATAACACATTATTCAATTATAGCCAGTTTAAGGGATAAGTATGGGCTAAATAGAAACAAATAATAAATCCAGATTTATCACCTCTTGCTTCAGTATTTAATATTTACTTTTATGAAGGTGAGAATGGTAAAAATTATCAGTGAAGAGACATGATTCATGCCAACTGAAAAATATGATGCTTAATAAAACAAAAATGAAATATTTCAAGACTTTTAGAATGGTCAGAAAGGGCTTATTAATTTCAATATCTTCAAATAAGCAGCATCATTCAGAAGGAACTACAAATACACTCTCATTTTTACAAATCTGACTCGACTTGAAATGCTTTTAACCCAAACACAAAATATCTGTTTGAGCTTATAAATATTAATTGATACTGAAGTAGGATTCAGAAATAGACCAAATGACGGATTGCATGATTAATGGATTAAGATATTTCTGGTTTGAGACTATAGTAATAAGCAGTAGAACACAAATATAAAATTCACTGTGAATATTATGCTTTTTGTGATATCAGAGAAAGCTGTCATGTAATTTCCAAATTGTTGGTCAGATGAATTACTATTTTGTAATGGTAATTAATCTACTAGGTTCTTATTAATCAATTAATTATTAATTTGACTGGTAATTCTCGTTATCTTGGTTGTTTATCATTTTCTAGTATTGTGTGTATGTGTGTGTATGTATAGCAGAAATTGACATAAATAGGCATGTTAATGACAGTTACCAGTCAAATTAATTGATACATACCTAATTGCTGGAATTCAATGTTATTTGCACTAATAATGGTGAAGCTGTTTTGTTTTCCCTTTAACATATTTTAGCCTACTGTGCATTTTTTTTATGTTTTGTAAATCAAAGTATTCTTTTTAAAATTTTTGTCATCTTACAATAAAAGCTTTGAAAGTTATTTGATAAGAAAAGTACCTGATGTGAAGGCACACTTAATTAGGAAGTCAGTGTCAAACTCATTAACATTTAGTTGCAATTAATTATTCAAAATTGTATAAAGTATATAAAATTCCAGCATTGGGATCATGAATTTTGGAGGTCGATTCTATTAAAAGAGAGAAGAAAAAGGTATATATCCAAAATGTACAAGAAATTAACCAGTGAATAAAGGAAAGAGTTTTGGGGAAGAGGATTGAGCTGGGAACTATTGGAATACATGTAGCTGTCAGCTCACAACAGTCCATTTACATTCAAAGTTACAACAGCACTGAAAAAAGTGACTTATGACCATTATTCACATTTGTAACCATTGCAGAATTTCCATGGTTATGTGATCAAAATTCAGACACTTGGCAACTGACTCATATTTATCAGAGTTTGTTGCAAAAAAACAGATCCAGAAAAGACACACAGATAACTGATTCAGCAGGATTCATTAAGTTCTTTATATACATAATAACACAAGAAGTAAATTTACAATACCAACAGCAGTTTCTTCCAACATGGTAGCAGTTACAGTACAGGCAAAACACAAGCAGAGGAGAGAACAGTTTCAGTTTTGATTCAGAGTTGCAGACTAGATTTGCAGCTTCAGAGCTCAGAGCTTAATACAGAGCCACACCCAGGCTACTTCCAGTTTCAGTTTCCAAACAGTCCTCATTGGCTGACTTAGTTGCCATGCCTATTCATTGGCTGACCTTGTTACCATGCCTCTGCCAGTTCATGAATATTCTGACAATATTTATGAGGGTTGCAGTGTCCTAGGATCACATATCATATTTTTGCAACTTTCTCACAAGCAAAGTCAATCCGAAAGCCTGCCCAGTGGAGTATCAACTCCCTGAAGATCAGATCAGCCCTGAAATTACTGGGTTTTTGCAAGGTCCTGAAGGTTCAGCCATTAAGGATTTGAGAGTGTGGTGGAGCCAGTGCAGTAGTTGTTTTGACAATAGGATTATCTTGATGGTGAGTTTTATGTATGTGATATTTTTTTTAAATATATTTCTGACATTTTTCTAGTTTTTACATTGTGGATTATTCTTTTGTGGTTGTTATTGTTTTAATATTAGAGGTAACTATTTGAAAACTGAACAGAGTCAGATATAAATGAGATAGACAGCTTTACAAATTAAAAATAACAATAAATAAATAAATACCACTAGTTTTCACTACTTCTGTTTTTGTCTAAAATTCTTGAAAGTTTTGTCTCTTCAGAATTTAAGCAACAATGCTTAAATTCTGTTCTCTTGCAAGCAGGTTTCTGGGAAGTTGCTCAAGATTTTCAGGGTTACTAAATGACATTCTGAGCAAGCAGATTTTTTTCTGAATATTAAAACTGTAACTTCTGTCTAGAGTATCCGATACTCTTGTCTACCAATCTTCCTGGCAAGGCTACAATCCTTAAACATTCCCAGAAATGCATTAACTTGGTTTCAATTGTTTCTTTCTTTCATTTGGCTATACTTTTTTTTATAATTTTTCTAAACTCATTACATTCTGTAGTGCTCATCACTTTTATTCCATACAAAAGGGAAATCAAATAAATTCCCAGCAACTACCACATCCATAGTTTATATTCAGTGCTATACACACACATGCAAAACAAATAAACAAACCCCAGCAGTTGATAAATTCTAGAAGCATATCTGAAAACAAAACAAAGCAAAAAACAAAAACTCTTTTCTGTAAAATCAAAACCAAACCACACCAAACCTTAAGCTCAAAGACAAGAGATTTAGTGAGGCACCAGTTCCTTAATATGGGGAAATGGAAATGGACTCACAAACACTTATCTAGATAAATAAAACCCCTACACCAGGGGTCTCCAACCTTGGCCCCTGGAAGCCTGGTGGACTTCAACTCCCAGAATTCCACAGCCAGCTGTGGAACTCTGGGAGTTGAAGTCCGCCAGGCTTCCATGAGCCAAGGTTGGAGACCCCTGCCCTACACAAATACTAGAAAATAACAGAATTGGAAGGGATCTTGCAGGTCTTCTAGTTCAATCCCCTGCAAAAGCTGGAAATCCTATATCATTTCAGACAAATAGTTGTCCAATCTCTACTTAAAAACCTCCAGTGTTAAGAGTACTCACAAATTATGGAGGCCTACTTCATTGTTCTAGCTGTCAGTTCTAAGTTGATTAATTCATTTCCATCCAATACTTCTTTTTAAATGCTTATTGTCCAATGCTTTGGAAAATAGTTTGCCCCCTCATCTTTGTGGCAGCTCCTCAAATACTGGACCATGCTACCATGTGTCCCCTAGTCTTTCTTTTCATTAGACTAGACATATCCAATTCCTGTAACTGTTCTTGGTATGTTTCAGCCTTCAGTCCCCTAATCTCCTTTGTTGTTTTTCTCTGTACTCTTTCTATAGCTTATTAGAAACTAATACTGTCTAGATTCTACTAGAAACTATTATTGAGTCAGAAATAAATCTGTTCCACAATTCAACAAAGCTGATGCTGTATGATGGAGTGTTCCAGAGCTACTTTTCAACAATTCCAAGCATGCACACATAGACTTTGTGTTCATACACTCATGAATCTTGTGTTGAAGTGCACTCAACAGTTTCACTACCAAAGGACCCTTGCTCAACAACAGTTTACCCTACCGACGAGTGTACATAATGTATCATTCGCATGTTCACATTATCACAGAATACCTTGCCCCATTACACAGGATTCAAGTGGCACCTGAAATTAGTCTACATTCTGTTATATTCCAGCACAGCCATTCAATTTCCTTTCCCATTTATTTTTTTCAGTTTTATTTCCCGAACCATCAGCATGCATATTCATAGATTTTGGTATTGTATAAATGGAATGGATGGCTGTTTATGCAACAGGATTTTTATATTTATTTCTCCCTTGTGTACATAGTACTATAGTATGTCTAAACTTATTTTGGATGGTCTCCTTCTTGAAGCAAATTTTGAGAATTCTCAAAGGGCTAAAAAGGTGAGATGAATATTTTTTGTCAAAATGAACAGAACACTGAATTCCATACTGTGTAGACTTCTCAGTTCTCAAACTATATTCTCCTTTTAATGATTGTTTTTTTCTTTAAGATAATGACCCCCCCTTTTTTTTAAGAGAGAGAGAGAAGGGGAGAAGTGCTAGAAGTGTCCACGCAGCAGCCATACTCCAAAGAAATAGCTATGTCCAATTCAAAGTAATGGATGGCTTGAATAAACAAACAAAGCAGTAAATAAGATAAATTTGTAACAATTACTATAGTTATTCCCTGGTTATTTAATTATTTTCCCCTTTGTCATATTGGAAATTAAAATTCTGTTTTGGAAGAATCCAGGGCCTTCTGTTCTCATGCTTGGGGGATTTTTCTCTTTTCTCTAAATGTTTCTTATCTTCAAACTCTTCAGAGATATTCCCCAGGTACCAAATAGCATTTCTAATGTGGTTGTCTGCTGCAAAATGGGATCAATTAAGAGTGAACTCAAAACCTGGTCAATCATTTTTACATATTGGTTGAAGTTAATTAACAAGCAGATAATTTTACTGCTAGATGGAAAAGATAACCTTTATGGCTTTTCACAGAAGGCTCTCTTCTCCTTAGGCTGTGAACAAGTCAAGGAAATTCTGACACAAAATGTTCTGGATATAAAAAGATAACAAAATATCTCCTAAAAAAAAATTGTGAGCTCTTATTTTCAGACCATCAATATATCATAACTTCTAAGTAGGCACTGGTTCAGTTTGATGACCAACCTTCAACTATTCTGAAAAACAGATAGAAAAAAAAAATCCATGTCCTGCCCAATTATGTCCGTGAGATACCAGCGCCATACAATCTGTTGCATGTCATTTTTGACCACCTCTGCAACCGCCTTCGGAAAAGGGAGTAATGGCCAGCTGGGAGGAGAGATGCGGCTCTCCTCGACCCTGCTGGCAGTCTCCCCCCTCTTCACCAGTCTTAGCCCTGAAACCAGCCAGCTCTGGGCGCTCCAGCGTCGAGCACAGATTGAAACTGCGTATGATCGCGGATTTCATTCCATCGCCAAAGAAGCACTATTAGAATTGTGTTATTCTTTCTTACTCTCTTCTTTCAAATCAAATGGACTCAACCTCCATTGCCAATCTGTTGTGTCACCAGTAAGATTCAATTCAAGTTGACTTATCTGTGCATTTCTTAATTGCAGCACAGCTGTGTCCAACCCTTGAATAATTCTGAATAAGTGTATATGTAAATATTTTATGTTTTACTTATTTTGGCTTTAGAATATCAGTTTTATATCATTCATATTAAGGCAGATGACATTCTGTTTTCTAGTTTTAGATACCCATTTTGACTATTGCAATGCACTCTACATGGGGCTGCCTTTGGAAGCTTCAACTGGTTCAAAATGAACCATGGTCCGCATGGTTCATTGCAAATCTAGATTTGCACAAATGTCACTTCTCTTGCGGGAGTTGCATTGATTGCTGATTTACTTCCAGTTCCCGTTCAAAGTCCTGATTGTCCCCTATAAAGCCCTACATGGCCTGGGGCCTGGTTATTTAAAGGAACATCTTTTCCCAGGTATAACTATCCAACCTACCAGAACAGGAAGACAGGGTATGTTACAGGTCCTTAACTTTATACAATCATTCTCGGGAAACTTGGAACAATTTCCAGATTTTCTGACTGCACAAGAAACTCCCAACTAGCCATGTTATCTCAGAGACTCTGATACAAACTTGGGAAATACAACCAATATTTTGAAAATTTTCTCTTTGTGCTTGTCTAAAACAGTATCACAGATTGCAACCTTATTTCTAGTAAGACAGTTGACAATAGGATGTTTTTCCATGAATTCATACATCTGTGTTCCCCATAGATGCATTATGTTGCTGTTACCAACTCTGGTAACAAACATGACATTTTTTTCTTTAAATTGGTTAATAATAGACTCTTCCTTGTGAACTACCAACTCCAGAGCATGTAAGTTTAAATGAAATCCAGCATACCCATATTTAAATAAAATGAAATCCTGCATACCCAGACATGTAATTTATAAGCATTTTTCTTTAATCATCCTATTTATTACTAGCATTTAGCATTCCGACAAAGAGTTTGGCAGAATTGAAATTGAAAGATGACAATGAGAAAAAAAGGTGGAAAGGGTCGTGCAGACGAGATAGTTGCTCTTCCATCAAGTTACTTGTTATGTAAGAAAGATTTTTATATGTTTCTTGAGAAAGAGAAAGTGTGTGACCTTATACAAGTTGTTTCTTCTTTTTTGTAAGTTTCAGTTCAAATGAGAAACAAACTCAAATCATTTATAAGCAAGGAAAAAACATGCTATTTGAAGATTCCCTTTAAAAAGACATCTAAAGAGCTGGAGCTTCATAAAAGAAGGATGTTTTTGACAAAGGGTTAGCACAACTTATTAATTATTCCAGGAAGGAAGGGAGAGAGAGAGGGAGGGAAGATAGGTCATGGTGAAAAAAAAAAAATATAGGATTGTAATATGCAGTTCAAAATTTTTGGAACTAAGCCTAAGCCCTAGTTTAGTTATTAGTTTCACACTAGTAACATTTTCCTCTATAATCTCCAGGGAAATAGTTGATAAGTTTCAGCATAGATATAGATTGCCACCAATAATTTCATGAAACCAATATTTCTAACATATGTTTTCTCTCCTAATAGTGAATAAAACCTTACTATGAATTTCTTTCTCCTTTGCCTGTTACATCATGGCAAAATGAATGAAATTCTTGGATATGGAAGTGTGATTCAGTATACCTTGGCTGGAAAAGTCATCATATTTTTCATGGGAAATAAAGCATCTATCTGCCACGATGAAAGATGAGATCTTTGTGATAATCTTGTGCCCGGAATTTTGGAGCCACTGTGAAATCCAAATACAATTTACAACTCAGCTCTAATTGATTATTTTATCTCACCTCCAGTGATGGCTATGGTTGAATTATTTTTCACTCTACATGTGAGACTTCAGACCAGTTCCTCTCAGGGCTGCCAAACTTGAGTGATAGTTCGGAGTGAGACACTGCGAGGGAGCGAAGCGACCGAGGGGGGGATGGTGTGGAAGGGGGGTGTCCCCCCTTCCACAGTAGGGAGCTTTGACAATTTTACATTTTAAATGGTGCAATCTGATGCATACTTTAGTCATGATTTGGACATATACATACATACATACATGCAAGCAGCACCAATGTACTTGAACCGGATTTGTAAGATATTAATAATGCAGTTCACTGACCATCTTGGCCGGAAAGGGTCCACATTCTTGGGCCTCTGCCCATCTGCTCCGTCCCTTTGGGCTGCTCCGGCTCTCCTCCTCCTCCAGGGTCCCTGGCTGAGAGGGGCGTCCCAAGTGCCTAGGATCCGGCCCCTCCAGGCTGCCTCTTCAGGGCCACAGAAGCCTCCCTCACATGGCCCCGGGGGTGGAGGGGGCCTTGCCAGGGTTCCCGGCCTTGGAGCTGGGCAGAAACGGCCCTTCCCAGCCCTCTCCCACCCTCTGGGCCTCCCACCTGCGGAGGGGAGGGGGATCCAGGCTGAGTCTTGGACCCACCAGCCTCACAGTCCAGCTGAAGGGTCAGAAAGGGCCAGACAGGCAGATGGACACACACACACACACACACACACACACACAGAATGGGGGGGGAGGCTGGTGTCCTTCACTCCCCAAACGCCCCCCTCCCAGTCTGTGCATGGGACCCCCAGCAATGCTGCCATCAGCTGCTCCCCTGCAGGGAAGTCCTGGATTGTCTGGGGGAGGAGAGGAGAGGACAGTGGCCACTCCCCCCCCTTTGCTTGGCATTTGTGGGGAGACCCCTCAAGGCGAGATTCCTTCCCAGGGGCTCCCAAAGAGCATCCAAACGTTCCTGGCATCAAGTGGGGAAAGAAGCCTAAAAAGAGAGAAACTCCTGCACCGGCTGCGATTGGGGCTCAGAGGGGACAGGAACCCCCCCTCCTTGCGAGCCCCCCCTGCCCCGCTCCAGCCTGTCCTCTGGCGGGACCCCCTTCCTGGAGAGGCTCCTCCCTGCCAGACCCTCTTGCAGCCTCTTGGACCCAGGGGAGGCTGGGGGGGGGCGCATATCTAGGTGCAAAGGGCGGGGGGAGGGACACAATGTACCCGGGAAGGAGCCCTCCCCCCCTCTTCCCCCTCCCTCTCCAGGGACTTCCCATCAGGCTGGGGAGCGAGAGAAGCCGAGGCGCGCAAGAGGCTAGCCACAGCAGCTCCCCTTGCGAGAGGGAGGCCGGAGAGGGACGCGCCTTTGCGCCCCAATCCCAGCGGCCTTGAGACCAGACGGGTGCGGGGAGGGGATGATGGGAGCTCAGCTCTCGAGAAAGGCCCAGGGATGCCCTGTAGTCGTACTTCATGGGGGATAGAGAGTTCGTCTCTCTCATCTCCGCCTGCCAGAGCAGAGTGCAGCGCAAGGGTTAAGCCCAGAGAGTTGTGACATCCTAGAGCGGAAAGGAGCAACCGCTTCCTGCAGCGTGGAATTCTCTCCTCACCCCAGTACAGAAATCAATGCGGGCAACGTCCTCTTGCACATGCTCTGTTCGCCCTCTGAAGCCGCCCAGGATCGGAGGCTTCACTTCTCGAAACTTTGGGCTTGGGCATATCGATATTCGGAATATCAGAGAATGTAGAGATATATTTATTTTTGTACATTCCATTTTGGGGGTTTAGCGTGAGATTTCGTTTATCAGAGTGAGACAGTCAAAATTGGTTGAATTGCGTGAGTCTCACGCTGATTGCGTGAGAGTTGGCAGCCATGTCCTCTCAGCTGATAAACTGATGTCTAGGCTGTATGATGTCAAACTGTAAGTAGGAGTGCCGTAACTAAAATGCTTGTTCATATGGAACAGACTGCTTGTGGGAAAACTGAACTTCAGGAATATCTGAGAACTCATCATTTTATGCTGGTGAAAGGTTATGGTTATGTAAGTGAAATGTGAGAGGCCTCAGTTCCTATCCTTCCTATCACTGTTTTACAATTGCAATGGATTGTCTTCCAAATGAAGGTCTGTTTATTTAAGTGAAAGGGCCTAACACAAATTCCTATTGCTATGCTTCTAAACTTTTGCATCTATCTCTTTATTGTTTGTCTATCATCTAGCTAGCTATAAAGCATCAATATGCCACTTAGTAAGATGGAATCTTTGTGATAAATGTGTGCTAGGAAATCTATCTATCTATTAGCTAGCCAACAAAACAGATCTCTCTCTCTCTCTCTGTCTGATAGACAGTCTATCTATCATTTGTCCCAATGTTGTACCATAAAAAGGTCTCCAAATATCCTTTTAATATCAAAAATTAGATAGCTTGATGTTGATGTGTTGCTTTAGGAGATGCTACTTGAAGCTTAGTATTCAACCAAAATTCTTCATCTAGAGCAGTGGTGGTATTCATTTTTTTTTTTTTTTTTTTTTTTTTTTTTTTTTTACTACCAGTCCTCTGGGCATGGCTTGATGGATATGGCTTGGTGAGCATGGCAGGTCATAGTTTGGGAATCTTATTGGGATTTCCCATCTATTTTATACCCAGGTGTAGTTTCCTTTTTCCCCAAAAAAAGGTTGCAGCTTTTGAGAAAAATTACATCCTGCAAAGATGATTGAAAGAAAAGAATTAGACAGGTGCTGGAGTTTAAGAAAGAAGAAAGAGTAGAAATTTAAAGTGAATCTGCTTTCAGAAATATCATTTCAAGTGGTTTAACTTTATGAAACTGAGTGCAAATTAGATGAGAATCTGAATATTTCATTATTTATTATACATGGATAATCCAGCCATTAGGCAGAGACAGAGGCAGCTACTCAGAAAGCAGATGTCAAGTAGTGTTGAACAGTATCAGTATGATTAGAACATGCTGTGTAACCCATAATTCACTATCTTCTTCTTTGAGTAAATAAAGAGATGCCACTGTTTTATTTTTTGTTCTAGGAGGCAAAATATCACTTAGCAGTTATCATATTTATGTGCCATAGCTGGCTTAAATATATGCCCCAAATAAACTCTGATATTTTTTTATTGGCAAATCTCAAAACTTAAACACATGAACATATTGCCTTCTTTTGTTTGCCAAAATGAAATGTTAAGCTTTCTTTTCAAATCTACCAAGTTTCTGACATCATTAGTTTCATATCTAGACTTTCACACAAAATAGTAGGCAATCAGAATAGAACTTTATCATATAACTGCCTACAAAATGCATTTTAATAATTGATGATAAAATAACATTTTGCCTGGACTAAGTTTTATCTATATACACAACTTCAAGGTAAATTTGACTGATTGTGAAGAGATATTATTAAAACAAACGGACCATCTCTCATTATCTGTTTCAATTATGTAAACTTAATTTAATGTCAGAATCAATGTTTATTCTTCTTTATCTCCTCCCACTTCCATTAACAGTAACCAACAGCCAAAGAGTTGTTCGCTACTTAATGAGTTATAAATGATCTAATTAACTGTCCCCTTGCAATTGTCTTCACACTTCGGTAGTGAAGCAGTTATTTACTGAGCTAAATATGCGACAGTTATGCTAATAACATGTGGATTAACACTTATTAAAAATGTATACATTTCTGAGCAAACAAAAAAAAAAAATTGCTAACATTTCTTTAACCTAAAATAATTTTCAGTTTCCAATCCTTTTGCATGAACATTATTTCACAACTATGAAGTTACTTGATAAGATACTACATGGAAATGTTACCAGGTTAAAGATTATTCTTATTCTATTGCTAGATTTAGTTTCTCTGTGTTATGATTATCATTACAGTATTCCATAAGTTTCTATTTGTGGCATGGTGGTCTAGAGGTGAAGACCCTCACCTCCCACATGGAAAGTTGAAAGTTCAATCCTAAGCAGTGACAGATGCTTCTCTATCAGAGCTCAAAAAGAAAATATCTGCTGCAAACTCTGCATAAGTGTCAGGAAGGGCATCCAGCCAGTAAATGCTCAACTCCATTCAGTTGCCCCGACTCCAGCCCCAAAAAAGAAATGAATAGAGTTGTAAAAAGAAAGAAAAAAAATTCTATATGTTGCTATCTATCTTGGCTTAAATATATAAAAACAAAGTCTTTTTTAAAGTTTTTTTTGTTAAGGTAAGGCACAAAGCAAATGTATTTTATTTTGAGCTCAAAATCATTTTTTTCAGTTTGAAAGTTCAGGTTTGCTGAAAATGGTTCAAAAATTATATTCTAAAAATAAAAGTCTCATGGCATGGCATGTTTCACATTCCAAAGTTCCCATTTTAATGTTGAAATGGCATTGTGTGGTGATGACTAGAAATCTTGAAATAACCATACTGAAAAAGATGGTTTTATTTCAATTTTGGAATAGAAGGCTGGGAGTTCATATACCTTAATTCTAAAAATGGTTGCTTTGATGTTGGAAGCATTTTGGGGTAAAAATATGTTACCTATTATTTGATTTTTTTAAAATTAAAGAGTTTAAATACAACAGTAAAAGCTAATAGAAATCAATCTCAGAAAAAAAAAATCAGAAAGAATAAAAAGCACTAAGAAAGAAAAACACAAGAGAAAAGAAAGAAAGAAATAGAATTAGGAAAAGAAACTCCTTTTTACATACAATCTGCTCACATAAGGAAACAGTCTGAGGAAATAAAAATGGCAAACAAGATTTCTGCCTTTAAAATATACCCCCCACAACTACCTTCCCTCTATTCCTCTATTTTTAAAAACATTTAAACTGTCCATCTACTCCTCCCTCTCCCTTTCCCTCATTCAAAGTGGTAGGATTGATATGGTCTAGAGATCAAGAGTATTCAAGTTTGGCAAATTTAAGACTTGTGGACTTCAAATTCCAGAATTCCAGAGCTACCATGACTTGAGGAGGAATTCTGGGAGTTGAAGTCCACAAATCTTAAAGCTGTCAAGTTTGAACACCCCTAGTCTAGATTCCTTCTATTAAACAATGCCATGTTTTGGGAATCCAGAAAAGTGCCTATTTAATGCCCACTGAGATCCAGACTCTGCTGGTGTATCAAAGAACCATGAAGACCTGGGTTTTCACCCGGGCCTTTGGGGTGGGGGTGGGGGGCAGGAAACCCAGGCATTTGAAAAGCAAAACAAAAACAAAATGAAATTCAATGGTGAAAAAAGTAAGATTCTATATTTAGGCAAGAAAACGAAAGTACACAGGTACAGTGTAGATGGTGCCTTGCGCGATAATAGTAACTGTGAGAGGAATATTGGAGTCCAAGTGGACAACCATTTAAATATGAGCCAGTCATGTGCTGCAGCTGCCAAAAAAGCCACCATGTTTCAGGCTGCATAAACAGAGGGATGGAATCAAGATCACATGAAGTATTAATACCACTTTATAATGCCTTGGTAAGGCCACACTTGGAATACTGCACCCAGTTTTGGTTACCACAATGTAAAAAAGATGTTGGACTCTTGAAAAAGTGCAGAGAAGAGCAACAAAGATGATTTGGCATTGGAGCAGAGGAGCGATGGAGCTTCAGAGGCCAGCAAGGACTGTTCCCTCCTGATCCCCAAGCATGGAGAGTGGAGAGGATGCTGGAGCAGCGCAGGCTGACCCAACAACTCAGGAGGAGAGCACCCCGCCCCTCTTCAGAAGGCTGACCCAGGGACTAAGACTTAAGGAGATCCCGTTAGGAGGGGATGTTTGTCAGGAACAAGTGTTGAATCTGTGAAGCCTTACTGCACGTAAATCCAACGTCTGGATTTTGCTGTGCTTTGTCTTGCGTTCCTTGCCTGCCTCACTGGACTTCTTGCCTTGTTTGCTACCTTGCTAACTTTGCTTACTGGACTCCTTGCCTTGGTTACTGACTTGATAACTTTGCTTGATGGACTTCTTGCCTTGGTTGCTGCCTTGCTGACTTTGCCTGCTGGACTACTCGCAGCCAAAGGCTGCCGGAGTTGCATGTGACAGCTTTCCCCCAGGACTTGCAGTAAATGTGGGGATGTTTGGGGAAAACTTGGAGCAATAAAGGGGAGTTAGAACTATTCTCTGACTGGGTTGCTTCCGTGCCTCGCCCTGGGTCATCACAAATATGTTTAATTTCTTTTATTTACTATTTCTTACTCTATATTTTGCACCTTGAAAGAGGAAAGTATGATAGGTATGTGTTTGTGATTGTGAGTGTTTGTATGTGCACCTTTAGTGAAAGAAGTTGAAAACCAGCTTGTTGTGTGTTAAAATTCTAACTGGAATAATGAAAATTCAAGGGGAAAAAATTGCTAAGCAATTTGGGAATATTTATATACTTCCAGTTCTCTAATTGCTCCTTGGTTCTTTGAAAATAATGGGCAGGATTATACAGAAAAAGTAGATCTGTTTATCAGAAGACAGAAGTTTGAATTAAATAACCTCTCTGAGTTTTAATTGAGCATAGTACTTTCCCACCTTATTATAGTTGTGCTTTTAAAGTTGTAGCAACATTTTGGCAGAATCTCATCTGCCATCATCAGACGAACCCAATATACAAGCCTGATGAAGCACAACTATAATGACATGGGAAAATACCCGAACAAAGCTGAATACCATACATATATGTATATGTATATGTATATGTATATGTATATGTATATGTATATGTATATGTATATGTATATGTATATGTATATGTATATGTATATGTATATGTATATGTATATGTATATAATATGTGTGTGTGTGTGTGTGTGTGTGTGCGTATTTGTTTTCTTAAGTTTCTCGGGTACTTTACATGTATGGTATTCAGCTTTATTCGGGTATTTTTCCATGTCATTATAGTTGTGCTTTTAAAGTTGTAGCAACGTTTCAGCAGAATCTCATCTGCAATCATCAGGCTTCTGTATTGTGTTCATCTGGACACAATACAGACGAACACAATACAGAAGCCTGATGATGGCAGATGAGATTCTGCCGAAACGTTGCTCCAACTTTAAAAGCACAACTATAATGATGTGGCAAAATACCCACATCAACAAAGCTGAATACCATACATATATGTATATGTATATGTATATATATATATGTGTGTGTGTGTGTGTGTGTGTGTGTGTGTGTGTGTGTATGTGTATGTGTATGTGTATGTATATGTGTTGTGGCTCCGATTCCTGAGCCTGTGTTGTTAGAGGAAGAGGACTCGGAAGATGAGGAGGAGGAACTGGGAATGCCTTCCTCCCCAGGACCTTCCTCTTCGGCAATGCCTTCCTCCCTAATAATACCTCAGGTTTCAGCAGATAACCAAGAGAGACAGCCTGAGACTAATCAGGAGGAGGAGGGCATATCGGAGCAGCCTATGACAGGGAATCAAGTAGACGAATGTTGGCTTGATCCGAGGCAGCGTCGCAGGAAGAAGTGTGAGCTGCAACGTAGGAGGCATGGGCGAATCAGAGAGTGACAGCCTGAGATAGCCTGAGTTATTGAGACATACCCCACAGGGGATAAAAGTGGGTGTGTTTTCTCTGGAAATTCTGTATGGGACAAAGTGTTACTTTTCTGTCAGGCTTTGGTCTGTTTTGTTTCTTGAAAGCTTTAGTGATTAATTCTTTTGGTTATCTTGTCAGACTTGGCAGGCAGCGTTTGTTATACTGCCAAGAACATTGTCTGCATAAAGGGATTAACTCTGTAAATACTGAATCTTCTTGCCTGTCTGTATTTGTCGGAGTTTGGACTTTTCATCTTCCTTGGAAAGGTGAGATGTAACATATATGTACGTATATTCATATGTATATGAATTATGTGTTGTTCTGGTTACATAAGTGAATAGGAATCAATTGGCTGCATCAAACAGTATAGTAATGGGGACTTCCGGTTTCGCGTGGCTTCGGGGCAGCAGGAATTCGCGACAGCTCGCGATTCCTGCTGTGCTAGCCGTCGAGGTACCCCCGATCCAGATGGGTCAGGGGGATATGGCTGCCCTGTAGGGACAGCTGAAGAGAGAGGGGAGTCGGATAGGGAGGTGGGGGTGTCGCAGACCCCCCCCTTCTCCGGGAAAACCCCTTTTTCCCAAGGCGGTGGAGCGGCGGTCAGCAATGGCCGCCACGAAGAAGCCAGCAACCGGGTAAGAACTGTGCTGGAGGAAGTGTGAAGAGTGAAAGTTCTGTCTGAGCCGGGTTAAGTAACATCTTTTAAATTGCCTGGAATTGAGCTGTTTGAATTGCTGGAGGATACATTGTATCCCTAAGAAGAGCGAAAAGCGGCGGAGAAGCTGTTAAAGGGAACTTTTTTTTTTTTTTTACTCTCCCACCCCATGGAAATAGCAGAAATATTTGGATATATTAGACATTGAAAGTGGATTGCTTTGAAAGTTGAAGCTAAGAGATAAAGGGATTTTTGGACATTGAAAAATTTAAGAAATTGGAAAATCTTTGCTGGAGGTATGGATTTCTGATTATTTAAAATTGTTATTGCAAGTGGGAAGGGAGAAAAAAAATTGGAGCAGAAGCTGAAAAAGGAGGAGATTGTCTAGAACGTCTTTGTGGATCCCAAAGGAAGATATATGGTAATTGGACCTCTTTGATTAAAAATTAATCCAGAAAGAGAAAGAGAAGAAGGAAGAAAAGTATTAACTTTTGGAACTTTTTTTTTTAATTGCTTTTGATTGTCTTTGATTAAAAATACTTGTGGTTGTTTTGGAAAAAGTTTCCCTTTTCATAATGGCATCGTTTGTGGATGAACTAGAGATTGAATATCAAAAATATAAAAAAGAAGATACTTTGGGCGCTTTGTTTCAATTCTTAGAAATGGCGTTATGTTCTGTTGAAAAGTTGATTATGCAGCAGAAGGACTGGGACAAGGAAGAAGAGGAAGAAGAAGCCATCTTTGATGAACAATGGGTCCCTTCCGGAGAGGAGGACAAAAAGGATAAGAAAAAGGGGATTTTAAGAATTATAAAAACAACCAAAAGAGAGAAAAATGAGCGAAAAGATGGAGGCAAGGTTAGAAAGCAAAGGAAAAGGAGCAAGAAAAGCGAAGAGAAAAAGCAAAGGGGTAGAAAGGGCAAGGAGAAGAATAAGCAAGAGAGAAAGGGGGGGAGGAGAAGCCTTAATGGGGGGAAGCAAGATCTAAGGAAAAAAAGTTTATTTAGAGATAATGGGTGAATTTAATTTAGATTAAAAGAGGGATTCTGGAGGGTATATAAGAGTGTGTTTTTATATGTATATTTAGAATATAAAATTTATTATGTAATTTTAGAATCTTTTAAACAGAATCCCAAGAAAAATTGCTATATGTAGTATTTCTAAGTTAGGGTAATGAGTTGTAGATGTTACTCCAATTGGTGTACAGGAGAAGTATAGTAAAAGAAAAAAAGATGAATGGATAATTGGAAATAGAACAGACAAAGAATGTTGTTGAAAATGGTAATAAGATATGGAAGGATATATATGCTTTTTTTTTGGATTTTGTATATTGATAAAAGGCAATAAAATTTTAATTAATAAATAATTTGGAGAAGTAGGGACAAGATATGAAGTTAATATTATATGAAATATTGATATTATAATCTGGAAATGTTATGCCTTATTGGTCTTTTATTATTATTTTTTCCTAGAAAAGAATTTATAAGCTGCTATGCCTTGATTCTTTGTGCATTGTTTTTATAAAACTGATAAAAATGGTTTTTATATATATATATATATATAAAAGAAAATGATAATAAGATATGGAAGGATATATGGGATGAATATGATGTTTGAATTTGTGTCTGTGTGAAGAGTTTTAACCCGGGAACAGACAACCTTCAGAAAAGATCTTTTAGTTTTGTTTATGTTTTGTGTTTGTATGTTTGTGTATTGTGTTTTTGGTAAAACTAACAAAATTTGTTTTTTATAAAAAAAAAGGAAAAAAGAATCAATAAAACCTTGGAGGAATGTTAGATGAGAATAATTTAAACAAGCCAGAAAGAAATGAATATGATGACTATAAAATGGATAAATATGGAAGAGAAATGAAATTGAATAGGAGTAAAGAGAAATAATGAGAAATTTGCTGAAAGATATTTGTGTGTCCATATGGAGATGGGATAAATTGGAATTACGCTGTGTAAAAATAATGTTTTGTTTGACTTGTAAGGATTTATAATGTTAAGAGGTTTTATGTGTTTATGTATTTAATGGTTAATGATGTGTTGTTTTATCTTTAAAATTAATAAAAATTTGTTTCAAAAAAAAAACAGTATAGTAATAAGTAGTAGATAATAATAATAGGCATTTCATGAAAAAAGTCTATATTCCGCATAAATATGTTCCAGGGAAAGTCTTCATATGTTACGTGATGTAAAAAGATGGGTAGGAAATTTACAAGAAAATACAGAAAATATTTTTGGGTCATTCAAAACCCAAGACTGGATGAAATTGTCTGTTCATTTCAAATAAGTTGCTTATTACATGAACCTTTTCCATGTATAGATGCCAAAGAACATATTTATTTGATGATGATAAGAAGAGAGAAATGATAAAAGGTACAAAGGTAATAGATTTTTTTAATCTTTATTTTTGTTTTTGGTAATGTGAAGAATGGTTCTTGAGATGGGTGGGATGAAGAAAGGAACAGTAAAGAAAATGTGAAAGGGGAAATATTAATGCTACAATTAAAATAGTATAAGACAAATTTTCTCCCATGAGAATAAGTGAAAAATGCAAAAGAAAGTAATTTGTGGAAGCTGTTTGGAACTGAATGAAAATAATTGTGTTACGAAGTATCGGGGGGGGGGGTCTACAATTATACTATGACTAGCATGAAGTAGAAAAAAATAAAAGAATACTTGAAATAATGAAGCAAAAAGGCAGGGAGTGATGGGAAAATATATAAAACAGCATGCCTGCTGAAAAACTGAAGCAAAAGGGAGCAACTGATTTAACCTAGGTGTGTTGCTGTACCTGTCAGCAGTTTCTTTAAAATAACAACTTTTTCTTGATTTTTCTCTGCAGCCATGTAGACCCAAGTAGACTTTAAGGAGATAGTGACAGCAATGACTGTTGCAATGTTCCTTGATACACTATGTACAGTTTGGGCTTAGTGTTATCCCCAGCATGGTCATACTATTTAATGCAAGCTTTGATCTCTAAAGATTAGCAGGACAACATATGTATCTTATCAAGTGGGAGGTATGCAGAATGTACTGATAGACATTTAAGACACTTCCATTAATTGTTCTTTTATTTCTCCAACAATATCAGGAAACTGTTTCGTGATTTTAAATATTATATTTTAGCTAGAATGTTTTCCTACCCATGTTGTTTTCATGGAAGTTTTTCAGCACAACCTATTGTATAATCTTCTCATTGAGAATACTTTCCTACACAATCAAACAAAAATAACATAAAGAATTATGTTTCAGCTTGCTGAGGATTTCCAAATAAAAGACCTCCAACTCATGTCTTCTGCCAATAGTATATTAGCCTTTAGAAAGATTCTCATCCACTTTGGAAAAATCACTGGATTGCTTCCATTCAAGTGTTGTCGTTTTAATTAGCAATATTTTTTTCTGTCTAGTTCTCACTAGTGTATGTCCCAAACCTTGCCACTACATCACTTTCAAAAGCAAGGTATATGAATTGTATAATCTCTCCCAATTCAACCCACACCAAAAGCAAACTGGATATTGAATTGTATTTTAACAATGGAAACTGAAAATGGTTCTTCATCATATCGAAGGTCTGAAGGCTAAATTGAAGGAGCTATAGGGTATGTTGGAAGCTCAGAAGGCTCTATCTTCCAACATAGGCAACATAACAACTGCAGCAATCTCTAGCCTGAGATGGCTGTTTAATAGCAGTATTTATCTTGAAAATATCCCTCCTTCCCTCCCTCTCCCTCTCTCCCTCCCTCCCTCCCTCCCCCACTCTCTGATATTTTTCCTATCATATAGAAAGTATCTGTTTCTAGCAGTCTTCCTTACTCTTTAAAAACCATAAATATATGAGATTTTACTCCTGCCTTCCAGAAGATGTATTACCTAGCAGATTTGCTTTACTCTGTCTGAACAATATTTTCATTGCTATTGCTCAGATTTCTCCAGACACTACAATTAATATATAATCTCTAATAGCAAATGTACCTTTGTTTTTGTTAAAAATAGGCAGTTCAAGGCTATATAACTTTACGGGAATTGTCAAAGGGTAGCAGGTAACAACTGGGATTAAATATAAAGAAACAAATCATATCTCAAAATAATGCAAAATGAATGCTTTTATTTTAGGGACAATAATGCAAAGGAAACTATTTCCAGTCTGCAGCGCTTCGGAGCAGGCAGGAATCCACGACTGTGCATGGTTTCTGCCTGTGTTCACTGCCTGAATGCCCCGAGCCATTTGGCTTTGGGGCTAAGCCACCTCCGTAGAAGGTGGCAAAGACAGGGAGGGTCTGGCAGGGTCGAGAGATATCGCACCTCTCTTCCCTAGCCAGCGAAACCCCCTTTTCCAAAGGCAGCTGAGCGGCAGTCAGCAATGGCCGTCACATAGAAGAGTTCAGCCGGAAAAAGAAAGTGCAGGAGGAGCTGTGAAGAAATGAAAGTGATCTTTGCTGACCGGGACAGAGTAACAGTGAAAGTACCCTAGAACTTAAAATCTATTAAAGATACATCGTTTCCAGAGTGTGTCAAGCGGCAAATGGAAATTAAAGGAATTTTTTTTCTTTTCTTTTCACTCTCCTTCCGAACATGACAGCGATAGAACTTTAAGAGAAATCGGAAAACCTGCATTGGAGGTATGGATTTCTGAACATTTAAAGGAAAATCTTTTTGCTGTAAGTGGGAAGGGAAAGGAAAAAAAATTGGAGCAGAATTTGAAAAGAAGGAGGAGATTGCCTAGAATTCTAAAGAGCTATTGAATATTAATAAGACTTCTAAAAGATATATTTTAATTGGAACTTTGTGATTAAACAGCAACCCCAGAAAGAGAAATGGAAGAAAGAAAAAAGTATTAAAAGAAATAGCTTATTTGGATTGTTTGGTGACTTTGGAACTCTTGGGAATTATTTTTGATTAAAAGCACTTTTGGAAAAAAAATTTCTCTTTACAATGGCATCGCTTGTGGATGAACTAAAAATTGAATATAAAAATATAAAAAAGGAGAACAAGATGGAAAAGATACTTTGGGCACTCTTTTTCAATTTCTAGAAATGACGGTACATACTTATGAAAAATTGACTGCGCACCAAGACGATTGGGACAAAGAAGAAGCCATCTTTGATGAACAAATGATTCTATTTGAGGAGGAGGAGAAAGAGGAAAAGAAAAAGGGGATTTTAAGGCTTGAAAAAACAACCAAAAAAGAGAAAAATGAGGTGAAAGGTGGATACAAGATTAGAAAACAACTGAAAAGGGGAAAGCAAAAGAAGAAAAGGGAGGAGGTGAGACAAAGGGGTAAAAAGGACAAGGAGAAGAATAAGCAAGGGAGAAAGGAAGGGATGAGAAGCCTCAATGAGGGGAAGCAAGATTTAAAGAAAAAAAGTTTATTCAGAGACAATGGGTGAATTTAATTGAAAAAGGGATTCTGTAAGGTACATAAGATTGTGTTTTTATATGTGTATTTAGAATAAAATGCTTAAGATATAAATGAATATCAATATATATGATTAGTTCTTTAATGGCATTGATAGTGGTTTTATATACCTATAAATTTGTTTTTTTTTCTTATAAAATACATTGTGTGATTTTAGAATGTACTAAACAGAATCCCAATATAAGTTAAGTGTTATATTAAGTATTATTAAGTTAGGGGAAAGAGTTAAAGGCGTCATACTCCAATCAGTGTACAGGAGAAGTTTTTGTTCAAAGAGAAAAGATGAATGGATAGCTGGAAATAGAACAGACAAAGAATGACAAGTATTATGATTTGAACTGAGATGAGATAAGTAAAATAAAACTAAGAAAGATAAAAGAGCGAAGAAGCTATACAGAAAATTGGAAATGGTAATAAGATATGGAATGGTATATAAAATGAATATGACTTTTGAATTTGTATCTGTACGAAGAGTTTTAAGCTGGGATCAAGCAACTTTCAGAAAAGATGTTTTATGTTTTTATGTTCTATGTTTTGTTTGTTTGTGTATTGTTCTTGAAAAGCAATAACATTTTAATTAGCAAGAAATATAATTTGAATAATAGAATGAAAGGGAGAAATAAAGAGAAGTTGGGATAAGATATAAAGTTGAACAGATAATGTAAATATATATATTATAATTTGGAATTATTCTGTATGTTCTATTGGGTTTTTCAGAAAATATCTTTTATGTTATTATGCCTTGTTTGTTTGTGTATTGTTTTGTAAAAACTAATACAATTTGTTTTTAAAAAAATAATGCAAAGGAAACTGTCATGTAGTATTTTAAAGGCTTAATATTTAATCAAGACTTTATAGAAATATGATATCTCTCAGAGGATTTCCAGTTAACATTGTATTTCCAGTTAACATTGTATTGTAAGAACTAAATAACATACCTCTCCTATGTTTTTCTTCAAGATTCCTTCCTTCCTTCCTTCCTTCCTTCCTTCCTTCCTTCCTTCCTTCCTTCCTTCCTTCCTTCCTTCCTTCCTTCTTTCTCCCTCCCTTTCCCTCTCTTTCCCCCCCTTTCTCTCTAACTACAGTTTCAGGGGTGGTGGGAGCATAATTCTCATGGAACAGAACATTTGGTGCTTTTCTTAAAGCAAATACATTCCCTGAATAGAGTATTTTCTGGAACAGACATACACTCATCACCCTATGTACGTATGCTGTTAATAGAATATATATTAAAACTATGTATTCTTTAGTACTAAATTTGCCATGCCCAGAGTGGAATGAAACCATCAAGTGGTTTATTTGATTGACTGATTATTGTTGCCAGGCAGGAGAATGAGTTGAGCGACCATATAAAATTTCTTAAATAGAGATGATAGAGAGATGATAGACAGCTATAATATTTTCATCAGATAAAATAAAACATCTGATTTTTTTCATGTGCTCTGGTAAAAAAAAACAAAAAACTCTAGAGCTTCCTGTGTTTCTCAGACAATATTATAAAATAATTTGAGGGAGAATTTTTTTTAAAAAAAAAAAAACCAAGACATTGATATAATAAGGTTACCTTTCTGCAATTGTGAATCACAATGACTTCTTTGGCATTAACAGTTACTGTCAGATAATCCAAATATATGGTTGCATTCATTCAAATTTATATACCACTAAAAATCTCATTCCCACCAACTTTAATTGGATGTATCATACAGCAACAATTTTTGAAGCAAGATTCTTACAATGGGCTAAGTTACAGAATGTGTAAGTTATGGTTAAATCCAGGACTCATGATTCCCAATGGAATGAAATTTGGGAAAGATCATATGATCAACCCAGTCCCTCCCCCACCGAGTAATGGCCCTTTAATTACCTAGTGGGAAGGGAAAGGAAGGAGAAAGAAGGGAAGGGAAGAAAGAATCCAATTTTATCCTTCCCATTCCATGCCACTTCCTGCATGCTCCCTTGACCAGTCCCATCACCTTCTCGAATATGAAGAACTTCTTTTGCAGACACCCATGTAGCTTTTCCAACCCACACAGCACCACTCATGAATCCCCATGTACCATTTCTAACCCGAATCCTTACATATCTTTTGCTCTCTCCTTCCCTGTGCAGCAACTTAACTAAGCAGCTGGCCTTGGACTTGCAACTTCTTGCTTACTTCCCTACTCACTTTCTCCCACAATATACATGGGTGAGTCATCATAAATTCCAGGGTGGGAGGGAGGGAAGAATGAAAGAAGGAAGATTTTTTTATGCTCTGTGCAAGCTTTCCACAAAAAGAACAAACAAACAATGGGAAAGCCAGTAGGAAATTGGAAGTCACTCTCTATCCCACTGTGTTTTTACCCACCTATCATAACTCTGTTTTTCTGTTTAGCTAAGGAAATATTTTTGAAATGTTGACCCAAAGGGTTAACAGATTCCTTGCTGACATCTTTGTTGGAGCTAAGGATTCTTGATGATCTGATGAATGCTTTAGCTAGATTTGAAACTTAGTGGTGCGTGTTCAGCTCAGCCATAAGAAGACTAAAAATTACTCTAATAGAATATTTGCTTCTCATAACACATATCAATTAAAGTTGTTCTTTTATTTTTTAAAGGAATGCCATTAGAAGCTTTTTATTGTTTTGATTAATTACAAACCATAGTAATAGTAGTAGTAGATAATAGTAGTACAGCCATACTACTTGGGTAAATATCTTTAATCTAAAACAGTGCTGTGGGAATTAAGTATTCAGCAGAGTAGTGGCATGAGGGGAGAAAAACTGTCTTTGTATCTGGTTGTTTGAATACACAATGTCTATAGCGGCATCCTGAGGGAGGAGTTAAAACAGTTCATATCCAGGATGTGAGAAGTCTATAGATTAAGAGGCCTTGAAAAGTTCATTATAAGTGAATGAACAATGTGTTACATTGAAAAGGGTATCTGCAGCTGTGTCTTTGTAAAATACAAATATGATTCCAAATGTGAGAATCTTGATTGTTATCCACCTAGAAAATATGACACAGTAACTATTACTTTTTAAAAAACTAAATATTGAGAACAATTTCTCACCCTACTCACTTTCTAGACTACTCTCCTGAGATTTCTTAATAGTCTCCATTCAAGTATTAATCAAAGTTGACCCTGAAATCAACTAAGGTCACTGGGTGGTGCCCCCATAATTAAAATTGAATATAACTACAAGTTCAGCCAGTTACAAAGTGTTTATTTCATCTGTGGCTAAAATACAATGATGCAAGGAAAGTAATTGTAACTTCAATTTGTAAACCTGTACTCGCTTTCTTAAAAGTAATCTCATAGCATGCACTGAACTTTGCATTTCTGAGAAAACAGGAGGAGACCTGTGTTTCAGGGTAATTACATACCAGTCAATTATTCAGCTTAGAACTTGCAACCATAGAAGCTATTACAAAATTTTATTATTATTTAAAAATACTTGATCAGCTAACATTAAAGTAACTAAATAAAAAGAATTGCCACCCAAGGTGGAAATGTAAGCCTATTCCCAATATAATAACTTTTATGAAACTTTGTTTTGAGAAAAAAGCTGTTAACGTGAAATAAATTTAATGAAGATCAATTTTTTTCTACTTTCCCTTTTTAGCATAATATTGGACATTTAAACAAATTACCCATCACTGCAATATATTCTTTCACCACAATTTGTACTGCTGCTTAGAAATTAGAGCAAGAAAAAAAACAATTCATGTTATGTTTCTGGCTGGTGTGAAGGCAGTTGTGATCTCAGGATATGGAATATAGTCAAAACAATCAAGAAGAATCTCACAATAATGTGATGAAAGCAGTGTTAGGTATATCATGATGTGTTCTCCAAAGATTTATTATTTTGAAAGATCTTGTGGTTCACCTGTGCAGATTGGATAGTGGGGAAGAACGGTGACCAGTCCGGGAGTCTGGGTAGGACTCGGATGAGGGTCCTGTGTCCAATCCAGAAATGGGGCCAAGAACATCTGGGAGTTATGTGCTGACTCTGGAGCCTTTAGAGTCTGGCAGCAGCGAGGCAGAGGAACAAGGGGAGCCTGTTCCCAGTGTGCATGTGTGCAGAGCTGCTAGAAGGAAAGAGCAGCTGAGACAAAAGGGGCAACTCAGGAGTGAGGCTTGGAGGTGATTGCCCCTCCCATAAGGTATAAAGGAAGTGCAAAGGTAGAGAAACCTTTGCAGGAAGCAAAGACGTTTGCTCTGTTTGGATTAAACCTTGAAGCTCTTTGTGGACTTTGTACTTTGATTGTTTTTTTACAGTTAATTTGGCCCTTTAGTTGTTGGTATCAATTTAAAGGTGGGTGCTTATCTTGAGGGTCTGTTTGGGACTCATTACAGGCCAGAATGAACATAATTCCCAGTGTTGAAATAAAACAAGAGTTGTTTGGACTAAGTGTGTGCTTTATTATGGTCTCATGAAGTCTTGGTCAGAACAGATCTCTATGTATGCATTCTGTTGATTTGGCTTCCTCAGACTTGTATTAGATTCGAGGTTCATTTGTTCCCATTGCACTGACACACTATAGTCATTATTAGAAGTTACTCTAGTAGTAATTCAGGTAGTCCTTGACATACAACAGTTCATTAGGATACAATAAACAATCAAACCATACTAAGAAACAGTCAATAAAAAACGTTAGGATACAAGCGACAAGGTTACAGTCATACAGTCATAAGTGGGAGGAGATGGGTGAAAGGAAGAATGGGAGGATTAATAGCAGACTTAATAAATAGTTGGACAGTGTTGAGGGAATTATTTGTTTAGCAGCATGATGGCATTTGAAAAAAAACTGTTCTTGTGTCTGGTTTTTCTGGTGTGCAGTGCTCTATAAGGTTATTTTGAGGGTAGGAGTTGAAACAGTTTATGTCCAGGATGTGAAGGTCTGTTCCTCATGGTAAACAACAACAACAAAGAATCTCTTACCAGTTTAAAATAAGCTAGCCCAATGAATAAAATAGGTAGAAAACTTTGGTTAATCAGCTCATAAGTCACATAAAACTTCCATCAAGTTATTCTTCCTGCCCTAGCTTTTTCCTCTATATCTCTCATTCCACTTAAACTTAGAGAAGTCTATCACCTGCCCTCACTGTTTTGATATTCTTTAGACAAGCCAGGGCTTCAATTAGTGACAGAAACAATTTGGAAGTTCTGAGTGCCAGGAACCCTTTGGAAACATTTGACCTCTGGACCTCTATATAGTGGACAGTCTTTTACTATAACAGAAATTGGTGCTATTTGCCCATTTATTGAAAATCACAGAGTTATCTGTTTCTAATAGATGTTCCCCATCTCCAATTCATCAACTGCCCTTGAACAGAAACCAAAGTTAGTATGTATACTGGGCTATGTGGAGCAAAATATTAATTGAAAAAGATCAAGGGAATATCTTTGACTGTGCAAGCTCAACATGGATGTTGAAGATTTCAAGGATCTATCCTACTATCTCATGAAGAATGATGACTGATCACCCAAGCTAAAGAATATTCCCTATATTGCTTTAGGTACCCAAACTCAGCAACAGGCATTGAACACTGATATAGTAATAATGGAACTTATAATTAGCAAAGCAAATTTTTAACATACACTTTCATTGTAGTTTACTCTGATTATTCATGAACACTGAACAAAAAACACCATCATACATGATGATATTTATGATAATGATGAAGATGATTTCCTGGATTTTTAATAGCTTCAATATCAATTACCACTGGGCCAAAGAGAATCTTTGGACAAAATTGTTCCAGCAATCAGAATTGTCTTCTATCTCCAATATTGGTAAGTCTATAATATTTCTCTCTCTTTTTACCTTATCATGAACTATCAAAATTTCCTGACTTGATTCTGGATATTCCAAAAAATAATTTTGAAATAAATGTTTCTCTTTTAAATTTAAATTTATAATATATATATAAAAATAGTCCAGGAAATGTAGTCCAGGAAATGTAATAGCAAAACATATATATTTCTTGTATTTTAAATAATCATATTCATGTCAGTCCAGAAACCTCTCATATAAGAAAGGTCTCCTTAAAAGTGAACAGTGGTATGGATTTATCTTGTTCTACTAATACTTGATCTTAGAAGCAAAATATTCTGAATATGTGAAATGAAATTCTAATGCTCCATGACCTCTTTTGTACTTACTGAGTAAGCAAACTAAAAATAGTGAAAGACAATTTATTGCAAACAATATTTATGTATTTCTATTTTTTCAGTCATTTATTTCCATAGGAGTATATGGCACTACATATCACTACAAGCTATATTTTTTATATCTTGGATCTACTTAGGTTTTTTCATGTTATTTTGTGTGTGTGTGTTTGCAATTGCCTCTTAAGGTTGCTTTCATTGATATTTTTATTATTGTTTATAATTCAATTTCACTGTATGTAAGCTATAAATTGATTAGTAGTTATGCAACATTGAAAACTGTTTATTTGACAGCATAAATATACATATTTGTGTAATGCACTATTGCTGTCAGTACCGATTAAAAAACAACTGTCCCAGTTTATCTCACACTTGATTTTGAATTTAAAATTCAAGTGGTTGGATGCCACAAGAACTCAGCACTCAAATGCCTCTGTTTAAAAACTATTTGTAATTCATACTTTTTAAAAACACTTTTAATCTTAAAAAGAAAATGTAACCATAAAGAAGTATTAGTTTTATTGTAGCACTGAGTAAATCTTCTTATAGCACACTGTGCAAACTTAGATTAGTACTATAGAATTGGGATTTCACAGTACAACTACATAACAATTCTCACACAATGTATCAGGTGAGTTTCTTTGGCAGAAGGAGAAAACTCTACATTCTTTACATTCTGCAGGCAAAGGTCGGATTTCATGGACTCATTTTCAATAGTCAAGTACATTAGGCAGTACAGTATTTTCTTTTCTTGTTATGCTGAGTTACAATTGAGAAAAAAAATGAGACTAAAAGAAAGCGATGGCGACTTTTACATTTCTAAATGAAACTTGATCATCAAAGAAAAAAAGGGACAAAGGAAATGGATATGGTGTAATATTGACACCTATTGGTTTTTGCTAAGAATCTGGCCTTGCTATGCATGAGAGCAGCTGGCTAAACAGCTGAGACATGAATCAGGGCCAAACTAGACTGAAAGCATAACCTGCAATTAGAATACCAGTGGCAGATGGCCAGAGTGACATGTGGAGCTATGAACAGATTACCTTTGTTTCTGCTGCCTCCAGTGAGTTAACAGAAATTAAGGAACAAATGAAAGTGGAGATGGGAACCAAGAAATCAGCTACGTTCCCTAACAAGGAAGAAATAGATGAACTAAAATGGCCTAGAATAGATCTCTTTATATCAGAGGAAAGTCATACTTCAATGCATCATATCATCTAGAAACTAGATGATTGATGTATTGATTAGAGGCTAGCAGATGATAACCAGATATTACCTCTGATAACAACATTATGAGTTTAAAAGAAAGTTTTTTAAAGAAGTACTAGCAGGTAATCCTGGATAAATTATGTCAGATTGGAAGCCATTTTTCTTTGAGGCTTTTGGGCTGCCACATTCAGTGCCTGGGAATTTGGAAGGGGGACTTCAAGGAGTGCTGGAAGATTAGCCACAACATCATTCCTTTCTCAGAAAGTCAAGGACATGTTACCCTGCACCTTGAGGGGGGTGACTGCGGGGTAGTTTCCAGTTGGAACAAAGTGTCAGTTGGATCATGTGATAGATGATTGGGTGCAGGGGTTGGATTTTCCTTTGGGCTAGGGAAAACCTGGAACTCTCAGATTCGGGTTTTCCCCAGATGTGCCAATATGACATCTCTAATAAAATTGGATCTTTGGGAAGATTATATTCTCGGAGTCTTTTTCCTTGGAGGTTGTTACTTGGAATGCTGACAATTATATCCAGTGAGTCAGGAAGACTTGGAAGCAAGAGAATTACAAGTCGAGAGACATTAATTTGGAATACTCCAACTAAAATCTGACTATATTTCAAAACTTATCTTAATAACAGTGCCAAAGATTGCCTTGGGCAAAATTTATCAATAACTCTTGGGGTTCCTTTATGTCTTCTTTTTAGCTTTGCAGAAAGTGCCCACAGTATTTGAGAAGATGAAACATTGCGTACAAGTGGACAGTTGGTAACAAGATTTTCCCCACTATACCCACTATATATTAGAGTGAGACACTAAGAAAAGCTGATTGAAGAAGAATTGACATCTTTGAACTGTGCTACAGGCATAAATTATTGTGTATAACATGGACAGCCGGAATAACTAACAGAGAGATGTTAGCTCATATAAAACCGGACACATCACTAAAAAATAAAATTATAAGAATATTTAATTTGGCCATATCATGTGTGCAAATTCATTGGAAAAGGCAGTGATGCTAGGAATGGTTAGTGAAACAAGAAGAAGGGGCCATCAAAGCTATATAGTATCGAAGATGATACAAAGATGAACATCCAACAACTGAAAGAAGCTGTGCTTGACAGGCTAGCATGGAAAGCCCTTGCCTATAAAGTCACCAAGAGTCAGACACAGACTAAATGGTTAAAACAACAAGAAGAACAATTCATGTATTTAGCATGGGAGAGATTTAGGGTTAATACATTTGGTTATGTCACTGCAAGTTGAGTCATCAGGCTGACTTGGTCTGATGTTAAAAAAAATTAAGCAGAATGACATCTAGCTAAAATTTTGTCATCTTTGAAACACCTAGACATCTTTCTAATCCTAGGAGCATTAGAAAGATCGGTAGGCAAGCATACAGGCAGACAAAGTCATTTACATATGCATCCCAGAGAAAAGCAGTAGCAAACTACATCCACATAGTTGTCAAACAAACCACATGGAGATATTAATGTTGCCACCATGAGTCAACTTCCATTTTAAGGGAAATTTAACTATAGTAGGAGCCAAAACCTAGCCAACCTTGACAGATATGAAAAATCTAAATTGGACCAGATCTCCTTAGGACTTGGATGAGAGATAACCAGGAAACCCCAGGGTATTTGATTAATCAAAAACATCCTCAAAGAAAACAACAGCAAAACAATTCTCTACTGTTACAGAAAACAGTGTATAGTGTATCTCTTCACACAATCATCAGAAAATCAAACTTGACTTCTCTATAATGATGTAGTTCCTAGTGTATCTCTTTTGTGGTGTTTTGGGGATTTTCATTTGTTTGTTCTGATTCACAAAAATTGAGAAATGTGCACTTGAGTTTGGAGAATTCTGGCCAGAGGAGTTTTAAGGGATGCACACAAGCTCATTTTGCCTAACTGGTATATAAGCCTATAACTTGTATAATGTAGTTTCAGTAGGATTTCTTTAATTATGTTTTCTTTAGCCAACCTATATAAAAGCTTTATATTATTCTTATACTAATAATGTCATTATTTATGTGAATTTAAAATATGAGAAGATAAATAGAAGAAGCACAATGCTTTAAAAAAAATACAATGCCCAAATAAGGATTTCCTCATTTTGTGGTAATTTATCAGAAATCTGGAAGCAGTTATAAAGCTTGGAATACCCAAATACTATTTTATATGACCTCCTGAATAACAATTAAGCCTAGATCTGAAAATTGAACAGCTAAGCCTAATACATCTCACTTTTTAAAAAAAAAAACAATAACACTATGATATTACAGATATTTTTGGTAACATTGACCCACATAAATTTATTAATTTCCTCAAGCATCTGCTTGCTTATGACACAATTCTAAAATGAGACCAGTCCAGCATTTTCTGAACAATCTGTAACAGTTATTTTTAAACATTCAGTAATGAAAGTTTTGTTTTCATGCTGTGGTATGTGACACTGTGACAAATAAAGAATCCAGCCTTAATTCATATCATTGCATAAACATTGATTGTCAACTAAACTCATATCAGCTGGGCTAGCTGTTTGTCACTCTGAGGATTCTAAAATACGGACATCTCATTCTGATCCACTTAGATAGTTATAGGGGTTGACATAGATACCATAGGAATTCTGGTAGCCTCAGGTTGTCCAATTTATAACTTGAATGGAATTAAATTACTAATTAAATGTATAAATTACTTTTAGTTGCTTTGAATTAACATAAAGGAGAAAATGCTGGGTAGAAATATAAAAGAGGCCAGTACAGAAGAAATATTATTTTTACACAGGAAATATATAAGAAATGTAATAAGATATGGTTTTTGCTATGCTTGAATTATTTTCCATCTAAAGGGAAGGAGAGAAACTGGCAGTGTAAGACAGGAAGGTATTTCAGAGCAAGACTAGATAGAAATCATATATTACTATTTATTATTATCTGAAGTATATAGTAGAACCAGGCCTTTTTGGCCAAACAGACACAAATGTCAGATATTTAGTCTTCTGGTTCCTGCATTAGCCTTGATTAAAAAGGAATAGTATAGGCACTAATATACAAAATATGTGAGTTCAGTTCTTTTTACAGGCATCATCATCATCATAGGCATTGACAAATTTTCCATCGGTTAATTGCAAAAGGCAGCTTTATTTGGAACAGCTTCCATCCTGCAGCAATATCTGTAACACCATCAAACATCCAGATTTGTCTATCCCAGGTCCTTGGTAAGGACTTGATAGGTAGACAAAAATGCCAAACCCAGTCTGAACATCTGGCTGACTGCGGATAATAATAAATTTCAAAAAGCTGGCCTCCTCAGTTTCTGTTTGGGGCAAGGAAACTGAGGTTGGTTTCTGCCTCCCTTAAGATTTTTTATTAATCCTTTAGGGGAAATATTTTATCCTGCCTTTTTAATATCTCCCAAAATACTTCATTCTTTTAGGAGGAGGGTTTGTACACCAAAGCATTATGTGATCTTTTAAGAATTCTCTTATCTTTATGTTAAATGATATCCATATTTATTTAAATTCTTCAAATTTGGTAGAGAAGGCACAATATTTTAACTTCAAATTATTATTATTATTTAAATAGAAACCTAGCAAGGTTCTGCAGGAAATAGAAGTCAAAGCAAATATCAATAATAGATAATTCAGGCAATACAGTTTAGTAATATAAAGCTGACCTATATACCTCCTTATGCTTTCAGGGAACGCACATTAATCTTATTTATGTCCTCTCTAGTTAACTTCATTTGCCTTTGACTTTTAAAATTATATTTTACTTGCTTTTTAGCAATGACTGTATTAATTTTTATTTAGATGCATCATATAATTATATACTTAATTACTATAATTATACAGCTGCTGCAATAAATGTCCATTTTATCCAGTGTATATACATTCAAAGTAGAAATTATTAAGAAAATAAGAAAAATTGCCTAGCTTGTAAATTCTTCTTCACTTTTTACCATTCTTCTTCAGTTTAGGATAAAGGCTTTAATAGAGGGTCATCTAAGGAAATTACTATAGATGTGTTTCTTTACAATGTCCATGAGTCTTGTTGTTTTGTTGCAGGAAATCAATACTGCTGCCTCTTTAAATATTAGCTGGATATTAAGCTAAGTTCCAGCTAAGGAATTCATGGAAGGGTTTTGTCTTACATGTTAGTCAACACTTCTGGGCTTTTAGTCCATTTTATATCTCATACTTTCAATAGATACTCATCTCTGCAAATAATTGCAAAATGCATGATGGAAAGAAAGATTCAAAGTTCATTCAAGAACAGACTCAGTTGTAGACTGCATAAACAGAGGGATAGAATCAAGATCATGTGAAGCGTTAATACCACTTTATAATGCTTTGATAGGCCACACTTGGAATACTGCATCCAGTTTTGGTTGACATGATGTAAAAAAAGATGTTGAGATTCTAGAAAGAGTACAGAGACAAGTAAAAAAGATGATTAAGGGACTAGAGGCTAAAACACATTAAGAACTGTTGCTGGAATATCTACTCTGATGAAAAGAAGGACTAGGGGTGACATGATAGCAAGTCTTCTGATATCTCAGAGGCTGCCACGAAGAACAGGGAGTCAAGCTATTCTCGAAAGCACCTGAGGGTAGGACAAGAAGCAATGGGTGGAAACTAATCAAGGAGAGATGCAACCTAGAACTAAGGAGAAATTTCCTGACAATTAGAACAATTGATCAGTTGAACAACTTGCCTCCATAGGTTGTGAATGCTCCAACACTGAAAGTTTTTAAGAAGAGATTGGAGAGCCATTTGTCTGAAGTGGTGTAGGGTTTTCTGCCTAAGCGGGGTGGGTGGACTATAAGACCTCCAAGGTCCCTTCCAACTCTGCTATTCTATTCTATTCTATTCTATTTTATATCTGGGCTAAAACAAGTGGCTAATAAAAGACAGGAAGGGAGGGGAAGAAGGAAGGAAGGAAGAAGACATTATTGCTCACAGACCTAATCATTCTCTGATTACTTCAGCACATTATATGCTACTGTCTCTTGGAAGGGGTAGGTTGTAAAAGATGAAAGAAGCAATCATAGAAGAGTAACTGAATATATTAACTTTATTAAATAACAAAATATGAATCATGATGTTGCTCGCTGTTTGTTACAGCTTTTTGATTGGGATCTGTAATATATTGGGAAGATGCTATTGTTCCAAACAATAACATAGAAAATTATTTCTTCTCTCCTAACAACATTGTGGAAACTGAAATGGATTATATTTATTACAGCTCATACTTCTTATATTATATTAAATTAACAAGTGAATCTGTTATTGGCACTCCATCTCACGAATATCATAATGTAAATGATATAACTTGGTTCCCAAGCTTATCTTTATTGCTCTTCCTTATTTCTCTAACACATAAGCCTACATAATGCAATTTTAGCTTGCAAAGTAACTAGGAACCAGAATATTTTCTATTGATTTTTTTCATGTAAAATAAGAAGAAATAAATTGCAAGTTCTTGCAAAAGCCAAAGAGAAGGAAGAACATTGGGTGTGAACATCATGTTAAAACTGTAGTAATTCTGTTCTATTTTCTATTTATTTGGTTTTTTTTTCAGCCTCAGTTTCCATCAGAGGAAACGATCATTCAAAAAATCTCAAGTTGTGCAGAAATGGACAAACTAACTTTGGCACTAAAAAACAAAGACACCTCAATATATTACAATAGCTGGAACTGCTGGTGCAAATGGATTGACCAAAGATAGAATTTACATTATAAGGCAAAAGAGGATAGGATAAACCTATAGCAGTGATATACAGATATTTGTAAAGATTAGGTGTGTGTATATGGCATAAATTAAGGGTTATGGAAAAAAAGAGATCTCACAAACTGTTGAAGATGAGAATGTTTTTAACTGCTTTCTATTCTTTCTTTCTATTTTCTTCTATTTCTTTTTTTTTCTCTTTTCTTTCATTTGTGTATGTGTTGTTAGTTTGTTTTAATTGTAAAAGTAATAAAATTTATTTATAAAAAAACCTGTAGTAGTTCTTATGCAAGAAGGGTGTTTGGTTAAATCAATTGCTTAAATATGGCTGAATAAGATAGGTAGTAATTTCAGAAGAATAGGATGAAATTACCTGCAACATATCAGAAATTAAATTAAATGGAAAGTGGACTGGATTGTGTCTGAGTGCATAAAACAATATTTAAATGGATATATACACAGTTGTGCTCATAAGTTTACATACCCTGGCAGAATTTATGATTTCTTGGCCATTTTTCAGAGAATATGAATGATAACAAAAAAACTTTTCTTTCACTCAAGGTTAGTGGTTGGCTGAAGCCATTTATTATCAATCAACTGTGTCTACCCTTTTTAAATCATAATGAGAACAGAAACTACCCAAGACAGGTGTGCGGATCCAGATGTTGTGATTGGTTTTTGAGACCAATTATATTAAGTGTTAATCCAGTGGTATAAATTGGGAGGGAGGTGCATGCAAGTACAGTCACTCCTCATTTAGCAACTAGCTTGGTTAGTGATCACAAATGTGACAGTAATAAAAAAAAAAACTTTCCAACCAATGTGTACATTTATGATCTAATTTCATATCCTGACAACTAGCCCCATAATCAATGTGAAACTGATTAACATCAATATGTCAGAGAGTTCAAGTCAACTAATTAAGGCTAGAGAGCTATGCTGTGTAGCTTGTTAATTTATGGTTAGCATATTTTTTGAGATGAACTGTGGAAAAAAGCAGATTATGAAGGAGTAGTTTGTTTCTCTCTCATCATCATCACAAGTTTGCTGAGTAACAATTGTCCTTAATGACAAATCCAATGGAAGGACTGGGGTTGCTAAACAGGAGAAGTTTATTGATGTCTTATCCTAAATAGCAAAGGTGTCAAACTCGCATCCTGTGGGCTGGATACATCATGCACTGGCCATGCTTACACCCAGTTTAGCAAAGGGGAAAAAAAACCACAATACATCACATGATGATACCATGACAATGTGAGTTTGACACTCCTGCTATATAGAGGGAAAATGTAGACAAACCCTATAATCAACTGAAAGAAATTCAGACCTCAGCCAATGTGCTTTACATTGCAGTCACAGTCTATCTCTGTTCTAAATGCTTAACTAAATGACAGTCATGTGACATCATTAAACTGTGCTGATGAAAAAGAAAGAGCAGTTCAAAGCCAAATATAGCAGATAGCTATAGCTATAATGGCAGCCACCCACGATAAGACTGCTAATATTCGAAGCAATATTCAGTCACTTTCTCTTGATAAGCCCAAAGTCTACAGATATTGTTACCAAAGGTCAAATTGGCAATAATTTACATTTGCAAAGGCCAATGATATCATCAACCAGTGAAATTTCGGTAAATTAATCTACAAAAGTTTTATATTCTATACAGAAACGAGAAGGAAATCTTTTAGCATTGGTCTTACCACCTATCACTAGTCAGTGTGACAGTTGTTTCAGGTAGCAAAAGCTGATATTTGGGGATTTAAGTGAGATCTCAAAAAAGCAACTCACTATATTATCTACCACACTGCATCAGCCTATGTGTTTGAGAATGCTTTTTTACAATCTGAATTTTTCCATGCTAAAAGACAGCAGTTTTCAATTTGTACTTTAATGTAAACTTGTCAAATTACATATATAATAGAATATAATAGAATTATTTCTTCCTTGTGTGATTGGACACACAATGAATTTGTCTTGGTGTAAATGCTCTCAGTTTACATAAAATAAAAGATACATTCATCAAGAGTCAAGAATCATAAGGTACAATACTTAATAATACTTAATAATATTATATTTAGGAGTTGAAGTTTTTTTTTTAGTTAGACTTGAGTTATTAACCATGTCACTAACAGTCTTTCCTTTAAGTGAATAGAGGTTTTCTTGAGCTGGCTTGCTTTTCCATTTTTTAAATCCTTGTGGAAATCCTTTTCAAATCCTTGTGGAATCCACACAACTGTTTCCCAGTTTTTCCTTTCTCCAGTTTTAACAGGTACCACTACTCTTAATATATGATGAAGGATTAAGGAAGTGACAATTGACTGCTCTTTCTTAGGATATATTCTTCTTCCCTAGTTCAGTTTTGCCCGAAATTTCCATTCCATTCCCAACATCACTTTCCTTCCCTCAGCTCACCATTTCACTCTTTCTCTTAGAAATTCTTCTGAGACTTGAGCATTATGATCTCCTTCCTTCCTTCCTTCCTTCCTTCCTTCCTTCCTTCCTTCCTTCCTTCCTTCCTTCCTTCCTTCCTTCCTTCCTTCCTTCCTTTCTTCCTTTCTTCCTTCCTTCCTTCTTTCCTTCCTTCTTCCCTCCTTCTCTCCCTTCTGTCACATATTGATGGCTTCACAAACTGCATTCCTTCATTAACCAATAGTTCTCCTGAACTCATTTCCCTTAATACTTCTCATATCCTTCCCCTTTCTAAAAAGGTGATTACCTAGGTACTATCAGAATAACAGAATTACAGAGTTGAAGTGGACCTTGGAAGTCTTCTAGTTCAAACCCTTTCTCACACAGGAGACCCTACATCATTTCTGAGAAGTGGTTGTCCAGTCTCTTTATAAAAGCCTTCAATGATGGAGTAACCACAATATTCAAAGACAAGCTGTTCCACTGCTTAATCGTCCTCACTGTCAGAAAATTTCTTCTTGGTCCTAGGTTGCTTCTATTCTTGATTAGTTTCCATCCATTGTTTCTTGTCCTCTGGTGCTTTGGAAAATAGGTACTCTCCTCTTCTTTGTATCAGCCCCTTAAATATTGGAATGCTGCTATCATGTCATCCCTGCTCCTTCTTTTCACTAGACTAGCCATACCCATTTCCTGCAAACATTTTTCATATGTTTTAATCTCCAGACTCTTTGTTGATTTCTCTGTGCTCTTTCCAGAGTCTCAACATCTTTTCTATAATGGGGTGACCAAAACTGGATGCGTTATTCTGGGCAGAGAACTGGTTGCTAATTTTTTTGACACCCACCCCTGGTTATAACACATAAGGTGAAAGCTGCTGTTTTATTTCCATCACCAATGTTAAAGCAAGCTTCTGAATATAAAATGGTGCCAACATATCCTACACCTTAATCATTGGGATGATAAGTAATTCATAAAGCTTCCAAGTGTTTGGATTCAGCTTTCCAAAAGTACCTTGAGCTTGTGAGAATTTGAGTATTTTAAGATAATCATATCTTTTCTTGCATAATTGTCTCTTGATCTGAGGGGGGGAAAAGAATTCCTGTTTGGTTTAGGGCATTGGAGACAGAAATTATACTTGCTGTCCTTGAGAGTGCATTCTGGAGATACATTTTGAAGCATTATATGCTTTATAACTCCCTTAAGTACTACACTTGTACCGTATCACATTCTTTGCTTTGCTTTTTTAAAGAAATCTGCCTAATTTCCCACATTTTCCAAAAGAAATAATAATTAAAATAATGGCAAAAAATACAGAAAAAATGCATTTAAGGAAAAAGTAGTGCTAGTGAAAGTAACCAAAGACTTACTCTAAAAAATGATTTTAAAGAGTGGTCGCTTAACCTTTTAAAAGTGGTTCCTTAACTTTCATGGTTAAGATTTTAGGCTGAGACCAATAATTTGTGTCCTTGTTATTTTTAATGAGCTGAAAATAGACAAATGCTAATTTCACATCATTTCATCAAAAATGTCTTGTTATACAAGGATGCAACTTTAGTAGATTCCTCGCAAGATGCCAGAAGACAATCCATTATGATCTCCTTGGAAAAAAAAAATATCAGTCTGTCATGATGAGTTTTGGAGTTGCTGCAACTGCTTTATTTAATTCAAGCTAACATTAGAAAAGGTCATCTCGTTGTTTACAGAATGGAAAGAAATGGAAAAATAAAAATCTTGTCCAAAATTAACACATTAGCAGAGAGTGAAAAGGTTTGTCTCAGATCAAAAGCATTTCTTTTGAAATTTTCTTTGATTTAATGAGAAAAAGTTGATTGTTAGCTACTGATTGTAATGTCAAAGAAACAAAATTATGCAATAGCTAGAGCTTTTGCTTTGCTGGTTAACTTTTCCACACTAAAAAAGAAAGAAAATATATTTTAATGTTTCCTATACCCTTGGAAAGAAATCCTGGCCACAAATCACAATGCTTGATTCTCAGGAATGTCAACCCATGCCCTCAGCTAGATGCAACAATTGGAAAATTGTTGTAAAGACTGGAAACAAAGTATACAAATTCCTGCCCTTATGCTCTAAATTCCTATCCTTGTGGCTTTATTTTTTCATCAACAAAAATGCACTGTATATACTAATTTAGAATGCTCTTTGAAATTCTCAATCCTTGCTTCATAGAACCGGAACAAAATAGGATTCAATTTTGATGTATTCTAAAGGTGAGCTTTTTCTGCAGCCACAGGTGACTCTATCTATCTACTTACTACTTTCAAGTCCTTAACTAGAGTATATCATGTGGTACTAAAAAGGGAAACTGAAGACAGCAACCAAACTATATTTAATTCATTTCAGAAATTTGACATCAAAAAGCATAGAAATTAATTAAAGAGAGAAAGAACAGCTGGATGCAGATATCTTGTGAATTTAAATATAATGAGACAGAGCCAGATTAACTGAAATTAAATTAATTCCCATTAATATAAAATAGAATAAATTAGTTGTGACTTTATTGAAAAAATATGTTCAATTTAAAAGATAAAATTGTCCATGGTAGACAATTTGAAAGCAAGCCATTCCACTTGTTAATTGTCCTCACTGTCAGGCAATTTATCCTTAGTTCTAGGTTGCCTTTTTCCTTGATTAGTTTCCATCCATTGCTACCTGTCTTCCTATCAGGTGCTTTAGAAAATACGTTGAACCTCCCTTTTTTGTAGCAGCCCTTCAAATATTGGAACACTGCTATCATATCACCCCTAGCCCATCTTTTCACTAGACTAAACGTAAAGGTTCCCCTCGCACATATGTGCTAGTTGTTTCTGGCTGGTTCTAGGACAGGGGTCTCCAACCTTGGCTCCTGGAAGCCTGGCGGACTTCAACTCCCAGAGTTCCACAGCCAGCTGGCTGTGGAACTCTGGGAGTTGAAGTCCGCCAGGCTTCCAGGAGCCAAGGTTGGAGACCCCTGCTCTAGGAGGTGATGCACATCTCCATTATGAAGCCAAAGAGCCAGCACTATCTGAAGACATCTCCATGGTCATGTGGCCAGCAGGACTAAATGCCAAAGGTGCATGGAACACTGTTAGCTTCCCACCAAAGGTGGTCCCTATTTTTATACTTGCCTTTTTACATGCTTTTGAACTGCTAGGTTGGCAGAAGCTGGAACAAGGAACGGGAGCTCACTCCATTATGCGGTGCTTGGGATTCAAACCGCCAAACTGCTGACCTTTCTTTTCAACAAGCTCAGTGTCGTAGCCACTAAGCCACCGTGTCCCTTACCTTTACCTATATCTGGAAAATATGACAATCAAACAACAACAAAAAATCTGCAAGATTAAGATTGTGTGAAATTATTGCTCTTTCAAGCCTACAGGCTTGTTTTCACAATTTCGATCTCACAACCATGCTCATATAAATTTTCCAGCTTTAACTCCTAATTAAAAAGCAAGGGTACTTTTTCTGTCTCATTTTGCAGGTGTGTTATCAGGTTTACAGCCAAGAATTTTACAGTAGTGTATGAAAGTGCATACTGCCAGGAATACCTGAGTGAATCTTGAGATAAGTGTTGTAACTATCAGTGCAATTCTGTACCATCCTAGCATTGTATCTTTTTGTAAACATCAGACTCCTGTCTGCATTGTATCTTTCTCATGTAAACATTAAACTCTTATCTCTTCAGTGATCTTTGCCAGGCATGCAAAAGAGAAGAGGAGTTTAAACAGCTGTCAATACAGAATGATGTTTTAATTGACCTGAATTCCTATAAATTACACTTTCTGATACCCTGTTGTCTTTACTAACCTGAGCTATTATAAATCTTATGTATTTCCTGCTGACCTAAGCTATTATAATTCATGAATGTCTTGTTTACCCTGGGCTTTGAAGAATTTCACCCCCCTGTGAAAAAGCATAATAAAAGAGCCAGTGCCGAGGCATTTGGCGCGCTCATCCCAAGCAACCTCGTCTCGTGTCGATTCTTCCTCCTTTGCTCCCTCTCATGAGGCGCCCATCTAATGCGGGATGGCAGATACCGCATTTTGGTGACCCCGACGTGATTCCCTAAGGGGGATACGCAGCGGCGTGCCCATACTTATCAGCTCGGTTGGAGCTGTGCATCGCCAGGCGCCTGAGCGAATTGCACCTCATCGGATCTGAAAGACGGTCTCGACTTTAGTAAGTATGGGTGGAGGCTTTTCTCAACAGCAGACGCAGCATCTGAAGGAAATGAGAGAGCTAGTCGCTTCTTCTTCTAAATACTCTGCTAATTTAAAGGGCTCTCCCATAAAAAAGAAATCTATTGCTGCATTATTGGCTTATGTGTGGCAACACTGCCCCAATTATCCAGAGAGAGGGTCCTTAAAATTTTCCAATTGGCAAAAAATTGGTGAATATTTCCATAATCCTCCTCATGCACCTATTGGCATTTTGGTCACTTGGAGGAAAATTATGGAGGCTTTAAAAGTTCATTATAAAATAGAAGCAGGGAGTGTGTTTGAATCTCCCCCACCAAGTTATGAGAATTTTTCTATCCTTCAACCTTCCGCTCCCGATGATTGTAAAGTAGTACGGGAGCCTCCTTCCATTCAATCCACTTCTTTAAATGTAGAGCCCTCGTGTCCTCCACCCCCCCTCCGAGGAGGAGGGTGTGTTGTAAAAGCTATTCAACAAGCCTTTTGTGAAGGAGAAACAGATGAGGACACCCTTGCAGCTGCCTCCCTTTATCCTATTGTTCAAGCCGGTAACCCTCCAGCTCCTCAGTATACCCCAATGCCATATAAAATAATTAAGGATTTAAAGGCAGCTTGTAAGGAAAATGGCATTCAATCCCATTATGTACAGGGACTTTTAGGATCAATAACCCAGCCAGGTGCTGACTTGGTGAATGCTGATTGGCGTACATTATTTAACATGATCCTCACGCCTTCACAATTTTTGGTCTGGGAGTCAGAATTTCTTAAACGTACCGCAGCCGCAGCCGCTAGAGGCTTACCGGCAAATGTCACTTTGGATATGCTTAACGGTACTGGCACCATGTCTACCATTGCCCAACAGGTTGCCACAGACCCAGCTGCTTTCCCTATAATACAGGAGTGTGCTTTGGCAGCTGCTCGAAAGGTTGATAATGCGGGATGCATGCCCAACTCTTTCTCTAAAGTTATTCAAGGACCTTCTGAGCCTTTTTCCTCCTTTATAAACCGTCTCACAGAAGCCTTAGAGAGACAAATTGATAATAGAGAGGCTTGTACTGAATTACAAATGAAACTTGCCTATGAAAACGCAAACGCTGATTGTCAGAAAGTTTTACAACCATTAATTAATAAGAAAAATGTTACCATGGCAGATTATCTTACAGCCTGCCGAATCATAGGAACCACATCCCATTCCATGTCTACGCTGGCTACAGCCATTACTGAAGGCATGCAGCAGAATATGGGCTCTCTTCTTCCCATTTCCCAACAAAATACTCGCAAAATGGGAAATTGTTTTAATTGTGGCAAGCCAGGTCACTTTAAGAGCCAATGCAGGGTCCTGGGCAGGGGAGCAAATATGCCAAGAAACCAGGTTGCTCTCCCAATGACACCATGCCCTCGATGCCAAAAGGGCTATCACTGGGCTAGTCAGTGCAGAGTCCAAAAGAATGAACAGCAGAATAGCCCTGCAATCACACAAAAACCTTTTTTGAATCAGGGAAACTAGAAACGGGGCAGGCAGCCAGCCCCACAACAAAGGCTGCTGAAACTTGCAACTTTTCTTCTTTCACTTACGATCTTGTTGCTAATGATACTGTTACTTATTTTCCTGGTGTCGCTGACTTTCTCTTTGTACATCCTGTTCAGCCTTTTCATATGCCCCCCGATATCCCAGTGCTAGTCTTTCCTGTAAGGGATTTAGCTGAACAAGGTATTCTTGCCTCTCCTTTTCTGCATGACCCCACTGTATTGTCTGATGTCTGTCTGTATGTACTAGCTAATACAGAAGTTACTATAAATGAGGGGGATATTGTGGCAAAAATGATTGTGCTCTTAGACCAACAACAAGAGCAACTCTATGCAATTGAAAGACCAATTAGTCAACCAAAACCTACGGTGACATTCTTATTGAATGGTCGATCCTTTCTTGGTCTTTTAGATACTGGAGCGGATATTTCCGTCATCCGAACAGCTGAGTGGCCGGAAACCTGGCCTGCAGATGTGGCACCAGCGGTGAGAGGAGTGGGGGGACTCCAGGAGACTCGCATTAGCAGAAACTGGGTAAAAGCCCATTCCCCTGAGTCTCAATGTGTTGCTTATATTAAACCAGCTGTAATTCCTCTGTATACTAACTTGTGGGGAAGAGACCTTATGTCACAGTTTAATGTGCAGCTTACTCTCCATTAACCATGCTTCGCTTATGTCTGACTAACAATAACCCTGTGTGGATTGATCAGTGGCCTCTCCCTTCTATAAAACTTGAAGCCTTACACTCTCTTGTTCAAGAACAATTAGATAAAGGTCATCTAGAACCCTCATTGAGTCCATATAATACCCCAGTTTTCGTTATCAAAAAGAAAAACGGCGCTTGGCGTCTACTTCAGGATTTAAGGGCTGTGAATTTGGTCCTCCTTCCAATGGGACCTCTTCAATGTGGTCTTCCAAATCCTAACATAATTCCTCAAGAATATGACCTTATCATTATCGATTTAAAAGACTGTTTTTTCTCCATTCCATTACACCAGTTAGATAGAAAATTATTTGCTTTTACTGTACCAACCTTAAATAATCAGAGACCTACCAAACGATATCAATGGAAAGTCTTACCACAAGGCATGTTAAACAGTCCAACTATGTGTCAATTTTTTGTGGATTTAGCATTGCAGCCCTATAGAGACAAATATCCTCATTTTTTTAGTCTATCATTACATGGATGATATATTGGTATCTGCACCTGGTCCAAAGGGCACGGTATTAAAAACTCTGCCATGCCTGAACTCTATTTTAGGTAAAGCAGGTCTCACTATAGCCCCAGAAAAAGTTCAATCCAAACCACCTTTTTTCTATTTAGGTCACAAGTTACTCGCTTCGGCTGCTATTCCTTCTCTTCCCCTCCCCACTCTTCCCCCGAAGCCAACACTTGTGATTTTACAGCAGTTCCTGGGAACTTTAAATTGGGCACGTCCTTATTTGGGTTTGACTACAGCTACATTAGCTCCTCTCTTTAACGCTCTAACGCAAGGTAAAGCCCCGTCTGATGTTATCATTCTAAACAAAGAGCAGTTGCAGGCATTGAAAGACATTTCCCATTTAATGGCTATTAGATGGGTGGATCGGGCTATAGAAAATTGTCCTTTATCAATTGCTTTGCTAAATACTGCTCAGAGACCAACAGCTGTCATTATGCAAATTCATCAGACACAGGTTCTGATCTTAGAATGGCTGCATTTGTCTCACACCCCAAGGACCACAATTACTAATAAAGCCTCTGCATATTCTCAGTTGATCTTTAAAGGTCGTCAAAGATGTAAACAACTCATGGGATTTGAGCCTGTTTGCATATTCACTCCTTGTTCATTGACTACTTGGGAAATGCTATGGTGTAATTCAGAAGAAATGCAATACTCTTTAGAAGAGTGGCCAGGGCAAATTTCTTGCCATTTACCAGCTGACCCACGATTCACTTTTCTTAAAACTCTCCCTTTTGAATGGCATTCCCCCCTCTCATTATCTCCATTAGTAGATGCACCTACACTTTATGCCGATGGAGGAAAAATGTATGGCGCTTGTGCATGGCACCAGGAGGGAGAGTGGAAAACTAAAATTACCTCTCCACAATCTTCTGCTCAACAGGCAGAACTTGCTGCATCTCTTATTGCTTTTCAACAGTTTCAAAAGACTCCTTTTAATTTAATAGTAGATTCCTTATATGTTTCTCAGATTTTGAAAAATATATATCAAGCCTATTTATCTCCTAGCATATCTGATTCTTTGTTAAAGTTATTGCTTTCTCTACAGCAATATATCAACAATCGCACACATCCATTTTTTGTAGCACATATCAGGAGCCACCAACCTCTTCCTGGTATATTACAGGAGGGAAATAAGGTAGCTGATGCCGCTGCCTCAGTAGCATTCGGAAAATCAATTTGTAATCTGACAGCATCACAAAGTCATAGCTATTTCCATCAAAATAGAAAAGCATTACAAAAACATTTTTCATTAACCCAGGCAGAGGCTACTGCAATAATACAACAATGCCCCATATGTAGCAAGCAAGCACATTCCATTCCTATAGGGGTTAACCCTAGAGGATTAAAAGCTTGTGAAATTTGGCAAATGGATGTAACTCAGTCTCCACCTTTTGCCCCATGGAAATATTTACACGTTTCAATAGATACATATTCAGGATTTATTCTGGCTACTCCTCAAAGGGGAGAAGCTGTAAAACATGTCATCAATCATTCAATTCGTACCTTTGCTTCGCTGGGACGTCCAAAAGAAATAAAAATAGATAATGGGTCTGCCTATACAAGTTCTGCTTTTCAGGATTTTTGTAACAGATGGGATGTAATCCACAAGTTTGGGATTCCCTACAATAGCCAAGGGCAAGCTATTGTAGAACGGGCTCATTTGTCCCTGAAAAATGCTCTTGATAGATATTCATTGCGGGAAAACCCCCCGAACCTCCCAGCATTGCAAAACTCTCTTAACATTTGTCTTTTTACTCTAAACTTCCTAAACTTAACTGGAATTCCTCCCACTTCTGCTGCTGTTCGTCATTTCCCCCCCCCCCTTTTCCCCTCCTAACAGACCTTTGGTATATTACCGCAGGTTGCCAGATCCAACCTGGCAGGGTCCTGCTGAACTTATTACTTGGGGGAGAGGATACGCTGCGATCTTACTGCCAGACAAAACCACTTGCTGGATCCCTGGTCGGGCGGTAAGACCCTATCATGGGAAATCCTCCGATACATCTGCATCTAAAACTCTTCCTGATATTATTGCCTATACCTTCCTTGCAATTTCTACCTTATTCATATCCTACTTATACTTTTGTTCAACATGGTCATTGGACCACATTAGAATTTCGCTTTAGTAAATATGATAATGACTGTCCTTTTGTTTGTTGGCATAATAATCTTCCCATAAATATATCTCCTTATATTCACACATATTTCAACAAAACACATGCTTCCTGTCAAAAGATTATTCGTGTTAAATCTACTCCTTTAACAGAAGGCTCTTATACTTGTTCCATGAGGGTACGTCATGAAAATGCTACCCGTAGCTTTCACTCTGTCACTTCTGTTTTGTTTACAGAACACTCTACCACTCGCTCTTTTTTTTTCCTTTACTCTTCCTATGGAAAGGAACCTTAAAATCTTTTCCTCTTTTTAATCTAAACATAGGGGGATCTGAATGTCCTTATATTGTATCAAGGGTTTCCCCACCCCATTTAACGTTCTTAATGAATGATCAAGTTAATCTTCATTGTCATTATTGTAATTATTATCCTTTTTCTACTAATTGTATTCCTTCCTCATATCGTAAATGTTCCACAACTAACTTGTCCCTAGCTCTTTCTCCTACCTGTCATGCTTTTATTTACCCAAACTCTGATCCTGTCAACAAACGACGCTTCAAAAGAACTGCCCATGACGATCCACAGAAGCCTCATAGAAGATACAATATTACGTGGACTATAACTGACTTTCAAGGCGTTCGTTTAAACTTCACAACCAATTTCTCTCGCATAGAAGACTTTTACCCACCACTTCAATTCGATTTGGCAGAAATGCTTGTAGGCTCCATCGATTACAATTCACCCTCTCATACAACGGAGCCTAATTATAGATTTGTGAAAAAAAATAGGTTTTATGTATGTCCTGGACAGCCTGTTTCTAACACTCAGTCCCCTGCTCAACGACTTTCTGACTGCGGGGGGTTATCAGATTACTTTTGCAAAGACTGGTCGTGTGTTTCAACTGGACACATTTATTGGGATCCGGGCACTAAGGGTGATCTCATTACTGTCACTCGCACCACACGGAATATTCCATGTAGTGATAGAAAATGGCCCAGATGCAACCCAGTAACCATATGGTTCACAGACAAAGGCAAGGAAAGTACTTTATGGGACACTGGCTTGAAATGGGGTGCTCGCTTAAAATTACCTTGGCCAGGAGAGCATTATGGAAATATTTTTTACATTCAACGTCACATTGAACTCCCTCGCTTTGACCCAGTGGGACCACATGAAAAGACTATTAAATCCCCTTTTCTGCAACCCATAGCACAAGAAGTTAACCCATTGATTCCATTGATCAAAGCTTCCTATGCCTTGTTGAATTCCTCAAACTCATTCATTGCCTCCACATGTTGGCTTTGTGCTTCTGCCTCTCCACCTTTTTACGAAGCCATTGCTTCCCAAGAACCCATCGTTAATTCCACATCAGATGAACTTTGCCGTTGGAGAAACTCCACTATTACTGTTTCTTCCATCACTGGGGTTGGTTGTTGTTTGGGAAATATTCCATCCAATTACTCACAATATTGTCATAATGTTTCTAATAGCTATCATTGTAATTTATATCTTCCTAAGCATCGCCTTGGCCGCTACCACACCGTTGGGGGATATGCTCCAGTCTACACCTCTTCAGGAGGAAATTTAACATCACGCCTAAAAGGAATGTATTTTATCCCTGGCAAAAATTCTGTCTGGGCTTGTAACACCGGTCTCACAGCATGTGTCTATGGGGATGAACTTGTTAAATCCAAATCATTTTGTATTCAAGTATGGCTTGTACCAAAAATTAATGTGTATAACTCTGATGATTTTATATCCTTACAGGCACCCATGGAATACCCCCTCAGAGCAAAACGGGAAATTATTAGTACTCTCACTTTAGGTCTACTGCTTGCTCTGGGCGCCACGGGCGCAGCCACGGGCATTGCAGGACTGGCTGTTTCTGACAAAAGAATTACAACTCTGGGTTCAGCCATTGATGATGATTTATTACGTATTGAAAAATCAATTGTAGCTTTGCAAAACTCCTTGACATCCCTCTCAGAAGTAGTCTTGCAAAATCGTAGAGGTATAGATTTGTTATTTTTAAAACAAGGGGGATTGTGTGCTGCGCTTAAAGAAGAATGTTGTTTCTATGCTGATAGCAGTGGAGTCGTGCTGGATTCTATGAATGAATTAGAAAAACGCTTAAAAGATAGAGAATACGAAAGATCAAACATGTATAATTGGTATCAAGGTTCGTTTTCTATTTCACCATGGCTTACAACCCTTTTAACTGCATTGGCAGGACCATTAATAATCATTATATTGATATGTATTATAGGACCTTGTTGTTTTAATAGAATATTACAATTTTTAAAAAAACAATTATCTTCCATGACTACTGATGCTGATGTGTTATTGCAAGCTCATGTTATGTCTTTAACATCGGATGAAGAAATATCATTGCTGAGTTACTGCTCCTTGGACAACCCTGATGCTGACGGGTCGCACGCCTGCCTAGATGACAGGGACGGAGAACATTTCAGAAAAGTAGTTCCTGTTTTCTTGGACAAGGAAGAAGACTCGTCATAAAAAATAAAAATAAAAACAGAGGAGATGTTGTAACTATCAGTGCAATTCTGTACCATCCTAGCATTGTATCTTTTTGTAAACATCAGACTCCTGTCTGCATTGTATCTTTCTCATGTAAACATTAAACTCTTATCTCTTCAGTGATCTTTGCCAGGCAAAAGAGAAGAGGAGTTTAAACAGCTGTCAATACAGAATGATGTTTTAATTGACCTGAATTCCTATAAATTACACTTTCTGATACCCTGTTGTCTTTACTAACCTGAGCTATTATAAATCTTATGTATTTCCTGCTGACCTAAGCTATTATAATTCATGAATGTCTTGTTTACCCTGGGCTTTGAAGAATTTCACCCCCCTGTGAAAAAGCATAATAAAAGAGCCAGTGCCGAGGCATTTGGTGCGCTCATCCCAAGCAACCTCGTCTCGTGTCATTTCTTCCTCCTTTGCTCCCTCTCATGAGGCGCCCATCTAATGCGGGATGGCAGATACCGCAGATAAGAATTCAATTAAATATTCTTTTGTGCTCTGCTGTTTTCTTTCTTTCATTTATTTTGGTTTTGTTTCTTTGGAAACATTTCTTAAATCTTCCCTTCAAAGACTTCCCTACATTTTATGTATTAATATTTTATACATGGCTGTTTAACAATTGAAGAAAAAGGCTGCCCTTAGACCTTGCAACTTTTATTCTTCTTACAGATGGAATCCCCCAGCAGCCACTAAAAAGCAATGGGATAAACAGTGCCTTAAAATGTTAAGTAAAAGTGAATGCAAAATATTAAAGAATGAACATTCTTGGTTGAACCTAATTCTACTTTTGAAGCAAATTATAAACAGTCCGAGATCTTTCTCCAACTTCAGGACTTCTGTTTCTAGAATCTTCTAGAATTTTCAGCAATAGTTGGATGGTTAAGCTAATTGAAGCATTTTACATCTATCTGGATAGTACTCAGACTTAGTTAGTGCTTTCTACATATTGTACGGATCTTAGAATTTTTTTTCATAACAGTTAACAATAAGGCAGATTCACTATTTTACATATATATTCTAACCTTTCTTCTAACCATCTGTGACTCAGATGTGGACAGCAGGAAATATGGAAGAAATCTGTCCTAGCCCTTGGAAACAAAGGTTTAAAAGAGAGTCTAAGTTTCTGTACTGCTAGGTTAGCAGAAACTGTTATGCTATGTCAGGACAATAGCTGTCCAATCTTTATTTGAAAACCCTTCAAAAACAGAGCATCCATTTTTCAAGAAGGGAAGCTGTTTCACTGTTTAATGGTTTTCATAATGGCTCAGTGGCTAGCTTGTCAATCAGAAAGGTCAGCAGTTTGGTGGTTCGAATCCCTAACAGTGTGTAATGGAGTGAGCTCCCATTACTTGTCCCAGCTTCTGTTAACCTAGCACTTCGAAAGCATGTAAAAATACAAGTAGAAAAATAGGGACCACTTTGATGGGAAATAACAGTGTTCCGTGTACCTTCAGCGTTTAGTCATGTTGGCCACATGGCCATGGAGACGTCTTTGGACAGCACTGGCTCTTCGGCTTTGTAGCAGAGATGAGCACCTCCCCCTAGAGCTGGAAACGACTAGCACATATGTGCAAGGGGAACCTTTTCTTTAAAATTATTTCTTATTTCAAGTTTAGATATTGTAAAACCTCCACCCTCTGATTCTAGTCCTTTTCCTACAAACACTTGCAACTCAAGAAACAGCAATACATACCTGTATACTGTTTTTTTCCTACCTAAGTATAGATAGTCCTTGACCTACAACAGTTCATTCAGTGATTTTTCGAAGTTACGATACTGAAAAAAAATAGATACGACTGTTTTTCACACCTATCACCTTTGTAGCATCCCCATGATCATGTGTTCAAAATTCAGATGCTTGGCAACTCACTCCTGACTGCTGCTATGCCCCAAGGTCATGTGATCCCTTTTTATGACCTTCTAACAAGCAAAGTCAATGGGGAAGCCAGATTCACTTAACAACCACATTACTAATTTAACTAATACAGTGATTTGCTTAAGTAATATGGCAAGAAAAGTCATAAAATGCAGCAAAACTCATTTTATAAATTTCTCACTTAGAAACATAAATTCTAGGCTCAGCTGTGAACATGTTGAGGACTTCTCTATTACTGAACTGCATTTTCAACATAGAAAAGAATGTAGTGGGGTATGCAGCACACTACCAATGAATCACCATTGATCACAGTTTTCTTGAAAATGAAAAGGTATATATGGGTGTTTGTGGAGATTCTCAGTCATCTAGGTTATGGCTTTCCAAAAAATACTTTTTCAAAAGGCAAGTTGACTTCCTTTGTTTTTTCTTGAAGGCATTTCATTTCTCATCCAGAAAATATCCTTAATTCCAATAGAAGAATTAGACTCATTGCCTGCTGAGAATGCTTCTTGGATGAGAAGCGAAATGTCTTCAAGTAAAAAAACAAAGTCCAATTGCTTTTTGAAAAAGCACCTTTGGGACATGCGTATGTGTGTGAGTATGCCTTTCTGTCTGTGTTTAGATGCCTTTTTCTTCCCTATATCAAATTATTCCTCTCCTCCACCCAAGGTATGTTATTGAATTTCTCCATCTTCCAGTTTCCTTGAAAATAAAGCTTGAATAATGTAAAGCCATATGAAAGGACTGCCAAACACAACTGGAAGCCACATTTCCAGCAGATACGCCAGTAAGCACAGCAGTCTGATATATGCCATTGTAAATGGATTCCTTCCTTCTCTTAAAAAATCTATATCCTACAAACCAAAAGGTAGACTTAGTATGATTGGCTATAGTGGCGTATAAAAACTATGTTGGAATACTAAAATAGCCAGAAGGCTAAAAACACTCCAAAAGACCATCTGGATGATCATAGATTTGGCTTTTTCTAAGCAAGTATACATCTCAATGGCATGCCTTTAACCATATAGCAGGGAATCATTTGTGAATTTATGACTGTACCAAGCTTTTGATTCTTTGGAAGAGAAGAGGATGGAGGTAAATTTACATAAAGCTTGAGCTGTGTAAGGAGATATAGCTAGTCAAATGTATGAGCCCGCAGAGTCTAATTACTCCCCCAAAAAAGAATTTTAAAATGCACAAGAAAATCTAAGCTTTATTGCTTTAGTATCTGTGCCCTCTGATTTCACAGACTAACTCGGATCTGTGGGAAAATGTGTAAACAAGATTTGGACTTAAAACAGTACTTGATTATAAAGCTAACAATTCAGTTTTAGGCTTTCATGACAAGGTTTCAAGCATAGCAGTGTATAAGGCTCAAAACAACAAAAAGTACTAAGAACACGGAGGTAGGGAAGGAAGGAAGGCAGAAAGGAAGGAAAAAAGGAAGGAAAGAAAAGGAAGGAAGGAATCCATAGATTGTATGTTAAATTTCAATGCATTTATGTATGTATGATGAGATAGTCATGTTTGTCAGGGCTTGCTTGCCAGGGAGAGAAGGAACTAAGAGTTTATAAACAGATATGACATACAATTTCAAGGCAAAAAGTTCCCTGAAGCTATTCCAACAAAGCATGTCTCCTCTAAAGGTATTTAGAAGACAATATTTGTCTTTTAAATGCACATACAACTAAAACTAAGCAGTCTTGATTCACTAGTTATAATTTTCAAAGCTTTAGCTTCCACTCCTGCAGTGGCCACGCTGTTGCTTGATATATTCTGGTTCTCCATAGATTGCTGTCACCATTTCTTTCTTTCTTTCTTTTTTTTTTAATAAAAAATATTATTTAGGTTTTCACAAAACATAATACAAATAAAATATCTTTTTTTTGAGAATAGCATGATCCAGGGTTGTCACTTTTCCACACAGACCCAAACTCAATTTCATATTCATCTTTGTATTCTATTCCATATCTTATTACTATTTTAGCATTTTCTCAGTGACTTTTCCCTTCCCTTAGTTTCTCAACCTTGTTTTTGATTATCTCATTCCTTTCTAAGTTCTATTACATATCTTTTTCTAAGTTTCAATATCTTTCTAATCATTATGTTTATACTTTTGTCTGTCCTGTTTCAATTTCATATTTTCTTTTTTCATTAAACAAGTTTTCCCCTGTAGTTACTGAATGGAGTATGACACTTTTCAAATTTGGCCATTCAGATTTTATTTAAACTTCAATTTATCCCTTTACAATTTTAACATTCAATATCTAATCTCTATTTTATATTTTTGCCAATAGAATTCTGCTTGGTACATTCTTAATATACACACTAAGTTCTTAAAGTGTTTATATATATATTAAGAAAATATATATAAGTGTTTATATATATATTAAGAATATATATATATATATATATATATATATATATATATAGTATTCAGCTTTGTTCGGGTTTTTTCCCACGTCATTGTAGTTGTGCTTTTAAAGTTGTAGCAAAGTTTCGGCAGAATCTCATCTGCCATCATCAGGCTTCTGTATAGGTGATTATGGCAGATAAGATTCTGCCGAAACATTGTTACAACTTTAAAAGCACAACTACAATGACATGGGAAAATACCCGAACAAAGCTGAATATCATACATGTAAGTACCCGCGAAAATTTAAGAAAACAAATACACACACACACACACACACACACACACACACATATATATATATATATGTGGAAAACCAAGGCATATATGAAGTCCCCTGTGCATCATGCTCTGCCACATACATCGGACAGACCAATAGAAGAATAAGTACCCACCTGGATGAACACAAAAATGCAGTAAAAAAGCTGGAACACGCTTCCTCAATAGTCCAACACAGGAAAACTGCAGGTCATAGCATCAACTTCAATGGCACCAAAACCCTAGCCGCTATAGAAAACCCCAGCTACAGAATTATCAGAGAAGCCATAGAGATTGAAAAAACACCTGAAAGCATGAATAGAAGAGATGACTCCAGCAGTCTGTCAATTATCTGGAAGCCTGCACTCACAAACAAAAAAATCTCCACACCACAAGCGAAGCAAACACCTGGGCACAAACAGACCCCCCCCCCGATACCTCCAGCTCAAACACACCCCAACCAGGCACCCAGATGAAACCTAGCTTCCTAATAAATGATAGCCATCTGTTTACTCGAAAGCCAAGCCAAATGATAGCCATCTGTTTACTCGAAAGCCAAGCTGCACAAAAAGCCTCCAATACAGGAAACACAATGTTGCCAGCCAATCAAGACAAAAAAAAATATGCTACAAAACAGACAGAAAACATTAGAAATACCAATCAAGCAGAACACAGCAAACTCCAAGACCAATAAACACAGACCAAGACTCCCAACCAATCAGGATGAAGAAAAAAACCATTCTAACACAGCAGTAGGCGAGCACCAAATTCAAAACAGAAATGGCTGTGAGAGCCTGACTCACAGACGAATACAATACAGAAGCCTGATGATGGCAGATGAGATTCTGCAGAAAGGTTATTACAACTTTAAAAGCACAACTATGATGGCATGGGAAAATACCCGAACAAAGCTGAATACCCTCCCCCCCCATATATATATAGGGACAAGATAAAACAACTTTGGGACAAGATAAAACAACTTACAACTTGGAGAGCTGAATCTGCAAGCACTTACAAACAGGAAAAGCTCTTGAAAAATTAAAGAAATTAGAACATGACAAGAAAACCCCCAACAACTCACAAGAACACCTGAAACAATTAGTGTACAATGTTTCCAACAGAGAACTCACCAGAACAGAAACAGAAGTCCTAACCAAAGGATTCAATTATGCTATAGCACCCCCAAAAATCCCCACAGAATCCATCATATGTGCAGTAGAATCCAGCCTAACTAAATTAAATACAGATGTAGCTGATAAAATAAGACACCAAGTTACCAACATCCTATGCACAAGCAAACCACCCAAAAGCAACTTGCAGCAAAATGAAATTAAAGCGCTACAAACCCTGAAAAGAGACAGCAGCATAATCATCCTCCCAGCAGATAAAGGGAATGCCACTGTAGTAATGGACAAAAAAGACTATGAAACAAAATTGACAGACCTACTCCAAGACTCCACATACAAACCCATAAACACAGACCCAACCACATATCTGGAAAAATTAACCAAGAAGAAAATTATCACCAGCCACATAAGCAAAGAGATCCAACACACGATCATACCCAGAGAGAAATCTTCCAGATGCCCCAAACTATACGATCTCCCAAAAATACACAAAGAAAGCATACCTCTCAGACCCATATTCAGCTCCAGAGGAGCACCACTACAAAAGCTAACTAAACACCTAGCAAAAGAGTTACAGCCCCATGCTGAAATAGCAGCTTCTCATGTACAAAACTCATACCACTTCTTGGAAATGATCAAACATCTACATGTGGAGCAAGAAGATCTACTTGTAGTTTTGACGTGGTTTCACTATTCACTCAAGTCCCAATAAAAGAGACCCTTGAAATCATCAAAAATAAATACCAACCAGCTAAACACCTCATGGAACTAACAGAACACTGCTTAACCAGCACATATTTCACATACAAAGGACAAAGATACAAACAAATTGAAGGAGCCCCCATGGGATCACCACTGTCACCTGTCATTGCAAACCTGTTCATGGAATAATTTGAATCCAGAGCCCTGGCCAATGCCATCCTCAAACCCAAACTATGGTTAAGATATATCGATGACACATTCGTGATTTGGCCCCATGGACAAGAAAACCTAAACAATTTCCTAACATACCTAAACAGCGCACACCCCAAAATCAAGTTCACCATGGAAACAGAAACAAACAACTACCATTCCTAGATGTACTAATCTACAAAAAAACAGATGGCACACTAGGACACACCATATACCAGAAGAAAACACACACCAACCGCTACCTCAACGCCCAATCCCACCACCACCCAGCACAGATAAACTCAGTGGCTAGAACACTAATTACTAGAACCAAACGCCTGGCAGACAAGACACACATTAAGACTGAACTATGCACCCTGACTAAAATATTGACAGCCAACGGCTTCCACAAAAACAAAATCACCAACTTGATCCACAAAAATACACTGAGACATAATAGAGACCCAGAAGATGAACAGACCCATGGAACAGCTGTCCTGCCCTACATAAGAGGCACTACAGACAAAATTAGTAAGATACTATACAGACACCACATCAAGACTGCCTTCAAAACAGACAGAAAAATAGCAGCCATCCTCAGAAACCCCAAAGACAAAATTGACCTGGAAAACCAAGGCATATACGAAGTCCCCTGTGCATCATGCCCGGCCACAATAATTGGACAGACCAAGAGAAGAATAAGCACCTGCCTGGATGAACACAAAAATGCAGTCAAAAAGCTGGAACACACTTCCTCACTCGTCCAACACATGGAAGCCACAGGTCATAGCATCAACTTCAATGGCACCAAAACCCTAGCCACTATAGAAAATCCCAGCCACAGAATCATCAGAGAAGCCATAGAGATTGAAAAAAGACCAGAAAGCATGAACAGAAGAGGTGATTCCACCAGGCTGTCAATCATTTGGAAGTCTGCACTCGCAAACAAAAAAATATCCACACCACAAGCCAGGCAAACACCTGGGCACAAACAAATCCCCCCTGATACCTCCAGCTCAAACACACCCCAACCAGGCACCCAGATGAAACCCAGCTTCCTAACGAATGATAGCCGTCCATTTACCCAAAGCCAAGCTGCACTAAAGGCCTCCAATAAAGTAACACAATGTTGCCAGCCAATCAAGATACAAAAAGAGCCAAAAAAAAAAAAAAAAAGACAGAAGATATTAGAAGCAGAACACAGCAAACTCCAAGACCAATAAACACAGACCAAGACTCTCAACCCATCAGGATGAAGAAAAAACCATTCTGGCACAGCAATAAGCTGCCCCAAATTTAAATCTGAAACCACTGTAAAAGTCTAACTCACAGACGAACACTATACAGAAGTATGATGATGGCAGATGAGATTCTGCTGAAACATTGCTACAACTTTAAAAGCACTGTGGGAAAATACCCGAACAAAGCTGAATGCCATACATGTAAGTACCCACGAAAACTATAAAATACTCATTCTATCCCAATTCGGCTCAACCATTAATGTTAGTTACAATTTTCCATTAATATTAATTAACCTCTTTAACATTTCTTTTCTATTAAATATCATACATCCTTCGGAATACTTGTAATATTTCCATATTTTTCCCCATATTTCTTTCATATTTCTCTTCACTTAAATTTTTATAAATCATTAATAACAATTCAAATGTTCCCATCCTTTCCTAATTTCATTCTCTCATTCTCTTTATTTTATTTATTTATTAACAAACATTACATTACAATAAGTATTTTATCTATCACTTTAACCACACTTGTTTCATATTTTCTAAATTCATTTCTATTTCTAATATAACAATGCTATCTTATGTACCCTTGCAGAATCCTCTCTTTCAATTAAATTTTCACCCATTATCTCTATGTCTTCTAAATAGGCTTATACCTTTAATCCTTGTATGTTTTCTCTGTTTCTCTATATCCTGTTTCTGTCCTTTATAGCTTCTTTTCCTTTCCTTCATCCCCCTCTTCTTCCCCCTCCCCCTTTTGCACCTTGTCTCTCTAATTCTAATTCTCTCTTCTGTAATCCTCTCTTTTGTTTTTTCCTAATATTGTAACTGCTTTTCAAACTGTTCTTTTGGGGGTTGTTTTTTCAAATCTTAATTTTTTCACTCTCTTTCCCCCCTTTCCTTTTTTCCTCCGACATAGAATTACTTGATAATTAAATATGGCTTCTTTTTTGTCCCAACCTTCTTGTTCTTCAAGCATTTCTTGTTGTTTCTCATAGTTCAAGATCTCCATTTCTAAAAATCAAAATATGAAGCCAAAAAAACCTCTTCCTTCTTGTGCATCTTCTTTCTGTTTTTTAAGTTCCATTTCCAGTTCTTTCAAGAGTGATGCCATTTTAAACACTTTTAAACAACCACCCAATTAATTTTAATCATTTAAATCCAATAACCAAAAGTCCAAAAATCACCAAGTAATCCAAATAGTTCAAAACTGTTTCTTCTTTTTCTTTTTTCCACTTTCTCTTCCTGGGGTTCTATTATCTTGTTACAAAGTTTCAGTTAGAATGTATTTTTTTAGGAATCTTGTTAAGGTTTCACTGTAAATTCCTTTTACTTCCAGGTGGTCTCCTCCATTTTTCCAAATCCCATCTTTTTGTTTTGTTTTTTTCCTTTTCTCTCCTTTCCTTTTTTAAAAAGTTTTTAAATATCCCAAAAAAAAATATTATCCCTTTGACATGTTATTTTCATTTAAATGCCTATTAATGTCAAAGGTTTTTTTAAAAAAATTCTTACTTAAGTCTCTTAGCTGTCAGTATGGGGAAGGAAGGGAAAAAAACCCAAATCTTTTCCTTTCTCTCTCTCCTTTGCCGCTTCAGAAATCTTCTTTGGGAACAATGTTTTTATAGTTCAAATACCAGGGTATCCTATGTTGTTGCTTTTTCAGTTTAACCCAGTCAGTCAAAGCTTTCTCTTTTTATCTTCCTCCTGCACTATCTTTTCCAGATGGGTTCTTCTTTGAGGTGGCCATTTCTGACCACCGCTGCAACCACCTTCAGGAAAGGGAGTAATGGCCAGCTGGGGAGGAGAGATGTGGCTCTCCTTGACCCTGCTGGTGGTCTCCCCTCTCTTCACCACCTCTACAGTGTGGCTTAGCCCTGAATCTATCCAGCTTGGGGTGCTCCAGTGGCGAGCAAGGATCAAAAGCATGCACGATCATGGATTTCAGTTCATCGTCAAAGAAGCCCAAACTGAAGTTCTGATTGCTGTCACCATTTCTGAAAGATCCAGATTTCAAATATAATCCTGTATGTCAGGCTGAGGAATAGTATAGCCTCTATCTTGCCTTTGACTGTTGATCCTGAGAATTGATTTATGGAATTTGAGTAGTCAAATTCATTGATTCATGTCCTCCTAGGTCCCAAGATCTGATAGTAGAAATAATATATAGTCATCTTCACACTGCCAAATCCTACCTTCTACTTTGGAACTATATTATGATTTGATCTCTGGTAAACATGTCAATCTTAGAAGTCAATGGTGCATGGTCAGCAATTATTACACAAGTAATGATTCTAAGGTATATTACACTTGGTCTCTTGAATTCCAACACAAATTAATCAGAGCTATTTAGTCAATTATACTGCTTTCTCAATCCACTCACCCCAAACAACAGAAACATTCAGAAAGTACCAATCTTTAACCAATTATACATTCACATTGCATATTGTCCCTTCTCTTGTAAATGAGTGAACATAGTTAGCCACTGAGAAGTACAAGCTACAATCCTATATTTGGCTTTGGATCATTATATCACAAAAGCAAGATAAGTCATTGGGAAATTTTAGCAGAATTGGAAGCAAGGCAGCTGCCTTACTGTTGTTTAATATGGTCAATCTTGAGCCAGTTGAACTCCGCAAAAATTAACCTGCAATACTGCATTCTAACCATTACACCACCATAGCTTTTAGAAAGAATTAGGAAGACAACAATTCATAAAATAATGACTTTGCACTAACTGTTGATATGGGCCATTTTGCAAATGCTCATTTCAAGGGTTCAGAGATTATGGGTGTCTCCAGTTATAAATGTTTCTGAGGTTGCGGTTCCTCTTTCTTATTTCCAATTCTCACTCATGCATCACTGGAATATCCACACTACTCATAATGCTTACTTTTTTCTTTATTTGCACTTCTATGCTACAAGTAGAAAAAAAAAATAATCCTTACAAACCTAAAGAGCCCAACTGTCATTAATTCTGAATGATTAGAATGACAGAATTGATCTCAGAGGTGGGATTAAGAAGAGCTGTGGTCATTAGGTTCCCATGGGGATAAGACATTATTAGACAATGTTCAAAGCAAGATTAATTTCTCTCTTCTTGGTGGTAGATTTTTTTTTTAAACACTTTTTTAATCCCTCAAAATTGTAGGCTGATTTCTGGAATCCTTCCCAGGATTTGATTAGTCTTTGCACTGAATTCTTTTTCCACAATTGGATCTCCTGGTGAACATCTGTCTATGTTTCAGACTATTAGAGTAGGTTCAAAAGAGCCCCACTTACACGGGCAGTGAACTTTTGATAACTTTATTTGTTTGCATTCATTATGTTTGAGTTACTTCTTCCTTTTCTTCTGCAGCATCATGTTTTCTGGCACAAACTGTGAAAATACAGACATAAAGAATAAACTATAACTCCATATTTCCAGACATTGTAATGCTGTAATTTTTGCAAATTCCAGAGGATAATGTACTCCATTATGTGACTAATATTATTACTAGGAATACATGCATGCAAAATATTAATTTTTTCAATATTGTGTTTTAACTAAAACAATCTTTGTTTATATCTAAAAAGTAAATATTTCCCCTGTCCAGTCGGGCTCTGTATGCACTAACCTTGGATCCTGTCAGCTACACGCTCCCTGATGTGGTGCTCCCTGCTGCGTTGCTGTTTCACAATGCTGGTTGGGAGTCAGAGGCTGTGTGGGGAGGCCCAATCCACAGATGACATAGTTACAGCATACCAGGGAGCTCCAATTCAACACCGAGCAGCAACAAGCACTTTGAGGTATACCAGCTCTTGTGGAGGGGAGGAAAGATTCTTCACTACATACCATGGGGTGATATGTGGATTAGAGGGGGTTTGGTGATAGGTAGGAATAAGAGAAGTATAGGCAGCAGGATATGGGATAGGCATCCTAGTTAATGAGGGTTAATTGGGGATATAGAATAGGGGGGTCTGCAAGAATCACCTGTGATTAGAGGGGTGGAGTAATACTATAAAGTGAGCTGAAAGGCAAACACTCCCAGCGCTAACCTGGATTAGAATTTGACCATTCTTGCCAGATGGGATGTGTGTTGCTTGTACAAATTAAAGTATTTCAAACCTCGATGTTTGTCAGCTTGTATCTTGAAACTATGATCATCTAGAGAACCGGCTGAGATCCAGTCTTTTCCAACTCTAAGGAATAGTGCTCATTTCTATTCTTAACTGATGGAACCAGCATTGTCCAAAGACATTTTCATGGTCATATGACCAGCATGCTGAGGCACACAGAATACTATTATCTTCCCACTGAAGTAGTACCTATTTATCTACTCACATTTGCATGCTTTGGAATGTGGGGTGGGCAGGAGCTGGGGGCAAGAAAGAAGAGTTCATGCCATTGTGCAGCATTCAGGTGTCAAACCAGGCCTATCAGCTGTCAAGCTCAGCATCTTTAACTTCTGAGCCCCTACACTCCCTACGTTTATATCTATGGGACTGTAAAAGAACTCCAATCATCCTCTTTGGTCTGAGCTTCAGATGCCTGCAGGCATGTACTGTTTTAACACCATCAGTATTCTACATCTTTTTTAAAGTCAGAAAGCTGAGAGCTGTCATTTCATTCTGTGTAGACAAATTCCATCATTCAATAGTGTAGTGTATGCAAAAGCACATGCTTTCTTTTATCCTAAATCCCCAGACTCAGTTTGAACATATTGAATATACTATTTGCTCTATATTATTATCATTATCTTTATTATGTCCTAAATTTCATTTGCTTTCTTCCACCCTAAGCTGGGGAAAAAAATATCCCAAATGTTCACTCTCTCTTCAGCTAGGAAGTTTCTTCTTCAATTGATCATGAGGATAAACTGCTTGGTCTATTTCCAGCTCTGCAGTCTCATTCTGGATACCAACCAGGACTTTGCACTTGCAAGATGGCCCATACTAACAGTTAGCACAAAATCATTATTTTATGAATGGTTTTCTTTCTATTCCTTTACTAATGGACTCCCTAATGTTTGGCTTTTTCACACGGCTTCATCCCAGGCCAATCTTTTAATTAAATTCTTTGGCAGAGACAGAAGTTCCTTTTCTTCGTTAATCACTCAGTTTTACAACTTATATCAAAATCTGGGATTCTGTTTGTAATGATGATATCACCACTATACTTATTTAATGCCAAATTTATATGGCACAAATCTTTGTCAGAATAAATCTCCCTAAGGGGTGGCATTCATGAAAATACATTCCACAACAAGTCCTTTAAGAGCCATGGTGGTTAGATAGAATGGTTAGATAGAATGGTGGTTAGATAGAATGGTTAGATAGAATGGTTAGATAGAATGCAGTACTTCAGAATACTTTTGCTGCTTGGTAGCTGCCTACAATTTGGCACTTCATATCTCACCAGGCTCAAGGTTGACTCAGCCTTCTATCCTTCCAAGGTCGATAAAATGAGGACCCAGATTTTTGGGGCCAATAGGCTGACTCTGTAAACCACTTAGAACAGGGGTCGCCAACCTTTTGGATCTCAGGGACCACAAAACTCATAATTTTAAATCCCAGGGACAACTAACCGGTTCTTTGGGCATAACCTAATTTGTGGGTGTGGTTTGGTGGTCATGCGACTGGCTGGGCATGGCTTGTATGTAAATATTATAAATATTTATATAAATATTGATTTTTTTATAAAAAAGAGCAACTTTTACCCTAAATCAGGCAAAGCAGGCAGACAGATTAAGTTGCTCACAGAATCATTCAGTGATCTATCTATCTGCCCTCAGCTAGCTCAGTCTCTCAAATTTGTTTACCGTGAGTCTGCACTGAATAACAGAACCTTCAGTCCTAAGGGAGGTTCAGCTGTGCTTAAAAGCAGAGCCAAAGATCTAAAGACTAACTAGAAAGCAAAAAATCCAACCATTTCCTGCTTCCTAGCTAATCTAAATCTCCAGGCACAGCAGAAGAGATGATGGTCAGAAAAAGGAAAAATAGCAATTTAGCAGGCAAGTTTGATGGGTAAGGAGTGAGTGAGTTGGTAGGGTTCCCATGGGCCATGTGGTAGGGGCAGCCATGTGGGAGGCGCAGCCATGATTAATTGCTTGGGGGGGGTGCTCTGGGGGTGAGATTTCTCTGTGGCCCACCAAAATTTTCTCACAGCCCACCAGTGGCCCACTAGTTGGTAACCATTGGCTTAGAGAGGAATGTAAAGCACTGTGAAGTGTTATGTGCTATTGCTCTAATAATTATCAAATCATAAAGAATACTATAGAACAGTGGTTCTCAACCTTTACTTCACCACAGACCCCTTTAAATACCTTGTGTGGCCATGGATAATGGCCATGGACCCATCAAGATCGAACTCAAGATTTCAATCATAACATTTATTAAAGTCTTTGCAGACCTCCTGTGTTGTCAACACAGCCTCCAGGGGTCTACAGATCACACTTTAAGAGCCAATGCTATAGATTACATTTAATCCTTTAGCTATAAAAATCTAAGTGAATGTTTGATCACCCAACTGAGATATTTGTTAATTCTATCTGAATATTCTAAAAAAATAATAAGATGGGATTTATTTTGAGAGCCAGTGTGGTTCTAGATCTTTGTCTTCAATGACTATAATGAGAAGTTCAGGTAGTTGAAATCTATTGACATGTCACCGCCCCGAAAAAATGGATAAAATCTACAAAAAAGTTTGAAAGTCATTGTAGTACATATTGACATCAAATATATACCCAAATATTTAACTTTGTTCGTAACTTGAATTTTCAATAAATCTGCCAGCTCTTCTCTTTGTCTTAATAACATGTTCTTTGTCAGAATCTTTGTTTTGTCTTTATTTATTTTTAAACCAGCCATCTCACCATATGTCTCTATCTTTTCCAATAGCTTTAAAGCTGTCTCTAAAGAGTCTTCCAAAATAAAGACCAAATCATCCGCAAAGGCTTGCAATTTGAATTCCTCCTTTTTGACTTTCATTCCTTTTATGTTTATATCCTCTCTAATATTTCTATTTAAAACTTCCAGGGTCAATACAAATAACAAAGGAGATAATGGGCATCCTTGTCTTGTACCTTTTTAAATATTAATAGAGTCTGTGAATTCTCCATCTATCATTACTTTTGCCATTTGCTTATAATATACGGCTTCTATTGCTTGGATAAATTTTCTAGCAAAGCCCATCTGTTCCAATAGTAATAACATAAATCTCCAGTTCACATTATCAAATGCCTTTTGGGCATCTAAGAATATCAAAGCCATTTGTTTTTCCGGGTGCGCCTCATAATATTCCAATGTGTCCAGGATTACCCTCATATTGTCTTTAATCTGTCTCTTTGGTAAAAATCCATTCTGATCAGAATGAATAAAGTTATTTAGATATTTTTCAAGCCTTTCTGCCAAGATTGAAGCAAAGATTTTATAGTCTGCATTCAATAAAGAAATAGGTCTATAGTTCTTAATTTGTAATGGGTCAACCCCTTCTTTTGGAATAAGTGTAATATAAGCTTCTGACCATGTTTCAGGTATTTTCTTATTTATCATAACTTCATTCATAACTTCTAACAGTGGAATGCTCAACGATTCTTATAATGTTTTATAAAATTCTGCCGGGAAACCATCTGGTCCTGGTGCTTTTTCATTGTTCTATCTGTTGAGTGCTTCAGTTAATTCCACCATTGTTATAGCACTTTCTAACATTTTCCGAGTTTCATCAGGTATCTTAGGTAGGTTAGCATTTTGTAAATGCTGTTTAATTTTTCCTTCATCAAGATCCTCCTGTTTATATAATTGTCCATAAAAATCTCGAATGATTGCCTTTTTCTCCTTATTACCATAACAAATTTGACCATGATCATCTATTAACTGTGATATTTTCCTTGACTCTTTCTCTTTTCTCAACTTATATGCTAACCATCTACCTGGCCTATTTGCATCTTCGAAATAGTTCTGTTTAGCACTTCTAATTTTTTGTGCCAGTTCTTCTTTCTCTGCTTGATCCATTTTATGTTTAATTATGTCCATTTTAAATAGAATGTGAGAACCCACCACAACCCTCCCAAAATAAATACATAAGTGTTTGAACCATAAACTTTTGAAATTTATTTTCAATGTGTCAATCACTCTTTTATTTCTGGGGTTCTTATTGCTCTCTGAGCTTTGTGGTTTCTTACAGACATTTCATTACCAAAATTGATAATCTCATCAGTGCTAACACTAATGCCTAATGCCCAGCTTTGATCATGTTACCTAATTTGGTAATGAAACATCTGCAAGAAAACCACCAAGCTTAGAGAGCGCTGAACCTAAGCTATAAATATTCTATTCTGTCAGGACTCTTATTTCCTGATCAAATGGGATGAAGTATGCAAAAGAGGGGGAAACTCCCTTTGAGTTAGTGTTTAATTGCACATATTAACCTGTAATCCATGTAATTTGGCTTTTCATAAACTCTCATCTCCCTTCTCCTTCCATTTTGCCAAATGCATTACATTCAAAATTGATCAAGCACTTGAAAATTACTCCTAATTTTGCCCATCTGATTTCCCTTATACACATGTACTAATTTGTCCCTCCAGCATCAAACTTAAAACACTTGCTTTATTTTACAGTCTTACAACATAATATTAAAATGGAGTCAGTGCCCAGGCTTCTAGTCCCTAGGTATTAAGTAGCGCTGCTACTGCTGATAAAAATAATCACAGATGTGTAGCTAATGCCCAATTGGACTGCTATATAAATATCACCTAATCCAAAGAAGGCAACCGTATTTTGCACCACTGGTTTAAATCATTTTAGTTGGAAATTTGGTGGAACATAAGTAGATAAGAATTTTCATTTCTCCAAGCAGTATGCTTCCTGGATCACCTTTTTCCAGTCAGAAAGTTAAACATACCCTATATGTTTGTGAGAACAGCCAAAATATAGAATTTAATTTCATAGCCTTCCCATCTAGAATTCACTACTTTTACCACAGGCAAGATTTTTTTTGGAAATTGTATGAAGGAAAATATGGGGAAAAAATGATGCTTTCATTGTCTGTCAAAATATGACTAAATTTACATCTCAATGCTGACATTTCTCCTGCTCTTAGAGCAAACACACATGCACATCCATATGCAACCAAATCAAACAAAAACAATTTTTTCTGGTCATGGTTTAATGCAGGTTATACTGACTACAAGAAATGGTTGGTTTTTCACTAAATTGTTCCGCTAGTTAATGAAGGCAAACCAATGCTGTTTTCTTTCCTTATCTCTTAGGGAAAAAGAAACAAGTTTTGAATGTGGTGAGTGGTAGCATGGCCGATGACTTTTGTGTTGCTCCAATTGAACTGGTGTAGTATGGCATCAGTCTGGGTAGAGATTAAGGATTTGGGATTGTGATTGTCATACAATATTCATGGATCCAGTTTTTAATTGAGACGATGTTTGTCCCATTTAGAATTGGTTGCCTCCCATCACAAGACTCATTGTAAGGCTCTCACTGGTGACTCACACCTGACCCATCACAAGACCCTCCTCACTTGACATACCCACACCCTGAAATCACAAGATCTATACCTCAGGGAACCTGCATCTGATCTCATCGTCACAAAACCTAGTGCTTATAAACATCGTCACAAAACCAAAGCCCTTATAAACAGAAGAACACTGGAACCCACTACAATCTGCTGAAGATGCTACTTAGCCTGGTAATGAAACATTTGGAAAGCAACCCACAAGCTCGGAGAATGAACCTTCACCCTCATCCTACATCCAAGCTCCAGATATTCACCATGATTGCAAGTACAAAGAAGTTAAAAGACCTAAAACTATGCAGCAAGAGGACCCACATATTGTGCAACAAGACCCATAACTTATGCAACCACAAAACTGGCCAGAGCTACTTAGTTTTGCTGGATGAATATGATCCTCCCCATCCGGACACTGAAAAATAATCTTGCGTTCTGACCAGGACTTCCTGAGACTTTAATTAAGCACACACTTAGTCCAAACAAACTTGTTTTATTTCAGTGCTGGGAATTATCTGCATTCCTAGCCTGTAATGAGTCCCAAACAGTCCCTCGAGATAAGCACCCACCTTTATCTCCTTTGAATTGCTGCCAACAACTAAAGTGCCAAATTAACTGTAAAAAAACCAACTGAAGTACAAAGTCCACACAGGGCTTCAAGGTTTAGTCTGAACACAGGAAATGACTTTGCTTGCTGTAAAAGTTTTGTCACCTTTGCCTGTCCTTTATATCTTATGGGAGGGACAACCACCTCCAAGCCTTACTCCCGAGTCATCCATTTTGTCTCAGCTGCTCTCGCCTCCTAGCAGCTCTGCACACATGCAAGCTGGGAACAGGCTCCCCTTGTTCCTCAGCCTCGCTGCTGCCAGAATCCGGAGGCTCTGTAGTCAGCAGCCCATTCCCAGATAGTCCTGGCCCTATCTCTGCATCAGACGCAGGACACTCATCCGAGTCCTCTCCAAACTCACAAATTGGTCCCCATTCTTTCCCACTGTCTGATTCTGATGCTGTCTGCACAGGCTGCTGGTGAACCACAACACTAAATAGGAATGGGGACAGAATCATACCCTAAGATATTCCACAAATCAAGGGCTTATATCTCCCCAACACCAATTGAAAGAAAGAGATGTGTTATGAACTAATAAAGTGCTTAAATAAAGTTTTAACAAACCTTAAGAAAAAGCAGGGTTCTAATCCTGCTCTTTTGATTGGCCGATAACAGCGATATCGGATTGGTCCTATTCTGGGGAATCTGATTGGCTGTTAACGAGCCACTCTCATTGGTTCAAGGGTTTAACACTTCCAAGTTCTCATTGGTTAATAGGTCAGCAGCCTGCCCTATAAAAGGGCTGCAGCTGCCATAGGGTTTTTGTTCTGTTCAGAATGATTAATAAAGAGTTGAAGTTCACTGTTCACTGCCTCGTCTCCGTTCCTTGCACCCATGCGCAGAATAGAACAAGATGAATCACCTCAACATCATGTCCTCTACTTTTCACTTCCTGAGTTTAGGTATCATAAATGGCTGTATTAAAGTTCTGCCAGGAGATTAAGGACAGCCCACATGGATGCCATATTCCTTCAAGGATAGATTCTTTGCTAGCTATAGGAAATATTTGGAATTTGTTCTGCATGACAAAGTTCTGACTGAAGAATATTTCAGCATTTGCTATATTCCTTATTATTCTGAAAATAATTGCACAGTGCATTCAATTAGCAGAAATATGTCTGATTTAAATATATGCCATGTATGGGTCCTGTCATCTTCTGTTCTTTTAATAAATAATTGAAACATACTATCTGACAGGGTTTTTAAACTTTCACATGCAACTGTATATAGCTGTGTTACCAACCCCACCATATATTGTTTATGAAGAAAGAAAGCAAAGAAACTAAATTCAAGCAATGCCTTTAATTGCCCGTAGCACCAATGGGGCAGAGGAGGAAAAATAACATTATTGAATTATCAATTTGCTGCATATGCTCCTGAGAGGTCTTATCAAATTGCCTGATTACATGTTTCATATCACATCATGTCAATCTACACTTTCCCCTAACATATTAACTGGCTTTTATCTAATTTTTATCCTATAAATAACTTGGCCAGGATAAAAAAAAACACAAAATGTCAACTTCAATTCACTTCATTCTGCCCATCAGGTAGCAAAGATGAAGGAAGGAAGGAAGGAAGGAAGGAAGGAAGGAAGGAAGGAAGGAAGGAAGGAAGGAAGGAAGGAAGGAAGGAAGGAAGGAAGGAAGGAAGGAAGGAAGGAAGGATTCATATTCTTCAGTATCAGCTTCAGGTTAGTAGAAATTTATCAGGATAGAACTCAATTTCATCCCATGTCAATACAATACATAAAGAATTGTATTGAACATTTGAGCAGTGGAACAAAGGAAAATACTGATCTGGGAAGTAGAAAGAAAATTATGTTATTTTATATCCATATTGTTTGTATCATGGTGCTTTTCTATTACAAAACATGTAATATCAGTCTAGAGTGAGCAAAAACAAAGCTTGGCACATTCTGAATGAGGTGTTTTACTGCTGCCTCATTAACTGCATTTTTTTAAGTGCCTGAACATCTCCATTTTACATACAGGCTTGGGAAATGACAAGTGTTCAACAAGTGACAGGCACCATCAATTTTATTATTATCCTAGAGCAGGAGTGTCAAACTTAAGGCCCGTGGGCCAGATCCAGCCCACAGGGTGCTTAGATCTGGCCTGTGGGGTTGCCCTGGAAACAGTGAAGGACCAGCCTGTTGGGCCTTTGGCAGCAAAAACAGAGCTCGGTTGAGCATGTCCTGTCCGGGCTTCTTTTTTGGCCACAACGGCCCCCTTCAGCACTCTGACAGCAAAAATTGAGCCTGGGAAGAATGTGGCTGACATGAATGATGTTGAGCTGGCCACACCCACCCTGGTCACAGCAACCTGGCCCCTGAGGTCATTTACAACCCTAATGTGGCCCTCAATGAAATTGAGTTTGACACCCCTGTCCTAGAGACTTCTTGACCTGAGGACAAAGTCCAATATAGACTCAGAACAAAATTAGTTCTGAACATGTGATTAAACTGTTGTTCCAAAGAAGTTCTTGGTTCACAAAAGCATCAACAGCATTAGCATCCCCCCCCCTCAAAAAAGACAAATAACTATATTGTAAGATGGTGAGTCATGTTGTGCCTTGCTGCTTAATTGAAGAAGTTCCAGAGATATATAACAATAACAGGGAAAAACTTTTCCAGAATGGGCATACTTTCTTGTGAGGCTGTAACTCTCTTTTAGATGGTTATAATATTAGCAATGAAAGCCTTCCTTCCTCCCTCCCTCCCTCCCTTCCTTCCTTCCCACATATGCAACTTTCTTGGGGCAAATTCAATCACCTTGTATTGAATATTAAGGGATAAAAGCAAGTTCCAAATAATTTTTCATTTATTTATCAGTTATTTTAATTTATTTACTATGATTTATTTTATTTATAATTAAGCTGATTTGTTTAGTAGCTGAAAAAATGGGGGAAATCAATGAATAAATGAAATATACCAACATAACACACATTTAATTTAAACCAAAAACTTAAACATGTAATTGTTATATGGCCAGTGTTTAGCTATCATGGTATCTATTATAATTCACCAATATTATCTGCAACACAGTTCTATGCATTTCCTTGTGTTCTTGGATGTGGGGAGAAATAATGGAGATGGCCTAATGCATTTTGCAGTCTGATTAATCCTGCCTGGGAATAGTGGAATATACATTTATTGCTGTTTGAAGAATTTTGTAGGCCAAGCACATGGCTTCATTTCTTTTTCTTCACTTACAAACTTCAAGCAGACAAGCATTTTCTTCTATTACAGCATTTTCAGAAAAATGTTGAGACTACAATTAGATCTGTATTTTTTTACCATCTAAATACATTCAATAACTTAAATCATTTGGAAAGAGGATTGATCCCTTCTGGGAGAAGAGATCTCTGACAGGTACATTTCAACAATGTAGTATCATAAAATGTAAGTGTTGTGTGGATGTGCAGATTATTTTCATATAGTGTATTTTGCTATGATTTGCCCAGAATTCTGAAATAATTTCTCCCTGTTATCTGAAAAAGTATTGAAAACTTTAATTCACTGGTTCCACAATACAATTTTCCAAACTGGAGCTCTTTAGACAGGTGGAGAATTTTGGAATTTTCATTCACTATGGAGATTCTGATGAAAAATCCTAATCCAGTTTATAGTCCAACATATCTGTTTCTATGTCTGTGTGTCTTAGTTGTTAAGAAACTGGACTAGAAATGGGAGAACTCAAGTTTGGCTGTGTCTTGGACCAAGATCCTATTAAACTGACTTGGGAGCAGTAACCTATCAGTAGCTCAAGGAAGAGGAGAAGGAGAAGGAGAAGAAGAGATCTGTAATGTGTGTATCTGTGGACCATTCAAGGTAGACCAGACTTGGAAACCAAAGTTATGAATACTAAAATTAATTTTATTGTAGGGTTATAGTTACAGATTTTGAAAGTCTGAAAGCATCTCCCTTTATTTTTATATACAAAGAATTAGGGAAGGCTAAGTCTGAGATGCTATCTCAAATTACACTTCTGACTAGGACTTAAATTTCTTTTGTCTATTTCTTAGTTGTGACTCTTCCTCCTGTTCCTCAAGGTCATTCTCACAGCCCATTAAAATACCAGGGATAAAACTGCCATAGTAGTAGTCCATTAATTTGTGCCACATTAATGCTTCTTGACTTGACCTGTAATGTCACTGTACTGGCATTTTAAAAAAGTTCCAAAGGCAATATCCCCCCCTCCCCATTTAAAGGAAAGCATGCAATAGATTGAAAATATCTGACATTATTAAATTGTTTTGGTTTCCGCGTATTTTACTTTTTTTATCTGATTTCTGATCTTACCTGTCACCTTCTATTAAATGTGTAATATTTGCACTCTATTTTAATGTTCACTTGAACCAAAAATTCCTGGTGGCTAAATATGTGGATCTAATGTTGAGTCAATGTCAGTGCACAAAATGCCAGTAGTGCATTAATACAGACATTAAAAAAACTCTGAAACTGTTGGAAGTAAGTGTGTGTGTGTCTGTGCGTACATACATACATACATACATACATACATACATACATATAAATCTTCTTATAGAAAAGATTGATTACATTGTTTAATCATATGTGGGATAGTTGATGGATGGATAGGTGGATGGATGGATGGATAGATAGATTGATAGGGAGGGGAGGGAGATGATAGGGAGATGATAGAAAGATGATAAGAGAGATGATAGAGATAATTAGATAGATAATAGACAGACAGACAGATGAGAGATAGATGAGAGAGAGAGAGAGAGCAGAGATCCCTACTTCTGTTCTGTCTATGTCTTTCCTTATATGTTCTGTCTATGTATTTTCATTTTCCATCTTGGTTAACAGAATAATTTAATAAAAAATTTGGTTGGTGCTACACAACCGAATACTAAAATGAAATGTTTTTATGCTCAATATGTTCCCCATATTAAGTTCAAATGTCATGTTTTAGAAGCAAAATTTAATATGTAACATTAATTTAATATATAACCTTTAGCAAAAAATATTCAAGGTATATAGTCTTCCATCCTTCTGAGGTTGATAAACTGAGGACCAAGATTGTTGGGGGCAATAGGCTGACTCTGTAAGCAGCTTAGAGTGGGTTGTAAAGCAATGTAAAGCAGTATATAAGTCTAAGTGCTGTTGCTATATCAAAAAGACTCTGCATATTTACAATAGTTCATTATCCAGAACCATTTTGTATTTTAAAACCTGCCCCAATGATTATACAATACGTGTTAAAATAAGCTTAATTCCTAAAGAGCATGTATTAGGATAAAATAGGTAAAATAGAAATTAGTGTCCCATTAGACAAATGTAATTATTTTTTAACTCTATTAAGAACAAAGTGTTAGAGACAACTAACACAATGGGAATGAAATCTAGGAATAGTAGAGATGAGAAAAAGAAAGAAAAATGCAACCCACTTGACTGAAAGTAGGTTTGCAAAGCATTTTGATAAATTCCAGTACTCTTAATATAGATATGAATAGATATAATGCAAATGTTAACCACTGGCATTTTTTCTTCAAAATGCCAATGATTTGTTTTAATACTTTTTTTTTTCCAGAAGCATGGTATGTTTGTCATTTCCTTCACTTTGCTATCCCCTTGTGGTACCTTTATTAGAGGGTTTGTGGAGATTTCAGAAAGAAAGAAAGAGATTTGTGAAAGAAAGAAACTAAGTGATTAAGATGTCCATTTGGGAGAGAGAGAAAATATTCACCGTTGTCTTGGAAAATTATTTTTGGGTCTGCTGTTATAAGTGCCCCTATGGTTTTGGAACATATATGATACCAAATACAGATGTGTTAGCTCAAAATTGTGAAAGGAAATTGATTTAAATATGAAGGCTGTGCAAAGAAGTAAAAAAAAAAATGGAGGGGGGGAGGAAAGCATTGCAGAGTGATCTATCCAGGGCTGGGCTGCTGGGGGTTCGCAGGGGTTCAGGAGATCTTCTAAATAAGATTCTGCACAGTTTAGAGAACTACCAAATCCCACTACTGGCTGGCCTCGTCCACCCCTCCCTTCCCCTCCCTTCCCAGGAGTCTCCATGCAGCCCATTTTGAATGCAAGTAAATGCAGGGCACACATGGAAGCTCAGGGAAAGTGAAAAATGGGCCTCCCTGAATTTCAGGAAGGCCATAAACAGATCCATTTCTGGCCTCCAGAGAGCCTCCGGAGCCCAAGGAGGCTGCTTTTGTCCTCCCAGAGGCTCAAGGAAAACCTCCAGAGTCTGGGGAGGGCAAAAATACCCCCCACCATAGTGCAGGAGACTGACTAGGTCAAGCCCACCATGGCCATGCCCACCCAGCAACCAGGCAGAAAACCCATTGTTAATTTTTTCTGAAGCCCACCCCTGGGTCTATCATGAATAGAGCATATAATATTTTCAAAGCATCACAACAGTGGTTCTGAGTGGTTCCCCAGACCTAAAAAGCTTATTGGCTAAGAAATGAAATATCTTTAAAGAAAAGTTCAGTTGCCTGAAAAAGCACCTTTGGGACAACTGAGAATCTCCATAGATATTTAGAACAGTTGAAAGGTGTATCTGATTGCTTCAAATGCTATTCCTTGTGCTATTCCTATTTATTTCATCAGCAACTGAAACACAAATTCAGAAGATACTTTTAATAACACAAAGTTTAACAAACTCTGCAAGAGCAATCTTCTTGTGGTCCTTCTTTCTTCAGGAGAATCCAGTATTCAGTCTAGTAAGTGTGTTCAAGTCCAGGGCCAAATGTAATAATAAACTTCTTAATTAATTTGGAAGAGGCTTTTCCAGAGCTTAAGATGAGTACATACTAATACAATCTCACTGACATTTTCATTGTTGGACACAGCCTTTCTTGTGTGTGCAAGTATATTCCCACAGATTTGCATCACAGCTAAGGCCTTTAAAATTACACATTAGATGATTAACATAACTTTGATCTAATCTGCATGTCTTTTAATTCTTTGTGTGATACAATTTAAAAATGTAGAAATTGCCATTTTAGTGAAGATATCAGAGGCTGAACAAAAGCCCTGTGATCAAACAGAAGCAAACAAATCATAATGCCTTATTTAATCAAGAGATTTTTTTTTCTCAGATTTGATCCTGCTGATATCTATGATAGTAGAACAAGCATCAGGAACACAAAACACTGAATATTTCCATAAATATGATTATAATTGACAACATAATATCATTTGCTATTTCCATAATCATGTTCAAATCATTTGTATTATACATTTAAAAAGCCATAGGAAATAATGTGGCTTATGTTTACATAAGTTCCCAAGTATCAATATTTTTGTCTTAACATTTGTCAAGCAGATTTTTGAATTTTAAGGTGGTACTTTTGTGCCATTAAAAATTATTAGACTGATTATGTAATACCTGATTCATTTCTACAATGTATTGTCTGGTTTCTGGTAAAGTGTTTTCTAATAACATTTTTAAAATATTTCTTTTCAATAAATTGATATGGTCATGCAATATACCATATGTTTCCTAATATGTGAATGGATACAATAACATTGTGTTTAATGTTGGGCCACTCTCAAGCCACTACATGTCAGAAATATCTGTGAAATTCTTACATTGTCAAATGCTTGAATTAGAATGGATCTGCTAGTAACTTAGCCAAACATGTCACTATGTTTGTTGGTACAATGACACCCACACATTAAGCAAATGCTGTATTCAGGGAATATGAAAAAGGGGATCAGGGGAAAAATGTGTATGTGTACCTATGTGATATAAGTCAGGGGTCTCCAACCTTGGCAACTTTAAGACTTATGGACTTCAACTCCCACAACTCAGCTTTGCAGAGCTTCAACTCAGCTTTGCTGGCTGAGGAATTCTGGGAATTGAAGTCCACAAGTCTTAAAGATGCCAAGGTTGGAAATCCCTGATATAAGTGATATATGAAAATTGGAATGCAAAGGAATAACTGCTGTGCCAGTTAGCGCCTTAATAATTAGTGGAGTGACAACAGGGATTTGATGAAGCTGGTGATGGCAGTGAGGCCTAGCAGCATCCTGCAATGCATCTTTCAGGGCAGTAGTAGCAATAAATGTATTGACTTTAAAAAATAGGGTATGTTTATAACATCTAGAGAAAGTTAAGAACATACTTTCACTGTATACTGGTACCTTGGTATTCATTGTTAATTGGTTCCAGGAGGTGTAATGAGCACCAAACATTTTTCCCCAATTAGGAATAAAATAGTGAGTCACCAGGCAGCCAACAAGTTCTGGCTTGTGCACTGAGAACCAAGCAAATGATGAGTATTAGGACAAAATTTTCATGTCAAAATATGTTGCATCCCAAGTTTGATTAATTTCAAAGCAGTTGAGTACTAAGGTACCATTGAATGCATATGTTCCAGCCATGCTATATTTATATGAGCAACCAAAGGAAGCATTCAACTTCTCTCTTTCATTGTACAATCATCAGCTTGACATCTACAACTTTCATCAGTTTTTATGCTTCAATTAAATCCTAAGGGAAAATCTCATAGGGAAATTTTATTAAAGTTTTATTTTCCTTCCATCAAGGCTTCACAGTAATGGAAAAAGGTGTTGCAAAAAATAAAACCCAGCCATAGCCCATTTGCCATCTTGAACAATAAAATTCAGACTTTACAAGCATTACTTGAAAGTAATTCTCAAATTCCCTGAGAATAAAACATTTAAAAGAAGCCTCTTTCAATGGAAAGAAAAGTTGAGAAATTGCAACATTTGTCCAGAGCATTGTCAGTTTTTGCATTAAGGTAGAGCTAGATTTGAAATATTTTGACTTATACTTTTGTTTATCAACCAGCTTTAGAACTGACAACGAAGAAAGTTAGATAGTAGGTATTCCCCCCACCCCACCCCAACATTTAGGACAATCTGTCAAAAGTAAAGAAACAGCAGTTAAGATGAGCACTTGGAAGGATAACAGTGAAAATATTGGAAATGATATTCAGATGTTGTGATGTGTTTATTCTCTACACATCAAAATTCTGCAGGCAATGGTTTTTCCCTCTGATGCTCAGAGGAAACAAAGGTTTGTTTGAAGAATGAGAAACAGTGTTGATTCTTATGAATACATTTGAGAATATTATGGATAGCCAGGAAAACAAACAAATGGATCATAGGAGAAAAAAAAAATCATTCCAGAATTAAAAGAAATGGTGAGACTCGATTGATCATATTTTGGATTCATTATATGAAGACTTGGCTCCCTCGAGAAATCAATAATGTTGAAGGGAAATGGTCTGGGTTGCTCCCATGAACTAACATTGACTTGAAGGTGCATAAAAATGGGGGGGGGGAGTATTACTACAGTATTATTGTGGGAATAAACTTTGACTTCAGTATTGGGTAATGATTAGTCTAAGACCTTATACATACATGTCTGCCTAAGGGTCACTGAGATAAGCAAGGAAATTAAAAACAAACACCAGGAACAATTAAGCAGCTCAGACAATTGTAAACAATTCTGTGTACTATATCTAATTATTGTAATCCACAATGTGAATGCTTATTATGTACAAAATTCTCAATAAAAGGGAGCACTAGAATTTGCTCTAGACTCCCATCCCGAATACACCAGCCTCTGTGTCTCATTCTTTCCATGGGAGACCACCACAAGTGGTGATCCCGACGTGATCCACTGCAAGTGATACATGTCCGGATCTCTGTGTTTCCTTGCCTGGAATAGGTAAAGTACATACTTAACTATTGCTGGACAATAGGATTATTCAGGGAACATGGGGGGAAAACTCTCTCAGCCACAGGAACGGCATGTTAGTGAGCTGCTGAAGTTAGTCAGGACAAACTTCTTTATCTTTAAACCCTCTGGGGGGGGGAGCAAATAGTTCTTTCAAAAGATAATGTGAGAGAGCTGCTGCAAGAGATCTGGCGGCAATGTCCCTGGTATCCAGAGAAAGGCTCTTTAAAGTTAGACACATGGAGGAGAATTGGAAATATCCTTCATGAAGAGCCACGGGCAACAGCTGAAATTTTGATATTTTGGAAGATTGTAATGACTGCTTTAGAGACCCAGCAACAACCTCTTTTTAAAACTTTAGTAGAACCTCTTCCTTATAAAGGAATTGTATTGCACCCACCTACCCCAAAACTGGAGTGTGCTTTATCATTTTCACAGCCTATGCCTGTGGATGAGAAAATCCAATCAAAAATGGGAAAAGTTCAAGCCATGATGCATCAGGCTTTCAATGAGGGGAAATTAGAGTCTGATGAGATTACCCAGATGAATTTGTTTCCAGTCAATAGGCAAGTGGATGCTCAAGGCAATCTGCAGACTGAATGGGTTCCGATTCCTTTAGCAGTTCTTAGGGAAATTAAAAAAGCAGTAAAAGATTATGGTATTCAAAGTCCTTTTACAAAGGGGCTTCTGACAAGTTTGGCTACCTCACGCATGATTCCTAGTGACTGGAAAGATTTAATGAGAATGATATTGAGCTCTATTCAGTATGTGGTCTTTGACTCAGAATACCAAAGGGAAGCTGTCACTAGGGGAAGGAATTTGGGGGGACTGTATACGCCAGACCAAATCTATGGGGCAGGCTTGTTTGAAACCACTGCTGATCAAGCTACTAATTTGCCTGATCACGTATTTCCAGTGGTTATGGCAGCTTTCCTTGGGGCATTGTCCCGCATTCAGGATGTGGGAACCCCAGCACGGTCTTTTTCTCAAATTAAGCAAACAGTATCTGCATCTTATAATTATTTTGTGGAAAGGCTACAATTGGCTATTACCAGGCAAATCTCTAATGAGGAAGCTGCAAAAGAACTTTTGCTGAAATTGGCAGTTGAAAATGCAAACGCTGACTGCAAGCGTATCTTGCAGCCCTTGGTGGCTAGAGGTGAGGTTACTCTGGCTGATCTGTTAAAGGCATGTGCAGTGGTGGGTTCTCAGGCTTACAACATGGAGACTTTGGCTATGGCATTGCAAAAAGGGATGAAACCTACAGGGAATTGTTTTAATTGTGGAAAGCCTGGCTATTTTAAAGCCCAGTGCCGTGCCCCTGGGAGGGGGGGGTGTAGGCATTTTGCTTCCTCCCCTTCTGCAGGTACGCCAAGACCGAAGGTTTGGTATAAGAGACTACCAGATCCAACGTGGAAAGGACCTGTCCCGCTGATAACTTGGGGCCGAGGATACGCTGGTGTTGAAGATGAGGGGACAGTTGTTTGGGTTCCTGCTCGCTGTGTGCATCCTTATCATCAGCCAAAGGGGCAAGGGAATGGATTTGGGGGAATGGAAAAGAAACACGTTGATCCAGGACATGGGGAAGCTAGCAAACCTTCATAATAAAACTGATTGTTGGGTATGTATGCACATGCCAACTCACAAAACATCAGGGCTTCCAATGGTTGCAGTACCTCTGGCCGAAGGTGACTGGTATAAGGGACAGTGCTCTGGTTGTTCAGGGATGTGGTCTAACAGTTGGACTAAAAGTAACATAAATACATTGCATCTTGGAAGCTGAATCCAAGAGGTGGCGGGTATCTGCTGGACTCACAATGAGACAGTAGAGAATATGACTTACTTGGGAACATATCCATTTTGTAACAAAACAATTATTATTGGCAATGGAAGTCGGGTTTATCCGGATGACATGAAAACTAAAAATCTCACTTACTTTGTACATAATATTTCTAAATTTGATATCATATCTTTGATCAATGAAAATGGGTGTCCAATTATCCCTGCCACATGTTGTCCCATCATGATAGAAAACCAGCTGCCCAAATGTGCAAATGGGAAATACGCACCACTGCCCACTTATTTGGCTATGTTAATGGAATCTTTTGCACGATTAATCTATGCTGAACCAAATACGGTTGGCCATCTCCTGGGAGCAAATCTATGGTTGCTGTGTGGACGGATGGCCTATGATCGCATGCCAGCACGATGGAAAGGAGTCTGCACCTTTGGGAAAGTAATCCCATCTCATGTCATTTTAAAATCTTTGGGGACTGCTCATATCCGCAATGCGCGTTCCGCAACGGAAGTAAACTCTGTTTTGAATCATGACTACTGGACACAGATATCAAGGGGAGTAATTCCTCCTTTAGGAGTCATGATGAACTATAGAGATTTGCTTCGATTAAACAATTGGATAGTTACTATGTTTAAAGAGACCATTAAAACGCTAAAGCTGCTTGAAGAAGAGCAAGGAAAAATCCTTGACTTCGTCCTGCAAACCAGATATGTGGTGGACACTATTTTGGCTGCGCAAGGGGGAGTTTGCGCTGTGATTCATATACATTGTTGCATGTATATCTCTGATTATTCTCCAAACATTACAGCTACTATACAGTATATGGAACAAACCCTGAGTGAGAATCCATTACAATCGGAGGATGAGGGACTGGACGTGTGGTCTGCACTTTGGTCCTGGTTGCCAGATGGTTCATGGATTCATCACCTAATTGTTGGAGTGATATTGCTTTTTATACTTTCTCTTTGTGTATGTTGTTGTATCCAATGTCTCCCTGGACTTTTAGGAATGTGTCAGGTGAAGCCTACGGAAGGAGAACTGTTGTTGCAGATGGTGAAAAGCTACCGAGGCATCCGCGATCATCACAAAACTAAAACAGGAGAGATGTGGGAATAAACTTTGACTTCAGTATTGGGTAATGATTAGTCTAAGACCTTATACATACATGTCTGCCTAAGGGTCACTGAGATAAAGCAAGGAAATTAAAAACAAACACCAGGAACAATTAAGCAGCTCAGACAATTGTAAACAATTCTGTGTACTATATCTAATTATTGTAATTCTCAATGTGAATGCTTACTATGTACGAAATTCTCAATAAAAGGGAGCACTAGAATTTGCTCTAGACTCCCATCCTGAGTACACCAGCCTCTGTGTCTCATTCTTTTCATGGGAGACCACCACAATTATCATTGGCCGCAAAAATCAGCCAGTTGTTTAGCCTGAATTAGGCTTTTTTTCCCCCATCTATTGCGTTTTTCACAAGGACCTAAGATAGGTGGATGTTGTTCTTTGAGTGTATCAAAGGTATTGCCTCAGGAGGTAAGCTGTTCACAGCAAAGCTACATTTTGCAATTGACTGATGGGGATTTTTGTCAATGCCAATAGTGTTCAACTGGTGCTCGAACACCATTGTGAGATTGTTTTGAGATTGCACACAAAATACCTATGACTAGTGGTAGTATCTTTGCTTTCTTTTCCTAGTCATTCTGCTTCTTTTGCAGACTTTTGTATTTTATGATTTATCTTCTATTTTGCTGTCTCCAGGCACTTCAACATCCACTATTCAGGCTTTTCTGATTTTTCTTATCAACAATTGTTAAGTCTAGAGTTTTGTGGCAAGTACTTGTCTGTTGGAATTATAAAATCCCACAATGTTTAGCTTCTTCATTTCCTGTGTTCATTTTGTAGTCCTACCAGTTCTGTCTTTCAGGCAGATATTCCAATGCACCATTTTTGCAGATATTCTAATGCACCATTGTTGTTATTTTGTCATGTTGCTATTTGTAGTCACTCTGTGAGATTTTCCTGCAGTGACATTGTAACAAGCACTTTACTTTTTCTTCATCTTTACAGAGACAGCATTTGCTGTCTGTTGCTGTTTTTTTTAAAATTCTAGCTTTGTAAGCATTTGGTCTTAAGTCTTGGTCTTGTGAATCCAGAATGAGCTCCCCTATTCCTTTCTTCTACTTTCTTGCCTTAGCCAATCTGTTATTTATTTGCCCACTACTTTTTAAAAAATATATATTGGCCATGTAAAACATTGCCTTGCTATGTCTCTTTTTCTATTCTTCCTCTGGTATTTCTTGTAAGCCAATTTGGCCTCTTCTGTTTTCTGATATTGATGATGACGATGATCTGCTTTCTCCTATAGACTTACAAATACTATTTAATTCTCTTCATTTTAAATGCCTTTTAAATTATCTTTTTTCCTATTTATTTCATTGCAAGCCACCCAGAGTCACCGTATTGATGAGATTTGGGGGCATATGAAAATCTAGGGTTCTGGAATAAAACTACATATATTAGCTGCACTGGATTACTTCCTCAGATTTTGTTATTGTTGCCAAAGTCATAAAATATGAGACATGATTCTAAATTTGTAATTACTGTCAATTTATAAGGAAGGAAGGAAGGAAGGAAGGAAGGAAGGAAGGAAGGAAGGAAGGAAGGAAGGAAGGAAGGAAGGAAGGAAGGAAGGAAGGAAGGAAGGAAGGATTATTTATCATGTTTCATGAACTTCAAATTATTTTGAAAATTCTCATTTTTTTCAAATGTTTATAAAGTATGCATAATATTAACCAACGTCAACAAAATGAGAAGTGAGTTTGCAAGCATTCTGCAAATGTATGTTGCATTTTGCTTAGGCTACAGTGCCAGAGAATCCTCAATGCTGGAGAATCCTCTATCCAGCTAAAACAATGAAAAATCCTGGAGTAGCACATGGCAATTTATAATCTGTTTCTCTGTACCTACTCTATCTCTGAAAAAGATGTTTGAAATGAGTTCTACTTCACTTTAATTATTCCCAAGAAGGTAAGAACTTCCAAGTTTGACATAATGTTAAATGAAGTATAAAAATCTGGTATTTGAAAGTAAATTACAAAATTTCTCCTTCTCCTCCTCCTCCTCCTTCTTCTCCTTCTCCCCATCACTCATCACACATCCCTCTCCTCTCTCCTCCCAGGGTTAGACCTGAGATTTAGGAAGCATGTGTCAAATATTCAATGACTTTTACTTTTCCACATATATTAAAAATGCTTCTTCAGTGATGGGATTGCCACATTCGTTTATTTATTTTTCCTGATGTGATCATTAACTTTTCATAGCAAGTATAGTACATTGCAACCGATATGAGATTTTGATTCTTTTGTATTTAATGACATAATTTTCTCAAAAATAACACAGAAGATGTTTGAGATTGAAAAACATTTCAATTTGCAAGGAAGCGAATGAAGTGGGGCAGTTGGATCCAAACCAAAACAGGTATTTCATTTATCATAATGTTATTCCACTGATGTGAATGACATATTAGAGTGAGAAAAGAGTAATAAAGGCACCCATCAGCCAATAATTAATGAACCAGCCTTCAAATGCCATTTCATGTGTGTGTCACTGAAACGTAAGTCATCATGTATAAACAGAAGCATAAAAGCTAATGATGCTTCTAAGAACATGCAACAAATTTATAGCTGACAAAGAATAAAAGGACAGCTAGATATCAAAATAATTTGAACCTGACAGGTTTTTGTGCACAGTTTACATAGACTTTCTCATAATGAGTTGAGCATCACCTACAAAGCCATTTGGCACATTGCTAGTTTATGAAATACATTAGCTGTTCCTATTAAGTGCTAATCCATAGAGTTAATGGCAGACATCAATGTACTGCTCTAGCAGCATACATAGAAAGAAGACCCCTTAGCTGGAACTAGTGGAACATCAATATTTTATCCTTAATTAAATAGCAGCAGTTCTTTTTCATAATATGTAGAGAAAATAAAAGCTGCTCTGTGTAATGCCTATGGTAAGAATAAGGGCATAGATGTAAGAATGTCATTTTTCCTTCCTTGTTCTTGACATTCCTCAACATGGACTCTTATCATATTAGAATTGGTGAGGATGTGGTTTCATCCATGGTAGTTTCTTGATTAGAGTATTGTTTTCTGCTAGTTTGTCTGGTGTTCATCCCTTCTTATCAAAGTGTTCCTAGGAACACATGTCCTTCAGCAACTGACCCTGCATTACCTCTGAAACTGTCAAGCTGTTATATATATAAGTAGGCACCCAATCCCCACATTCCCTCATACTGATGTTAACCTTGTTTGACAATGAAATGTCCACTAGCAAACAATGAGGATAAAGAGAGAGCACCAAGAACTTCACAGTTCTGCCCTGAATTACAGAGTGTTTTTTCTTCTAAAGGAAAATATCCACTCACCTATTTTAAATGTTTGCAGAAGGACCAGATTGATTGGATTGTTGTTTGGAGAATAAATAGCAGAGTTTTGCTATATTTTAGAAGGATAATTATCTCTATAAAAATGAAATAAGCAAATTCCAATTATCTTGGTACAAATAAAAGTATAAAGGCACAATCTGGATTGACAGTGTTGCTAAGATCTACTGCACTATCTGGAGGCATATGTTGGATGATTTAGGAATAAAGATATGACTGTAAATAAACATTAACTGACAGGTATATCAATGCTTAACAAAAGTGTGTGTGTGTGTGTGTGTGTGTGTGTGTGTGTGTGTTGACTCTGTGAGAATTTTATTTATCTCTGTTTGCATTCTCTTAAATATGATTTTTGTACATTCAGTTTCCTTTTCTGATAACTTTACATTCACATTGACTCAAATGAGGGTATATAAGTCCAAGACTTATACTCAAAACATGGAATGAAATGCATAGGAGAACAAGGCAATTGTGTTATTGTAAAGTCCAGAATCATTAAAATCGAGAAAGCAACAAAGTCCTGTTTTCTAAATTAAATAAGAATGAGGGAAGGATATTCAGAGGCAGTCAAGAAGGCCAAAAGTCAGAGCAGATTTCTGGTTTTGGCAAAGACACAAATTAAGTAATGGAGCTGCAAACATCTGTAGTGTTTTGTGTTAAAGGTCTTAACAGTGATGCTTGTCTGGTTGAATGTGAAGTTTAGGGTTAATTCCATGACCCTGCTGCCATAGCTGATAATCATCAAGACTGCAGAAAAAATCTCTAGTGCTGCAAAGCCCTTATGGGTGTTGCATCTCACAACTTTCAGATGCCTGCTTTTGATAGCAACTGAAATAGGTTCTTTAACTTTCACCGTCCGCTGCTGCATTTGCCACCATCCCTGCTTGGCTCTTCTTTCAGAAGCTGAGGCCCTTCAGGTCCATTCTTTGCTTGATCCTGAAAGTCCTCCTCATCTTCAATGAAGAATTCTCCGGGGAAGATGTGATGAAATGTATGTTTGTACTCTGAGCAGAGATTCTGTTTCATCTCATCTGAAATCAAATCTTTATTTTCACAGTGGATTCAACTTGATTCTGGCAACCATTTTAAGTGATTATTTAATGACCAAATGAACTATGACAAATTCTTCTATTTGGCAAACCAGTGCCTTTATGCATAGGGGGAGGAGAGGGACTCAGGAATACTAATTTAATAAAACTGCATGCTTATTCTGAATTGAACAAACACACAATTTCTTTTAAAGTGATATTGTTTTTGATAGTTAACTTTAAAATACTTGCCTCCTGGCTTATCATGTCATAGTTAATAGGAGAGTGGCCTTTCCTCTGTCACACTCTATTTTCACCCCAAAATGCAACCTTAGTGCAGTAACACTAATTGTATTTTTTGTTATTTTTTTCTTATTCAATATTTCTGACTGATATACTGTAGTATAAATAGATTTGACAGATAGAGAAATAGATAGATAGATAGATAGATAGATAGATAGATAGATAGATAGATAGATAGATAGATAGATAGATAGATAGATAGGCAGGGTTAGGTAGATACATACATACATACATACATACATACATACATACATACACACATAAAGAGAGAGAGAGAGAGAGCTGTTCTGCTCACTTCCTATATGCATTGCTTCTGATAGGCAAGGATTTAACTGTTCAGATGAGCCCAGATGATAAAACAAGTTACCAGTGTTTCAAGTCTTTTTAAAAGAAATAATTAATTTCCCAAGATAAAAAAAAAAAAGATGGGTTATTCTTGAAGCAGGTAGTGATAAGTAGGTAGGTAGATAGACAGACAGACAGACAGACAGACAGACAGACAGACAGACAGACAGATAGATAGATAGATAGATAGATAGATAGATAGATAACAGACAGGCAGGCAGACAGACAGATGACAAAGAGAAAGAATGTATGTGAAAGAAGATGTTCCTCTTTTTCAGAAGTGACTTAATGTTAAAATATTGCATATCATGTCATTTGTTTTTGAGATACTGGTTTTCAGACAAACATATACTTGCTTATTGTATCCAAGCAACCATTTTCAGCTCTGTAATCAAGATATAGCTAATGTATATTGGCTATAGACAAAATTAGTAAGATTGGCTTAAGTGGAAGAATAGGCTATAGATGGCTTAATATCCCTGCTAGAGTATCAAAAGTTCATTTTCCATTTATATATGATTTTACAGCTCATATGAATCAATCTTGCTTTAAGGATTAAAAATCTTTTTCAAAAAGCTGAATAGACAGCTACAAAAAGAAATGCTATATTAAATTTAACATTGAGCATAAAACTAGCAAAATAATTGTCATGTTTTGTGTTATGTTCTGCGCATGGGCCAAGGAACGGAGACGAGATGGTGAACAGTGAACTTCAACTCTTTATTATACATTCTGAACAGAGGAAAACCCTAGAGCAAAAGCAGCCCTTTTATAGGCAAGCTGCTGCTCTAGTAACCAATAGGAAACATGGAGTGTTAACCCCCTTAACCAATGAGAGTGGCTCATTAACAGCCAATCAGATTCTCCTGAACGGACCAATCAGATATCGCTATTATCGGCCAATCAGAAGTGCAGGGCTAGAATCTTGCTATTTTCTAAAGCTTTTGATAAACTTTATTTGAGTATTTTATTAGTTCACAACACCCCTTCCTCCCAGGTTCTGTTTGGGGGGTGCAGTGATGTAATCTCTGAGGTAGGAAGGTTGCTTCGACTGTCTATTGGATTTACGCTGTCCCACTGGTTCTGGTCCGTAAGCCTGTTTTGGCGGGGCGTTTTCGGGCAAGTCGGGTGCTGGTGGTTCTTCGTTGGAAGAGTTGGTGTCGCTAATGTTCTCATCGTTGTCCTCTGGCCCTTGCGGGCTTGCCTCTGTTGGATTGTTCCTCTGTGGCGAGGCCACACCCTTCCTTGATCCTTCTTCACTTGTCACGCCCAATGGCTGACTTCTTTCGTTCCTGCTTTCCGCCATCTCGAATTTGGTTTCTTCAACATCCCATCCCCCCTCAGTTTGGGAGTTACTGGAGTTGCGGAAACTAGGTTATAGCCTCGAGCGAAGCTGATCTATATGGCGTTTCCATATTTTTCCATCGCAGGTTTTCACCCGGTATGACCTGGGTCCAGTGGCTTGAATAACAGTGGCCTCGATCTACAACAGTTCGCCAGAAAGGTTCCTGGCGAAAACTAAGTCGCCTATCTTAAACTCATGGCATTTTCCGCTAGATCCACAGGGTTTCTCTGGCTCATAAGACGGGTGAAGCCGGTCGAGGTGGGAGCGGAGTTTGCGTCCCATCAATAGTTCCGCTGGAGTCTTGTTGGTGATGCTGTGCAGAGTGATGTGTTGGAGAAGGAGTATTCTATTTATCTTATCTTCAATGTCCCCATAGTCCATTTTGTAGAGGGTGTTTTTAACAAACTGTACCATGCGCTCAGCTCTTCTGTTAGCCACAGGGTGCACTGGCGAAGTTAGCGCATGGCGAATACCACGGTCCACTAAGTATTGTTCAAAAGGAAGTGCGGTAAACTGGGATCCGTTGTCGGATACCAGAACGTCTGGCAGTCCATGCGTCGCAAATAATCTGTTCAACTTCCAGATGACGGACTCGGTTGTGGTACTCTTCATTTCGTGGATCTCGAACCAGTTTGAATAGGCATCCACTGTTAATAGGAACGTATGTCCCTTAGTAGGTCCCGCAAAGTCAATATGAATGCGGGACTACGGTCCCCGAGGTGTTTCCCATTCTGTCGGAGTTGCTTTTGGTGGGACATTGCTAACTTCCTGGCACTTATAACAAGTCTTTACCCAGGCTTTGATTTGTTTGTTGATGCCCGGCCACCACGCGTAGCTTCGTGCGAGCGCTTTCATTCGCAAGATGCCGGGGTGGCCCTCATGCAGTGTCTTTAATACAGCTCGTTGTAACCGCTCTGGGACGACAACTCTATCCCCCCACAGGATGCAGCCCTTTTGCGAAAAAAGTTCCGTTTGCCAATTCTTGAAGGGAATGAAGTCGTCAGGGGTTTGATCTACTGGCCATCCTCTTTCGACCCAACTAAGAACCCGCTTTAAGATAGGGTCGTGTTTTGTTTCGATCGCGATATCTCTAGCTGTTAACGGCGGTGACTGGAGCGTTTCAATCTGGAGCGTTGTAAGGGTTGGAGCTGGGTTGTCGACGGTTTCTGGAAGTGGTGCATGGCTCAATGCGTCAGCATGGGGAATGGTTTTCCCCGGGCAGCTTATAATTGTGCTGCAGCTTATAATTGTACACAGTCAAAAACTCTGACCAGCGAGTCATTCTAGGTGATAATACATAGGGGGTTGGCTTGTCTCCTGCTATAATTCCTAGCAAAGGTTTGTGGTCGGTAACAATAGTAAAAACTCGTCCATAAACATATTCATGAAACCGTTTAACAGCAGATACAACAGCAAGAGCCTCTTTATCGATTTGACTATAGTTACGTTCAGCCTTTGATAAAGTTCTTGAAAAATAGGCAATAGGGGCTTCACTACCGTTTGGCAACACATGGCTCAAAATGGCTCCTACTCCAAATGGTGATGCATCACATGTGATTGTTAAAGGCAAAGTCTCATTATACTGCATTAAAACAGCATCTGAAGTTAATAGATTTTTCACTTGTTGGAGCGCGTGCTCCTCTCGGTGCCCCCAAACCCAGGTTGCTTTTTTTATTGAGGAGCTGATGTAGGGGCTTGGCTACCATCGCTTTGTGGGGCAGGAAGATGTTGTAAAAATGAATAAGCCCCAGGAAAGCTTGGAGATCAGTCTTGTTCCTGGGTCTTGGGGCATTCTTGATTGCCCTTAGCTTGCTATTGGTGGGGTGAATGCCTTGTTTATCGATTAGGTACCCCAGGAACTCTACTTTATCTGTACACAGTTGACATTTATTTTTTTTAACTTTAAGGCCAGAGTCTTTAAATTTCTGGAGAACCAGTTTAAGACGCTCCTTTAGTATTTCTCTATTCGGGGCAGCAATTAAAACATCATCAAAGTATGGTATGACCCCTTTTATTCCCTGTAAGAGTCTCTCCATCAAACTCTGAAAAATCCCTGGGGATACGCTAACTCCGAATTGGAGTTGGTTGCACTTAAAAGCGCCTCGGTGCATAACGATCGCTTGTGCCTCTGCTGTTTTTTTATCTACAGGCAGTTGTTGGTACGCCTGTGCTAAATTTAATTTAGCGAAGACTTTTCTGCCCCCCAGGGAATGGAGGAGGTGTTGTACCACCGGCACCGGGTACGCGTTCTGTTGAAGGGCGTGATTCAGGGTGGCACTGTAGTCCCCACAGATCCTAAACGATCCATCCAGCTTGATGGGTGTAACAATTGGGGTTTCCCAAGGAACATGGTCACTTGGTTCTAAAATGCCCTGGGCTATTAATTTATCAAGCTGCTCGTCAATCTTTGGTTTAAGGGCAAAAGGGACTCGACGAGGCTTAAGGCGGATGGGGGCTACTTCAGGGTTAAGGTTAAATGATATTGGGGTCCCTTTGTACTCACCTAGTTTGTCTGCAAAAACGTCCTGGAATTCCTGGATGAGGGCCTCCTCCCAGTCGTCACTTCTGGTTTGGTGAATGCCAGCTACCTCAATCCCTAATGGAGCAAACCATTGAAGGCCTAACAAACTAGGCTGCAGTACGATTTTTGAATGAGACCTGGACTAGGCTGGATCCAACGACTGGAATTCGGTTTTCTTGATAGTCCTTGAGAATGATTCTTTGGGCTCTGAGGTCTTGTCGCCGGACAGCAGGGATTAATTGTTTAAGGGTCTTCCATGAAACCATTGAGAGGGATGATCCTGAATCGACTTCCATCATGCAGGGCTGGTTTTCGATGGCGACCTTCACTCGGATCTTCTTTGCATCTAATGATGATGCGTGACCAATTGTGATGGTTTGGTGTGCCTCTTCTCGTTTCGTTGAATGGGCTAGTGGTTTATTTCTGTAGAAGTGGTTGTTCCATTGGTGGTTCGATTGTTCCCAATTCACAGGACAATTTCCTGTGGTTTGGCGGTAGTTGGTCCTCCTCTGAAGTGGGCTGGATCCTAGCTTGCTTCTACATACTTTTCCGATGTGGCCTCTCTTTCCACAAATATGGCAGAGCGCATTGAGGAATTTGCAGTCTGATCGTGGGTGGTTTGCCCCACAACCTGCACATTGGTACTGCAGTCTCTGGTTACACTGGTGGCGTTGGTCTCGTTCAGACCAGAGCCGGTTGACTTCTTCCTCATCACTTTCTGATGACGATTCAAGGTCCTCGTGATGGGTTGCTATTGCATGTCCCTCAAAGTGAGGTGACGTTTCGCCAGCGAGTTGGCAGAGCGGGGCGTTGGTGTGGCGTATTCAGGCAGCTGACTTCCTGGTTGCTTCTGCTGCAGTAGCGTCAGTGATGGTATCTGCCAGGCTGATGTCGCCTTTCGCCATCAGCTTGCTTTGCACATGTGGTGCATGTAATCCCAGAACTATTTGGTCTCTGAGAGCTTCTTCGAGGTCGGCGAACCCACAGAGGCCTCCCAGGTTCCGGAGATCCATGATGAAATCTGCAACGCTTTCTCCTTTCCGCTGGTCTCTCTGGTAAAATTCATGTCTTCGGAGAAGCGTTGGTATGGTAGGTGCATAGTAGGCCTGTAGGAGGGGCTCGAGGACGTCCCAGTCCATGGATTTCAACTCAGCCAGTTTCGCCAGTGCTTTAGCCATCTTAAAAACGGCAGGTCCACAGTGAGTCAGGAATACCGCTCGCTTTTTCCCAGTAGTGGCATCCTTCAAGTTGTTGGTCTCCAGAAACATCTGGAACCGGTCCATGTATGAGTCCCAGTCTTCTTGTGCCGGGTCGAATGGAGCGGGTGGTATGGTGCCGCCGGTCATGGTTTCCGCCGTTGATGCGCCTTCAGCCACATGCTCTGTTTGGTGCTCTGTAGTGTTCAGTCAGCTCTGATGTCTCCGAATCCCATCCTTGTCACCAGTGTTATGTTCTGCACATGGGTGCAAGGAACGGAGATGAGACGGTGAACAGTGAACTTCAACTCTTTATTATACATTCTGAACAGAGCACAACCCTAGAGCAAAAGCAGCCCTTTTATAAGCAATCTGCTGCTCTAGTAACCAATAGGAAACGTGGAGTGTTAACCCCCTTAACCAATGAGAGTGGCTCATTAACAGCCAATCAGATACTCCTAAATGGACCAATCCGATATCGCTATTATCGGCCAATCAGAAGTGCAGGGCTAGAACCCTGCTATTTTCTAAAGCTTTTGATAAACTTTATTTGAGTATTTTATTAGTTCACAACATTTTGGGTTGCCAAGTTTCAGTGACACCTTTGTTGCAAATTGAAATAAAACTCCAGCAGAAAAATAAGGATTTTAGACTAGACAGGGAAGTAAAAAAAATTCTCAGAAGGCAAAAACACTTTGATATTTTTGTTGACAAAATTCATTGTCTATTTCTATGAATTGCTTAGGATCGGCATTCACCTTGAAGGTCTGTTTGTGAAATTCCATTACTTTTCTGTGATGCATTCCCCCATTGTTTGTGGTATAAAAGTGCAAATCTTATGCTGGAGCTTCATTTTCCAAAAGAAGAATAGGAATGAATGCATTAAGATAAGCAAAAATGAAATCCTGACTCTCTGCCTTGATCAAACTCCTGGGACCAATTATTTCTGTCCAGTAGTGCATTTAACCAACGATGCCAGATATGGAATTCACACCACAGATTATTTAAATCAGGCAAGTTCAATGTGACCCACAATACATCGCAATGTGTGTGACGCAGCCCTTAGTATCCTTGCAATTTTGGAAATAAAAATAAAAGGATATTTAAGAAAGTAACGTTTTTAAGAAGGCAGTACTCTGAGAAAGAATTATTTCTATTCACCTTCAGGACAGATTGTACTGAGTCCCAAGAGCAAGCCACATTAGTTGCTGTTTCCCATTCAAAATGAATAAATATATATATATTTGACCTGAAATCAACATCTTTATACTATGGCAGAATATATATATTTATATTTATATATGTATATATTCTGCCATAGTATAAAGATGTTGATTTCAGGTTTACCATGCAATTCTTGATTGGCTGGTAGATGAGGGAAAATTAAATACATACCAAGAAAAGTGAACCTGAAAATGGGAAATGGAGGGAAGTATTCCCAAAGAACTTGCTGTGATCAAATGTTGAATAAAAATAATCAAAGGCTCATATTAAATATTGTTAGCCAATCAACTTATGAAGTGTTCCAAGGATTTTAAAAAATCTGAATCAGTTATAAGATCTCTGTTATTCTCTGTCCATCATCATTACCTAGTCCAAGGTATTGTCTGCATGACTTCAGTTTAGTCCATATAGATTCTATATGATTTTTATTGTTAGCTTATGTATCTCCTTTTAATGTATGATTTTTTAACTATCATTGTAAAGAAGGAAGTTTAGCCACAATTTTTAAAGTTTCTTCTTATGCTAAGCTAGGCATGCAGAAAAATAGAGAGAGAGGAAGGGAGGAGAATTACTTATGAAACATAGCATTGGAGCCAACTATCTTTACAATGAATGGCTTTGGTATACCATTAGAAAGAAGGATCTCCTAAATCTGGTTGACATCTAATGAACAAATCAGGATGACATCTGTTGACTTTCTTTGGCAATAAAATATACTGTTAATGGTATTTACTGAGTTCCTCAAAGCTAATTTGTTGATTGTATTGTTTAACCTACAATCGTGAAATTTCTGGTAGCATTTCATATAAACACTAATCTGGTGTAACTCTTATTAGCATGTATTAAAAATGAGTTATTACCTAGCATATTACAATGATTTACTCCTATCTTCATATGTACAATCCATTCCCTTTCTAAATCAAACAAGAAAGTGAATTAATATAAAATGCATATGGAGGGGGGGGACTTAATCACTATTATTGAGCTATAAGTCAAGAGCAAATAGTATTTATAACAGCATGTGAGTGAATGTCCATTGTTTAAATATTCATTATTAACTGATTTGTACAGTTCAAATGAGAACCAATTTGGCAAAGTAATTAAGTCACTGGGCAAGAAACCCAGAGTCCATGAAGTCCAGTCCAACTTGGACACAAAGCTTAAGATGACCTTGGCTGTTCACTTCTCTCTGAGCCCTAAATTTACACAGTAGTAAACTACTTCTGAAAATGTTGCCAAAGAAACTATGTGAATTCAACCAGAAAATAATCAGGACAGAAAAAAAAACCCTGATTTGAAGAGGAAGGAAAGAAGGAAGGAAGGAAGGAAGGAAGGAAGGAAGGAAGGAAGAAAGGAAGGAGGGAGGGAGGGAGGGAGGGAGGAAGGAAGGAAGGAAGGAAGGAAGGAAGGAAGGAAGGAAGGAAGGGGAAAATACTATTTCTATATCTGTTGTAACTATGTATCATTCATGTGTTTGCAACTATGTATCATTGCAACTATGTATCATTCATGCGTTTGCAACATTGTATCATTCACGTGTAATCATTAACTTCTGTCTCTTCAGTGACCTTTGCAAGGCACGTACAAGAGACAAGGAGCTAGACGTTTGTTAATAAGCTTATCCACATTGTAAATAATCTGTCCGGTATGCAGCTTTGTAAACATGCACATCCTGATGAGATTACCATGTTTGACTTGAGCTTTTTAATTAAATCATTTTCTTGTAAAAAAGCACAATAAAAGAGCGTGTGCCAAGACATTCGGGGCGCGCTCATCAAGAGGAAACTTCGCTTCCTGTCGTTTCTCTTCCCTTCGCTCCCTTTCATGAGCCGCCCATCAGATGCGGGATGGCAGATACCACATTCTGGTGACCCCGACGTGATTCCCTAAGGGAGATACGCAGCGACGTGCCCATATCTTATCAGCTCGATGGGAGCTGTGCATCGCCAGGCCTGAAGCGAATTGCATATCATCGGATCTGAAACACGGTCTCGACTTTCATAAGTATGGGTGGAAACTTTTCTCAACAACAGACGCAGCATCTGAAGGAATTGAGGGAGTTAGTTGCTTCTTCTTCTAAATACTCTGCTAATTTAAAGGGCTTGCCTGTAAAAAAGAAACCTATTGCTACATTATTGGCTTATGTGTGGCAACATTGTCCCAATTATTCAGAGGAAGGGTCCTTAAAAATTTCCACTTGGCAAAAAATTGGTGAACATCTCCATAGTCCTCCTCGTGCACCTATTGGCATTTTGGTCACTTGGAGGAAAATTATGGAGGCTTTAAAAGTCCATTATAAAATAGAAGCAGGGAGTGTGTTTGGATCTCCCCCGCCAAGTTATGATAACTTTTCAATTTTCCCTAACTCAGGCAGAAGCTGCTGCCATTATTCAACAATGCCCCACATGTAGTAAGCAAGGACATTCCATTCCCATATGAGTAAATCCTAGAGGATTAAAAGCTTGTGAAATTTGGCAAATGGATGTAACTCAGTATCCACCTTTTGCCCCTTGGAAATATTTGCACGTTTCCATAGATACATATTCAGGGTTTATTCTGGCTACTCCTCAAAGGGGAGAAACTGTAAAACATGTCATCAATCATTCAATTCGTACCTTTGCCTCGCTGGGACGTCCAAAAGAAATCAAAACTGACAATGGACCTGCCTATACAAGTTCTGCGTTCCAGGACTTCTGTAACAGATGGGATGTATCCCACAAGTTTGGGATTCCCTACAACAGCCAGGGGCAGGCTATTGTGGAACGAGCGAACTTATCTCTGAAACGTGCTCTTGATCGATATTCGTTGCGGGAAAAACCCCCGAACCTCCCAGCATTGCAAAATTCTCTTAACATTTGTCTTTACACTTTAAACTTTCTTAATCTGACTGGCATTCCTCCCACTTCTGCTGCTTCACGTCATTTTTCCTCCCCCTCACCCCCGCCTAACAGACCTCTGGTATATTATCGCAGATTGCCAGATCCTGCCTGGCAGGGTCCCGCTGAGCTTCCCACCTGGGGACGAGGCTACACTGCGATCTTACTGCCAGACAAAACCACTTGCTGGATCCCTGGTCGGGCAGTAAGACCCTATCATGGGAATTCCTCCGATACATCTGCATCTTAAAATCTTTCCTGATATTCTTGCCTATATCTTCTTTGCAATTTCTACCTTACTTCAACAAAACCTATGCTTCCTGTCAAAAGACTATTCGTGTTAAAATCATTTCATTAACAGAAGGCTATTATACTTGGTCCATGTGGGTACGTCATGAAAATGCTACCCATAGTTTTTACTCTGTCACTTCTGTTTTATTTAAAGAACACTCTACCACTCGCTCTTTTGTTCTTTCTTTACTCTTCCTATGGAAAGGAACCTTAAAATCTTTTCCTCTATTCAATCTAAACATAGGGGGACCTAGATGTCCTTCTATTGTATCATGGGTTTCCCCACCCCAACTAACATCCTTGATGAATTACCAAATTAATCTTTATTGTCATTATTGTAATTATTATCCTTTTTCTACTAATTGAATTCCCTCCTCATTTCGCAAATGTTCTACAACTAACTTGTCCATAGCCCTCTCTCCTGCTTGTCATGTTTTTATATACCCGAACTCTGATCCTGTCAACAAACGACGCTTCAAAAGAACTGTCCATGATGATCCGCAGAAGCCTCATAGAAGAGATAATATTGCTTGGACTATAACTGACTTTCAAGGCGTTCGTTTAAGTTCTACAACCAATTTTTCTTGCATAGAAGACTTCTACCCACCACTTCAATTTGATTTGGTAGACGCACCCACACAACCAGGGGATATCCTGCAATCTACACCACTTCAGGAGGAACTTTAACATCACGCCTGAAAGGAATGTATTTTATCCCTGGCAATAATTTTGTTTGGACTTGTTCCACCGGTTTCATGGCATGTGTCCACGGGGATGAAATTGTTAAATCCAAATCATTTTGCATTCAAGTATGGATTGTGTGTATAACTCTGATGATTTTATATCCCTACAGGTACCCATGGAATACCCCCTCTTGCAAAATCATAAAGATTTAGATCTGTTATTTTTTTAAAACAAGGGGGATTGTGTGCTATGCTTAAAGAAGAATGTTGTCTTTATGCTGATAGCGGGGGGGGGGGGGGGTTGTTTTCTATTTCGCCATGGCTTACAACCTTTTTAACTGCATTGGCAGGATCATTAATTATCATTATATTGATATGTATTATAGGACCTTTTTGTTTTTATAGAATATTGCAATTTTTAAAAAATCAATTATCCTCCATAACTGCTGATGTTAATGTGCTATTGCAAGCTCATGTTATATCCTCAACATCGGATGAAAAAATGTCATTACTGAGTTACCGCTCCTTGGACAACCCTGACGCTGATGGGTCGCACTCTTGCCTAGATGACGGGGACGGCGAACATTTCAGAAAAATGGTTCCTGTCTTCTCGGACGAGGAAGAAGACTCGTCATAAATAATAAAAACAGAGGAGATGTTGTAACTATGTATCATTCATGTGTTTGCAACTATGTATCATTGCAACTATATATCATTCATGCGTTTACAACATTGTATCATTCACGTGTAATCATTAACTTCTGTCTCTTCAGTGACCTTTGCAAGGCACGTACAAGAGACAAGGAGCTAGACGTTTGTTAATAAGCTTATCCACATTGTAAATAATCTGTCCGGTATGCAGCTTTGTAAACATGCACAGCCTGATGAGATTACCATGTTTGACTTGAGCTTTTTAATTAAATCATTTTCTTGTAAAAAAGCACAATAAAAGAGCGTGTGCCAAGACATTCAGGCGCGCTCATCAAGAGGAAACTTCACTTCCTGTCGTTTCTCTTCCCTTCGCTCCCTTTCATGAGCCGCCCATCAGATGCGGGATGGCAGATACCGCATATATCTTCTTCCAATGATTGCCATCTCTTGGAGTATTGATTATGTCTGCAGCAGTCTTAATGTAGCATTACAAATTTACATGCATAAAAGAACGAGGGCGAATGTGCAATATTTCAAAGTATCTGTGATATTCTATCTATGTACTACTCAAACTCTCATGTCTGCAATCTTTAATGAGCAAAAGGTGCATCATAGGGCAAAACCGTTTGAACTGATGGATCAATAAAGACCTACAGAACTATTTAATCCATGCATCTATTGCTAAACCTTAACCATTCTGCCATATAGTGCTACAAGAAAATGCAAATGTCTCCTGCATTTCTTCCAATTATTTTTCTTCCTTAAATGCAGTCCTTTCAAAAAGAACATTTTGAGTGGTTTCCCATGCAGTACATTTGCATTTTAAGCTGGTGGACAGGTGTGTCTTTGTAAATATCTCAGTCTCTCTCCATATGGTACGATGTTCCTGGCACCTTATGCTTCACTTTGTTCCCATTGGAAGTGTTCATGAGGACATGCAGACAAATGGAGATAGATAATGGTAACTAGCTGTCAGGATTCTGACTAATGCCCTAACAAAATCAGGAGCCTCAAGCTATTTTACAAGAAAAATCCAATTGTTTATTAGGAGCGCCATGTCGGCATGATCTAATGTGCCAGCTCTGACTTCACCCAGTTCATGCCTTGCCTCTCGACCTGTTGTCCCCTCCCCCAGGGTGTGTTACCAGTCACATTCCCCAATGAAGCAATTTTGCAGGTTATAGAAGTCACTCCCTCAGGGCATTGCGGATCTCCATGGAGATGGCCTTTACTTCGAGCGGGCTAGGGTGTGTTTTGTTTTGATTGAGGCATGCAGCTGTGAGGTACAATTTCCCATCCCCATGCCTATGACAATTTGGGAGCAAGTCAGGAAAGCTTTGTGAATTGACACTAGCATCTTGCAGTCAACATAAAAAAAAAATATTTTTTGCAGGTTAATTTTCAATCAGTTAGAGAATGGTATTTAGCATGGTATTGTACTAAAAGATAAGGGACAGTTGCGGATGAGGATGAGTAAGGTAAATAGGAAAGTCATTCAAATTTAGGAAATAGTTTGATCACCCTAGTCTTTGTAGGAGCCGCTCAAATATTAGAACACTACAATCATGTTACTCCTAGTCTTTCTTTTTACTAGACTAGACAAATCCAATTCCTGAAACAGTTCTTCATATGTTTTAGCCTCCAGCTCCCTGATCATCTTTGTTGTTCTTTTCAGCACTCTTTCCATAGTCTACATTTTTTTTTAAAGAAAATAGTAAGCAAAAATGCATACAGTATTCTAAGTGTGATATTTCTAAGGCTTTATAAAGTGGTACTAATACTTCACGTGATCTTGATTCTATTGCTCTGTTAATGCAACCTAGGATTGCTTTGGCTTTTTTGACTGCTACTTGGTTCTAGATACTATACTCTAATTTTTATGAATGGGGAAAAGTTACCATCTTAAACAGTCAATGTATGAGACCAACCCAGAGTGGAAAAGAAAACTCTGAAATGGAACAGATCTGTGTGATTCATCCTTTCATGCAATTTTGGAAATAACAATTGTTAGCTTTATAATCTGGAATGTTGTTATTAAGATGATTGTTATGTCTTACATAAAAGTGAAAAACTTGTGGTCCATTGAGGACTTATGAGAATGTATTTAGTCACAAAATTGAGAGTAAAAGGTTGTATAAAAGGCTATGCTATCTTTTTTTAAAAAAAATAATAATATATTTTAGGCTCAAATTTATATGTAGGTAGTTGCTAGTCAAACTGGATTTATTTCAGTGCTATCAATGTTGAATTTTATAGTTTCATTGTAATCATTTAATATATTACCAAAAGGTGGCAGTACTACATTCACTTTACATTGAATACAACTTTAACTAATTTGTTGACATTCTCACAATTTTCTTTAATTTGATTTTTTATTAGTTTTAGAATCTGATGGCCATCTCTTTGAAAGGGAAAAAATGATATTTAAGCCCACACTTAAAGCACACTTTTTAAATAATAAAAAGGACAAAATTGTTGTTTGTTCCAGGGAACATGGCTGTAACAAAATAATTTGGAATACTCTTTTAAACTTCACAACATAGTAGTTCATGTATCTGACTACCAATATGTGATTTCATAGTTTTTAAAAGGCATAAACTAGAACCAAGTATATGAATTAGCCAAAATAGATTCAGGATACATTAATAATGCATGGGGAAGTCATGTTAGATTGGTGCGTGCTATATGAGATAAAAATACATAATCTCCTCCAACCTAAATTTAAATTTCAACTTTGTTTGAATTGAAATGAGGAGGAGGAGAAGTCAAAATTTCATAAGAATATCAAATATTAGTGTCTTGTGGAAATGTTGATGAAATTATACCAGGTGACATTACCAAAACTTGATCATCTAAAATACTTTAGCTTTTATAATGTAAGAATATTGTATTAAATGAAGCTATTAATCCATGAAATTTGCCAGGATTACAATGTTGTATTTAGGAATTTCAATCAATTTATTTATTAATAATTAATTATATGAATAATAATGCATTTATTAATAATTAATTATATGAATCCATCTAGGGAAATTGTGGTCACATTGGTATCCCTAGCCACATTTCCCATCATTACTTTTTAAAGAGATTCAGTGATTATCCAGAATAATTTGATTTTTAAATCCATGTTTTAAATCCATGAAGTGTAGGAAAACTTTGGGAATAATGTAAAGAAGAAGCAGGTCCTCACTGCCATGAGTCACTGCCATACTCACTGCCATGAGTATAAGAGCATAATCTTATCTCACAATGACAAAAGACAATCAAGTGTTTAATATCACTTTTGGCTTCCGGTTTGAAGTCTCTTCAGCAACAGACAGAAATCCACGATCGTGCATGGTTTCAGTCTGGGCTCGCTGCTGGAGCGCCCCAAGCCGGCTAGTTTCGGGGCTAAGCCACCCTGTAGAGGTGGTGAAGAGGGGGAAGACTGCCAGCAGGGTTGAGGAGAGCCGCATCTCTCCTCCTCAGATGGCCATTACTCCCTTTCCTGAAGGCAGTTGCAGCGGTGGTCAGAAATGGCCACCACAAAGAAGAACTTGACCGGAAAAGAATGTGCAGGAGGAAGATAAGAAGTGAAAGTTTTGGCTGACTGGGTTAAATTGTAAAAGCAACAACTAAGGTACCCTGGAATTTAAACTTACAAAAAAATAACATCGCTCCCAAAGAAGAGTTGGAAGCAGCAAAGGAAAGTGAAAAGGGAAAGGTTTGGGGTTTTTTTCTTTCTTCTCTCTCCTTCCTTATACTGACAACTAAGAGACTTAAATAAGAAATTGGAAAAATCCACTTTGACATCAATAGGCAATTAAGCTGAAAATAAAACAAAATATCAAAGGGATAATAAAGATTTCTGGACACTATTTTTTTTTTCATAAGAATGAAGGGAGAGAAAAAAAAAAGGGCAGGATCTGGAAGAGGGAGGAGACTGCCTGGAATTAAAAAGAATCTACAGTAAAAGTTCAACACAACTTCTAAAAGATACATTTTAACTGAAACTTTGTAACTAAACAGTAACCCCAGGAAGAGAATGTGACAAAAAAAAAGGCCAAAAAGAAACATCTTGCATGTATTTGGATTATTTGGTGATCTTTGGATTCTTAGTTATTACATTTGAATGACTAAAATTAATCGGGTGGTTGTTTAAAAATTTATACAATGTCATTACTTCTGGATGAATTGAAAATGGAACTTAAAAAGTACAAAGAAGATGCACAAGAAGGGAAGGGTTCTTTTGGCTTCATTTTTCAATTCTTAGAAATGGAAATTTGGAACTATGAGAAACAACAAGAAACGTCTGCAAAACAAGAAGACTGGGACAAAGAAGAAGCCATCTTTAATGAACAAGTAATTTTATGTGGGGAAGAAAAAGGAAAGGGGGGGGGAAGAGAATGGAGAATTTAAGACTTAAAAAAACAACCAAAGAAAAGAAAAATAATTCAAAAAATAAGTATAATACTGGAAAGCAAAAAAAAGGGGAAGAGAGAAGAGAGAAATAGAGGTAGAGAGACAAGGGGGTAAAAAGGGGAGAGAGAAGAAGAGAGGGAAGAAGGAAAAGAAAATAAGTTACAAAGGAGCGGAGCAAGATATAGAGAAACAGGACCTATTTAGAGATAATGGGTGAAAATCTAACTGAAAAAGGGATTCTGTAAAGGTACATAAGATTGTATTGTTATATTAGTAATAGAAATAACTTTAGAAAATTGGAAACAATTTATGATTAAAATGAGGTATAAAATAGTTAGTGTAATTTAGTAAAATGTTTGTTAATAAAATAAGTGAAATAAAATAAATGAGAAAATTGAAATTAGGAAGAAATGGGAACATCTTAATTAGTTAATGTTTTATAAAATATAAGTGAAGGGGGGGGGGTGTTAAGCCTGGGCTCCCCAACCAGGGTTAAGGAGACAAGCTAAACAGAATGTGCAGCGTTAGTCAGATAGGCACACAGATAAATGAATGAGATATGTTTGTATGTTTGTTAACATACAGTAAAAATAACAGATACACTTGTGCTTTCAAAAGATAGTTTATTCCATTTAGAGTTTATATCATAGTCAAAATAACAGTCCAATAGTCATGTATCATTTAGTCAGTCCATACAAGGATATTCAGTTAGCAAAGTCCGTGTGGAATATCCTATGTCAGTTCACTTACAAATCAGTCCTTTGTTTATCTCTCCCGTTCGAGTAACGCAGTCTTGAGTCCATGCAGTAATTAGGGATCATCAAAGCCAGAGAGAGAGCAAGCTGTCGTCTTGCTCCTTTTAAAGTGCTTTCATAACCATTCCCCTAATTACATTCCCTATATTTAAAGTTGCAGACACTTTAACTTATAAACTATGATAACATATTTATTATTTTACCTAAACCAGTCAGGGTAAACAATGTTATCCCTAACATTCTCCCCTTTTAGGAAATAATAATAAATATAACTATTTACATCTTTAAATCATATTTGTTACAACTCTCTTTAAACTTGCTTACTCCTTGAGCTTTTGTAAATTGGTCTGCAATGTTTTCTTCTGTCATGCAGTATTCCAATTTAATTAGCCCATTCTTTACAGATTCTCTAACATTTAAGTATCTTAAATCAGTATGCTTTGATCTAGTTTTTACAGCAATACTAGTAGCTAACTTTATAGCTGCCTGGTTGTCCTCGTACACAATAATGGAATCTTTAACAGTTATACCCATGTCTAATAATAACTGTTTGTACAGAATTAAGTCAGTGCATAGTAATGACAGACATGAAAATTCTGCTTCCATCCTGGACAAGCTAATATGCTGTTGTCTGATTGACCTCCACCCTATTAGTGTCTTACCAAATAATATAGCCATCCCAGATGTTGATTTTCTAGTGTTTATATTAGTTGCAAAACTTGCATCTGCATAGGCACTGAGACTCAAATCACCCTTTGGTTCTATATACAATGCATGGTTCATTGTTCCTTTAAGATATCTTAAAATTCTCTTCAATGATTGCAATGACATTGATGTGGATCTGAATTAAAAAAGTGCCAGCTGATTAACACTATAAGCTATATCTGGCCTAGACCAATTGCTTATATATGATAAGCTACCAATCAAAGATTGATATATGGACTTATCAAATTTGGGACTTTGTGCATCAGTTTGGCAAACTTCCTGACTCATTGGAGTCTTTGCCGGTTTACAAAGTTCCATTTTATATGTTTTAATTAATTGGCAAATTTTATCTTCTTGAGATATCTTAAATCCATTTTTTTTTGTTTTGTTAATTGTCAATCCTAGATACTTTTTAATTTCACCTAAATGCTTTAATTTTATCTTTTTAGCTAATAATGATATAATCTCATTAGCTTCATTATTAGTCTTAGTTATCAAAGCAATATCATCTGTAAATAATAACAATAATGATACCGTTTCATTATTTTCTCTTTTAAACACACATGGATCTGCTAAACCAGATTTAAAACCTATATTGTTTAACTCTTTCACAATATATTGGTTCCACTCAAAGCCAGATTGTTTCAACCCGTAAAGACTCTTTTTGAGTTTCCAACAATCATTACTATTTACTTTATTGTCTTTTATAATAATTGGCTTTTTCAAATATATAGTGTGCTGCAATGGTGCATGCAAATAAGCAGTTTCTACATCTAAATGGTTAATGACATAGTTTTTCTTAGCTGCCCACACTAAAGCTGCTCTCAAAGATGTTGCTTTAAGACTTGGTGCAAAAACTTCATCGTAATCAGATGCAGTTTGATTAAATCCTTGAGCTACCAACCTAGCTTTATGTGTAACAGTCCCATCATTTCAGTTTTTACTTTAAATATTCATTTGCACCCAATAGATTTTTCTCCTGGAGGTAATTTGGCATCTACATATACTTTCATTACCTTTAATGAATTTAGTTCTTTTTCCATTGCCTTTTGCCAATTCTCCTGATCCTTAGCAGGATACATCCTAAGTTCATCTACACTAGTTGGAACTTTAGTTACTTGGCAAACTATACTTGCTTGATACCTATCAGATGGTCTAGTTACACGTGTAGTATGTCTAGGTATTACAGGACTTACAGGTGGACTTTCATTTATTAACTCTTCTTGATTATTTATTAACTCTTCCTGATCAACTATTTCCTCTTGTTCTGGTCCTATTTGCTCTTCGTGGACTTCTTCAATTGGACTCTTCTTATAACTAGTCTGATTTTTCTGCCTTTTGTAGGGTTCAATAATTACTTCGTTATTTAAATCTTGCTCTAATCTATTCCATCCTACATGTTCTAGGAATTTTGCACTAGCACTGGTGTAAACTCTCGATGTACCTGGTTCCCAGAATCTATAAGATCTATGATTAGATTTATATCCTACAAAAAATAATCTTTTAGCTCTATGCTGTTCTTTTTGTCTAAGTTGTGAAGGGATATGTACCCATGCTGGTGCTCCAAATGTGTGCATGTAACTTAAATCAGGTTTTGTACCATGCCACAGTGTGAATGGTAATTCACCTGTTGTTGAATTAACAACATTATTTAATATATGATTCCCACACATTATTGCTTCTCCCCATAAATTGTCAGGTAATCCTGAATCAGACATCATAGTTCGTGTCATTGACTGAAATGTTTGACCTCGTCTCTCTATAAAGGCATTATGTTGTGGCCTATATAGTGCAGACTTTTTATGTTGAATACCTAACATTCTAAGTCTATTTTGGAATTTATTATTTGTAAATTCCGTACCATTATTTGTTATAAGAGTTACTAATTTCTTTTTAGTTTTCCTTTCAGCAAATTTTATCCAATTAAAGAGATTTAGATACGTTTCACTTTTGCTCTTCATTAAATAGCAAAACCCATATCTAGAATAGTGGTCCATTATACTTAGTATGTAACGAGTTCCTCCAACACTTGGTTTTTTCGGACCTATTAAATCAGCAAATACTACTTCTAAAGGCTCTTTGGTAGTAAATCCATCAACTCTATTAGCCGGTATGACCTTGCTGTTGCTTTGATTGCAAATAGAACATTGCAAATACTTATTACAAGGTTTCAAACTTATTCCCTTAGATCATTCAACACTTTTCTTAAGCATTTTAAAATTTAAATGCCCTAGCCTTCGATGTAACAAGTGAATACATTCATCATGAGTTTTCTTATTATCATAAACTGTGTTAGCCACTTTAAACCATTATCATTTAACACATATAATTCACCTCTTAAAGATGCAGTAATTTTCTTATCTTCTTTCTCAATTATGCAGTTATCTCCTTTAAAGGTAACTACATATCCTAGTTTAACCAAAATTCCAACTGAAATTAAATTAAACTTAAGTTGTGGTACATATAACATTTTCACATTCTCTTTTATAAAAGAACAATATGCTGTACCTTGACCTTTAGCTTTCAGTTTCCAGCCATTGGCTAACGATATCTGCTGTGTACTCTGGGACATTTTAATAAAATTTTTGTTATCATTTGTTATACAGTGGGATGCTCCACTGTCAACCACCCATAAATTATTTTTTACAGCTCCGTTAGTATACATGGCTAACTCTAAATTTTTATTTATCTTTTGATGACTTTTAGTATTCTGGACAGCGTTCTGGCACTTTGCTTTTTTTTACAAAATCTTGCCAAATGTCCTCTTCCTCCACAATTAAAACACTTTTTAATTGCGTATGCAGTAGGAGATTCAATATCTTCTTTTTGAGGTTGCTCCCTACTTAACTGGTCTCTTTCAAGCCTTCTTCTGGCCTCTTCAATCAATCTGCCAGTTATATCAGTTAAAGTTAGGCTTTCCTTTGGCAAAATTTCAAGGGAAGTGACGTAGTTATCATAACTTATGTCAAGTGAAGATAGAATTATGTAGACTTGGTGTAGTTCAGAGAAAATAAGCTCTTTCTCGTGCAGTTCTTGAAAAATGCTTTGCATAGTTTTCAAATGACTAAGCATATCACCATTCATCTGGAGATGCATCCTGAAAAGCTTTCGTGTAAGATTTATGTGAGCACCAACATTATCTCGGACATAAATCCTCTTCAGTTTCTGTCAACACCCAACAGCCGTTTGCTCTCCGTGGATATGAACAAGTTGTTTGTCAGTTAATGTTAATCCAATTATGCAAATAGCTTGTTCATTTTTCTGCGTAAATTCTTCTATCTTTAGTCTATCTTCATCATCCTCTGGATCCCATTCCTCTACATTTGGTGGATTTTCAATTATGTTCCACAGACCTTCTCTTTGTAGAAGTAGACTACATTTCATAGACCATGATACATAGTTTGTTCCATCCGGCTTGGATATAAGGGACAAACTTTGTAGATTGACTTGTGCATGTTTTTCTTATATGGATATAAAACTATAATTAATAAAACACAGCTGTCTGTTTACTGTAATGTTTAACAACACAAACTCTCACTTTTTACATAAATCTGTTTTATCCTAGTTAAACTGACTTTGCAGCCTCTGGGCCCATAACCAGTGTTAAGCCTGGGCTCCCCAACCAGGGTTAAGGAGACAAACTAAACAGAATGTGCAGCGTTAGTCAGATAGGCACACAGATAAATGAGTGAGATATGTTTGTATGTTTGTTAACATACAGTAAAAATAACAGATACACTTGTGCTATCAAAAGATAGTTTATTCCATTTAGAGTTTATTGCATAGTCAAAATAACAGTCCAATAGTCATGTATCATTTAGTCAGTCCATACAAGGATATTCAGTTAGCAAAGTCCATGTGGAATATCTTTTGTCAGTTCACTTACAAATCAGTCCTTTTTTTATCTCTCCCGTTCGAGTAACGCAGTCTTGAATCCATGCAGTAATTAGGGATCATCAAAGCCAGAGAGAGAGCAAGCTGTCGTCTTGCTTCTTTTAAAGTGCTTTCACAACCACTCCCTTAATTATATTCCTATATTTAAAGTTGCAGACACTTTAACTTATAAACTATGATAACATATTTATTATTTTACCTAAACCAGTCAGGGTAAACAATGATATCCCTAACAGGGGGGATTAATTATGGAAAGCTTATAATTGTTCCCATAGAAGTATAATATTTAATTGAAAAGTAATGTTAAAGAAGTTAATACTTTAATGAATATGATAAAATTGAATTGGAATGGAATGTGTTGTTTTAATTACATACATTTATAAATTTTTTTTTTCTTTTTTTAAGAATATAGTGTGTATTTTAAGAATGTATCAAGCAGAATACGAATGGAAGTTATGTATTATATTGAATATTACAACTTTAGGGTATATATTGAAGCCTAAATAAGGGTTAAATGGATAAACTTAAAAGATATAAAGGCAGTTATGTATTATATTGAATATTACAACTTTAGGGTATATATTGAAGCCTAAATAAGGGTTAAATGGATAAACTTAAAAGATATAAAGGCATACTCCAATCAGTAACTACAGGAGAAATTTTGTTTAATGACAAAAAATAATAGATAATTGAAACAGGACAGACAAAAAATATAAATATAATGATTTGAATTGAAATGAGATAATTAAAATAAAATTGAGAAAATTAAAAGAGGGGAGAAGCTATGCAGAAAATGTAAAATAGTAATAAAATATGGAAAAGAATATAAAAATGAGCATGAACCTGAATTTGTTTCTGTATGAAGAAATGTAACCCGGGATTACACTACTTTCAAAAACAATGTTTTATTTGTATTTTTTTTTCTCTTTGTGAAAACTCAAATAAAATTTACCAAAAAAAGTGTTTAGTATCACTTCAGTCTAGTCTGCAATAAACATTCTTATCTAGCTGTACTGCTACCATTGTCTGAATGTTTGTGCATTCATGTGAACCAAGTTAAGCTCTGTGAAATTAAGGACTACCTTTTGTAGAATGGTCCTGGTTGGGAAATAGAAATGTTATTTTATTTTATTTTATTGTAAAATAAGTTTTTACTAGAGGACTTCCAAGATCCCTCCCTACTCTGTCTCCTGCTTAAGCAGGGGGTTGGACTAGAAGACCTCCAAGGTCCCTTCCAACTCTGTGACTCTATTCTCTTAATGTGATGGAACATGTTGGCACACTTTTCAAGAGACTCTCAGTTGTGGGATCCTGTGGAGACATTTCTGTATAAATTGGGCAATATTTTAAATGGTAACAATAACCGTAGGGTATGTTTAAAGCAGCGGTTGCCAACTGGTGGGCCATGGCCCACTGGTGGGCTGTGAGAAAATTTTGGTGGGCTGCAGAGAAATCTCACCCCCAGAGCACCCCCCAAAGCAATTAATCCAGGCTGTGCAGAAACACAAGGCTGCACAGCCCACATGGCTCACGGGAACCCTCCCCGCCCACTCACTCCTTACCTGGTAAACTTGCCTGCTAAAATTGCTATTTTTCCTTTTTCCAACCATCATCTGTTCTGCTTTGCTGGGAGATTTAGATTAGTTAGGAAGCAGGAAATGATTGGATTTCTTGCTTTCTAGCTAGTCTTTAGATCTTCGGCTCTGCTTTTAAGCACAGCCAAAACTCGCTTAGGACTGAAGGTTCTATTATTCAGTGCAGACTCAAGGCAAGCAAATTTTATATGATAAACTGAGCTAGCTGATGGCAGATCGATAGATCACTGAATGATTCTGTGAGCAACTCAATCTGCCTGCCTGCTTTGCCTGATTTTGGGTAAAAGTTGCTCTTTTTTTATAAAAAATTCAAAATTTATATAAATATTTATAGTATTTACATACAAGCCATGCCCAGCCAGTCACATGACCACCAAGCCACATCCACAAATTAGGCCATGACCACAGAATCGGTTGGTGGTCCCTGGGATTTAAAATTATGAGTTTGGTGGTCCCTCAGGTCCAAAAGGTTGGCAACCCCTGGTTTAAAGTATGGTCCAATTTATACAGAAATGTCCCCTCATGATTCCACATCTTAGGATCTTCTGAAAAACTGGTTATCCTATCCCATTCTATTTTCTTTCTTATGGGCTTGATTTTGCTTTATATACACATTTGACTTCACCCTGGAAGGCAATGATCGAATGATAAATACTCCCGTCTTGTTTTATAGTAGAACTCCAATTTAACCAACAGTAAAACAATAACAATTAAAGCAAATTTAATATTACTCAATCCAAATCATTTCAGCAGTTTCCCTAGCCAAACTCTCAGAAAGAAAAATGAATGCTAAGCAAATGAGCTGTTCTATTTTTAGTTGTTGAAACAAATCAAAATCATAAATAAAGGGAGGAAATAATGTGGGCATGATGACAAGAATTTCATCTCTACAAAAGAAATGAGAAATAATATTTTGACAGAAACAGCCAGGGTTAAAAAAGTAAGAAAATTAAAAAAGTGATCTGCATTAAAACTGAAAAAAAGAAACAAACCACAATCTAGAATATTGGAACTACATTGGAAACTAATGCACATTTCAACAAGAGAAATAAAAATCAGTTTATATACTTATCTATATCCTATAGATTATAGTATATAGTGTAGGATATAGAATATCCTATAGATTTATCCTATAGAATAAAAAGTGCAAAGGAGAGTACAGCTATGTTACTACCTGCATAAGAAGAACTTTGGTTTCAGCTAGTTGATGGCACTAGATTGACCTTGCCTAATATTATAAACTAAATCAAACTTCTTTAGTGAGTGAATAAGATATCAAGAAATATTATAACAGTTGAGTAAGTAGATCAGGACATTAAAAACTATCATCATATAGAACATTCCATAAAAGGCAGTAGTAACTCAGACTGTAATCATGAGTTTACCTCAAATTAAAAGAAATTTTGTTTTGAATACCTTGAAATTGGATTTTTCTTCTTCTTTCTTTTTCTGCTAAGCTATGTTGATTTACTCTATTTTTTTCACAATTGGGTTGTTTAATGTTCAGGAAACAATTAAGTCTATTCTTGGAGTATTTTTTTTTAATTCAACTGACCCCAATTTTCAATGTTCTTTTTGGAGTATTGCCATAGGAACCATCTGATTGAATCATTAAAATATTTTCTGTCTTATGGGTCATATTAACAAAGAAATAATTGGTGCCAATGGTGTTTTTTTTTCTAATTTGGATCCATTATAGACATCTTTCTCTAGTTTATGCAACTTGTTAACATTATCAAATCGCCTTTTTTGAAGAAAAAAACCAATGAATACAAAAAAAAAATCTTCATTTTTTCTCTACCATCCACAATATGCTTCCTTTTTAAATGGAGCTTCCACTAATGTCAGTTGTTTGCTCAAAATATTCAGTAGAGAAGTTTCCTGCCCCAGCCCCCCATACTTTGAAAATGAATTTTTGGTCAGAGAAAAGGTCAGATTCAATCTAAGGTCATCCAGTAAATCTTCAGACAATTCTAAGAGTTCATCACTTACACTTAGTAGTATACTATTTTCAATTTTCTTTTTCCTCAGACCTTTCTATTAAATGTTAACATTTAGCCAAAGTGTCTGGATTATCAAGAAAATTGTTGCCATTGATGGCAGTCTATATTGTCATCACTATCACTTCAGGCTTTTAAGAAGAGACTGGACAGCCATTTATCTGAAATGGTGTCAAACCAGCAGCCTGTTGGGTGGTTAGATCTGGTCTGCAGAGTTGCCCTGGAAACAGCAAAGGATCAGCCTGTGGTGCCTCTGCCACTGAAAATGGACCTCAGGACCCCCCTCCAGAGCTCCATTTTCGCTGGCAGAGGGTTGCAGGAGGTTGTCACAGCCAACAATTGAGCTTGGGAGCCCAATTTTGCTGGCAGAGTGCTCAGGCCACCACAGGTGCCCCTGGCATCAAGTTGGCCATGCCCATCCCAGACCCCTGAGATCAAACACAACCCTGGTGCGGCCCTCATTGAAATTGAGTTTGACACCCCTGATACAGGATCTTCTTCTTGATCACTGATTTGGACTCGAAGACCTCCAAGGTCTTCTATACAATACAGAATACAATAATATTCTGTATTTTGTAAATAAGTAAGGAAATATCCAAGTTCAGGTAATACAATAGAAATACCTAAGATAGTCCACCAATTGTGAGGAAAAATGAATAGTGGATTTATTATTATTTAAAAAAAAAAAAAGCTTTGCACATCTCTATTTACATTGTTAACAATATTATGTCATCAGTAATACATATATTTATATTTATTCCTCTACATTAATTCTTATTTCTGTGTTCTACCCATTTATACCATCTATCCCAAACCGCATAATATTCTGAATCATCCTTGTCTTTTAATTCTGCTGTAAGTTTATTCATCTCAGCACAGTCCAATATTTTTTTTGTATCAAATTCTCTTTGAATAGTATCTTCTCTGTTTTCCAGTCCTGTGCAAAACTACCCTTGCCGCCGTTATTATGTGTAATATGATGTATTGGATTTGTTTGCTAAATTTCCCTTTAATTATTCCCAATAAAAATATTCCAGGTAGTAGTTTTAATCCACATCCATATCTACCCATTTATAACTCAAATACCTTGACCATCTGAAAGATCAGATCCTATGGATGATATTAAGGCATGCTGATATGTTCATATATATTTGATAAATGTGATTTTCACTCTCATTACATAATAAGATATAATGCAAATGTTTAGGTAGATAAATGGATTAATACATGTTTAATTGTCTGCAAAATGGAACAATTTGAATCATAAGAAGAGAAACCTACCTACTTTTATTTTTTAAAAAACAGTGTTGCTCTTTCCAGATTATTGGAAGGAATGCTACAGAAATTACTGTATAGCTCTGATAAATAATTGTTTGTTTTTAATTTTATGAATGCATATCTAGGTGCATTTAGGAGCAGAACCATTAATTTATTTATTTTGAAAGGTAATTTGAGATCTCTGTTCTGGTCAAACCAAGCCACAGACAATCCATTTGCATGAATTGAATAATATTTTACAACTCCCCTCCTATTTGATATAAATTTTTCAAGCTCCTGAGGAGTTGCTACCACATATTGCTAATTAGGTACCTTAGTTATTAGGTAATTCCTACATTGTACAGGTCTCCCTATACGCAGAGACTTAGCAAAGTAACCTAGATAATTTTCTGCATGCATGCAAACACCTAAATACTATATATGAATCATGGACATAATATATTTATATTCAAAATTGTGTATTTTGCCTTAGCAGTTACTCTTGAAAATTTTCTTTGCCTTAGCAATTACTCTTGACAATTGAACAGCCCTCTTTGAGCAGAGGAGGAGGGCTAGAACATCATCTATCTCCAGTCTACAACACAGTCCTTTCAGCAGTTCCAGGAAGGCTCCACACCCATTTGCACCACTCAGGTGACCCTGAGGACACAGATAGATCTCCAAGTGGCTTCAATGACTCTCTAAAAGAATATAAATGAATATAAATGTCTGCAAGAAATATAAATCTTTCCATTCCCCACCATCTAGTCAGAACTGAACAAGCTTCTTGGAAGAGAAGCGAAACATCTTCAAAGAAAAACAAGAAAGTCCACTTGCCTCTTGGAAAAAAAATATCTTTGGGGCAACCATGACCTGGATAACTGAGAATCTCCATAGACATTTGCCTGAATTTCACTTTCTGGATGGCTACCCAAGATCCTTTCTTCTTCATCCTTTTTATCTTCTTCAGACAAGAGAGAGAGAGAGAGAGAGAAGAGAGGGAGGGAGGGAGGGAGGGAGGGAGGGAGGGAGGGAGAGAGAGAGAGAAGTTTACAGGTACTGCAAATTTGCGATGCTCAGCTGCCTTTTTCTGCAGAGTGATAACCATGAAACCACTATAAATAATTAATCTTCCCTCCTTTTTTAGATAAAATTCACTCAAAAATTGAATAATAATGGAGAGAAACACAGAATTTTTCTCTCCATTATTTATTTCAGGGGAAGCAATTAATTTAGGATATTTTCCTTTATTTGTCAATCCTTTCAGGAAGTAAGTGTCAGAGTGCTACTTGCCTTAATTGTATTAGAAAACAATCTGTTCTGGAAGAATGCCATAAGTGTAAATGCATTAAGCTGGGGGTGTCTAAATGATTTTTTTTTTTTTTTTAATGGAAAAGCTGTACTAATTGGATAACAAAAAAAAAAAGTTTTTTTCATAGTTGTTTTAGAAATATTTGCAATTTCAGAATTGAAAAACCTGGAAACCTACATAATCCTTATTGAACACCAATATATATTTATATATATATATATATATATATATATATATATATATATATATATATATATATATATATATATATATATATATATATATATATATATTTTATATATATATATATATATATTATATGTTCAACAGGTAATTTTACATTTCAAACATCATTTTAATTCCAGGACTCGGGAAGAGATAAAGTTGAGTAATCATTGCAATGGCTTGGCTTACACTTTTGAAAGCACTTTTTTTAGAGAGCTTTAGGAGATATTACAATGAATCCAATTATTTTAGGAGTGGGGGCAGGGCTGGAGGTAGTTTCTTGATTTCTTTATGGCTAATCATGATTTATTTAAAAGGTGTAGTCAATTTATATACTATAACCCTGGATGTGACTTACAAACAAAAATGATGATAGCTATTTTTTTAAATAAAAAGCCAAAGTCAGCTATTGTACTGATGATGTTACCTAGTTGTCAAATAGCTGCAAGCAAACAACCCATCTGAGACAGCATTAAATCTGCTAGTATGAACTGTGTTAAAAACAAGAAATAAAATATTTAATACAAGTTTAATGATTACGTTTGGCCGAAAGTAGTGACTTACTTTTGTTAATAAATATACATTATTCTGCATAATGTTTATTTCATGGTGCATTGCTATGACACTAAATTAGTACTCTCTCTCTCTCTCTCTTTCCCTCTCCTTCTCCCCCCCCTCTCTCTCCCTCTCTCTCTCATATCTGACTTCAGTGTCTGACATGGGCTGTTTAGCATGACATTTGATTTTTGATAAATAGCCTGTACAAAGCTAGCATGAAATATAGTAAATCTAGTTATATCCATTGCATTATCAGTAAACTAGTATTTCTTTAGCATACTGCCAAAGGCAAGTATGGGAGGGAGGGACGGAGGGAGAGAGGGAAGGAAGGAAGGTATACATTTAGTGTAGGTGTATCTTATGATACTGACCAGAATTCTGTAAGTCCACAAAGAAACAGTTTCTGTTTCTACAAAAAAAGTTGTTACCAACAGAAAATTGTTTCTAGTCTTGTAATCAAGACATCTTTAATTCTACAAACAGTATAACAATGTGCTGCCAACACTGTAAGGGAAAAAAAAGTATTGAGCTGCTCTGACACAAGTAACTTTACAGAAAATGAACCATCATTGTGTGGCTGTTTCACCAAATAGAGTATTATGAAGCAAGCCGTGGAGTCTTTATGGAAAATGCAAAGTAACACAGAGTTTTGATGTGCCCTGAGTTTAGTAAAATCATGAAAAACAATCCCCAAGTATTTTAGTTTTTTCTTTCTTCTATTTCCTGATTATTTAACTGCCAGGTATATATTTTAGGTCTTGATTAGGATTATGGCTTTTTGTATAACTGATTTCACGTTTTCCTCTGAACAAATAGTGGCTAATTCAGAGCTCACTTTAATCCAGTTGGTGCTTGCAACAGGAGCATTTCGTCATTTGCATATGAGTGATAAGTATGCTCCTTGGCAATTTTCAAAGCACAATCCTCTGAATTATTTATTTGGGCCACAGTAAAGCCAATCTTCATATTAAATATGCAAAAAAGCCATTGTTCTGTTTGAGTTGGAATGTCTTTAATGTAGTGGCCTCACATACTACAGTGAATGGGTTTGATTTAACAATAGATTTGATTCTAAAAAGAAGTAATCAAATTTATTACTAGAATGCCACAAAAATATCATTTTCAGCTCATCTATCTACACATTCTGGGGGACTGTGGGAGAATGATACAGACTCTTTGAGATTATACTGTAGTATAATGAAATGTGAAAGCCTCACACCAGCCCAAAATTAAAAGTTGACAGGATAATCACTGCTGAAGCAGTCAAAGGATGTAAATTCAGCCTATTAACCACTTGTAATTAATCCAATGTTCTGAAAAACACACTAAAAACATTCAGTCCACGATTCCCAGGCATTATTTTCAGGGGTGGGAGTCAGTTTTTTTAACAAACAGTTCTATGAGCATGGCCTAGTTGGTGGGTATGGCTTGGTGGTCATGTGACTGGGTGGGCGTGGCCAACTTGACATCACTCATGTCAAGGGGCGCTTCTCCTCACCTGGCCTCTTATAAAGACAGTAGGGATACTGCAACGGTCATAAGTTTGAAAAATTGTCATGTCACTTTTTTCAGTGCCATTGTAACTTTGAATGGCCACTAAATGAGCTGTTGTAGGTCAAGGATTACCTGTACAAAAATACAAAAAGCTTATTTGCTTGCAAAAAGCTGCCCTAAATACTTAAATAAATTTAATCATTAGATTAAAAATACCTGCAAGCCAGAGTTACAAATCAGGCAGGGTGCCAGAGCATCTTGAGGAATAAAAATAGTTAAAATGCAATGATAATTATCAAGCAGTCATCTCTTGCTCATAAAGTGAAACCCTTTAGCAGAGAGGTCATTTAAGCTCTCCAGAAAAAGGAGATGCAGGAAAAGCAATCCTTAGATCCATTTGCACCACTTAAAGCAGGGGTCTCCAATCTTGGCCCCTGGAAGCCTGGTGGACTTCAACTCCCAGAATTCCACAGCCAGCTTTGCTGGCTGTGGAACTCTGGGAGTTGAAGTCCGCCAGGCTTCCAGGAGCCAAGGTTGGAGACCCCTGACTTAAAGATACCAGTTGGTCTCACTCACCTCATAGGATATCTGAAGGAAATCATTCAGATTTAAGGAAAGATCACATTCCCCCAAAAAGGCAGTTAAAAAAAAAATCAGTGCCAGCTTGCATCCTGCCTCTTGGAAGTATATCCCAAAAGGACAGTGACGGATAGTACTAAAGCAGTGAGGAAGACCCCCTCCCCAGATAGAAAAAGAAACCATGAGGCAAGAAAAAATTCAAACACAATACAAATAATTAAATCACAACAGTAGCTGTTGCTTGCTGAAGCTGAATAGGGAAAATTATCCCATCAATAAACACAGGATTAAACATCCCCAAGCACAGAATTAACCTTCAGCAAAAACCAGTTTTAGACCAAAACTCAGAAAAGGTATGTAAACTCGCATTTGAATGTTAATCTTTCTAGCTAGCCAAGAAGCCTTGCTGAATGTCACTCCTCTTGGTTCCCCATCACTAAAAGCTTTGCTTCATTCAATTATTTCTTCAAAGTGCAGATTGTCCAAGGAAGTATTTCCTCCCAACAGCAGTGTAAAAATCTTAAAACAACCCTTCCCCTTTAAGAAAGCCTCAAAAGCTCCGGAGACAGGAAGTCTAGACATACTGGCAAAATGAAATAAGGGTGGAAAAAAACAAAAGGAGATTGCTTCTAACTACCAGTTCTCTAAACTGCTTAGAAAGTTAACAAGGGGTTGTATAGAACCGGACAGAACTGATAGAATCCCACCCCTGATTATTTTTCTTTTATTTATGAACTTAGAAAGGACAATCCTGTAAAAATCACAAGATTTTTCCTAGATTTCACATCTTATTTTATTATATTATTTATTCACAGTATTGCAGTATTGCAGGCTAACTCTGGATTCCCATAGCCTGAAGTTCAGTCCTGACCAGCTCAAGGTTGACTCAGCCTTTCATCCTTCTGAAGTCAGTAAAATGAGGACCCAGACTGTTTGGAGCAATATGCTGTCTCTGTAAAACCAACTAGAGAGGACTGTAAAGCATTGTGAAGCAATCTATAAGTCTAAGTGCTATTGCTATTCCAACCTTTGACAATACAATCAAGTTTCAGTCTTCTTCAGCACCTTTACTAATGATTCTTATTGTTATTATTTATTTTTTTTGACACACAAAAGTATTTGTCTGACATATGCATTGAAAAAGTAACCACAGATGCCCTTCAGAGCAAAAACCCATAATGATTCTTTCCAGGAACATCACATGAGGGGAAACCGAGGTAGCCATTTTGTACCCAATACTAATAAAATGTCTTTAAAACTGGCAATCATTTATCACATGTCATTACTCCTTGTGACACCTTGTCATGCTGAGTAGAACTTAATCTCCATTTAGATTTATTTCATTTTTTTTTTCTCTTCAAGGAAAAGTAAAAAGAAAGTATCTCAGAGTTCATTAAAAATATGTAATATGTGTGATGTGTAAAAATCACACATGGAGAAACGTGGAAAGAAAGGATTTGAAAAGGAAAATAATATATATGCAGGAATCAATAATGCCATTGATTTCAAGTCAATAAGACAATATATCACCCTTTATAAGGATCTATGAAAATGATCAGTTAAGTAGGAATATGGGTCTCAGAAGAACTGGAAGCAGATGACCTGTAATAACTTTTGAAAGCGACTTAAACCTTCTCTTCACATTCCTCTGTAACTTTTATTTTTGTGAGGAACAAGAGAAGGTTTTAATGAATTCAAGCTTAAAATTCATTTTTTAAAAAAGCTTATTTTCTACACAGCTCTGAACTGCCCATGTGGGATTATCCCTTTTAAGATTCTAGTTAGAAGAAAATGTCATATCTGAAAATGCCTTCCCTGAATCTGAACATTCATCATTATGAGGAGACTTTCCAAAGGGAATGCTTTTGAGGATTTATCAGAAATTTATATTTATAATATAACTTTTTATCACCTTATGGCAGGGTCTTACAATTATTCCAGGCTCCTATAAAGCTAGCATTACTACTGCAATCTACCTTAAGATTGCTTTGGATTTTATTCCCAAAAATTTAAAGAGAAAAAATGAAAGCTACTTCTGCATGATAGGAATAGTAAACTATGTTTACTTCATTTCATATAGCTTTAAAGGAGGGGGAGGAGTAGAATTGTAGTGTTACTTAATTGTGAAGGAAAGTTAAATTTCACAACAAAAATTAAGTTTTACAACTTTTTTTATTAATTCTATACCATGTCATTCTCTCTATGCTAGAACATATAGTACCTTTTTTTAAAAAAATTGTGAACTAAACACACAAAGGCTGTTTGTCAATCATTCAGTAGCATATTGCGACAAGAAAAATAAATATCCCAACTCAACTCGTTGCTTTGGTTTCTTCTACACACTCCTTGTTCTATACTGACACACTGGAGCTGAGGGATAGGGAGGGGAGATTTGAGATAGAGGGGATTTTGTAGCCAAAATAAAATATTTTTTTTTCTCTTGGGAACCAAGGACATCTTCATATCTGGTCAGAGGAAGGAGGTGTGATGTCACTAGGGAACCAGACAGAACCATATGACTAAGTAGTGGGATTCAATTTTTTTATTACCAGTTCTGTGGGCATGGCTTAGTGCGTGCGGCAAGGGAAGGACACTATAAAATCTCCATTCCCTCCCTGGGGGAAGGATACTGCAAAATCCCATTCCCTCCTCACCCCACTAACCTGCTTTCCAGCTCTGTTCTCCTGTGCAGGACAACCAAAGAAGACCCAGCCAATCAGCTGGGACTCGGGAGGCAGAGAATAGATGGGGCTGGGGCCAGTCAGAGGCGGGATATGCCGGTTCTCTGAACTACTCAAAATTTCCGCTACCGGTTCTCCAGAACTGGTCACAACCTGCTGAATACCACCTCTGATGTGACTGAAATTTTACTTTTAACTGGATGAAAATCACAGGGAACTTCAGAGTTGGTTTTCATCAGACCTGTGCCAATATGATATATCCAATAAAGCTATTATTTGAGGAATCCACTTGCCTCAGAATTTTGCTTGCAATGGGTCTATTACTTGGAACCCTGACAGTTGCACTGACATTGTTTTTTACATATGAAGTTGTTATTAAAGGCAACGTTAAATAAATGACTACATTTATACAGGTAATAATGACAGTAGAAATTAAATATAAATAATACATACATAGAAAGCAGACATAGTCAGTCAAAACTAAAGTATAGGACAAGCAGGCTTTATAGTCAATATGAAAAACTAGTTCTGACTTAAAATGGAATAGGCCAATTAACTGGGTTTTATTGGAATTTTTTTTAAAATATCTTGCCACAGTGCAATGTGGATATAGGCCTGGCATAGGGCAAATAAATCTATTTCCAGCACTTGAGCTGGCAAAGTGATTGAAAAAAGAAATGTACTAAATTTGTGCATTATTCATATGCACTATCCTTCGGCACTCTTATTTTTTTAAGCACGGCAAGGAACTATTGCCATCATGTTTGTTTGTTTGCCTGAAGTGCCAAGTTAATATTATAACTGAAGACGTGTGGATGCTTTTAATAAATGAGCAAATGACTCCACAGCCTACACAGATCAACTTCTCCTAATCTAGTTGGGGAATAGGAAATCCCTCAGTAACCTAAAATTGTATTTTCTCAACACTCCAGAAAACTTGGGAGTGTTGAATCTCTCAAATAAAAAACGATTTTATGGTATCATTAAAATCAGCAAGGAAACAAAAGGGCTATAACCAATAAAAAAGCATAGAAGCAAAAGGTACCAAATAACTTTAATTTAATTTGATACTGGCAGTTCTGTAGCTATTTTTAAAGTATGGTTTTATTTAATGTGAATTGATTGCATTCTTTTTGACTGCAAATCATTGCCTAATGAAAGCAGACTTCCTTTCAAAACCAACCAGCCAACCAAACTTACATGTATGACCATATTCTAAGAAAGTAGTAAACTGCCTCTGGAACAACTCCAATTGAACAACTCCAAGACTAGGAAAAGCTTCAATGCGTATGGGAATTATTTTCAATTGTCACTAATGATGATGTCACTTTATGAATAAGGGAGAACATACTATAAGGAGACAAATACATACACAAATATGTATATGTCACAACAGTGCTTAGGACATCTTTATGTTCCATAGATCACTCAAGGGTTTGTCAGCATCACTGATAGACAAAGCATGAAATTCTCCAAGGGCATTTAAATAATAATAACGACAACAACAACAACAACAACAACAACAACAACAACAACAACAATAATAATAATAATAATAATAATAATAATAATAATAATAATAGAAAAGAGACTCACTACCAGCCTAACTTGTCTTCCTTAAAATATCCAGGTTATCCAGCTTTGCATCATATTTCATTTGCCCAGAATCATTTCAGCAAAAACAGCAAAAAGAAGGTTTTTTAAAATCTATTATTTAATGCATATTTTTTATTTAAACATAGGGAAAAGACTAGCAAAATAGATTAACAATTTTGGGTTTGAAGCTGTACAGCTGTCTGTTCTTTTTCTACTTGCAGAAAATAAATTCTCATAACCATTCTCTTGAGTTATGGGAAGTTATATGAAACTTTCTATGTGCCTTTTAACTGGAGCCAGAAGTTTTAAAAGGTTTGCAGTCCAGAAGCAGGCTGGGAGGGCGGGGTGGGGAAAATAATCACAAAATTATCTCTAAAAGACACACAGTAGAGGAAAAAAAAACCATCCAACACAGCTCACTTGAAACAACCTGTTTGACTTGTTTATTCTTCTTAGGCCAAGAACAGTTTGCTGACTTGGGCAAATCTAAAAAACGACAGTATGAAATAGCATATCTGAGACATGTGAACTCACTCAGATATGGCATCTCCCAAGGATACTGCCAATGTTGTAATTAAGAATAAGCTGGGCAAACTTGATTTTTCATGCATAATATTTTTAATCTATTTCCCCCACATGATGGATTAAAATGATACATTTTTGTTGTAGCCTTAATATTATCTTCTCTAAGCAATCCTGAATAATCAGAAAAGTCCAAGGAGATAAGAAGTTCAGTCCTAACTCAGAGATTAGGGAATTCAGTTCAGAGATTAGGAGATTTAAATTTCCTCTGGACTGCAATGGAGGACTTTGCTGGATAGCACTCTTCAGAATTTATTTCGCACACTAATTGCTTCCCTTCAAAACCAAGCAGCCAACCAAACTTATAGGTATGATCACACAATAGGAAAGTAGTATATTATAAAAACTGCTTTTGTGACAATTCGAATTCTAAGACTCAGAAAGGTTCGACGTATATGAATATTGTTTTCAATTGCCAGTAATGATGATGTCACTTTTACATACGAATAAGATAGAACTTAATATAATGGGTCAAATACAGTACATACATAAGAATAAATACCAAAGTCAAAATGTATCGCTAAATGTCTACAGAGATTCTCAGTCATCCAGGTCATGGCTGTCCCAAAGGTGCTTTTTCAAGAGGCAACTGGATTTTCTGCTTTTTTTTTGAAGACGTTTCGCTTCTCATCCAAGAAGCTTCTAAGTTCTGAGCTGAATGAGAAGCAAAACGTCTTCAAAGAAAAACTAGAAAGTCCAGCTGCTTCTTGAAAAAGCACCTTTGGGATAAAATCAGAATGTTTTTTTCTGGGGGGGAGGAAGAGGGATTAGTAAATAGTTAATTGATGGTATTTATAGTAAATAATAACATTTTTTTATAATTTTGTTTTTTGTATTTATACTCCATCGAGAGCCCTTCAGTTTTGGGAAAAATATATACACTCTCTTAATAAATAAGCAAGTTCTACTAAGTCAGATACAGATGGCAAACGGGTGCTAAGAAGTGTGAGGAAAGCAGCATAAATTATAGGCAATAAGTGGAGCACTAAGTGTTTAGATAATATACTGAGTGAACTAGGAAAGGCTAAGAACCCAGCCAATGATTTACACAAGCCTGGATAAACTGTAGTGAAATGAGCAAGGATTGCTGAGGAGGACTAAATACTCCCCAGAGCCTACTGACTGAGAGTAAGTAAAGCCAAGTGATAAAATTCATAATAAAGCAAATTTTACTTCATCCTGGGAGAGCAGGGACTGGGATGGCCCACCATTTCTAATTAGTAGATTCACCATGAGACATACCTGCATATTACTGAAATCTACCACTGTGCCTTTCACCACTCCTTGTTTCTCCTTTTTTTCTGGCTGTCTAAGAATTTTGTTTTTCTAAAGCTAGATTAGCAGCTTAAAAGTCCAGGACACAGATAAGAACTTAATGAATTCCTCCTCCAGTCATGTTAGTTCAGGAATTCTGGGAATTGAAATCCACAAGTCTTAAACTTGCCAAGTTTGAAGAGCCCTGGTGTAGACTTTGGAGAAATACAACTAAATGGGTTGACTCAATTTCATCCAGAATCATGCAATGTCTTTCTTAGATATTCTTCTTTACAACTAAAATTGAACTTGCTCCTTTTTCTATTTTTCTGGCATTGGAAACATTCTTAATACCCACATGGTTGGAAAATATGATTAAGCAGCATACAGATTTGAAACCAGAAATAAGTTTGTTAGATATAATACCAGAAAGCTATGATAAAGGGTCTATATATTTAATATTACATGTATTGACTGCAGGGAGAATTGTATTTGCACAATATTGGAAAAATTAGTACACCCCATCAGATGAAAATATAACTCAGAAAATATTGTGTAGAGATGGAAAAATTGACATTGAAAATAAAACAGAAAGGACATACAGAGTATTGCTTAACGTGGAATAGGTTTTATCAATGGTTAGAGATAAGAGGTAGAAATTAGATGAAGAAAGAGCATTGTTACGTTTAAGTTAAACATGAACAGTGTTTATAACTATAAGTATGCTAATATAAACAATAGGATTACAAATAAGCTAACATCCTAAAAATATGGTTAGAATCATTCTTTGTATACTACTATTACAATCAATATATATGTTACTATTCCTTTTTTTTTCTTTTTAAAATGGTATGCCCAGACAATACGCTGTATTTAAAATGCTTATATATAAATAAAAAAAAAAACTTGACTTTAAAAAAACAAAAAAGGAATTAAGTGATATTGTTCAGCAGCACTAATACTACTGATCATTTGCAGTCATACAATTGAGTTCAGTTCTTAGCTACAGTTTTGATGTAGGCACAACTGACAAAAAAATATTCCAGTACATTAATGCTGCTTTCCTTTGTTTCTTCCTCAGCACATGAATTGGACACTTTTTTAAAAAAATTTTTTGCAATGCTTAAATATCACAACCTCTATTGATATCGTTATATTCTTGTCACTGCAACTACAAAGCACTTCTGCTCTGAACTAAATGGCACTGATTTGTGGCAGTGGAATTTTCTGAGAGAAAAGTAGTCCACAGAGGAACAGAATTGATTACAGGGAGATAATGTTAGCATGATAAAATGTTTTCCCCACTGCATATTTAATCTGAATGTAAAGGACCAGTCTTTTTAAATAGCAATATCTCTGAAGAGAAGATGCAAAAAGACATCACACTGCTGGAAAACAAGCTGAAGCTTTATAATAGCATTTGGAAGGAGAATGCTAGGTTTTGCTTCTGACTAGCATATAATAGAAACTTCAAAAGTCATATGCAGTATCTTTATAATGAGCAATTATGCTATAAATTTTCTAAAATCTCTTGCTACACTCAGATGGCATTTATTTTTGGCCACTGCCGCCGTAGAGAATGATGTGGAATATTTCAAAGTGTCTTATGCAATTGATCAATTAATTAAAAAGTCAAACACCAATAGAGAAGTATATCCTGTAATCTAGTACTGTAGTGTCATAATGAAATGTTGACATAATCAATAGGGCTATGCAAATCCTTCAAAAGAGGCATTTCACAACACGTGAGGGCATAACAGAAACACTTGTCTTTGAATCATTAGCATGCCCAAGATTTTTAAAAATGTCCCTGTAGCTGCTTTGGAAATTGTTTCCAGATGTAACCATATGAAATGCAACCACAATTGTTTCATTTAACTAGGAGATATAGGGAAAACACAGCTGTACTTTTCAGTGTTCAGTAATCATCAGGTATTGAACAGGAATCCAGTTCTTTCAATCCCAATGAAATGATCCCCTGTCAGTCACAGTCAGAAAAGAAGAAAATTATATTCTCTGTTTTTATCTTCATATTATGCTGTTTATTTAAAGCTTTGGGGATGTGTATACAAAATAAGATGGATAGGATAAGGTAGGGTAAGGTAAGGGGAATGGAATGGAATGGAAAAGGTGAAGAGAGGAGAGGAGAGAAAGAGAAGAGAACTCACAGTTGCTATGAAATGACCAAATTCAGTATTAATTTTGAATGATTTTTGAACAAGCCAAAACTTTGACCATATCTCAGATTTTTTTTAAAAAAAAAAACACAAATAAAACAAAGCTTCACTTTGACATCTACAGGATGGCTGCTGTGATATATTATATATACAGTGGTACCTCGGTATTCAATTGTTTTGAAACTCATCAAATTTGCTTTTCAACATATTTTGGTGCAAAAATGTATTCTAGTATTCATCATTTACTTGATACTCAACAGACAGGCTAGAAATTGTGTTGGCTGCTTTGTAAGTCACTACATTATTCTTATGGGGAAAAAATTGCTTGGTACTTATTGTTCTTTGGTATTCATCACATCTCCCATTGTAATTGGCTCCCTGCAGTGCATTATCCTGCTCCCTCTATTGCTGTAACATCCAAATGTAAGTAGTTTATTGGGGTACATGTCCATCTGAGAAACATTAATATACCAAGAGAATATAGCTTATTTAGAATTCTGATCTCTTTGCCAGGTATAGTAATGAAATATGTAACTGCAGGTGTAACAGAATTTTCCCACATGCCTTAAACTGATCAGTAAAGAACTGATTAAAGAGAAAGCACTGAACCTCTAGGATGAGGCTTTAAGATTTACTCATCTAAACCATGAATATGAGTATGAAACATGAATGAAGATTTGTGTACATTTAAAAATGAAGCACTTGTTCTAAACCTAGCAAGTAAGATTGCAGGACTATTGCATAAAATATTCTCATCAAGAATTGACTACAAGTAGTTAGCTATCAGGAAATAAAACAAAGAAGATAATGTCCATTAAAAAACACAAAGATCAGATTTGTCAACTATAGGAATGTTTGCATCATTCAGTAATAAATTTGCTGCTGTTGATTATGATTTTTGACATGATTGGTAAAGAACAAATTTGAACCATCTGTCACATACATATCATCTGCCTGTCTGTCTCTGTCTCTATTATCTATCTATCTATCTATCTATCTATCTATCTATCTATCTATCTATCTATCCATCCATCCATCTATCTATCATCTTTCTCTTTTTCTCTCTCTCTCTCATCTCTCTCTCATCTCTCTCATCTATCTATCTATCTATCTATCTATCTATCTATCATCTATCTATCTATCCATCGATCTATCATCTATCTGTCTATCTATCTATCCATCTATCTATCTATCTATCTTATCTCTGCATTATATGGATACTCCTCGCAAGGCATTGTACAACTTTCCTCGTCTAATAAGCATGATGAGCATAATGTTAGATTATGACAGCACAAAATAATAACAGCAATAGCAATATAACATAGACTTATATACCACTTTACAGCACTTTACAGCCCTCTCTAAGTGGTTTACAGAGTCAGCATGTTGCCCCCAACAATCTGGATCCTCATTTTACCCACCTTGGAAGGACGGAAGGCTGAGTCAACCTTGAGCCTGGTAGGAGTCGATCTGCCAAATTGTAGGCAGTCAGCAGTCATCAGAAGTTACCTGCAATATTGCACTTTAACCACTGCACCACCACACCTCATTAGAGAAGTCTGGTAGCACCTTTTTCCAACTACTTTTTCCTCCATAGCAAAAGATTTCCATATTTATCTCCTCCTCGCCCTCCTAAGACTATTTTTTTTTCACATCTTATTTAAACTTTGTTTCCCTTGAAACATTTCTAGCATTTATAACCCTGTGCAATTATGAATTTCACTTCCTGGGTTACAAACTAGATAAATGGGTATTATTGCAGTTCTTTCCTTGAAAAAATATTGGAAACCTAACTGCAATTTATCTGCTTTGTTTGGGTGTCTTAGATGTCTTTTTTTTTTTTTTTTTCTTTAATGGGAACTTTCATTTTACTGCTGCTTTCTGATTTGGTGAAAATTCTCAACCAAATACCATCCATGGGTCATGCATTTCAACTCCCATCATCACTCTGGCAACATATTTACATAAATAATATGCACAGATAAACAAGTTATATAAAAAGAAGGGTGCAATTATTATGCAAGATCCAATCTGGGTTGATTCCTGGGATGAGAGGTTTATTCTTCCAAGATTTTGAAGTGTCGCTGGAGCCCATCCTCAAAGAACCTCTTTACCAGAATGTGTGCTTGGATTTAGTTCCCTGAAGATGGTCTCCAGTGTGAGTCCCAAAGTTTGGAAGACTAAACCTTTGGTTTCAATGATCAACCCAGATTGGGTCTTGCAACATTATTCTGCAACATGTATTTTTACTGTGTTTTCCCCAAAATACGACATATCCCGAAAATAATTCCAGCTTGATTTTTACACTTGCAGCCAATATAATCCTGCCCCCGCCCCCAAAATAAGCCGCAATTAAGACCCCACCTGTTATGTTTGGAGCATGGGCGAGAAAGAATGGAGACGAGCCTCTGGAACGGTGAACTTCAACTCTTTATTTACATGGTGACAGCTCAAACTCAATGGCAGTTATAGCCCTCCTTATATAGGCAACCCAATAACTATTTAATCAAAAACAATCTAGGAGTGCTAGCTCCCTTAACCAATATGAATGGCCAATCAGATCTCCCAGAACAGGCCAATCCGATCCTGCCATTAACAGCCAATCAGAAGTGCAGGGCCAGAACCCTGCACTTGACTCCAAGCTCAAGATAACTTTATTAAACCTTATGTATTCACAACACCCCTTCCCCCTGGCTTCTGTTTACAGGGCGCAGTTACATAGTCCTTAAGGTAGGACAGTTGCTTCATTAATCTTTTTGATTTTCGCTGTGTGTTTTGCATTTGGCTGCAATCTCGCTGAGGTAGATCGTTGTTTGGCGAAGGGGTTGCCTCTGATTCAGAGTACACGTTTCCGTCGTCACCGATATCTTCAGCAACTCCCTGAGGTGAATCTATTCCCATCTCTGATTCCAATTCCTGTGTCTCTATTCTGCTATCGTTCCCTTCGAACGGGTTTTCTTCTAATTGAAATTTGTCTTCTTCCGTATCTCCCCCCCCTCTCAGTTTGGTCATAAGGGAGTTCAGAAATGCCTGACCAGAGCCATGATTGTAATTGATCGATAGGGCGTTTCAATAGTCTATCGTCAAGGCATTGTACAAGGTAGGATCTCGGGCCGGTTACATGAACTACTGTCGCCTCTATCCACAGTGAATCGCCCAATAGATTTTTAGCGTATACCAAATCGCCTACCTGGAAGGTACGACACCGGCCGCTGGATCCTAGTGGTTTTTCCAGTTCATAAGCTGGGTGTAACCGGTCGAGGTGGGAGCGGAGCTTTTGTCCCATTAGTAGTTCGGTGGGAGTTTTGTTGGTGACGCTATGAGGTGTGATGTGTTGTAGAAAAAGGATTCGGTTGATTTTGTCATCAATGTTATCGTAGTATAATTTCTGCAAAGTTTTCTTCACAAATTGGACCATGCGCTCAGCCCTGCCATTGGTGGCAGGGTGCACAGGCGAGGTGAGCGCATGTCGGATGCCACAGTCAGCCAGGTACTGCTCGAAGGACAGTGCAGTAAATTGGGGCCCGTTGTCGGATACCAGAATGTCTGGTAATCCGTGGGTTGCAAACAGTCTTTCCAATTTTTTGATAACCGCTTCGGTGGTCGTGTTCGTCATGCAGTGAATCTCGAGCCAATTCAAGTAGTTGTCGATGGTTAGAAGAAAGGTGTGGCCTTTGGTCAGCCCCGCAAAGTCTCCGTGGGTCCCCATGGTGTCTCCCATTCGGTAGGGATGGCTTTTGGTGGGGCGTTACTCACTTCCTGGCATCTATGACAAGCTTTAACCCAATTCTCGATTTGCTTGTCGATGCCCGGCCACCATGCGTAGCTTCGTGCGAGGGCTTTCATTTGCATGATACTGGGGTGGCCATCGTGCAAGGTTCTCAGTACTGCTTTTTGGAGTCATTCTGGGATAACGACTCTATCACCCCAGATGACATAGCCTTTTTGAGAAAACAACTCCGTTTGTCGAGTCTTCAATGGTGTGAAGTCATCCGATAATTGGTCCAATGGCCATCCGCGTTCTACCCAGCCTAGGACTCGCGCTAAGATGGGGTCACGTCTGGTTTCTCTCACGATATCTCGAGCGGTTAATGGCGGCGTGTGGAGTGTTTCAATCTGTAATGTGGTTACCGTTGGTGCAGGATCATCGAGAGTCTCTGGAAGCGGTGCTTGGCTCAATGCGTCGGCGTGGGGAATGGCTTTCCCTGGGCGGTATTGCAGCCGATAATTATAAGCAGCCAAGAATTCTGACCAGCGAGTCATCCTGGGGGATAATATGTAGGGAGTCGGCTTATCTCCGGCTATTATCCCCAATAATGGTTTGTGGTCAGTCACGATAGTAAAAGCCCGGCCATACACGTACTCGTGAAATCTTTTAACGGCAGATACAATTGCGAGGGCTTCTTTATCGATTTGGCTATAATTTCGCTTAGTTTTTGAAAGTGTCTTTGAAAAATATGCAATAGGGGCTTCGTTACCATTAGGCAGTACATGGCTCAAAATGGCACCCACTCTGAAAGGCAAAGCATCACATGTGATATTTAACGGCAAAGTCTCATTGGACTGCATGAGCACAGCATCAGAAGTCAGTAGTTTTTTTACATTACAGAACGCCTGTTCTTCTTTATGACCCCATAACCAAATTGCTTTTTTGTCTAGCAAACGATGTAACGGCTCAGTGACAGTTGCTTTATATGGTAGAAATACATTATAAAAGTTGATGAGGCCTAGGAACGCCTGGAGATTGGCCTTGTTCTGAGGCCTGGGAGCGTTTTTTATTGCTCTCAATTTACTGTCGGTAGGGTGAATACCCTGACTGTCAATTAGATTCCCTAAAAACTCGACACGATCTGTACACAAATTACACTTATTCTTTTTCACTTTAAGACCGGTGTCTTGGAATTTTTGTAGAACTAATTTTAAACGATCCCGTGAGATTTTTTTGTAGGTGCAGCAATTAATACATCGTCAAAGTCGGGGACCACGCCCTTAATCCCTTGTAGTAGCCTCTCCATAAGGCTCTGAAAAATTCCCGGGGCTACACTGACTCTGAATTGGAGCCGGGTACATTTAAAAGCACCTCGGTGCATCACAATCATTTGTGCCTGTGCCGTCTTTTCATCAACAGGTAATTGCTGATATGCCTGAGCTAAGTCTAATTTAGCGAAGACTTTTCCGCCCCCCAGGGAATGGAGGAGATGCTGCACCACCGGCACCGGATAAGCATTTTGCTGTAGGGCGTGGTTCAGGGTGGCCCGGTAGTCCCCACAAATTCAAATTGAACCATCCGGCTTAATTGGTGTTACGATTGGGGTCTCCCAAGGGGAGTGATCGGTAGGTTCTAGCACCACCTGAGCTATTAATTTATTGAGTTGTTTGTCGATTTTTGGCTTTAAGGCAAACGGAACTCGACGGGGCTTAAGGCAGATGGGAGCTATCTTTGGATTAAGGCTGAATGATATTGGGGTCCCCTTGTACTCGCCTAAATTTTCCGTGAAGACGTCCCTGAATTCATGGATGAGGTCCTCCTCCCAGTCACTTCCGCTGACTCGGTTTATTCCTGCCACTTCAATGCCAAGTGGCACGAACCATTGGAGACCTAGCAGACTAGGCCGATCTTTGTCGATCACAGTTAGCAGTAAGTATGCTGTGTGCTTCTTGAATGAGACCCGGACTCGGCTGGAACCAACGACAGGGATTCGATTCCCTTGATAGTCCTTAAGAATAAGTCTTTGGGAATGGAAGTCTTGGTGCTGGATCGTGGGGATGAGTTGCTTGAGGGTCTTCCAGGACACCATCGAGAGGGACGATCCTGAGTCGATTTCCATGTGGCAAGGCTGGTTCTCGATGGCCACTGTAATTCAGATTTTCTTGGCATCCAAGGCAGAGGCATGACTGATAGTGATAGTATGGTGAGCCTCTTCTCGCTTCGTGGGGCGATTCAAATCTCGGTTTCTGTAGGAGTGGTTTACTGGTTCTCGCCTTACAGGACGGTTTCCTGTCAATTGGCGATAGTTAGCCCCTTTTGAGGCTTGGCCGGGTCCTTGTAAACTTTGGCAGACCCGTCTGATGTGGCTTCCCTTCCCACATTCATGGCAGAGCGCGTCGCGGAATTTGCATTCGGACCTGGCATGGTTGGCTCCACAGCCAGCGCAAGGGTGTAGGGACTTCGGGTAGGGGTCCCGGTCGGACCGCAGTCGATGGCCCTCTTCTTCATTGCTGTCTGACGACGAAGATAGGTCCTCGTGGTGGGCCGTTGTAAGCTGCCCTTCTGACTTGGGTAAAATGTCGCCTGTCGGTTGGTGTACTGGAGCGGTTGCAGCGTAATTGTGCAGCCGGCTTCCTGATTGCTTCTGCTGCAATAGCATCGGCGATGGCATCGGCAAGGCTGATGTTGCCTTTCGCCAGCAGCTTGCTCTGCACACCTGGTGCATCTAGTCCCAGAACTATTCGATCTCTCAGTGCCTCTTCCAAATCGGCGAATCCGCAGAGGCCTCCCAGATTTCGGAGGTCTGCTATGAAATCGGTGACGCTTTCTCCTTTTCATTGGTTTCTTTGATAGAACTCATGCCATCTCACGAGCGTTGGCACGGTTGGTGCCTAATGAGCTCTTAGTAGGGGTTCGAGGACGTCCCAGTCCATTGCCTTCACTTCTGCAGGTTTGGCTAGTGCTTTAGCCATCTTAAATATGGTTGGTCCACAATGCATTAGGAATACCGCCCATTTCTTCCCGGTTGTGGCATCCTTTAACTTGTTAGCTTGCAAAAACATTTGGAAATGATCCATGTAGGACTCCCAGTCCTCTTGCACTGGATCGAACGGAGCGGGTGGTACGCTGCCGGACATGGTTCCATCGTGTAGCGCTGTCAGCCATGTGCTCGGTGTTTCTTCTTAGTTCAATCAGCTCTGATGTCTCCACATCCCATCCTCGTCACCAGTGTTAAGTTTGGAGAATGGGCGAGAAAGAATGGAGACGAGCCTCTGGAACAGTGAACTTCAACTCTTTATTTACATGGTGACTGCTCAAAAAACAAGGGCAGCTAAGGCCCTCTTTATATAGGCAACCCAATAACTATTTAACCAATAATAACCAGGAGCGCTAGCTCCATTAACCAATACGAAGGCTCCGTTAATGGCCATTCAGATTCTGCCATTTAACAGCCAATCAGAAGTGCAGGGCCAGAACCCGGCACTTGACTCCAAGCTCAAAAGAACTTTATTAAACCTTATGCATTCACAACAGTATTCTTCCCCTGCCACGCCCACCAAGGGTCGCCCACAGAAATGCTAGTAAAAAAAAATGAATCCTACCAGTGATTCTAACCACTGTGCCCACCGTGGCTTTAGTGGTATTAGTGATTTATGTATATTAGTGATTCAGCAGCAGTATCCATTCACATGCCAGGGATCTGCAATTTTGTCTTACCACATTTGGAAAGAGAACTCTCCTATTGAGCATAGTACAAATTGCAATATATACATTCATCCTAGCCCTCTCAGCTACAAGATTTATTTTGCTCACCCAAGCTGTTTGTTGGATCATCCAAGATAAGCTTAGATATAAAGAATGAATTGGATTCTTCTCTTCAGTTAAACCTTACTTGAACTTAAACATGTTTCAGGATTTCTGTGTGTTCCTGTAAATTTAAATTTGGCTTATTCTCTGTTTGTTTGTTTTTTAATTTCATCCAGGTCATTTACATATTTCAAAATAGGCAGATTTTTAGAATAGTTTGATTTGGTTTTTTTTTCTCTTTCTTTCCATAAGAGTCAATTGGCAAACTCAGTAGAATAACATTACCACAGAGCAGTTTCCATTAATAGTTATTTTTAAAATTCCTTTTAGTAACTCAAGACACAAATTAAATGTTCATTTCCTCACAGAAGAGTGGTTAACTCATTATTGAAAATTAAGACCCCACCTGTTATGTTTGGAGCATGGGCGAGAAAGAATGGAGACGAGCCTCTGGAACGGTGAACTTCAACTCTTTATTTACATGGTGACAGCTCAAACTCAATGGCAGTTATAGCCCTCCTTATATAGGCAACCCAATAACTATTCAACCAATAACAATCTAGGAGCGCTAGCTCCCTTAACCAATATGAACGCTCCGTTAATGGCCAATCAGATCTCCCAGAATGGGCCAATCCCATCCTGCCATTAACAGCCAATCAGAAGTGCAGGGCCAGAACCCTGCACCTGACTCCAAGCTCAAGATAACTTTATTAAACCTTATGCATTCACAACACCACCGACTCCAGGTAAAAATTAAGCTAGCATGGTGATGGGGTGGAGTTGTTCTACTACTTACCTTTGGACAGTTGCAGCCAGGCCTTGCATATCCCAACATCTGCCTTGCCAGCCTATTTCTTCTGCAACTGGTAAGGCTATCCTGAAGCCCTCTGCAGCCGATAACAGAACTCCAGATCAATCCAGATCTCTGTTATCAGCTGCAGAGGACTTCAGGAAAGCCTTGCCAGCTGCAGAAGAAGTATTTTCTAAAGGTCTCTGAGAGTAAAAAGGAAGCCAGAAGGCAACATGTGCAAGTGAGGTGAGTCCATGGATGACATTTCCCTGGTGCCTCTTTTGGTAGCAAAAAAAATATAAGACAGGGTCTTATTTTGGGAGAAACACAAGCATTATTATTCCCAAACTATACATTGAATATTAAATATCTTTGGCTAAATACACTTTCAGCCCTTCTTGCCTATTAAATGCTAAGTATTAGTGCCTGATTCTTGCATATGGCTACTACACAACACCATTTTCCTTATGCTAGATGGATACAGTGAATTACACTCCTTATTATAGAATTAACACTCTATGGGGAGTTTTATTTTCCCTGTTATCACTTTTCCCATCACATTATTATTCATGTCACTTATCAAAAGCCAACAGAGCAGATAACTGAGCAGAGAAAGATTAATCTAATTCAGTTCCTAAAATGTTCTTGTTGCATGAGAGAGTCATGTGAAATGCACTGCAGGCATATTAGTGCTGATGGTGTCTGCCGAGATGACTAGAATTTTACTTAAGATCTCTTTTATGTTCAGTAAAGTGAAATCAAAAACTTCTGCCATGGGTTGAATATATCAGACCAAAGAGAAGTACATTAAAATAATCTTCCAAAACAGAAATTGTCTGCACACAGGGATTGCAGCAAATATACCCCATCTTTATTAGATAAGCAATATTTACACATGCTAAGAAAATAAGTTACATTCTCTAGCAAAAAAGGCAGTAGAATCTGAAAGTACTTGATGGTGCTGAACTACCCATACTTCAATTGGTTAATTGGCAGAAAACAATGGAATGAATAAAAAAAAAAAACTTTAATTATCAGCTTTCCAACCTCCAATATTAGTACCAGGTGACTGCTCAGGAAGACTGCCCACAGAACAAAGGAATTTTTTTAAAAAATCCATCAACATACAAGAGAAATATGTTTCTACAATTCAAACTTGTTTTTCATTCTGTGAAAAAAATAAAATAAATTAGTCAGCCCTGAATGATTAATAATAATAATAATAATAATAATAATAATAATAATAATAATAATAATAATAATAATAATAATAATAATAATAAAATTAAGATTGATCAGATGGACTGATCTGATGGCAAACTTCATCTTAGTCAGCACTGACAGGAGTAATAAAGAAAAATGAACTAGGATTGTCAATCACATTATACAGGGATAACAAGGTATATTGCAACAGCTGTAAAGCTTGTCCACAGCTGTTCCTTTCTGAAATTTTTAAGAGGTACATATTCTCTCCAGCATTTATAATAAAATATATTGAAAATAAAATTGCATTGGTGAAAAAATAGATGTGTGATCAACCTGTATTTTATAATGGGGGGCATTAATAGAAGGTTAATTTTGAAAGAAAGAAAAATCAGGATAGAGACATCATTTTTTATTTAATTTGAAATCTACATTTAAGAAATGCGACCAAAAAGACAGGACAGCAGAAGGGTTTTTCCCCCAGTTAGGAGCCTGGCAGATGTGTTGGGGACACCATTTTCATAATTTCCAGGTACTATAACCTGGGTACCATAACACTAAGCTGGAAAAAAAAAAAAAAAACAACTAGAACAGATGTATGATTTAAGAACCACTCTAAACAGAATTGAGTGGTAGAATTACAAATGTTGTTCTTTTACACTGCAGTAATATGGAAACTGAGCTTAATGCATAGTAATTGTATATACCTTTAGCCTCCATTTAAAAATAGAATTTAATGCCCTACATTTAACTTGGGTTAAAATCTTTTTTTCCTCCCCTCTAAGAGTGAGTGAGTGAATGTGTGTGTGTGTATGTGAGAGAGAGAGAGAGAGAGAGAGAGAGAGAGAGAGAGAGAGAATGCATGTGCATTTAAAGAAGTCAATGAAGAAATACATATTGCTTGAGGCCAAAAGCAAAATAAATCAACCAATTTATGCTTATTTCTGATTATTCTTGGCAGACTCCCATCAAAATAAGTGATGTAGTGGCCAAGAACCCAACATGCTTTCTTTTTTTCCAATGTAGACACTCTACTGTTATTGTTGATGAGTCCTTTGCTTCTTTTTAACCTAACTAAAACATGAAGGTAAGACAAAGCAAAAGAATTAAAAGTTGCATGGAATAGAGTGACAGAGAAAAAGGGGAATGAAAAGAAAAAAGTTTCTATATATATATATGTGTGTGCATGTGTGTATACAATATATAGGATTTATGACTTTAAGTAGAAGTGCAAATATTTTATATTTGTGAATCCTTTATTTTTTATAACATGTTCTTTTGTCCAAACTACAGTAATCAATTGGGAAACTATTACATAGTGAACAGATCTAAATACATGTAATTGTAATTGTAGATTATGAGTTAAAAATTCTTCACAATTTTCACAATTGTTTTAAATAACCGTAATCAATGAACCTTCACAACAGTTACAGTTATGGAAGAGCTGGCCAGTAATAAATCTACATTGCCCACTTTGACTTTGAAGGACAAGAATATTTTGCCCTTCAAATTTATTATTTTATAATTCCTATTGTTTCTAACAAATTGAATGTAATCAGGTTGCACTGAAGAAGTTATAGATGGTGACAATTCTCACTTGAATCATAGAGTAAAGCATCTCAATCGGCTCAGAACAGCATCCTCGATCTTCAGATTGGATAGCAACTATTGTGCCAGGATCTGACACTTTTTAACACTTTTTTTCTTACAGGTATAGTATTTTTTTTTTTCCTGAGACATAAGAAAATGTTGAAATTCTCCTGTAGTGAAAAAGTAAAAAAGACTGGTGGTCTAATTTACATTACACAATCATTTCCAACATGCAATCTACATAATTCCTGTTTTTCATGGGTTTCCCTAAGAGAGTTTGTTCTTGTGGAAGAGGAGGCAAATGGTGACACGTCTATGATAATACAATTACACAAATTTGACAACTTATGTGCTTGCATCAAACGTCCTGATGCACATACATAACCATGAGTTTTGCATAATTATATATTTGTGGGCCTGTCACTCACATCATTATGGTTAGCGTCCAATCCTTTAATTAAACTGTAAGTAAGTTGGGAAATAAGATACAGCAGATTAAATCAGAGAATAGAACAGAATAGAATGAATAGAATTATTTATTGGCCAAATGTGATTCCTTGGATACACAAGGAATTTGTCTTTGGTACATATGTTCTCAGTGTACCTAAAGAAAAAATAAAATACATTCATCAAGAATTATAAGATACAACACTTAGTGATAGTCACAGATTACTAATCAGTAATCAAATCATACTAGGAAACAAATAAAATAATATAAATTGTAAAGGAACAAGCAACATGTTTATAGTTATAAGTGGGAAGAGATAGGTACTAGGAAAGATGAGAAAAATAATAGTAATACAGTAACACAATACATATTGTGCATCCTATTGTGCTTCTTGGAGGCTGAAAAAGGCCTCAAACTGGCCGAAAATGAAGCACAGTTCAAGTAAGGGGGCATAGGGAATTGTGCGCACATGTGCAGGGGACATGGGGGGTACACATTGCCTTCTGGGTGGTGGCATGCGAGTGCGCATGCAAGCATGTGCACAATTTTTGGCACAGGAGCCCAAGAAGGTTAGCCACCATTGGCATAGCCTTTTATTGCAATATAAAAATGCACTTTGATATAGTTTGAGGCATGGGTTAAATGAATGGAGACAGTCTTAGTTGGTGAACTTTCAGCTCTTTATTACATAGTGACTTGTATCTTTAATAACAACAACTCTGCCTTATATAGGCAACCTTAATGTGAAATAACCAATAGGGAGCTGTAAAACGCTAGCTCCAAAACCAATAAGAGTCCTTCGTTAAGGGCCAATCGGATTCTCTGAACCCAACCAATCCGATCGAGCCGCTTAACAACCAATCAGAAGTGCAGGGCCAGAACCCTGCACTTTACCCCAAGCTCGCTTTTATTTCAACTATTTACATACATAACACCCCTTCCCCCTGGCTTCTCAATTATTGTGTGACTATATAGTCCTTCAAATAGGACGGTTGTCTTTTGGGTCTATCAGATTTTCTTTGGACTGGCGGCGTGCAGTCCTGTTGAGGTAGGCTGTTGTTTGGCAGTGGCTCAGCTTCTCGTTCTGGTGTGATTTCCCTTGGAGCGTACGATTCTTCCTCCTGCTCCATTTCCTGAGTTTCACTTGATTCATCGCTTTCTTGGAACAGGTTCCCTGGAATGTCGTCTTCTTCCATTCCTTCCCCCCCCTCAGTTTGGTCGTGGGGGAGTTGTTGGCTGGCCGATATGAGTCGTGACCGTAATTGGTCAATATGTCGTTTCCACAGTCTTTCATCAACACATCTTACAATATAGGATTTGGGCCCAGTCTCACGTATTATCGTTGCTTCAATCCAAACTGGGTCGCCCGATAAATTTCTTGCATAAACGGAGTCGCCTACCTTGAAGGTTCGGTAGCGTCCGCTGGATCCTGCAGGCTTTTCTGGCTCGTAAGCAGGGTGCAGTCGGTCGAGGCGGGAATGGAGTTTTCGCCCCATGAGAAGTTCTGCGGGAGTTCTGCCGGTTACACTGTGCGGAGTGATGTGTTGTAGAAGTAGGATGCGGTTTATTTTTTCGTCAATATTATCATAGTCCACTTTTTGCAAAGTCTTTTTTACAAATTGGACCATGCGTTCCGCTCAGCCGTTGGTAGCAGGATGTGCAGGCGAGGTGAGCGCATGGCGGATGCCATTATCAGCAAGGTACTGTTCAAACATTAGCGCTGTAAACTGTGGTCCGTTATCGGACACCAGGACATCCGGCAATCCATGAGTTGCAAAGAGTCTATTAAGGACTTTAATGACTGCTTCGGAGGTTGTATTGGTCATTCGATGAATTTCTAACCAATTAGAGTATGCCTCGACAGTCAACAGCAATGTATGTCCTTTAATCGGCCCTGCGAAATCCAGGTGGATTCTGGACCAGGGTCCGCGTGGCTTCTCCAATTCGGTCGGTGCAGCTTTTGGCAGTGCGTTGCTGGTTTGTTGGCACTTAGTGCAGGCCTTGACCCATTGCTCAATGTGTCGGTCCATGCCTGGCCACCAAGCGTAGCTACGTGCGAGTGCTTTCATCCGTACAATCCCGGGATGTCCTTCGTGCAAAATTTGTAACAGCGTCTTTTGGAGTCGTTCTGGAACGACGACTCTATCGCCCCAGATGACACAGCCTTTTTGCGTAAAAAGTTCAGTCTGCCTTGTTTTAAATGGTGTGAAGTCATCTGGGACCTGGTCCAATGGCCATCCACGTTCTACGCAGCCTAGGACTCGAGCTAGGGTGTGGTCTCGTCTGGTCTCTCTCGTGATATCTCGAGCGGTCATAGGGGGCGAGTTGAGCATCTCGAATTGTAATATCCGGCACCAACAGTATCTACGTTACAATTATATTTAATCTTTAGTTCATCCACGAGCGATGCCATTATGAAAAAAGAAACTTTTCCCAAAACAACCACGAATATTTTTAATCAAGAATAATTCAAAAAAAAATTCCAAAAATTAATACTTTTCTTCCTTCTTCTCTTTCTCTTTCTGGGGTTAATGTTTAATCAAAGAGGTCCAATTACCATATACCTTTCTTTGGGATTCTAGGCAATCTCCTCTTTTTTCAGCTTCTGCTCCAATTTTTTTTCCTCTCCCTTCCCACTTGCAATATCAATTTTAAATAATCAGAAATCCATACCTCCAACAAGGGTTTTCCAATTTCTTAAGTTTTTCAATGTCCAAAAACCCTTTTGTCCCTTAGCTTCAACTCTCAAAACAATTCACTTTCAATGTCCAAACATATCTGCTGTTTCCATGGGGTGGGAGAGTGAAGAAAAAAAAAGTTCCCTTTAACAGCTTCTCCGCCGCTTTCGATCTTCTTAGGGATACAATGTAAATGCTATTTGCCTTTTGCTCACAAAGCTGGATTTCTCTTTATTTTTGACATAATAGATTAGAGACAGGCAGACAGAATATTGAATAATCATTTAATATCTGTCCCTCATCAGTATTACATGTATTTGGTGAGATTGTTTATTATATCAATGTTCCATATTATTTTATAAATTCTATATGGGTCCTTTCCCAATATGCATAGTTTTTATGCAAGTTTCCCAAGAATTTTTAATTTTCCATAGAGCTTCTCTAAGTTCACAACAGCTAGTGAACTTGAATTACATGCACTATCCATTCAAATAAATAAAAAGAGCACTTTTGTGGAACACATCTGATAACCAATAAAAATCTCTAAAAATAAATACTTAATGAAACAAAGGAGGATAACCATCAGGATGTATGTATGTATATATGTATGTATGCATGTTCCAAAAAATGTATCTTCAACTAAGAAAAAAAATATCAATACCTACTCCAAGCTTATTGAGACCTCTATTTCCTTCCTTCCTTCCTTCCTTCCTTCCTTCCTTCCTTCCTTCCTTCCTTCCTTCCTTCCTTCCTTCCTTCCTTCCTTCCTTCCTTCCATCCCTCTCCCACTCTTTCTCACATAGACACACACACATACTTCTGTTTTCTTTCACAAATATATACAGCTTGGTATATTTTCCTTATACATACATATCAGTGGTGGGATTCAAATTTCTCCAGAACTGATCAGAACCTGCTGAATTCCACTTCTGATACATATGCACACAGATTGATTGATTGATTGATTGATTGATTATATACCATCAAATCATTTTCAGCTCCTAGCAACCATACTGATAGAGTTTCTCCATGAACACAAGAGTTTTCAGGTTTTTTATCATAGCATCTGCTCTCTTAGTAGTAACCTTTTTAAAAATTTTGCACTGGCAGTTGCCAAGATAAAGGCTTGTAAGCTTGCTTCTGGACTTAGTCATTTATTTTGCTTGCTCTGCCTCCTTCCTACTCAGACAATTCAGCCCCTAAAGCAATAGCACTTAGACTTATATACCACTTTATAGTGCTTTACAGCCCTCTCTAAGTGGTTTACAGAGTCAGCCTATTGCCCCCAACAATCTGGGTCCTCATTTTACCCACCTCAGAAGGATAGAAGGCTGAGTCAACCTTGAGCCTGGTGAGATTCAAACTGCTAAATTGCGGGCCACCAGCAGTCAGCAGAAGTAGCCTGAAGTACTGCATTCTAATCTAACCACTGCACCACCATGGCTCTTACCTTAGGTTCTGCCAACCTAGCAATTTGAAAGCATGGTACTGCACATAAATAAATAGGTACCAAAAATGGGGAAAATGGTGCTTGGAATAGCAATATTAATTCAACAGGGGACATTGGTGGTAACAAAAGCTCAGATGATGTTACAGAATGCTGTCAAGTCTTATGAATGTGGAGCTAGTCCATCCCCTGTGGTGTACTTTGAATAGTACATGAGCATGAACAGAACAGACTGGCAATCATTGGCAGCCAAACCACTTTTTTGTTGTAACGTTGTACTGTCTTGTCTAATGTAACACTGACATGTGTTAAATAAACAAACAATCACTGGTAGAGAATCTTTGAATGGTCAAAGGTATCTGATCCATTGCCATGAGTTATTTGTAATGTAAAATATTTTTACATTGTTCCTTCAGAAGCAGTGACATTTCTTTCCAATGAACTATGCACAGAATTTCAGCCTTTAAATCACATTCTAAAAAGGTGCCTTAGAAACATAAAAGGGGGCCAGAACAACAACAACAACAACAACAACAACATATTATTATTATTATTATTATTATTATTATTATTATTATTATTATTATTATTATTATTATTATTATGTTGGAAAGGAGGATGGATGATTGCAGAATTAAAATTGGGCAAAACGAGGGAGACAGTCCTTTTCATTACTGAATTTCATCTTAGTGAATGCTTCATGATGCAAAAAAAAATTTTTTTTACTTTATTTTATTTTTGTTCCAAGATAATTTGGAATTATTGGACACTGATACTTGTTCATATGTGTAGATTTAGTCGTTTATTTAAATAAGACAAAATTTGGAGTGTGTTTCAGGGATAATGTCTTCCTGGTTCAGTGATACTATATTAAATATAGTAAATAGTAAATATATATATAGTAAATACACACTAAATATAGTGTGAGAGAGTTGTCCTCCATAAGGACAAAGATTTCAAGTAGAATATACTGTAGTAATAATAAAGGAGCATTGTTGAATTTATCAAAAATCAAGAGCACAAAGAAGGGAGAGATATTCCACCTTCAAGAAGATAAATATTCTCAATAATCTAGCTTCTTTAGTCCAAATGAGTTTGAATGACAGACTATTCTCCATCATCTACAGTTTCCTTGCATATAGATCTATGATCAAAAGGCAATCAGAGTTTTTCATTCACTTAACTGTGTTCTGTCTTTGTGGCCCTGGGAATTCGATGCAATCAATCAAATCTTTTGTATAAGACAAATGAAAGCAGACAGATGAAAGGCACAGATGGTGACTAGTCATTCAAATAATGTCCACTTTTTATTTCATTCTTCGTGTAAGGTATTCAGCCTAGTATACATATCTCCAACATCATGTTTCATTCTTTCTAAATCCACAATCCTTCCTCAAAACTCTAATTCACTAATTTTTAGCTCAGAGCTCAAACATTACAAAATAAATAAATAAATAAAAATAAATCTATTTCAGGGGTGAAATTCAACCACCTTGGCCCACCTTGGGCGAGGTGGTAGGGATGATTTGAATTGGTAAAAGATTGCTGCTGTTGCTATTACTATTATACCAAGCCATGCTAAGATATAATTCAGTTAATATTTTATTATTATTATCTTCCACATTCAGGATGACACATTCATAATGGTTCTATTAAAATTCAATTTCCTGTTTTCTTAACTTGGCAAACATTGTAAAGTTCAGGTTTTTCCCTCCAAAAAATCTGTTATTCATTATATTCAAATGACAATTTTCAATAATGAGTTAACCACTCTTCTGTGAGGAAATGAACATTTAATTTGTGTCTTGAGTTACTAAAAGGAATTTTAAAAATAACTATTAATGGAAACTGCTCTGTGGTAATGTTATTCTACTGAGTTTGCCAATTGACTCTTATGGAAAGAAAGAGAAAAAAAACCAAATCAAACTATTCTAAAAATCTGCCTATTTTAAAATATGTAAATGAACTGGATGAAATTAAAAAACAAACAAACAGAGAATAAGCCAAATTTAAATTTACAGGAACACACAGAAATCCTGAAACATGTTTAAGTTCAAGTAAGGTTTAACTGAAGAGAAGAATCCAATTCATTCTTTATATCTAAGCTTATCTTGGATGATCCAACAAACAGCTTGGGTGAGCAAAATAAATCTTGTAGCTGAGAGGGCTAGGATGAATGTGTATACTGCAATTTGTACTATGCTCAATAGGAGAGTTCTCTTTCCAAATGTGGTAAGACAAAATTGCAGATCCCTGGCATGTGAATGGATACTGCTGCTGAATCACTAATATACATAAATCACTAATACCACTAAAGCCACGGTGGGCACAGTGGTTAGAATCACTGGTAGGATTCAATTTTTTTTACTAGCAGTTCTGTGGGCGACCCTTGGTGGGCGTGGCAGGGGAAGAATACTGTTGTGAATGCATAAGGTTTAATAAAGTTCTTTTGAGCTTGGAGTCAAGTGCCGGGTTCTGGCCCTGCACTTCTGATTGGCTGTTAAATGGCAGAATCTGAATGGCCATTAACGGAGCCTTTGTATTGGTTAATGGAGCTAGCGCTCCTGGTTATTATTGGTTAAATAGTTATTGGGTTGCCTATATAAAGAGGGCCTTAGCTGCCCTTGTTTTTTGAGCAGTCACCATGTAAATAAAGAGTTGAAGTTCACTGTTCCAGAGGCTCGTCTCCATTCTTTCTTGCCCATTCTCCAAACTTAACACTGGTGACGAGGATGGGATGTGGAGACATCAGAGCTGATTGAACTAAGAAGAAACACCGAGCACATGGCTGACAGCGCTACACGATGGAACCATGTCCGGCAGCGTACCACCCACTCCGTTTGATCCAGTGCAAGAGGACTGGGAGTCCTACATGGATCGTAAATACTGTAAAATTTCCCATCAGAGGTGGTATTTTCCAGTTCTCCAAACTACTCAAAATTTCTGCTACTAGTTCTCCAGAACTGATCAGAATTTGCTGAATACCACCTCTGTTTAGAATGCGATACTAGAGGCAACTTCTGCTGACTGCCGGCTGACTGCAATTTGGCAGATCGAATCCCACCAGGCTCAAGATTGACTCAGCCTTCCATCCTTCTGAGGTCAGTTAAATGAGGATCCAGACTGTTGGGAGCAATATGCTCACTCTATAAACCACTTAGAGAGGCTGTAAAAGCACTGTGAAGTAGCATATAAGTCTAAGTGCTATTGCTAAAGGGAAAGTATTTTTATAGTTATTATCAGTTTTATAAGGGAAATAATAATGCATATTATAATTTTGGGAGCTTCCAAAACTTAGCCTGAGAATGGAAAGCAAATTCTATTCTATATGTAATCCTCAATTTATAACAATTCATTTAGGAACCGTTCGAAGTTACAACGGCACTGAAAAAAGTGACTTGTGGCCATTTTTCACACTTATGATTGTTGCAATATCCCTGATGGTCACATGATCAATATTCAGATGCTTGGGAACTGACTCATATTTATGATGGTTGCAGTGTGATAACCTTTTCCAACCTTCTGTCAAGGAAAATTAATGTGGGAATGTCAGATTTACTTAATAACCGGGTTACTAAGCAATACCTGCAGTGGTTTACTTAACTGTGACAAGAGAGGTTGTCAAATGGGGCAAAACACACTTAAAATGTCTCACTTAGTAATATAAATTTTGGGTTGAATTGCGGTCATAAGTCAAGGACCATTTGTATAATCTTTTAGTTGTACCAGACCCCCATGATTTGTAGCTACCTTTTTTAACAGTTGGAAAGGAAAAAACCCACAGAATTTTCATTTTATTTTTCAATTTGTTTGAGAACAATTACTAACAAGCTACATTTGCAATTAACGCTGCATTGGTAAACTTGTTCAACAGAATAATGGCTCTTCACTTGTGAGTTAAAAGCCCAAAATGGAACACCATAACTTTCACAATTAGTTATCATGGTCTTGTTGATAAATTGAGTTATCTGTTTGCAGCAATTTATTAAAGCCTAAAAATGTGTCTTGAGGTGAGCTGATCTTAAATATATATTATTTAGTGAACAGCAAGGAGAGTTTGACTGATTAAACAAGGAAGTTTTCTACTAGAAATTAGACAATCCCCTTCCCTTGCTCACTTCCAATTTTCAGTGTGTCTCAACACTTTGATGCTGATTCATTGACCTTGCTTAGAAAATTCTGCATCATAGTATAAACAAACTTAGAACTTAAGAGTTGGAAGGGATTTTGGAGGTCTTTCAATCCAACCCTTGCTGAGGCAGAAGACCCTATACCATTTCAAAGAAACTTGCTTCTCTTCATGCTCAGTTGATTGTTAGATATAATGCCCTTCCCTTCAAAAAATTTGTATAAAGCACATTTTTCCTGCACTTGAAATTGCAAAATCCAAACTTCAAAGCCATTTATAAATTGAACATAGTTTAAGATGAAGTTTTTCAATTGTACAATCATGATTTCAAAATTAAATTCAAGATTTGTATTGATATACAAAGGATGGTAAAAAGACAAGAACTATATTATATATTGATAGTTTTGTGTTCCTTCTCAAATACGGGTTTTGTAAAACTATTGTTAATTTAAAAATAATGAAGTAACTGTTAATTGGATTTCTTATTATATTATGCAAATATCTAGGTTTATACTTTTTTTTAAAAAAATACTAAGATAAATTAACAACAAATACTTTCATTAATTTAAACCTGAAATACAGATTACAAAGCTAGCTCCCAAATGCATTTTGGTTCCCTTCTAGTAAAAGTTAAGAACCACTTTAGTAGAGTTATTATAGCAATTTAGAGACCATATATTTGATGTTATTTCTCAGTTATTTTAGGAAGATAGTCCCAAAGGTGCTTTTCCAAAAGGCAGTTTCTTCAGTTCTGAAGAAGCTTCTTGGATGAAAAGCAAAACATTTTCAGGGGAAAAAAAAATCTAATTTACAGTTGCCTTTTGGAAAAACACCTTTGGGACAACCATGACCTAGATAACTGTGAATCTTCATAGACTATAAGTGTTATGTTCTGCGCATGGGTGCAAGAAATGGAGATGAGACGATGAACAGTGAACTTCAACTCTTTATTTAACATTGTGGAACAGAGCAAAAACTACAGCAGCAATAGCCCTTTTTATAGGCAAGCTGCTGATCAAATAACCAATAAGAAACGGGAAGTGTTAGTTCCCTTAACCAATGAAAGAGGCCCGCTAATAGCCAATCAGATTCTCCTGAATGGACCAATCAGATGTCTCTATTATCGGCCAATCAGAAGTGCAGGGCCAGAACCCTGAACTTTTCTAAAGGTTTTAATAATCTTTATTTAAGCACTTTTATTAATTCACAACACCCCTTCCACCCGGGTTCCATTTAAGGGGTGCGGTGACGTAAACTTTGAGGTAGGCAGGTTGTTTAGATTGTCTGTTAGATTTTCGCTGTCCCCCCGGTACTTGTTTAAAATCTTGTTTGGGCGGGACGTTTTCTGGCGAATAGGGTGCCTCCGGTCCTTCATTTAAAAAACTCGGTGCCGCTAATGTCCTCATTGTCCTCTAGCCTTTGTGGGCTTGCTTCTGATGAGGTGTCTCTTTGAAGCAAGTCCACCACCCTCTCTGATCCTTCCGAATGCTCACTTCTTCCACTCGTGCTTTCTGCCGTTTTGAACTCGGTCTCCTTGGCATCTCCTCCCCCCTCAGTTTGGAAGTTACCAGAGTTGCAGAAACGAGGTTGCAGCCTTGAATGCAGCTGATCAATATGGCACTTCCATATTCTTCCGTCGCGACTTTTTACTCGGTATGACCTGGGTCCTGTGACTTGGATTACAGTTGCCTCGACCCACAAAGGATCGCCAGAAAAGTTTCTAGCGAAGACTAAGTCGCCTATCTGGAATTTGCGGCATTTCCCACTGGATCCGTGTGGTTTTTCTGGTTCATACAATGGGTGTAGTCGGTCAAGGTGGGAGTGGAGTTTTCGTCCCATTAACAATTCAGCCGGAGTCTTGTTGGTGACGCTGTGCGGAGTGATGTGTTGAAGAAAGAGTATCCGGTTAATCTTATCTTCGATATCGCCATAGTCCATTTTATGTAGGGTCTTTTTGACGAATTTTACCATGCGCTCGGCTCTTCCATTGGCTGCAGGATGGACCGGCGAAGTTAGCACATGGCAAATGGCACGGTCCACCAAATACTATTCAAAAGAAAGCGCGGTAAGCTGGGGGCCGTTGTCAGATACCAGAATGTCTGGCAGTCCATGGGTTGCAAATAATCTGTCCAATTTCCTGATGACGGATTCGGTTGTGGTACTTTTCATTTCATGGATTTCAAGCCAGTTTGAGTAGGCATCCACCGTTACTAGGAATGTGTGTCCTTTAGTAGGTCCCGCAAACTCAATATGAATACCGGACATGGTCCCCTGGGTGTTTCCCACTCTTTTGGGGTTGCTTTCAGTAGGGCATTGCTAACTTCCTGGCATTTGCAACAAGTCTTTACCCAGGCCTCGATTTGCTTGTCGATACCCAGCCACCACGCGTAGCTTTGTGTGAGCACCTTCATGCGCACGATGCCGGGGTGGCCTTCATGCAAGGTTTTCAATACCGGTCATTGCAGCTGCTCTGGGACAACGACTCTATCCCCCCAAATGATGCAGCCTTTCTGGGAAAACAGTTCCGTCTGTCAATTCTTGAAAGGACTGAAGTTGTCAGGGATTTGATGGCCAACCTCGCTCGACCCAGCTAAGAACTTGCACCAAAATGGGATCGCGTTTGGTTTTGATCGCGATATCTCGAGCTGTCAGTGGTGGTGATCGAAGTGTCTCAATCTGGAGCGTTGTGATGGTTGGAGCTGGGTCGTCAATGGTTTCCAGAAGTGGTGCACAGCTTAATGTATCAGCGTGGGTGATGGCTTTCCCCGGGCGGTGTTGCAGCTTATGATTATATGCAGCCAAGAATTCCAACCAGCGAGTCATTCTGGGAGATAATATATAAGGGGTTGGCTTGTCCCCTGCTATAATCCCCAACAAAGGTTTGTGGTCAGTAACTATATTAAAAACTCGCCCATAAATATATTCATGAAATTGTTTAACAGCAGAAACGACAGCAAGAGCCTCTTTATCGATTTGACTATAGTTACGTTCAGCTTTTGATAGCGTTTTTGAAAAGTAGGCAATAGGGGCTTCACTACCATTTGAAAACACATGGCTCAAAATGGCACCCACTCCGAATGGTGATGCATCACATGTAATCATTAAAGGCAAAGTCTCATTATACTGCATCAAAACAGCGTCTGAAGTCAATAAGTTTTTTACTTGTCGGAATGTTTTTTACTTGTGTTCCTCTCGGTGTCCCCAGACCCAGGTTGCCTTTTTGTCTAACAGATGATATAGAGGCTCGGCTACGGTCGCTTTGTGGGGCAGGAACACGTTGTATAAATTGATAAGGCCCAGGAAAGCTTGGAGGTCAGTCTTATTTCTGGGCCTTGGGGCGTTTTTGATTGCCCTTAGCTTGCTATTGGTGGGGTGAATGCCTTGTTTATCGATTAAGTACCCCCAAAATTCTACTTTTTCCATACACAGTTGACACTTATTTTTTTTTACTTTAAGGCCAAAGTCTTTAAATTTCTGGAGAACTAACCTCAGGCGCTCCCTTAGTATTTCTCTAGTCGGAGCAGCAATTAAAACATCATCAAAATAAGGTACAACCCCTTTTATACCCTGTAGTATTCTCTCCATCAAGCTCTGAAAGATTCCTGGGGCCACGCTAGCTCCGAATTGGAGTCGATTGCACTTAAATGCACCTCGGTGCGTAACGATCATTTGTGCCTCTGCTGTTTTTTTATCTACAGGCAGTTGTTGGTATGCCTGTGCTAAATCCAATTTAGCGAAGACTTTTCCGCCCCCCAGGGAATGGAGAAGGTGTTGTACCACCAGTACCGTGTAAGTGTTCTGCTGAAGGGCATGATTCAGTGTGGCTCGGTAGTCCCCACAAATTCTTAACAATCCATCCGGCTTGATGGGTGTTACGATTGGGGTTTCCCAGGGAGCATGGTCGGTTGGTTCTAACACACCCTGGGCTATTAATTTATCAAGCTGCTCATCAATCTTTGGTTTAAGGGCAAATGGAATTCGACGAGGCTTTAGGCGGATGGGAGCTACTTCAGGGTTAAGGTTAAATGATATCGGGGTCCCCTTGTACTCGCCTAATTTATCTGTAAAGACGTCCTGGAACTCCCGGATGATGGCTTCTTCCCAGCCATCGCTGTTGGTTCGGTGAATGCCAGCTACTTCAATTCCAATTGGGGTGACCCATTGGAGGCCTAACAAACTAGGCCGATCCCTGTCGACTACAGTTTATGGTAGGGATGCAGTACGATTTTTAAATGAGACACGGACTTTGCTGGATCCAATGACTGGAATTCGATTTCTCTGATAGTCCTTGAGTATGATTCTTTGGAATCTGAGGTCTTGCCGCTGGACGGTGGTAATTAATTTTTTAAGGGTTTCCAGGAAACCATCGAGAGGGACGATCCTGAATCGACTTCCATCATGCAGGGCTGGTTTTCGATGGCGACCTTCACCCGGCTCTTCTTGGCATCTAATGATGAAGCATGACTAATTGTAATGGTTTGGTGTGCCTCTTCTCGTTTCGTTGACTGGGCTGGTGGTTTGTTTCTGTAGGAGTGGTTGTTCCATTGGTGGGTTAAGTATTCCCGATTCACAGGACGACTTCCTGTGGGCTGGCGGTAGTTGGTCCCCCTCTGAGGTGGGCCGGATCCTTGCTTGCTTCCATAGACTCTTCCGATGTGACCTCTTTTCCCGCACACATGGCAGAGCGCGTTGAGGAATTTGCAGTCTGATCGTGGGTGGTTTGCCCCACAACCAGCGCATTGGTACTGCACTCTCTGGCTACGTTGATGGTGTTGGTCTCGTTCAGACCGGAGCTGGTTGACCTCTTCTACATCACTTTCTGATGACGATTGGAGGTTCTCATGGTGGGCTGTCATTGCCTGTCCTTCCAGGTGAGGTGAGATTTCGCCGGCGAATTGCTCTGTAGTATTCAGTCAACTCTGACATCTCCAAGTCCCATCCTCGTCACCAGTGTTATGTTCTGTGCATTGGCGCAAGAAATGGAGATGAGATGATGAACAGTGAACTTCAACTCTTTATTTAACATTGTGGAACAGAGCAAAAACTATGGCAGCAATAGCCCTTTTTATAGGCAAGCTGCTGATCAAATAACCAATAAGAAACGGGAAGCATTAGTTCCCTTAACCAATGAAAGAGGCCTGCTAATAGCCAATCAGATTCTCCTGAATGGACCAATCAGATGTCGCTATTATCAGCTAATCAGAAGTGCAGGGCCAGAACCCTGCACTTTTCTAAAGGTTTTAATAATCTTTATTTAAGCACTTTTATTAATTCACAACAATAAGGAAGACATGTCACCCCTCATTTGCACTAGCTGTGATTGAGACATTTTCATCTATTTTGACTAAAAGAAATAACCTTTAATTAGAGGATTGATAAATGTATAAATCTGAAAAGTTTAACTGTGTGTTTGTTGATTTAGATAAGATGTATGCTAAAGTAAACAGATCTGAATTACAGAGTTGGAAGATCTTGTAGTCCACCCCCCGGCTCAATATCCTATACCTATATATCCTGTATCCTATACCTCAATATCCTATATCCTATATCCCATTTTAGACAAATAGCTGTCCAGTCTCTTCTTAAAAGCCTCCAGTGTTGAAGCATCCACAACTTCTGAAGGCAAGTTGTTCCATTGGTTAATTATTCTTACTGTCAGGAAGTTTCTCCTTAGTTATAGATTGCTTCTCTCTTTGTTCAGTTCCATCCATTGCTTCTCGTCTTGCCTTCTGGTGCTTTGGAAAAAAATAGGTTGATCCCCCTCGTCTTTGTGGCAACCCTTCAAATATTGAAACACTGCTATCATGTCATCCCTAAATGTTCTTTTAACTAGACTAGACGTACCCATTTCCTGCAACAATTCTTCATAGGTTTTAGCCTTCAACCTCACACAATAATATTTCACACTCTTCTCTGCACTCTATACAGAGTCTCAACATCTTTTTATATATATATATATATATATATTGTGGTGACCAAAATTAGATGCAATATTCTAAGTGGATCTTAACAGGGCATTATAAAGTAGTAGTATCAATTTTCATGGCCTTGATTCTATTTGTTAATGTGTTATGAAATATGTTGCACAAATATGGAACTGAAGATTGACTGCTAAATATTAATATTAAGAATGTGATGAGAGCATCTACTCAGGTTTAACTGTGCTGCTTCATTGAGGCAGTGGTGGGAATGAGGAAAGAATTCTGGAAGTTTATGTCAAAAACACACACCCACAACCAAAATATCATCTCAGCTGGCCAGTCAAAGCCAAAGAGCACTTATATCAACCAGCAATGAATGAAAACTAATTAAAGAGAAAACCAACCTAGAACTAAAGAGAAATTTCCTGACAGAACAAATAATCAGTGGAATGACTTGCCACCAGAAATTGTAGGTGCTCCAATGCTGGAGGTTTTTAAGAAGAGTATAGACAGCCATTTGTCTGAAATGGAATCGGGTTTCCTATTTGAACAGGGAGTTGGACTAGAAGACCTCCAAGGTCCCTTCCAACTCTGTTATTCTGTTATCTCATAGCAGTGATATAAGAAAATACTAGAGAGGCATGGTGACAATGGCAAAGGGATCATTTCATACTTCACAGAAGAAAGCAGCAGTGAACCATCCCAGTGTTTTACCAAGACAACTACACAAATAGACAAGTTAAAGTGATTGATGATGTAGTGCTGAATGATGAATCCCTCAAGTTAGATGGCACTAGACATGCCACTGAGAAAGAGCTAGGGGCTTTATGAAGTGCTAGCAGGATTTATGTTTTGGCTGCAGTAAAGCCTTCAGGAGGTCAAGTGCTGATGTTGTTGTGCAGGAAAAGAAAACCAGAAGCTGCCTTACAGACAGGCTGAGAAGTGTAGACATGGGAAAGCTTATCACAGTGAAAAACTAATGGACTGTTTTGGGAACCATTGAATTGAAATGGTCTGGAATTGGACACTTGAAATCAGATCACAGTGCTTATAACTCAGTGAATGAAAACAAAAGAAGTAGCAGTGTTCCTATCCAGAATATATCAAAAATAATACTTAGGTACAATGCAGTTGATGACTGAGTAATTTCAATTATATTTTAGACACAGTTCTAAATTATGACAGTTATTCGATATCACGCCCCAATGTTGTAATGTAAAAAAGGAGGTTTACAGGATTAATGGGTAAATTCAGTCTGAAATTAACAGAATAGGCAAGCTAAACAATTGCTTGTGGATGGAAACAAGATGCCAAAGTTGAAAATATTAAGAAGGAAAATGGAATCAGATTTTGTGGTCTAAGAAACAAAAATGAACTAGAACGACTACTTTACTATATTTGCCAAATCTTAAAAAAACCAAAGCAACACCTGTGTAAATGGATATCACGAGATGAAGCACTCAGAAATCCATTAGACTAGGTTATTGGTGCAAGGAAATGGAAGAATTATGTTATAAGAGCAAAGGCCTAAATGTGGGGATAATTACAGAATAAATAGAAAACTGCTCACACACAGGTTCCCACATAGCCTAAAGAAAGGAAAGGTACAAATCCAAACAGTTTTCACAATATGACCTTTGGCATATAATCACCACTTTCAAGGAGTACATCAACAATTGATAGAGACTCAGAGGTGCTGTGGAATAAAACAAAATAGGTTGTTCATTTAAAAAAATGAGATTGTCCAAATCCAGAAAAAAAAGAAAGCCAACAGAGTGTCAAAGTAGAAGAAATGCCCAAGAAGAGAATCCAAATCCAAAAAAAGATAAGGATCTCTGACAGAATACATAATAATAGAGTTGAAAGAGATCTTGGAGATCTTCTAGCCCAACTTTCTGGCAGGAGACCAGACAAATGGTTGTCCAGTTTCTTTTTGAAAGCTTCCAATGAGGGAGCACCCACAACTTCTGAAGGCAAGCTGGTTAGTTGTTCTCACTCTTGAGAAATTTCTCCTTAGTACTAGGTTGCTTCTCTCCTTGGCTAGTTTCCATCCATGGTTTCTTGTCTTGCTTTTTTGGTACTTTGGAAAATAGCTTGATCCCCTCATCTTTGAAGGAATCCCTCAAATATTAGAACATTACTATCATGCCTCCCCTAATCCTTCTTTTCATTCCTGTAACCATTCTTTGTATGTTTTAGCCTCCAGCCAACTAATCATTCTTGTTACTTTTTTTTCTCATTTGGCTTTGCAAAGCCTTTCTTAAAAAGTGAATTCTTTATAGTTTTTATGGGTTCAACCCTGGCTGCTCCGAATCAGCATTTATGAGCTGAAATCCAGAATGGCCTTATCCTGGATTCAAAAGGATAACAAGAAAAAAAATCAATCCCAAATCTTTAGAAAATACATCTCAGAATCAGGAATCCACCGTTTAAAGATTCTGACTTGCCTCATGTATGCTTTGTGCTATACATTCATGCTTCTAAATATGCATGAACAGAAGTGAAAATAATTTTGTCTGCTGGTTGCAACTAGCAATTTGAAGACTTCAGTCTGATCTTGCAATTGTGCTTGTGTATGAAGTGATGAATAGAGAGCTGCTATGGAAACCATTCTACAAATTGTTTAAGCACTACTTTATCTCCTCCATACTTTACCTAGGATTTTTTGAAAAGCTTTTATGTCATTGCTTACTGTGTTTCTCAGCAAACTTCTGCCTTCAAAGAAAAAGAAACAAAAATCAAAACTTTTCAGAAGGCTACGTTGCGTGCCCTCATGTTTGCTGTTTCTGTCACTTGATTTCCTTTAATTACAAGGCGTTGTACAATAAATATGCAATTTCTGTACAAATTTCTTTTCATAATGATTATTTAATGAATATTGCAGAAACAGTATTTATACAATTATTTTATCTTGGAAAATCTTTCCTCTTTCTTCACCGGGTTTTTCTTGTTCTTTGATGATGATGACGATTTTAAGAAACATTCTACAATAGTAATATACATTCTTACCACTGTACCACCACAGCTCATAATACAATACAAATAAAGTGGTACATAATTTCCCCTTTAGCCTAGCTGTAAATTCAATTTTTTTTTTTATCAATCAAAAGTTAACTTACAATATACAGTAAGAAATACAGTAAGCAATGACATAAAAGCTTTTCAAAAAATCCTAGGTAAAGTATGGAGGAGATAAAGTAGTGCTTAAACAATTTGTAGAATGGTTTCCATAGCAGCTCTCTATTCATCACTTCATACACAAGCACAATTGCAAGATCAGACTGAAGTCTTCAAATTGCTAGTTGCAACCAGCAGACAAAATTATTTTCACTTCTGTTCATGCATGTTGTAAGTTAACTTTTGATTGATAAAACAAAATTGAATTTACAGCTAGGCTAAAGGGGAAATTATGTACCACTTTATTTGTATTGTATTATGAGCTGTGGTGGCGCAGTGGTAAGAATGTGGTATTGCAGATTAATTGTACTGACTGCCAGGGGTTTGATCCTCACTGGCTCAAGGTTGACTCAGCCTTCCATTCTTCTGAGATTGGTAAAATGAGGACCCAAATTGTTGGGGGCAATGTGCTGACTCTGTAAACCAGTTAGAGAGGGTGTAAAGCACTGTGAAGTGGTATATAAGTCTAAGTGCTATTGATATTGATATTAGAACAAGTAGAAATTGCTAGCAGGAAATCTTTTGGCATCACTTTGGAGCAGGGGTAGGCCCCAGAGTTCTTGTTCCTAACTGGTGTACTGTACAGTATGACTTATTTTTTTAATCTGACCTCATCATAAATAGCATTACTGTTTTGAAATGCCTTTTCTTGATAACACATTGAGTGCCATACACATGAGGGACCCATCATCTCTTATTATATTGGTCATCACTATATTTTGTCTATCCTTCATATCATTTAAATAATAGAGTGATGTATTACTGCTATTTCCTTTGCAGTAGGAAAATATCATCAGCCCATGCTGCTTTCAACTATAGTTGCCAGCTTGATTTAGTTGTGTAGCTGGGAAAATTTTCACATCTTGGCTGATCTCCTGTCTTCTTCTATACAATCCCCAGAATGGTTACTGCTTGTTCATCCCTTCTGGAAACACCCCACTACCTCAATGAAACAACATGACAGCCCTTTATAGCTTAAGTCAAGGATATCTGAGGAATTGTCATGCCATTGTGTTTTAATCTGTTTTAATCTTGTGTAACCTTTTGTTTTTATAATTGTTGTTACATTTAAATGTTTTATTGTGTTGTAAGCCATTCAGAGTCATCTTAAACTTCAAGATGAGCATCATTTACACTTGATAAATGAATAATAAAAATAAAAAATAAACATGACTTGAAGAGGGTAGGAAGTAAGTTGTCCAATTTATTTTATCAGATGTTGTGTCGTGTTGTGTTGCATTGCATTGCATTGCATTGTATTGTATTGCATTGCATCCCTAATTTTTACTATTCATTCATTTGTTTGTATGATTATGTCATTTAATGGGAGTGGGTAGGTTAAGAAATATTTGAAGCAGATGGCTTTTAGCTAAATAGATTTTATCCACTTCATTAGAATAGTCCATCAAGAAACCATCTTCATGGATTCATTATCTTGTAATGATGATTATCCTCTGCATTTTATGCTGTGATGCTTTGCTGTGCTATACATAATGAAGTGATACAACTAAACATGACTCCCCAAAGAGGCAACACCTCTAATATTTTGCATGAAGACCCAAAGGAAGATTTACAGCCAGAAGAAAGTCACTGTGAATTTTCTCCTCAGACCCATAAAATATTCCTTAAGGTATTGAGTAAGAGCAGAGGAAAATACAAGAAGAGTTAAAGCTTATGATATAGCTAGACTGAAGCAGAAAAATGCTCAGATATAGGTGTGGCAGAAGGTTGAAGAATGGTTTGATGCTGAAAAGACATGTATGGAATTGCTATGTGGTACATCAGAATCATAAACCAAAGATACCATTCCTTAAACATTACATTGCAGTGATCCTTTTCATACTAGGCAAATGATATTTTCCACCAATTTTTATTACTGGAATTCCTTTTTCAGTAAATGAGCAGAATAACAAGCAGCTATAAGAAATAGTGTCCAGGAACCATGATGTCAAAACAAGCAACATCATGGCACTGTAATTAAAAAAAAAAAAAACAGTTTTGTCAACCCTCTAGAAAGGTTTATCAAAACTTTATCAAAAGTCTAGAAAGAGTGCAGAGAAAAGCAACCAAGATGATTAGGGGACTGGAGGCTAAAACATACGATGAACGGTTGCAGGAACTGGATTTGGTTAGTCTAGTGAAGAGAAGGACCAGGGGAGACATGATAGCAGTATTCCAATATTTGAGGAGCTACCACAGAGAGAAAGGGGTTAAACTGTTTTTCAAAGCACCTAAAGGCCAGACAAGGAATAATGGATGGAAACTGAAGAAGGAGAGATTCAACCTGAGAATTAGAAGAATTTTCCTGACAGAACAATCAACCAATAGAAGAGCTTGCCTTTGGAACTTGTGGGAGCTTCATCACTGGAAGCTTGGATGGACTGCCATCTGTCAGAAATGGTGCAGGGTTTCCTGCTTGGGTGAGGAGTTGGACTGGATGACCTACAAGGTCCCTTCCAACACTGTTAATTTGATAGAAAAAAAAAACAGTGGTTATTTTATGAAAGGATTGTGGAGAAAAATGGAAAGATATTGTGGTCACTTGTATCTCATATTTCAATCCTTCTGTTGCTTTGGTGGAGATAGTCATCAATTATACCCATTCTTAATGCTCTTTGAAAAATAGTAGATAAATGAGAAATGGTCACAGAATTGCTCTCTAGTAACACATCCAATATAAAAGAGTTATTTTTTTTTCCTGGTATCTTGGGAGAACAATAAGGTAAAAGAAGGGACCTTGCAGCAAATGAGTGATGCAAAAGTAACCATAGAAACTGATGAGGCAATGTTATATGTGATACAGAAGCAAGATAATAATTACTTAACTCAATCAGAAAGGGTGGTTGTTATGTTTTCAAAAAAATGTGCAAATCAAAGGTTCTCCTTAAAAAAAAAAGTGGATCTCACTGAGTAAACCTGTTGGGAAATATTTTGGTCTTTGGATGCAATTTTTCATAGCTTGGGTTTACAACTAGACAATCTACCTTTAATGGTTGCTATAGGAACCTGCCTTTTTTCTTCCCTTGATAACGCTAGAACAAGACACAATACAACAAAGGAAAAGGTGAAAGACTGGACAAGAGATGACTTTAGAGAATACTCAGGTCAGGCAGCAATTCAGATGACCTTGTTAAATTTAGCTTCCCATGGGAAGGGTCTGTGAGAATATTGGTGAAGGATGGATGCTGACAAGAAGAAATTAATTTAGTAACTGCTTGACTGGAAGTAGAATTTGGATGATAACTGTTGGTTTTAGTATTTTTTCATTTGCTTTACTCATTTATGGTGATAGTTCATAGAACACAGAAGAGAAATCGGTGGGGCGGGGGAGAGAAAGGTTTTCATAAGTTTTCAGCAACTTTGGATTCTTCTTGATTCCATTGCTTGATTTAATACAGATTATAAGATTGTCAAGAAAAATCTGTTGTTCCATATTTTATTTGCCATAGATTAAGCAGCATCCCTGACAGCTGATAATAACATTTTGAGTTCAAGCCAAGGCTGTAGATAGCACACCAATTCAGGTCACCTTAATCTTCATGATCTCCATGGCAACCATGGGATTATCCTGGGGATCATCAAAGCCCTTAAATTCATTTAGTATTTACCTCATTAGAAGAATGGGTAAGATCTGGATATAGAAAATGTGATAATAACCCCAGTGTATTGTGCTCAAGGCTTCTGTTTTTGTGACTGGATTTTTGAAGGCCAGATCTGGTAATTCCAGTTGTATGGTATTTATTTCCACTGAAATTAGCACATTTTGTCTCTTTGGGGATTTCATGAGGAAAACAGAGCTGATGCAATTATATGAGAGTGAATGTGTGCACAGATTAGGAAGATGGTAACCATTATGTAAACCTGGATCTGGACTGTGGTTCAGTAAAGAATGTGTCTAATCTAATCTAGATATTGTAAACCACTTGAATCACCAAACACAATTCATTCTGCATTTAAAGAGGGATAGAGTCAGGGGTGGGATTCAGTTTTTTTAACAACTGGTTCTTCTGGACGTGGCTTAGCTGGTGGGTGTGGCTTGGTGGTCATGTGACTGGGGTTGCCAAAAAGAACTCTTTCAATAGTCAAGTGATTCTCCAAAGCATCTGAGGGCAGGACAAGTAGCAATGGGTAGAAACTAATCAAGGAGAGAAGCAACCCAGAACTAACTAATAAGAAATTTCCTGACATTTAGAACAATTAATCAGTGGAATGGCTTGCCTTCAAATGTTCTGAGTGTTCAATTTACTGGAGGTTTCTAAAAGATTATGATATTGGACAACCATTTTCCTGAAATAATATACAGTCTCCTGCGTGAATAGGAGTTTGGACTAGAAGATCTCCAAGGGCCCTTTCAACTCTGTTATTCACATGAGATCACTGTTCATATAAGGTCTTTTGCAGTATGTAAGCATACATACAGCAGTATGTAAGCCTCTCTTGGGACAGAAGAAACTGTAACAGCAGATAGGATAGACTGAGGAAAATTGATGCAAGCTAAAAAAACAACTCTCCTTTTTTTTCCCCCATGTGTGTGTGTTTAAACCACTTAGTTAAAAATTCAATCCCAGACAAACTAGATTTTATATGGGACATGAATTAGCTACTTCTGTGTGACTTTAGCTTATGTCTAATCATGTAGCTCCCTACTGACCAGGGATGGGATTCTACCGGTTCGGATCAATTCAGGGGAACCAATAGTTCCTGTGAGCGTTTGGCCCTGCTCTTTCCTGTGCTTTTTTCTTGATTTTTTTTATCACAGCTGATTCGCGTAACAGAGCAGTTTGCTGTGCTTCAGATGTTTTAGTCACCAAGGCTGCAGTAGAAGGTAAGTAATTTGGTTGAAAATGGGCATTTTAAAGATAGAGCATACATGCAAAGTGCCCATGTACATGCAAAGTGGACCAAAGTGGACAAAGTGCCCATGTACATGCTCAGTGGACCAGTTGTTACACTGATTGAATCGCACCCCTGATACTGACTATTGAACTTTCCTTCTTTTCACTGGGCATGTGTTGCTATTTTGGAGATCCTCAAATTTATTTCAATTAAACAAATTACCAAAACATTCAGAGGTGATTTGATCCTGGTAGATCTTCTAATATCAAATGCAAAATGCCTTTCTCCCACATTGATTTATTCATTTATGCATATGACCAGCTTTTCAGATTTTTAAAATTTTTCCCTCTATTTTTTAAATAACTATGGATAAAACTGTTCCAATCCGTGTGATAGGGACATTTATGTTACTTTCCCTGACTTATAAGAGTTTTTTGACTTGATCCCATGTGAATAAATTAGCTGCTTCATTTATTGATAAATATTTACTGTGACTAATTATAATGCTTCATGAGGTATCTCGGGGCAAATTAAAGGCCAGTAGTGCCCTTTCAGATCCATTCTCTGTGGAAAAGCATGTTAAAGAAGAAAATATCCTTGGTTGCCTTTTATTCAACTTTTTATTTGACTTTTATCTTAATGGAATTGTACAATCTGCATGTCAATGGGAATTGCACCCTCACTTTTAAATTATTGTTTGATCTTTTTGCTCTATGCTTATGCCACTACTATTTTATCCATAATTTAAATTGGCTCTTGTCCCAGAATATGGCCATTAATGGAATGTTGCTGTACTGAGGAACCAACAAGTAAAAATGGAAGAGATGCTGTCGATATAAGTGGAGAAAAAACCCAATGACTTTCCATTTGACCAAGAAAAGGGGTTGAAGCATTTACTTTCAATCTTCTACTTACAGAGTATGTCAGATCCACAAATTTATAGCCCATGTTCGAAATATCAGCAGCCCAACCATCAGGTTTGCCAGCTGCAGTAGGAACACTTTGGCTCCTGCTGTTATTAATCTATTTAATGCTAAAGTCTTCTGTTGTTTGGCACTTAGTTTTATGCCCACTCCAATACATTGCACTTTGAAAACATTCCATCAAAATTTATGAGAATCTCACTACACGTTCGCTACCTCACATGTCCTCCTTTATTTGCCTCTTTGAAACAGCTTGAATGAAAAACTGTCACCAGGCATTTTGGGTGATGTACAACCTTTGGGGAGAATCATAAGCTCCTCTTACTTTTCATGGATAAGTTAATTTCTTCTGGCTGGGGGTAGTCCAAAGATCCCTCTTTTTTGTGATTTCTCTGTTCTGCATCTCATTTGGCTCTAAGGCAGCTACAGAAGAAATTAAACAAGGCAGGGGTGGGATTCAAAATTTTTAACAACCAGTTCTGTGGGTGTGGCTTACTTGGTGGGCATGGCTTGGTGGTCATGTGACCAGGTGGATGTGGTTTGGTGGTCATGTTATTGGCTGGGCATGGCCAACTCAACATCACTCACATCAAGGCACGCATCTCTTCGCCTGGCTTCTCATGACTGTGGGGATGCTGCAACAGTTGTAAGTATGAAAAATGGCATAAGTCATTTTTTTCAGTGCCATTGTAACTTTGAATGGTCACTCCACACAAGCAAAGTACCAGCAAAGGAAGAGAAAAAAACTCCAGAGAAGTTCCTGAGATAGGAAGTCTAGTCCTGCCAAGAATGTAATAAGAGTTAATGGAGAGGCAGTTTCTGTAAGCAACACCAGAATGTTTCCTTCCTGCCTTCCTTACAAGATTAGGCCAGTAACTTCTTCTAACAACTAGTTTTCTCAACTGCTTAGAGTGTTAACAACCGGTTCTAGCAAATAGGTGTGAACTGGTAGAATCCCACCCCTGCTGAGAATCCCATACGAAGTTTGTATAGAGAATAAAAAAGAGCATCAACATTATAAATAATTTCATTATGTAGACAGGAAAAGCCCCTAACTCTTTTTCAGCAAGAAGGTATCAGCCAAATCTTGGTCTTGGCCTTAACCCTGATCAAGGGATAGACATTTAATATCAAGGAATAAACATTTTAAAAACATATTTGTAGGGAACTACCTCTCATCTCTGTTCAAGAAAGTAGAGCTCTTGATACAATTAACATTTTATAAGAGCCTTTTATTGAAAGAAAGGGATTGCAAGGCAAAAGAAGCAGGATCTGAAGACTCCTGTGCTATTTGGTTAGGATAAAGCTTAGAAACCCCTCTCTTCAGTCCGATGTTGAATGAGCCAATCCACAAGTCCAAAGTTGTTTTGAGAATTGCAGGCTGAGAAAGTGATAAGAAGCTGTTCCCAGGAGTCTCTTGCTGAAAGCTTTGGAACTTAACCCTTACATTCCCAAGAAGATAAATCAAAGTACAGATTACATAGGCATCAGGAAAAAAATGCTATAAACTAAGGGATGCACTCAGGGTCCCTCCCCACCAGAATAGCAGCATCCTGACAAAGATCTAGGAGACCTGACAATATTATTGTAAAATCACATTTTCTATATAATTGTCAAAATGCAACTCTAGATCTTGTTATCTGCTTTCTATTTCATTCTTTGGGGTTACTTTAAACTAATTAAAATTAAAATCAGTGGTTTAAAGATGCTAGAGATTATCATTAATCTGATGATTCAAATCTTAGCATCATGAATCAGAATGAGCTCCCATCATTTGCTTGAGTTTCTGCCCACTTAGCAGTTCAAAAGCATGCTACATGTGAGCAGATAAATAGGTACCACTTTGGTGGGAAACCTGACACCATTTCATGTGGACAGTCAGTCCTTGCTGGTGCTGGACCTGCCCTGTGAGGTGACATCAGTGGTGAAAGAAAGCCCCAAATGACACAGAAGGATCCTGCTTGTTTCTTATAAGTGTGGAGCTGATCTGTCCTCTGTGGTGCACTCTGGATAGTACGTGAGCATGAACAGAATGGGCTGGCAATCACTGGCAGCCAAACAACTACTGTGTAGTAGCAGTGTAATCTCCTGGCTAAATGTAGCATCAGCACATGCTACATAAATAAACTTTAAACTGAATTATAGTATCAAAGGGCATCCTGAATATCAACAACTTTCTTAGTTCTATACAATATTTTGCTAAACCAAGAAACTTGATTTAAACATTAGAAAAACAAAAAACCCAGCTAAGAAAAACTACTTTTAAAGAATTTTAACTTTGAAATCCACAGTGGATGCGCAGAACAAGAGAGACAAAATACCCCCTCCTGTTTCAAGGATCTCTTTCACAGCCTTTGGAGACCCCTTACAATTTCCCCCCTAATAACATCATCTGTGCCTCAACCAGAAAAGCACTCACAGTAGTGAAGCTTAATGCCTTATCATTGGGTGTTGGTGGAGAAAAAAATTAATAATGTGGAGCATTTTTGTGTTTGTTCAGATGCTGTTATTGAGTCAGTAGCACATATCTTATGTTGCTACCTCTTTTATTGTGCTCGGAATATTAAGTCATATCTCTGTTTCTCATCCAGCTGCATGAATTGATCAGAAATGGAAACTGCTCACTTCCTACTCCCATATTTTCAGCAAACAATTCCAGGAACACAACATTAATTTTGGCAATCACTATTATTATTATTATTAGGCAGATTTGGGTGAGAAATAATTACATTTATAGCTTTTCTTATAAATTGATCTTGTCTTTCCTTCTCTTTCTCTTCCTCCTCCTCCTCCTTTGCCTTCCCCTCCCTCTCCTCTCCTTCTCCTTCTTCCCCTCCTTCTCCTCCTCCTCCTCTTCTTCTCCTCCTCCTCCTCCTCCTCCTCCTCCTCCTCCTCCTCCTCCTCCTCCTCCTCCTCCTCCATCTCTTTTTTTCTTCTTCTTCTTCTTCTTCTTCTTCTTCTTCTTCTTCTTCTTCTTCTTCTTCTTCTTCTTCTTCTTCTTCTTCTTCTTCTTCTTCTTCTTCTTCTTCTCCTCCTCCTCCTCCTCCTCCTCCTCCTCCTCCTCCTCCTCCTCCTCCTCCTCCTCCTCCTCCTCCTCCTCTTCCTCTATCTCTAACCAGGAATCAGGAGAGGAAGGGAAGGGAAGATGACTCAGAAAAAGCTGCCTTGCATTTCCAGAAGTGAAAAGCTACATCTAACTATTTGTTATCTAGATTAGAAGTTTAGCAGGGTTATAGCATGGAGTCAGCTTGCTTGGTTGATATACTGCCTCTGTTCCTCTTCATGTAAAATAATATCAACCAACCAAGCTGATTACACCAATCCTCCATTTATTTGTTGGTTCAGGAGGATATTGTTGTAAATAGTATTAAAATGAGCAAATAAATTGAGGTTTGATAATATTCTGATGCCCTGTTATCTGATGGACAGATTTTGTTCATAAATTTGGTCAGTTCTTCGTGATCCTTCTTTATGATGCCTCTTGTCTTCAATGCCATTTAATATCTTTATGTGAGAGTGGTCAAAAAATTAATGGGAGTATAGACAATGACCTTGACAACAGGAAAAAGGTTTGTTACCAAGGCAATTAGATAAACATAGCTTGAGCCCAGATGGAAAAAACAGTTTATGAAAAATGCCTCAGACAGCCCCTTATTCCCAATTCAGATGAAGGTAAAAGAGGGGAGGAGAAAATATTACATTCAGACATGTAATATTCTGATAACAATAGCTGTTCTAACAAAGATAGCCTTGGGTGTACTTGGTGTCAGTGTCAGTCCTTTTCGTCTTATCTACTTAATAGGGCAGCCACTTATACGCTGCTGACATCCTGTTCTAACATCACAAAATGTCATGCATAAGCTTAACCAGGTCTTTAAAGCAAAGAGTAGAATAAATGAGAATTTTTAAACTGACCCTGATGGTTTTCTATATCTGGAATCAGAAATATCCCAGGCCTGCACCAATTCTACTGACAAAATAGACTACAGTTCAAGAATGTCACAGAATACACACACACACACACACACACACATATATATATGTGTGTGTGTGTGTGTGGTGTGTGTGTTTTTCTTAAGTTTTTGCGGGTACTTACATGTCTGGCATTCAGCTTTGTTCGGGTATTTTCCCACGTGGTGCTTTTAAAGTTGTAGCAACGTTTCAGCAGAATCTCATCTGCCATCATCAGGCTTCTGTATGGTGTTTGTCATTAAGACTGAACTATGCACCCTGACTAAAATATTGACAGCCAACGGCTTCCACAAAAGCAAAATCACCAACTTGATCCACAAAATCACACTGAGACATAATAGAGACCCAGAAGATGAACAGACCTATGGCACAGCTGTCCTGCCCTACATAAGAGGCACTACAGACAAAATTAGTAAGATTCTATACAGACACCACATCAAGACTGCCTTCAAAACAGACAGAAAAATAGCAGCCATCCTCAGGAACCCCAAAGACAAAATTGACCTGGAAAACCAAGGCATATATGAAGTGCCCTGTGCATCATGCCCGGCCACAATCATTGGACAGACCAAGAGAAGAATAAGCACCTGCCTGGATGAACACAAAAATGCAGTCAAAAAGCTGGAACACATTTCCTCACTCGTCCAACACATGGAAGCCACAGGTCATAACATCAACTTCAATGGCACCAAAACACTAGCCACCATAGAAAATCCCAGCCACAGAATCATCAGAGAAGCCATAGAGATTGAAAAAAGACCAGAAAGCATGAACAGAAGAGATGATTCCACCAGGCTATCAATCATTTGGAAGCCTGCACTCACAAACAAAAAAATCTCCACACCACAAGCCAGGCACCCAGATGAAACCCAGCTTCCTAACTAATGATAGCCGTCCATTTACCCGAAGCCAAGCTGCACTAAAGGCGTCCAATAAAGTAACACAATGTTGCCAGCCAATCAAGATACAAAAAGAGCCCCCCCCCCCAAAAAAAAGACAGAAGATATTAGTAGCAGAACACAGCAAACTCCAAGACCAATAAACACAGACCAAGACTCTCAACCAATCAGGAGGAAGAAAAAACCATTCTGACACAGCAATAGGCTGCCCCAAATTTAAATCTGAAACCACTGTAAAAGTTTGACTCATAGACAAACACCATACAGAAGCCTGATGATGGCAGATGAGATTCTGCTGAAACGTTGCTAGTTCATAAATATTTTAAATACATAAGGACATGTGATTTACTAGTATATTATTGTACCTATTGGGTACATAATGTATATTCATGTGCCTCATCTCAACTTCACATTTGCTGTTTTTTCATCTGTATGTTTCTACATGTTATACTTCAATCACTATTGAAAAAGTTTTGTCCTCCAATAAAATTATACTATATCCCTTTAAAACAGGGGCTCCCAAACTCCACTCTGTGGACCAGCATTGGTCCATGGCTTTTTGGGAATCAGGTTGTGCAAGTAGTTGGCAAGTGTGTGAAGCTTCATTTGCTCATGCATGGGATCTAGGTTGTGTGCATGAACCCCCCAAACCCCAATGCCACCCATCACTGCCAGATGTCCATGGAGGGGACCACTGCTATAAAGACTTGTTATCAAGGGTTTATTTAATATAATGTTCAGTGTATATATGTTTTTTAAATCCAAAATTTGCTATCCATAAATATTTTCTTAACCTTGATTAAAGTGAGCACAGCACTGATTTTGAAGTTCAATTAGATCCCAGAATTTTGACATATAAAGTTAGATTCTGTATGCATAAAGTATGTGTAAAATATAATTGTAATCATCCATTACCAGCTCCATTGTTTTTCACTCAACATGAGTTAGGATATGACAATGTCTCAGTATCAAGTATCATAACTCATCACATGTAGACATAACATGGAGCATTGTACAAGCCTGACATAACCTTTTATTGGTTTCTTTTTAAAAATGAAAAGAACTGAGCCAAAACTAGTTTCAAACAGAGTCACCTGGAATAATAATTTTCAAATTGAATAGTGAAAGTACTGTAGTGTAGAGAATAAATCAAAAGAAAAAAAAAACCTGCAAAAAAAATTATCCAATTTTGAAAAACATATTGGCTCCAAGATGATTGCGCTAATTGCTAGTCGACTGCTGGAAAAGAACTCTGTTCCAGGAAGTGAGACAGAGAATAGTGAGGGGATATCAAATCAGTCCTATGAGCATTATGATGGAGCTTTCATTTCACAATCAGGGTGCTCTGAGTTTGATCTGAAGTAGTAGCAGATATTTCTCTGTTTGGGCACAATGAGTAATTATCTGCTGTAAAACCTTATAGGCATCAGGAAGGGCATCTGGCCAGTAAATTCATAGCTCCAATCAGTCATTATGACACCCCCCCCCCAAAAAAAAGCAGAGGATTTCAGGGTCATTAAGAAAGCAAACAAATCAGTCCTGCAGAGAAACTATGACTTATTCAAACTAATCCACAGGTAGAATCCAAGAAATGGTCTACCAGAGGCATTAGGGATCAGAATCATCATTCAAGGAAACAGTTCCTGGTCCAAAGTTCCATGGTCCAAAGTTCCATGGTCCAAAGTTCCATGGTCCAAAGTTTCAAGTTCCCTGGACCAGTTCCTAGTCCAAAGTTCCATGGCTCTACTTTCAGCACAGATTAGACCCTTTGTGTCAGGAACACTCATGCATTTAAACAAATTTATTCAACCTGCAATATAAATTTTGAATGAATCTGTCTCTTACTGCCCTCTGCTTATTTTCATCTTAATATTGACTACCTTTGGTTCATCTCACCCAGACATGAAGTGTTGCCCTTATATGAAAAGGGTCATTTGTTTTTAATCTCATGTAGGCTTCATAAGTGGAGTGCCTCTTACAATCTTGTAAATGGTTATCAGGAGCAAGACAACATCCACCAGGAATATAGAATAAACTAAGTTAGAAATAAGTAATCACCATCATCCAGGATACTTATGGTTTGACTATCTAAGAAATCGACACTCTTAGAAACCTCTTTAGAAGTTAAGAACTGTAGGAGAAGCTTTCTGGATTCTGTGTTCTAATCGTTATCTATCTCATATGTGAATGACTAGAAGTATCTTCTTTTCATTGGTCCAAAACTAGACATTCCCAAAGAAGTTGCATTAAATTTTTACTCTAACAACATTCAAAAAAAATAAGCAAAATGTATTATGTTTCCTTAGCTTTAAATTGTTATGGTTTTGCAGTTTGTACTTTAGTAGTTGTTAGCCACATTGAAGAGTGACATGCAAAGAGATAACATCCAGTGAATCCTTATCTATGGCTAAGTGCCGTGTTGTGATCAGCAAGTCATCAGATACTAAAATGCCAGTGCTTTTGGATTTGAACCTTGAACAAGCATAATAAAAAGACTGCAATATGAAGCAGAAGAAATAAATAAATAGACAACATAGTAAAACTGTAGGCAAAAGAAGACACAAAAATTCAAAGCAGAACAGGAAGTGGCTGAAGAAAAAAAAGAACCAAATGTTGAGGACAATCCAGGCAATTGGATTGAAATAGTGGTCAAAACTGAGGAGGAGGAGGAGGAGGAGGAGGAGGAGGAGGAGGAGGAGGAGGAGGAGGAGGAGGAGGAGGAGGAGGAGGAGGAGGAGGAGGAGAAGAAGAAGAAGAAGAAGAAGAAGAAGAAGAAGAAGAAGAAGAAGAAGAAGAAGAAGAAGAAGAAGAAGAAGAAGAAGAAGAAGAAGAAGAAGAAGAAGAAGAAGAAGAAGAAGACGCTATCATCGATGGAGGTAAGAAAGTAAACTGAAATGCAAAAACCATCCACATCACAAAAATACCTTTATAGGGAAGGAATGCAGGAGTGAAGGAAGAGGCTTTTTAATATAGACTGATCAACCGGAACAGGTGGTGTCTCCCTAAGATCAGAAAGTCCATTATTTAGAAGTTTCAACTTATTCTTCCAAAGCTCATCGTGAAGGAAACATCTTTACATTGGAACCCCTGGTAAAAGTAAAAATAGATTCTTTCAAACTTCAGGAAAAGGCAATCAAAAAAGCCATGTTTCAACCTCAGGAAATGTAGTAAAGTGCAAAATGAGGGGTGGGTGGGAATTCTCTGATGGAATGACAAAAAGAAAAAAAGAAATAGTTTGCTCTGAAATTGTTTTTATTGTTACCATAAAAACAACAGCACTTTCCTTCCTCTCTTACTGTCATTACTATCATCAGTTCTGTTATGAACTGATAAAACACTTAAATAAAATTTATCAAAACCTTTAGAAAATAGCAGGGTTCTGGTCCTGCACTTCTGATTGGCCGAAAAATAGTGATATCGGATTGGTCCGTTCAGGAGAATCTGATTGGCTGTTAACAAGCCACTCTCATTGGTTAAGGGGGTTAACACTCCACGTTTCTTATTGGTTACTAGATCAGCAGCTTGCCTAAAAAAGGGCTGCTGCTGCCCTAGGTTTTTGCTCTGTTTGCAATGATTAATAAAGAGTTGAAGTTCACTGTTCACCGTCTTGTCTCCATTCCTTGCGCCCATGCGCAGAACTTAACACTGGCGACGAGGGTGGGATGCAGAGATGTCAGAGCTGACTGAACACTACAGAACACTAAACAGAGCACGTGGCTGAAGGCGCATCAAAGGCGAAAACCATGACCAGTGGCACCATACCACCCGCTCCATTCGAACTGGCACAAGAAGACTGGGACTCATACATGGACTGGTTCCAGATGTTTCTGGAGACCAACAACTTGAAGGATGCCACTACTGGGAAAAAGCAAGCGGTATTCCTAACTCACTGCGGACCTGCTGTTTTTAAGATGGCTAAGGCACTGGCAAAACCGGCTGAGGTGAAATCCATGGACTGGGATGTCCTCGAGCCCCTCCTATGGGCCCACTATGCACCTACCATACCAACGCTTGTACGAAGACATGAATTTTACCAGAAAGACCAGCAGAAAGGAGAAAGCATTGCAGATTTCATCACGGATCTCCAGAACCTGGGAGGCCTCTGCGGGTTCTCTGACCTCGAAGAAGTTCTAAGAGACTGAATAATTCTGGGACTAGATGCGCCACACGTGCAAAGTAAGCTGATGGTGAAAGGCGACATCAGCCTTGCAGATACCATCACTGATGCTACTGCAGCAGAAGCAACAAGGAAGTCGGCTGCCCAAATGTGCCGCACCAATGCCCCGCTCCACCAACTCTCCAGCAAAACCTCATCTCACTTTGAGGGACATGCAATGGCAAACCACCATGAGGACCTCAAATCATCATCAAAAAGTGATGAGGAAGAGGTCAACCGGCTCTGGTCTGAACGAGACCAACGCCACCAGCGTAAAAAGAGACTAAAGTATCAATGCGCAGGTTGTGGGGCAAACCACCCGCAATCAGACTGCAAAATCCTTGACACGCTCTGCCATATTTGTGGGAAGAGAGGCCACATCGGAAAGGTCTGTAGAAGCAAGCAAGGATCCAGCCCACTTCAGAGGGGGACCAACTACCGCCAAACCACAGGAAGTCGTCCTGTGAATCGGGAACATTTGAGCCACCAATGGAACAACCACTCCTGCAGAAATAAACCACTAGCCCATTCAACGAAATGAGAAGAGGCACACCAAACCATCACGATTGGTCACACCTCATCATTAGATGCAAAGAAGATCTGAGTGAAGGTCGCAATCGAAAACCAGCCCTGTGTGATGGAAGTTGATTCAGGATCGTCCCTCTCGATTGTTTCCTGGAAGACCCTTAAAAAATTAATCCCTGCCGTCCGGCGGCAAGATCTCAGAATCCAAAGAATCATTCTCAAGGACTATCAGGGAAACCGAATTCCGGTCGTTGGATCCAGCCTAGTCCAGGTCTCATTCAAAAATCGTACTGCATCCTTACCATTGACCGTTGTCGACCGTGATCGGCCTAGCTTGTTAGGCCTTCAATGGTTCGCTCCACTTGGGATTGAGGTAGCCGGCATTCACCAAACCAGCAGCAACGACTGGGAGGAGGCCCTCGTCCAGGAATTCCAGGATGTCTTTACAGACAAACTAGGCAAGAACAAGGAGACCCCGATATCATTTAACCTTAACCCTGAAGTAGCCCCCATCCGCCTTAAGCTTTGTCAAGTCCTTTTTGCCCTTAAACCAAAATTGACGAGCAGCTTGATAAATTAATAGCCCAGAGTGTTTTAGAACCAACCAACCATGCTCCTTGGGAAATCCAAATCGTAACACCCATCAAACCGGATGGATCATTAAGGATTTGTGGGGACTATCGTGCCACCCTGAATCACACCCTTCAACAGAATGCTTACCGGGTGCCGGTGGTACAACACCTTCTCCATTCCCTGGGGGGTGGAAAAGTCTTCGCTAAATTGGATTTAGCACAGGCGTACCAACAACTGCCTGTAGATAATAAAACAGCAGAGTCACAAACGATCGTTACTCACCGAGGCGCTTTTAAGTGCAACCGACTCCAATTCGGAGTTAGTGTGGCCCCAGGGATTTTTCAGAGCTTGATGGAGAGACTATTACAGGGAATAAAAGGAGTTGTACTGTACTTTGATGACGTTTTAATTGCTGCCCCAAATAAAGAAATACTAAAGGAGCGTCTTAGACTGGTTCTCCAGAAATTTAAAGACTCTGGCCTTAAAATTAAAAAAAATAAATGTCAACTGTGTACAGATAAAGTAGAGTTCCTGGGCTACCTAATCGATAAACAAAGCATTCACCCCACTAATAGCAAACTAAGGGCAATCAAAAACGCCCCAAGACCCAGAAATAAGACTGATTTCCAAGATTTCCTGGGGCTTATTAATTTTTACAACATCTTCCTGCCCCACAAAGCAACCGTAGCCGAGCCCCTACATCGGCTCCTCAACAAAAAAGCAACCTGGGTTTGGGGGCACCAAGAGGAGCACGCGTTCCAACAAGTGAAAAACCTATTAACGTCAGATGCTGTTTTGATGCAGTATAATGAGACTTTGCCTTTAACAATCACATGTGATGTGTCGCCGTTTGGAGTGGGGGCCATTTTGAGCCATGTGTTACCAAATGGTAGTGAAGCCCCTATTGCCTATTTTTCAAGGACTTTATCAAAAGCTGAACGTAACTATAGTCAAATCGATAAAGAGGCTCTTGCTGTTGTATCTGCTGTAAAACGGTTTCATGAATATGTATATGGATGAGGTTTTACTATTGTCACTGACCACAAACCTTTGCTGGGGATTATAGTGGGAGACAAGCCAACCCCCTATATATTATCACCTAGAATGACTCGCTGGTTAGAGCTTTTGGCTGCATACAATTATAAGCTGCAACACCGCCTGGGGAAAGCCATTCCCCACGCTGATGCGTTGAGCCATGTACCACTTCCGGAAACCGTCGACGACCCAGCTCCAACCCTTACAACGCTCCAGATTGAAACGCTACATTCACCGCCGCTAACAGCTAGAGATATCGCAATCAAAACAAAACGCGATCCCATCTTAATGTGAGTTCTTAGCTGGGTCAAACAAGGATGGCCAGTAGATCAAACACCTGATGATTTCATCCCCTTCAAGAACCGGCAAGCAGAACTTTTTTCGCAAAAAGGCTGCATCCTATGGGGGGATAGAGTCGTCGTCCCAGAGCGGTTACAACGAGCAGTATTAAAGACACTGCATGAGGGCCACCCCGGCATCGTGCATATGAAAGTGCTCGCACGAAGCTACGCGTGGTGGCCGGGCACCGACAAACAGATCAAAGCCTGGATAAAGACTTGTTATAAGTGCCAGGAAGTTAGCAATACCCCATCGAAAGCAACTCCGACAGAATGGGAAACACCTCGGGGACTGTGGTCCCGCATCCATATTGACTTTGCGGGACCTACTAAGGGACATATGTTCCTATTAACAGTGGATGCCTATTCAAACTGGCTTGAGATCCACAAAATGAAGAGTACCACAACCGAGTACGTCATCCGGAAGTTGAACAGATTATTCGCAACGCATGGACTGCCAGACGTTCTGGTATCCGACAACGGACCCCAGTTTACCGCGCTCCCTTTTGAACAATACTTAGCGGGCCGTGGTATTCGCCATGCGCTAACTTCGCCAGTGCACCCTGTGGCTAACGGAAGAGCCGAGTGCATGGTACAGTTTGTCAAAAAAACCTTCCACAAAATGGACTATGGGGACATTGAAGATAAGATAAACAGAATACTCCTTCTCCAACACATCACTCCGCACAGCATCACCAACAAGACTCCAGCTGAACTATTGATGGGACGCAAACTCCGCTCCCACCTCGACCGGCTTCACCCGTCTTACGAGCCAGAGAAACCCTGCGGATCTAGCGGAAAATGCCGCGAGTTCAAGATAGGCGACTTAGTTTTCACCAGAAACCTTTCTGGCGAACCATTGTGGATCAAGGCAACTGTAATTCAAGCCATTGAACCCAGGTCGTACCGAGTGAAAACCTGCGATGGAAAAATATGGAAACGCCATATAGATCAGCTTCGCTCGAGGCTACAACCTAGTTTCCGTGACTCCAGTAACTCCCAAACCGAGGGGGGAGGGGATGTCGAAGAAACCGAATTCGAGATGGCGGAAAGCAGGAACGAAAGAAGTCAGCCACCGGGCAAAACAAGTGAAGAAGGATCAAGGAAGGGTGTGGCCTCGCCACAGAGGAACACCCCAACAGGGGCAAGCCCGCAAGGGCCAGAGGACAACGACAAGAACATTAGTGGCACCGAGTCTTCCAGTGAGGAACCACCAGCACCTGACTTGCCCGAAAATGTCCCGCCAAAACAGGGTTACAGACAAGAACCGGTGGGACAACATAAATCCAATAGACAGTCAAAACAACCTTCCTATCTCAGAGATTACATCACCACACACCCCAAACAGAACCTGGGGGGAAAGGGTGTTGTGAACTAATAAAACGCTTAAATAAAGTTTATCAAAACCTTTAGAAAATAGCAGGGTTCTGGTCCTGCACTTCTGATTGGCCGATAAATAGCAATATCGGATTGGTTCATTCAGGAGAATCTGATTGGCTGTTAACAATCCACTCTCATTGGTTAAGGGGGTTAACACTCCACATTTCTTATTGGTTACTAGATCAGCAGCTTGCCTCTAAAAGGACTTCTGCTGCCCTAGGTTTTTGCTCTGTTTGCAATGATTAATAAAGAGTTGAAGTTCACTGTTCACTGTCTCATCTCCATTCCTTGCGCCCATGCGCAGAACTTAACAAGTTCTATTGTCACTTGGAAGTCCTTCAAGCGCACAAATAAATGCTAAGTTTCTTCAGAAAAAGCTCAGCATTTGAATCAAGGCAGGGATAGCATCGAAAGAGAGAAGACAACTTTTAACAGAATAAAAGAGTTGGAAGGGACCTTGGAGGCCTTCTAGTTCAATCCTCTACTCAAGCGAGAGACCCCATACCCATGATGGTGAACCTATGGCACACATACCACAGGTGGCACCCAAAGACATTTGTGTAGGCACATGAGCCCCTGCTAAATTCATCTGCACTGCACATGCATGCACCTCCCAGCTAATTTTCAGCCCATTTGAATCTGTTTTCTCCCTCCTGGGGGCTCGAGAGAAGCCTCTGCAGCCTTGGGAGGCTCAAAACAGGCCTTTCAGAAATACCGGAAGTGACAAAACAGGCCTGTTTTTCGGCCTCCTGAGGCTGCAGAGGCTTCCTTCAAGCCTTTGGGAAAGCAACAAAGGCCTCAAACTGGCCAAAAATCAGCCAGGAGATGCATGCATACACAGTGCAGGTAAGGGGGTGAGTGGGGTGCATTGCATTGTGGGTGCCGGCATACATGCGTTTTTGGCACACCACAATAAAAAGGTTCATCATCACTGCCCTATAGCATTTCAGACAAGTGACTATCCAGTCTCTTCTTAAAAGCTCCAGTGATGGAGCATCTCCAACTTCTGAAGACAAGTGATCCCACTGATTAATTCTTCTCCTTGTCAAGAAATTTCTCCTTAGTTCTATGTTGTTTCTCTCCTTGGTTAGTTTCAATCCCTTGTTTATTGTCTTGCCTTTTAAGTGCTTTGGAAAATAATGTGATAATAATATTGCGGGGCTACTGCTCTCATGTCAGTCCTCATTCTTCTTTTTACTAGACTTTTTATAGAATTCTTATCTCCTGTAATAAATTCTGTCCAATCTGAAAGAGGGATAAATCTATTTGGATTCCAGTATGAAGCTTATTATTTTTTTTAAGATTGTGTCCTTGAAATTAGAAGAAAAATCATTCATTTCAATTGTCTCCCCGTCCATCAAATATAAATAGCTATATTGAACTTCTGAAAGCCTTAATATAGTTGTCTGAAGGGAAGGGAGAAAAAAAAAACAAAAAACCTCTTAAGATCATTGTGACTTTTTTTTTTTTTTTTTTTTAAAGATATACAAGTGGTTTGAAACATAAAACATTGAATTTCTGGCAAAGAGTCTTCAACTGCTGGTTTAAAAGGAAAGGTACAATGGTAAAATGAATCAAATGTTTCAGTTCTTTTTTATCCTAAAATAAGAAGTTCCTGAGAAAAGAGAAGAGGGAGAGAGAATAATACTTTCGAGAAAGAAAGACTGAATATATTTTTTAAAAATCATAACCAGCTATTATATTTGCAATGTGCTGCATCATGACACAATAGATAGCAGCCAGAAATGCCTCTGAAACAGTGTGCAACATTTTATCTAAAATGAAGGAAAAAGGAATCACAGCTTCAGACAACAGATGTGTTTCATTTGCAAAAAAATGTTCATAGGAAATGCTATAGCAACAATACCATATGAAATTTGCCTTTTATGTTCTTTTACACTTGTCCTTCTTATTATCTTTTTATGATTTTCCCCTCTTCCCTCTATCCCCCACCCACAAAAATAATATTAGGGAGTTCTGTTCACCTAATATAGAATTTTGACTTGGAAACCCAGAAAATACTTTGGGCTAAGAGTTAAAGTGCTTTGATGAAGAGCATGCTGGATTTAAATCAAAGAAAGTAGGTTCAGTTCCCTATAGAGCTGTGATACTTTCAAAGAGATCTCGGGTCAATTACCGCCTCTTGATCTTCTGTACTTCACTTAGCCATTTTTCAACTATTCTAAGACTCATTCATATGTAATGCATCAAGACTGTTGTCTTTGCAGACTGCAGAGTTTTGCCAGTTGGATTACCATACACAATGATGAAGGCAAGATCCCCTAACAAGATTTCAGTAAAATTCATTGACACAGTACTTATTTTTAGTCGTATCTTTTGAGTTATTTTCTCTTTTTTGCAAAATAATCAGAATATATATTTAGCTACTATTAATGTACCTTTTTGATATGAGTCAGAAGCTTCCTAAATTCCTGCAGAAGAGCCAACATAAACCTTCCATAAGAGATGACCAGGCTGAGACAGTTGTTGTTAGTTGTGAAGTCATGTCCGACTCATCGCGACCCTATGGACAACATTTAAGTTTATTTAAGCTGAGACAGTGGGAGGAGTTAAATGTGGCATTAATCATGAGTTCACATCCATAAGAGATCTAAGTGCAATCTGCTTTGAATTCCATTGACTGTTACCTATCACCAATTTTCTTGCACTGTTATCTCTTAACTACCACCAATTTGTTTGTACCATTAGTTGTTCAGATTCTTGGAGAGAACTTAAGCTTGCAATAAATCTGAACTACCTGGATCTTCTGAGGCATTTGATACATTCTTCTTCATCTTTACTTCCTCTTTTATCACTTTGAGTATCGAGGGAACAATATTAACCTTAATCTCCTTAAATTGAATTTTCATATGATCACTGGATTTTCTTTGGCCCTTTGAAGCTTCAGAAAAAAAAAAAAAATGCAACTGCTGGTTGCAAAAAAAATTGCCAGCCCATGTAATAAATGACCAGGTACATATTCTAAGCTATGAATAACTTGGGAAAAGTTGTAAGAGAAGTATAAGTGCTCTTTATTCAGTAAATTTTCTTTTTGACTTGTTTGGTGTGAAATAATACTAAGGTTAATATTAATCATGATTTGTATACCACCAAGTATTTTCACCAGAATCTTAAATAAATGTATTACAACAACTGATTTCACCAGATATAGTTATGCCCAGTTTCACATCTCTCTGTCTCTCTTATATTTGTATTGTGACTATTTAGTATTATCTCTTGATTTCAAAGACTTCTGTGAGATACATCAAAAAGAAAAAAAAAAACATTTCAACAGCATTAATTCCATGGAGAAAGTCCTTGATATCATTAAAAAGTTATTTCATCAATAAAACAATATTGTATAAATATCAAATTCAGTCACTTTGACTCAAAGGTTTGCAATAGGAGTAAACCTCTAATATTTCCAAATGTATCATGTGTCTGCCATGCTTTTTTTTCCCTTTTCTCTCTAGATATCTGCTGTTTTTTTTTTTTTTTCTTTGGAGAAATGTAGTAATGAATGACCAGATTTCAAAAGTCTAAAGGGAGCTGAACCTGGAAGAAACTCAATATTTTGGACAGAGTGCAAACATTTCCAACAGCTGTGTGAAATATTTTTTCAATTATTTATTTATAGTGTTACTGGAAAACTTTATGTATGATCAATGGTTACATGTTTTCTGCTTTCTTGCTTTTCTACTTATGACCAGATATTCTTCCCAACATTTTCCCGCAAGTGAAAGATCTGCTATATTTTTTTCCCCAGCTCAACCAAGCATTTATTCATTTGTTGTGACAGGAATTGACCAACTGTCTTGTTGCCCAAACCTGACATTGTGGGCTGATAGAGAGTGGTTGTGGCCCAAAGTCA